>OZ038512.1:33955140-34215140 GCA_964036315.1 Acanthosepion esculentum
ACCCGGGCACAAACAAGTTTGTGATCCGAATTGCCTACCCAGTGGAAACTGGGACAATCTAACATGTCTATGTCGGCTCTATGAACTAACATTCTGTCAAGGTAGCTAACTACCTTGTCAGACGGCCAGCTAAGAGCCCACGTCCACATTTCCCCCCCGGGATGATCGACCCGGTATCTATCGACGAGACCATAATCGTCGATCAGATCAACCAGGCTACGATCGCCCCTACACCAGCTAGCGCCCCGCCCCCTGTCTAACTTGGGGTTCAGGATGGCATTCCAGTCCCTCATTAAAACTAGGCGCGAAGAATCAACTAGGAACGACCCCAACCGCCGAAAAAAGGAAACCCGCTCTTCCCGGTCGTTGGGCGCATAAATCGCAACGACCCGAAACGAACCACTTTTCACGGCAATATCGGCCACGATTAACCTGCCCTCGGCATCGGTATGCACAAGGTCCACCTTCGCATCGAGAGTACGTCTGACCAACAAAGAAACTCCTCTGGCCATCGGAAGTGCAAACAAAGTGGGTCTCTTCGATCGCGGCAACATCCACGCCGAAGGACAAGAGATCCCGAAGCAGGGGGCAGCCTTACTCCGATCTCTCAAGCCCCTCGCATTCAGGCTGGCTATCTTTATTTCCATTTTCTAGGCCTGCAAATATAAAAAGAGAGAAGGCAAAAACCTACTCATATATGGGGCGGAAATCTGAGCTAGACAGGACCTCGACGGATTGCCCAGGCTCCCTACACCCAACTGACGTAATACGTCCATCCAGGGCAATACCGCCGGCGTCCGTGGGGTATGTTAATTTGATAACCCTGTATAAGGAGGGATGGATCAAAACCGGGACCCTCCCCGCACAAAACTGGCGTAACTTTTTGATTTCAGGATCATCCATCTCCAGCATTCTGATGTTGAGGAAGGCCTCCTTCGCTTCAAACAGATGCGACCAGACCTTCAGATAGCTCCCCGTATCCCTTACACAGGTTATTACACCTGGGGCCTTTGGGAAATTTCTGGGTTCTTCTGTGGTTTTTCCATCAACTTCATCCATCTTGTAAAGGACCCTCAATAGTTTTTTTTCTGTTTGGAGAGGCTCTTTTTGAATTCCTCCTTATCTACTTTGCAAATAGAATCAATGTTCTCAAAGAATTTCTTTTTCTTATTTTTCCGCTTCTCCCTAGAGGGATGAGGAGGGGAAGAGGTAGATGTATGGGGTGGCGTGTTTAAGGAACTTGGGGGGAAATAGAGGTAAAGGAGGGCGGGGAGCGGGGCGGAAGTAAGGAGACTCCTGTCTTGAAAGGAACTAGAAATTCTAGCTGGCGAAGCAGGGAAGGAGTGCCGCCTAGTTCTGTCCGAGCTTCGCTCCGCCCTGCTTCGACCAGGGGGACTTTGTTCTGGTTCTTCCGAATCTTCTTCCCTGCATCTTTTCAGGGAAGATGCCCGAGGTGGAGGCATTTTGTCCACCTCCATTGGTACTTCCATCTGCTGTTCCTGTTGATGGTGTTGCTCTTGATGCTGCTGAGTCTGTTGCTGCTGTTGTTTTGGTTGCTGCTGCTGCTGCTGCTTCTGTTGCTGCTTCTGTTGTTGCAGCTGTTTATGTCCTTTTGGTTTCTGCTTCTCCGGATGCTGCACCTTTTTGGGAGATTTCCCATCTCGGACTGCGCCTCTACCGGCTTTTCGGGAGACTTTTTCTCCTCTTGAATTTTCCCTTTCTGAGGGGGGGATGAGGTGTTGGCCGATTTTCGTCTCTTGGAGACCTCCTTCCACTCTCCACTCTCCACCAGATGTTCCCTCCTCTTCCTGTTTGGTAGTTACTGCTGGGGTGCTGGCTGTGCCGAGGTTTAAGTCTCCTTCTTGGCAGGACATGCCTTAGCCATATGCCCCTCCCTACCACATGCCCAGCAGCACGCTTCCTTCCTTCGACGACAACCAACATCTTTTTTACCGTATGCCAGAGTATTGGGAATTTCTTGGAAGCCCTGCCTGTTTGTAGTTATGTGCACTTCCATATCTCCAGTCTCTATGCCTCCTTTACTAGTGAGGGCCTTTACGTCGTTGACCTCACCGTATTTAGTGAATAAGGCTCCCATTCTATCGGCTGGGATCTCTACGGGCACCCCATGGACCGTCACTCTCGTCCGACGGGTGCCCATATACTCCGTCTGGAGCCGCAAAGTCTTAGTGCTCAACACACTTCCCGCCAACTGTTTCGCTTGGTCTTCAGTTGTTAAAAGAAGATCCCACAGCGCATTAGTACGCCTTGCCAGTATTTTGGGGTGGATCTTTAATACTTTTAAGGCCTCATCTATGCTTTCCCTGCTGACCCCAATTAATTTATGAGTTTTAACATCCGAAGTCAGCAGGGATATTGTTCGTAGGCTTATCGTATCTACCGCTTATTTAATGGGCAGGACTTCATCCCCATTAAAAGTCTCCTCGAATTTCTTATACTGGCCAATATAATATTGGCCATCTTTTCTTAACGGTCTATTATCGGTCCAAGCCGTTTTAACTGGCGACACCGTCACGGTAGGCGACACCGGATTTAGTACTGGTGTACTAGTAGTGTTTATGTCGACCATGGTGAAGACATGACCCACCACAGTCGACCCAAAATATAGTTTCTTTTGCCCCCATTTTTTTAAAAATTTGGCAAAAGACAAACTGTTCAAACAAAATAAACTTGGAAAAGAACGGAGAAAACAAAGGAAAATAGACAATTCAACAAAAGACAAAGGCAACAGAAAACGAGGGGAGGGTTAAAAAATACAAACAAAAAGAAACTGAAAAGAAAACAAAGAATATAAAATACAAAAGATGCTAAAACCAAAAACTGAGAAAGAAAAAAAAATGAAAACTTTTGAAAAGTAAAAGGTAAACGAAAAATAACACTTATCAAATAAAGTCTTTCCTATAGAGCGTAGTATCACTTGCAACAATTATAACACGTAAACCACCAATGTCAGGACTAGTTCTGTGGTCGCTGATAACTTACTCTTCCTTGACTACCTACCGACTCCTATTTATAATAGGTGGGAGAGTCTATTACCTAGACAAGGTGTCTTTAACTATAACAGTTCTGCACAAATCCTTCACCACTATAATCAAATCATATATGCTGGTGTCTGGGCTGTCGGTTCCCAGGAACTGAGCTGCTTGACCCTCATACAACGGGCGAGCCCATCATATATGCGTATATGCACATGGGTAAGGATCCTGTTGATTACTTTTTTTCTTTTCTCTTTCCTCCGTTCACACATGGCCACAGCTGCACTGATCCGACCATGTCCTTCTTGACGAACGTTTTTACTTTAAGTGAGAATCATACTTTTTAGGGCCCCGTATTATCAAGAGGTTGAGAAATGACCCCAGGTACAATGTATTTATTTTTTCTTTGTTTCTTTTGATTTGTTTAATGAATTCCTTAGAGAACATTCCGCTAACTTGTAGTGAGGTGGGCGACATACCCTATGAAATTTGATTACTATCACTTTTAGGCTATGGGCTAGAAGGGAATTCCATCACCCTTTACCACCGAAGACATCAAGTTCATTAGTATTTTCTTGTAGCCCCGGGTACTGTGGTACCTGAATCAAATGTTTATTCGCAGTAAATTTATTCCCACTATACTAGGAAAACTCATTTGTTCCTCCCGCTCACATACCTAAACACGAAAAATAGGAGATCTGGATTTGCGCGGAGGGGAAACCTTAAAGCTAGTAATTTTCCTTTGGATTGTCAAATAAGAATAAATTTCATATAATTGTGTAGGGTAATGATTATTCTATCCCAAAATACCATTATCACTTAAAAAACTCATGCAAATAAGGATTTCGCTAAAGGCGGAATAATCAAATCAATGCGAAAATCTCTTAATTTCAGGTGTAACAATCGTATAGAAAATTATGTACACCCACAAACAACCCCAAACACAACTTGTTTGGTAATGTTTGGTAGATTTGAGTTCTCTTAAAGAAAAAAAATTCGTGTTACTAGCAGGTATTTTTATTTTCACTTCACCAGTTTTTAATTAAACCAGCCCTAAAAAAGGAAATCTGGATTTGGGTGAGGGGAAACCTTAAGATTAATAATATTTCTTTGGATAGTCCAGTTTCAATAAACTTGGGATTATTTTGTAGGGTTATGATCATCCCATCGTAAAATCCCATTTATAATTTAAAACATCATGTAAATAATGATTTCCCTAAAGCTGGAAATATCAAATCAATGAGAAAATATCTTAATTTCAAGTACAACAATCTTATAGAAAATTACGTACACGACTAAATTAAACTGGAGTCTTGTGTCATTTTAAAAAAGTAGCAAATATTTTTTATTACACTTGATTTTCTTTATCCAGAACGAATTCATTGTATTTTTCAGCTATTTTTCAGCTGTTTATATTTCAGTTGAATTTCTTTGTTAGATTGGAATAATTTTAAAACAAATAAAATAATAAGACAATACTACATCATTCGAACTAATTATAGATAAATAATGAATCCGCTTTGTCATTTTTTTAACCAATGAGGTTCATTCCTGCTCAATTCCAAACTACCCTTACTTGAAGATAACCTCCTCAATCAAAAAAATAAAATTTAATCTTCCAGTCACCCTCACACAGACAGGACAATAAACTGTCACTGTGTTGTTTAAGGGAAGCACTCCTCTTTCTTCCTCCACCTGTATACAAGCATATGTATACTGCTACATACCACAGTGCCCAGAAAATTCGGTAATTTTGACAAGGTAAGAAAATTCGTTAACTAGTCGATTAAAAATTGATTTTAGGGCCGTGTGAATGGGTACTTGGGGGCTAGGCCTTCCTCACAATATTTTTAAATAAATATTTTTTTAAATAAGTATTTATTTAATCACTATTGCAATGTTTTCAGGTAAATAAAATCGATTTATCTAAGTTAAAGTTAACTTCTTGTATTTAAATTAATTAAAAGGCTTTATTCATTCTCAAGGGCAACAGATAACAATATAACTGTATTACATCATTTTCTGTTTAAAGAAAGTAAAACTGAACGAGAAGTGGCCCCTTTTTTGCAAAAAAAAAAAGAAGCAACATGTTCAAACGTCAAACAAAAATCTAATCATAATGTTAGTTAAACTTAATGATCTGGATTCAGATTTCTTGTAAAATGTGTCATTTCTTGTAAGTTTCTTTGAAAATAAATATTTTTGAAAGGAAAAATTACAATTTGGCTGGGGGGTATTTAGAAGAAAGACATCGAGACTTTAGTTTTGAAATTTGAAAACCGGTAATAAAATTATTAAATTTCAAATATGTTTTTGTGTTTGAAAAGGAAAACCGTTATAATCAACCTTTAGTTAATTGAATACGCTGAGACTTTTGCTTTTACGGCAACATTAGTAGCGTTTGTTTATTTATTTCTTATTTATTTACCGCGCAGAAAGCCACAAAACAAAGAAAGAATAAACAATAAACATGTTTGTTTTTGTTGTTTTTTAAATAAATCGTCATATCCCTTTCTTTTCTTTCAATAATTTACCAAATGTCTATTAAATATTTTTAAGTATTGGTGTGAAATAAAGCTAAAATTAAATTGTGTGTAAAAAAAGAAGCCCTACGATCAACGGGAAATTCAAATCACGCATCCTCTCCTGTTTAAATTTATTTTCCTTTAATTTCTTCTTATTTCTATTGGTTATGCACCAAACTTTCTGATTTGTAAGGAATATTCTTTGGAACGTTAAAAAATTGATAATTAAAAAAATAATCGGATAACATGCTCCTTTAAACACCTCCGCTTCCTTTTTTTTAACTGTTTATGAATATTCCGGTGTTCCGGGCCAACCAAAGTTCACTGTGGTTTATCTCTTGATGTGTGTATACACCTGGTCTGTTAATCGCACATACGCCGAGCAGCAATCGCTTTAAGTAACAGATCCTGGTCGGGTGTGACGAATTATTCGGGGGGTGAGTGTTGCTGCATCCCTGAATTCCCCTTACATCGCAATCAGCAGTTAATTCGTGACCCAAATAAGATTCGCAATATTTCCTAAGAGGTAGCCGTTTCCATAATTTTTTATTGCCATCTTTGTAATAATCCGGCTTTTTACACCAGGAATAATGCATTTGTTTTAATTGAATATATTCAATTTAATTTTTAAATCAGCAGTTTTAGAAGAAATACTGTCACAGTTTAAAACAATAATCTCAATGATTTGTCAAATGAAGCCATGGGTTTACTTCCAAGTGAGGTCACTATTAAAAGGACATTGAAGAATGAAAGGAAAACTATGCGCAAATACCAGAAAGACTGGAAAACTTAGTAATTAAATGGGAGTGGAGAAGCATTTTGGGGCTTTAACCGAAGCCATTCCTATTTTTTGTGTTTTTTTTTTTTGACGATGGGCCCTAAATGACAAACTGAATCATTGCTTTTGGTTCCAAAGAATCCCTCAGGCTAATGGCATCAGGCAATGCATGTATGATGGATGGCAATTTATCAATGGCGCCATCAGGGTTTAGACAACTGTACATAATACAGGAACCACTAGGAAATACCGCAGTTTCTACTGTTGTTGCCTTACTGCAGACCAATTCTCAAGACATGTATGAAATTCTTCTGCAAGCAGTTGTTGATACCTGGGATGAGATTGGATTGAATCCAGACCCAACAACATTGTTGATTTTGAAGAGGAAGTAATCCTAGCCAGCAACTGCGTTTTTGGACCACACATACTTACGCATGGATGTTTTTATCACCTGATACAGACCAGCTGAAGGAAAATACAAAATGAAGGCCTGACTCATCTCTACAAAGAAAATGATAACTTCCGACAATTCTGCAGAGAGTTTGTTTTTCATTTCTTCCAGGTGGAGATGTTTCAGCTGCAACTGCTCAGATGTAAATGTCCCGAAGAGGCAGTTCCACTGCTAGATTATTTCGATAAAAAAAATAATTTTTAATGAATAATACAAATCTAGTTTTTCTTAAATGTTTGTTCTAATCAAGAGTGAAAATCATTTATAATGTACAATACAAATCTATTTTTGCTGAAATAATTTTCTAATCAACAGTAAAAAATAATTTATACGGGGTATAATTTGAAAAGGAGATACAAGAACTTAACTCTAACTTAGGTAAATCGATTTCATTTGCTTGAAAACATTAAATTATAATAATTAAATAAATACATATTTAAATAAAAATATTTAATTAAAAATATTGGAGGGGGGCTTAGATCCCTAAAACCCCCCAAACCAGAAAGTACGGACAGTGGTAAACTACATTCCTTCACTTTTCTTAAATTCATTTTACGTCAGAAAAACATTGGACTTTTTTCATGGATTTCTTTGTTTCAATTTATCAGGACATTGTCTTTCACTACATCGTTGTAAAAGAACCGCTTAAGATAAATTTAGTTATTATTTTATTTACATTGTTGTTTTGTTGCCAGCTTTTTATGTAATTTAAATGTATTCTTAATATGGTTAGAGGAGTATAATTCCTGTATCAATGCACGCAAAGAAAAAAATTTCACTGGATATTTGAAGATGATCGCATTAAGGCTCTAAATCCATGAGAAAGACCAGATTATAAATTTAATATTATCAACCAAACTATAACTGAAATCAAGAAAATGGATTACAGGCTAAGAAAATAAATAGATTACCTTAACATTCACCATACAAATGATCGTATTTTTATGTTAGAAGTAAAGTTTAATTCAAATTGATATAACCTACAAAACTACAACAATTGGTTTACTAAAATATTTGAAGAACTGAACTAATTGGATGCTTTACTCGAATAATAAACGCTACCCGTTTTTATATTATTAGAAGTAATGGTGGTAAGTGGTAAATCTGACTTGAGTTGATCTTTTATACAGCGATTATTGTTTAAGAAATATTTAGATATAATATCTGACTGGATGCTACAATTGGTTAATAGCCATGAGAAAAATAAAACATTTTATTCAATAAAGACAACAAGAACTTCTTAAAGTATCTTAATATCTGTGTGAATGACATAGATAACTAAAATAATTTAGAAAGAATTTCTGCAGAAGTATAAAAGCAATATGGCGAACCGGATTCAAATTGTAGTAATCGAATGCACATTGCTGCAAAGATGGTTGTCGTGCCAGACTGCTAGAAAATTGTTCTCGACAGAATCCATCTTGCACATTTATAAATCTCTCATTCATCCGTGCATTGAATATCGCTTCCCTATTTGGTCTGGTGCTCCGGTTATATATTCTCGGCAAAATCCAAAGAAGGGACTGTAATGTTGGTAGTCCCGACTTCGGTTACTTTCCCAGCGCCGTAATGTTGTTTTTCTTTGTATTTTCTATAAATATTTTCAGGGCAGTTGTTCAAATGACATCGCCTCCTTGGTAACTCGAGAGCGTAAATTTAAATGTAGTACTAGATTGGCTACTAGCTGTCATAATTTTCCTATTGAAATAGCTAGATGTAACCGTAATTTATATTCTATATATGTTTCTTTATTTTCATTTCTTGTCTATGGAACTTTCTGTTGGAATCTTGCTTCCTGGCCGCTTACAATCTTCATTAATTTAAATGCAACATCATTCGACATCTTTTATTTTACTGAATCTTATAATTTTTTATTTTCCTTTCTCCTAAAAAAAAGCCTTTTTATTTTCTTCCACTCCGAGTAGACCATCCTTGCATCTTAGTGGCATTATTATCTTGCTTGGGGTGAAATGATTAAAAAAATAATTATTATTCCAGCATTGATTAATTTGTTTTCAATCGAAATTATCCAAAAAAGCAGTAAAGCCTCGATGATACAAGCGGGTTCCAAAAAGACGCCTGCAGATAATTAGGAATCGAAAAACGCGTGGCGAACAACTAACAATTTAGTAAGGAATTTCCACAGACGATTAACCCTTTGATCGCTGACCACAGATGGTAGAGAAACATGGTGACGAGTAGGTTTCAGGTGCTCAATACTCAGCATAAATCTCAATACTCAGCATAAAGAAGTCGCGGATAGGAAAGGAAGAATAGAAGAGAAACGGGGAGAAAGAAAAGATGATTTTGAAGCTTTTTTTCAACCGACCAATTTATAAATAATTATTACAAGGCAAAAGCTGTTTATCTAAAAACAAAACCAAAGAAAAAAACGATATAATTTATTGAAAGACGGCACAAAGAATTTAGCTGTCTTCATGCGAATGTTCTTGCCTCATCAGAAAATCTGTCCACTTGGTACTTTGGTAGAATAGGTGTAGATAGGTTCGCCTATCGCCCGCTTCACACTCCTCTCCGGTATTTAAAACAGGAGATTCATCTCTTGTTTCCTGTTTACATTGGGTTTCCTGTTCCTTCTAAAGTCTTCTCATTTTCTTTCCCTCCTAGTAGACTCTTTCGTCTTAACCCTTTGAGCCCTGACCACCGGTTGAACAGTGGTAGAGAAAAATGACGTAATGCCCAGCCACCGGTTGACCGGTGGGTAAACACTTGTAACTATTTTCATAAATATGTAATATTTTTTACCGTAAAACATTGCATACCAATTATTTGCGAATTTTGACCCAGGAGCTCAGACAGAAGGATTACAATTGTTCAGGAACGCAGGGCTCAAATGGTTAAGAACGTGACAATGGACTGAACTCAGTGCTAATAATCAGATGAAGGCTCTCAATCTGCGAAAAATACCAGCTGTTACTTATATTCTGGTTGATAATATTTCGGCTATAACTGAAATAAAGTAAATAGTTTCCAAATTAAAAAAAGTAATAACTTGTCTTAAATGCATCATTCCAATGGCTGTATTTTTGTTCTAAGAAATAAATGTATTAAGAGCTAAATTGAAATCGATGGGACATGCAAAACCATAGTAAGAATAACACAAGGAAACTTTTCTACCGCAATCACCACCCACAATATTCTTGCAGCAAACATAGGATTAATATATTTTTTCAATCGTTGCAAAATTCTTGATGGAAAGAACTTTAATGGAAACTAAATTAAAAATTTCTGTGAAAATGTATTCACATCAAAATCTGTGGAACTTGGCACAGAAGTTATTGAAGAATTGTTTGATAAGCGATGTCAATGCAAATAGTGGTCAATACAACTGAATAAAATGTAATTGTACTTTATTTTTCAAATACAAAATTACGTGTGAAAAGAAAGCAAATTATTTATGATTCAAACTAACATTACAAAAATGGCATTTCTACCTTTTGAAAAGAATTCTTGACTTTTATGAAATTACCTATTTTACATAATTATGTTTGTAAAATGTGTTCATATATCCACATTCGCGAGTGGGCAGCCTAAGTACAACTGCTGTGGCTTCGAGGTCAATGGTTTTATCAGTGGGTGAAATAACATCTGAGAGGAGAGACGGGGTAACTGCAACATCCCCGTAAATGATCAAAAGCAATCGTTAAAACGATCCGGCACTTGTTAAACGGAACCGGAAAACCATTGCACTGTTTTGGCTTGAATGTCGCCATGAACCACAATTACAACAGATATACGGGAAGTGTCGAACACAGCAGCACAAAAATGCGATAACTGAATGAATGAATGAATGAATGAATGAATGAATAATAGAATTTGTTTGTCTTAAGTTCAACGCCAGTTGCGTTTGATGAAACGATCAATGACAGAATCGTGAGCGCCAATTGAAATTCATAGACGGACGAAAACAATTTTTGGCAATGAGATTAAGACCTGGAATTTGAATATTTCCTGTACATCCCAGTGAAAAACAAAATGTGACGCCCAGTGAAAAGATAGACATTTACGGCTCCATCCAGACAACAGGTTATGATTTGGTCTCTTAATGCTTTAGGTATTTGCCGAAATTGAAAAGAGTTATTGTAATTTCAGTGCGCATTTGGACTGACAGAAATTACGAAATGGATAGAGCCGAAATGGAATCATCTAAAGAACTAAACGTCGACTGGATTCAAATGAAAACATGTAATTTAAAGAGAAATAATCTTATTTCGTTTTTATAGGATTTCCAACCATTGAGATAGTCTATAAGATTTTATAGGATGGCAGATCTTACTTATCAATCAAAACGAGTAATTTTGAAGGAAATCAAATGTATGTCATTTTAATAGTAATATTAAACCGTTCGTTTTGCAACTTATTTTATCATTTTGGTGGTTTTCACTACCAATAAATACTTGAAAATATGAATACATGTTGAAGCAATGACATAAGTCTCATAACTTTCATGTAATTGTTTCTTGTATGAAGGGGATGATTTCTTCCTAACTGATATTCGTTTTTTTGGAAAAATTATTTCTTTCCTTTTCAAATTCATCCACTTTTACTATTGTTCATAAGAAACAATTGCAATTCCTCACAATGAAACTGACCCGACTTTTTCAAGTTATAATTGTCGCCATTCTATCAGTTCGAATGGCCAGTACGGACAACATCCTTTTCTTGTCATTACATTATTTTAGCCAAATCAAACCGATGGTTAAAGTGACTGAAAAACTGACGAATTATGGCCACACATTTGGATTAAAGGTAAAAGTGTTTTTCTTTGTAGGCAAACATTACAAAAACGGATAAAATAAAATGATAATATCTGTAGAATTAAACCTCGACTGAGTTTAAACAAAAACATAATTTGAAGACAAATAGAAATTCGAATCTTTGAGATGGTCTAAAAGGATTTTCTAGGGTCGGAGGTCTTACCTATCAATCAACATGCGGAATTTCGAAGGAAAACAAATGTATGTCATTTTGATATCAATATTAAACCGTCCGTTTTGAAACGTCTTTTATCATTTTAGAAGTTTTCATTATCTATGTATATTTAAAAATATGAATACATGTTGAAGCAATGACATAAGTCTCATAACTTTCATGTAATTGTTTCTTGTATGAAGGGGATGATTTCTTCCTGTTATTAAATAAAATTCATATTCGTTTTTTTTTTTTAAATTATTTCTTTCTTTTTCAGATTCATCCTGTTTTACTATTGTTCATAAGAAACAATTGCAATTCCTCACAATGAAACTGACTCGACTTTTTCAAGTTATAATTGTCGCCATTCTATCAGTTCGAATGGCCAGTACGGACAACATCCTTTTCTTGTCATTACCTAAATTTAGCTATATCAACCCGATGGTTAAAGTGGCTGAAAAACTAACAAATTATGATCACACAAACTACATCGTCATCACCGAGAAGTTGAATGGGAAATTTGGTCCAGTAAAAGATGGAGTGAACTTTGTCATAACAGAGGAGTTTCCAGAGTTTAAGATATTCACTGATGAACTAATGCAAGTATTACTATTTCCAGAGAAATATGTATTGGATGAAAGATTCAGTAGTCTCCAAAAACTATGTGATCGTTACCTTCTCAACAAAGAACTTTTTCAAAGACTGAAATCATTCAATGCATCTCTAGCGGTTATTGAATCGAATTTAGAGTGCCATTGTCTGGCTATTATCGCGTACAAACTTGGAATTCCTTTCATTTTCTTGGGTTTTGAAAACTACATCGCCATTCACCGAACACCATGGTTAATTTCAGTTATTCCCCATTTTTATCTCTTCATAACTGAGACAACATCTTTCTCGATTAAAATCAAGAACGTCATGAAGCATTTACAGGATTATATAAATCCAACACCTTGGTCTCCGGGAAGAGATATTAAAGAATACGCACCTGAACGGCCGGATATTTCTTTTGAAGAACTTCTACGACAAGCCCAAATGTACATTGTTGATTCAGATTACTTTCTTTATCAAGCATTGCCAGCACTTCCAAATGTCAAATACATTGGCGGAATTGCTACCCAGCCGGCGAAACCTCTAAAAGGAAAAATCTTGAAATTTGTTAATGCTTCTAAACATGGAGTCATCGTCGTATCTCCAGGAAGTTATGTCAATTGGGGCATTAACGTAAAGAAAATGGCAGAAGCGTTCAGTATGATCAAATACGATGTCGTCTGGAAACATTCAAATACTTCTTTTTCTCGCCCAAATGTTCTAATAACAAAATGGTTGCCACAAACCGATCTTCTTGGTCACCCAAACACCAAATTGTTTATCACCCATTGTGGTAACAGTGGTAATTATGAAACTTTGTACAACGCTGTTCCCATCATTGGATTTCCCTTCTTTTTTGATCAACCGTTAAATAGTCAGTACATGCAAATGAAAGGTTTCGGAATTTCGATGGACATTAATAATTTTACAGTGGGCGAGTTGAGGAAGTCATTGAGAATCCAATGTACAAGAAAAACATTGCAAAGATGAGCGAAATATTTCGATCACAAGATCTCCCGTCAGTCAGAGCAGCCCGTTTTGTAAATGAGATTGTGAAATATGGCGGAGATCACTTAAGATCAGAGACTCAAGACATTCCGTTGTATGAATTTTTAATGCTTGATATTTTGGCCGTTCTTTGTATGGCTGGTTTCATGATTTTGTTTTTGACGGTCATTCTTTTAAGGAAATGTTTCACAACTGCTTACAGAAAAAAGAAAACAAAAATAGAATGAGTTCGAAAAAAATATTTTGCATGTTGACATATAATAACATTGAGTATATGTATTTGATTTATGTCAATTTGATTAGAAAATCATTTGAAGATATCTATCAATCCATCTCTCTGCAAATGTCTCTCTAACTCTCTCTAATCTCTCTCTATCTCGCTATATATACAAGGTAACCAAAAAGTTCTGTCCGTTTTTGTTTAGTCATTGAATGAAGTTGAAATATAGATGAAATGCGTGTAGCAATTGTTTTCAAATTCGGACAGCCCGAAGTAGGAACATCATTATAACGTTATAAAAAACACGCGCACCGTGCTCGGCCATCCGTTATAAGCCGGGCAACTGTCCGACGGATGGAAGTGTCTAGAGATCTTCTTCGGGGCTCTTTGCTTTTCGACTTCAAAGTGGGCCTATCAGCAGCTGCATCAAGTCGCCGCATATGTCAAGCATTTGGGGATAGTGCTGTGGATGAACGTACTGCAAGGCGTTGGTTTCAAAAATTCAAGTCGGGAGATTTGTCTCTCCATGATGAGCCTCGCAGTGGACGACCACAGGTCTTGAATGACAAAGTCCTGAAGGCGGCCATTGAAGAGGACAGTAGTCTAACGTGTAGTGAACTTGCAAGACAGTTCAACGTTTCCGATGAAACAGTTAGACTTCACCTACACCGCCTAGGTAAGACGTACAAACTGAGCAAGTGGGTTCCGCACACGCTGTTTGAGGTCCACAAGGGACAACGAGTGGCAGCTTGCGTATCGCTGCTTTCTCGCCACCGTACCGCATCCTTATTCAATCGAGTGCTTACCAGTGATGAAAAGTGTGTTCTGTACTAAACTCCCAAGCATTCCAGACATTGGTTGTCTCCTCAAGATGCTGTCCCTCACACCGCAAGACCGCCTATGCACCTACGCAAGATTATGCTTTGTATCTGGTGGACAGGTCGTCAAGTGGTTCATTATGAACTGCTACCAACGGGCCAAACGGTCACTGAAGACCTATACTCGAAGCAATTGAAACGTGTGCAACAGGCATTGCGCCAGAAGGAGCCAGCACTGGTGAATCGCAAAGGTGTGCTTTTCCTCCATGACAACGCCAGGCCGCATGTTGCGCGAGTTGTCAGGAATACAATACAGCAACGTGGATGGGAGACTTTGGGCCATCCACCTTATTCAGCTGACCTTGCGCCATCCGATTACCACCTCTTTCACTCCCTGGATAATCATCTTCGTGGGAAATCCTTCACCAATGAAGCAGACTTGCGCAAAGCCCTCACGGACTTCTTTGCGTCAAACCCCCCCGAGTTCTACCGCAAGGGCATTGAACAGCTGGAGACACGTTGGCAGGTGCTGGATGCCGATGGCGATTACTTCGAAGACTAAATATAAGTTATACATACTGTGAAGCGTTTTTTTTTTTTCCTTTAAAAACGGACAGAACTTTTTTGGTTACCTTGTATAATTGGGTTGCGCTTCGTATTTCTCAGGAACTCCATGTATCATTTCGATCCGTATTTATTATAAAAAGTCTGCTAAACTACAGTAGGTACCTCCACGTTTTTTAGGGAAAACAGCATAGCGTAATGGAAAAGGCCATAAACTTAATAAAAATCAAGTTTATTTTCAAAATGTTAAGATGAAAGACCAAAGTATTTTTTAATTATACTTTAAAAAATTTTCGGTCTTTCTAACACGTTCGAAATTTTGGTTAAAATCTTGTTTTGTTTACGTCATCGCGGTGGCTATATAATAACATTGACTTTTTTCCGTTGAAAACACATTGATTTGGACATTCTTGTAAAAATCAAATAATTGTCCGATTTTAATGAAATTTTCAGGACTTCATAAATGAATGAAATTATTTTTGAAAGTTTTTTTTTAGAAAAGTTTGGAAAATTTTTGTTTTTACATATGTTACCCCCACTTAATTAATTTCATGAAATTAAGCTCAAAACCTTTCTATTTCCTCAATTTTCTTTTATTTGTTAAAAGTAGGAGTCCTTGGAGATTGTAAATCACCTATTTTGTTTTTCAGATTTGAGCTATTCTAACTGAAAATCTGCTCTGACTTGAAAAGTAATGAAGACAATAAAATTATGACATTATTTAATTATAAAAGCATTTAATTGTTTCAGTAAATACGTTATATTAAAGACATTATTGTCTGAAGAAATAAATTTTTTTCCGATGAATAATCAATTTTTACAAGAAATTTTTAGTTTTGAAAAATTTTAATTATAATTATTTATAATAGTTTAAAATCGTGTAAAATTCTGTATTTGGATATTTCCTGGATGTGATATAATAATTAAGTGGAAATGAAATTTACAAATTCAAAATTGAAAGATTAATAAACGTAGTTGGGCTATTCTATTTTTAAAATAATTTTTTATTTTGTATTTTTACACTTAATACGTTCCTTATTTTCATGTATGGTAGACTGAAATTGCCATTATTAGGAAAAAGGTCACGTGATCTAAAAATTTTGTCTCTTTATTAGGTCGCTGATATTAACTTTCAACAGGTTTTCAAAATTTCCATTCAGCTTTAAAGTAAATTTTTACTTTTATCAATTACTATTTCGCTAAATATTTTTTTTTATGTATTTAATTTAGTGAACGGTCATACTTCAGTTGAGCAATCATGGTATTTAATTTGTTATTAAATTATAAATTTAATTGAAGAAAATTTTATAGTATTTTAAATTTTTTATTTTTTCATGTTCGAAAGGTAAATAAAAGTCAACAGAATATTAAATAATTGCTGAAAATATGTTCATTTATAAAAAAAATTCCTAGATAGTTAAAAACCAAAAAAAAAAATGTGTTCACTTTGATTTCTTACAATTTACGTCAATTCGGGTCATCCATAGTAGCTGTCATCAATTCGTCCAGCACTCCATCAAACCTTGGATCAGATGAACAGGACCAATTATTAATAAGTGGTTGTATATTGCTAGTTTATGCTATAAGTAAATAATATTTATTTCAAATCAGATTAATTTAACTTTAAATTTTCTAATTTTACTCAACGTGTCAGAAATATATATGTATTTTTTAAAAGAATTTTAAAATAGACAATTTTTTTTGTTTACAAATTTCTTAAAATTAAGAAAATGGCCTCTTTTAAGAAAATTTTAAGAAATCAAAAATAAAATTTGACATTGCAATCTATATAATTTCTATCTGAAATGCAACATAAAACTTACTTATTGGAAATAATAAATTTAATCATTAAGCTTTCAATAAAAGCTAAAATGAAATCTTCAAGAAAGCTTTTGCATTTTTAAAATTTAATTTTAAAACTTAAATATCGAGAATTCATGCCGAAAAGATGGAGGTACCTAGATTAAAACAACTTATCAGCAATGGTGGAAGTTTAGCGTCTGGTTAGTGGTAAAATATTACGAGTTTAGATTTTGATGTCTTTTCCCCATTGAGCTGTAAGAGTTTGGTTTTGGATAGCAGAGGATAGCAGAGGATAGGTCTGCGGACAGACACTTCGTCAAGTTATTTGGAGGGGCACCCATGTACTGTGGAATTAAATAATAATCTGAGAATATTTTTGGGCAGATCGTTGATATAAGGCAAAAAGTGAATAACGCCGAGGAAAGAGCATTGGGAGACTCCTCTCAATGATTTCACGTGCCTCGGAGGACTGACCATTAACAAAGACAATCATAGACGCTCCTCCCAGTGATTCTGGTCAGCTAGTCAGTTTTTGTAGCAATCCCCTGTGCGAAACCTTTTGAAATGCCTTCGACATATGTAGGACGATCAATCTCGAGAGATTTGTAATGTTCAAATTCTTAAGTGTTATTGATTATACTAATTCGTGGTGAATAAAATATCTTTTCTGTCTTTAAATAAAAATTGCTATGACATCAGCTACAAAACAATGCTTTCAAGCAAAGCAAACATTTTGGAAATTAAAGAGACAGTTCATATTTGAGTATTTCAGCGTTTGCCAAATCGAGTATAAACTGAATTAAATTTCGTCATTTCGAGCATGTCAGGCAAGTAAGATTTTGCTTTCCTACCAACGGAGTTGGTTCGAAAACAAAACTTAGTTGTAGAAAGAAACACAAAACTTAGTTGTCGAAACGTGACTGCCGAAAATAAGCTAAATTTAAGGAGCAAGACGACCACTGTGTAAAATTTTCAAAGCAATAACGCATTTATTTAAAAATGATGAATTCGAAAAATTACAAAACAAAGGTTGGGCAAAAATTCCCTTTCGTGCGCTTCTTTGGGCAGGATAACACTTTCCTGGGGTATCAAAGAAGAAAGAAGAAAAATGTGATATAATTTGTTATATAAGAAACGGATTTACATAAGTATCCCAATTAGTTTAAGAAACGGATTCTTGTACAAAAATGAATCCCTTAAAAAATAGAAAAAAAAAACAGGGAAAACTTGGAGAAAGGAATAACAAAGTGGCACAAGGCAGAAATTCTTCAAATAGCACCAACCTTCGTTCTTAACAGTTTACACAAACAGGGCATCTCAACTCGAAGGGCTTTTGGGTTATAAAGTTCATGGTGTGTTCTTGGTGTGAAATTCTTTCGTGTAAGAATCTGCCCTGTCAGTTCTGATTTATGAACTACGGCAGGAACTTCCTTGAATGCTGGTGCTCTGTCCGTTCTCATCAATGACACATTCTGGTCTCCTGTAATTTCCCCCCAGTTCAGCCCTCAGCCCTCTGCACATTGATATTAAACACTGGTCAGCAAACTTTTTTCTCATTGGCTTACACACACACATGTGTGTGTGTGTGTGTGTGTGTGTGTGTGTGTCTGTGTGTGTGTGTGTGTGTGTGTGTGTGTGTGTAAAACCTTCTCCAAGTATAAAAAAATAAATATATATCTGAATCACTTCAGACAAATTTGGGGGTTCATCTCTTGAGCCTAAAAGGGTATAAAAAAATGCACAAAATTTAGCACACGAACTGCCTGGCCCTTTTGAAGAATAAACTTTTTTCAAGACGTGTAGTACAAAACCAACCGTAACGGTTATCTATCTATCTATCTATCTATCTATCTATCTATCTATCTATCTAAGTACATATGTAGAAGGATCCTCTGAAATATATGCTTAAATATATAATAAGATAAAATTCCCTTAGAGAAAATAAATTATGCCATTTTATATGAGTTGGAGTTCTTTTGTCAGGATGGTTGTACTTATTTTACTCCGAATAGCCAATCTGAGATTCTAATAAATTATTCTTTTAAAGCTTAAATTTTCTAAGTTTTTTTCTTTCTATCATTTGCCAAATCTGGTATTTAGTGAGATAAGTTGGTTTAAATCCACTCTATTAGTTCCAAGTACATACGCGTAAGTGCGATTTACCATACATCCTTACTGAAGTTAATTTCAGGATATTTTTTTGTTGTTTTAAAGGCGATAATTAAAACAAATCGGAAGATTTCAAATTTGGCGAAGAAACAAACGCAATATTTGAACACTCAGAAACAATAAGAAATATACTGTTGTTGCTTTTCTTCATTCAGAATTAATGTTGAAGGAAGTCCCATCAGGCATCAAAGGCACTGCTGAAACCACTGTGAAGAGTATATTGTCTTATCATAAGTTTAGAATGTTTGCTGAGTTTCTGTGATCTGGCTGTCTTTCCAGACGGAAGACATAACAAAGGAAAAGTCTATCCCAGAAAGAAAGAACAAGAATGATCTCCCTTGGTAAATCGAAATCCTCACAGTAACGTTCCCTATTGTGAGGATTCAATTAGACTTTACTAAAAGCTAGGGGATTTAACACTGCTTGGACATTAACTAAAACTCTAGAGGCTAAGCTTGATGGAACCGACACACGGATACTAAGCGCCATGCTTAAGATTCCCTGGAGACAACATTCAACACAGATCTAATGTCCCATCACTGGTATTGGTCTGTTGCGGATTTGAATCCACCCACAATAAAGAAAAAGGCGATAACGGTTTGTAAACATAAAAATATAAATTATCTTCACTTTACAACTATTTTTTCTCAACCTGTATATATGAGTATTAAAGTTATAAAGCACTTGTCTGTAGCGGTTTGTTAAAATGAAAAGGACTGTGATTTCTACGCGTGTATGTGTGAAAATGTGGTAAAGGTAAAATGAGGAAGAAAGTGTTAGTGTCACGTAGCTTGGTGAAGAATAGTTTAAATATCACGTAGTTTGGTGTGGAAGAATGTAAATATCACGTAGCGTGGGATGGGAGAGTGCTGCTGTCGTATGTATCCATATACATCTTCTTATTGGCTTTTCTGATTCACAATATTGGCTAATATACTCTTCAAAGGGGTCACGAAGCATGTATTTTATTGTCGGTGAGAACGCGACACATTGGATGAAATATGTTAAACATTTATTTTCGAAGGATTAATTTATGAACTGGATGTATGCGCAGATCCTTCGAGTCAGAAAACATTTTTTTTCATTTGATGATTGACTGTTCAAGAATTTATTTCCGTCTTCGTTCCACAAGTCTTTTCTTTCTGTATGTAAAAGCACTTAATCCGTATTTGTTTCTGATTTTTGTTATTTACTGGAGTTAATATTCTTATCTACACCGGGATGAGTATTCGTGAGACATTTTTCTTTCAGGTTTTCTTTGATTTTAGAAACAATATTTAAAACATTTGGCAAAGATGAGCCGTTTTTGTCTCATTTTGTTTTTTCGATGTATGAAACCAAAATCTTAAAATAAAATTCCGTTTTGGAAAAAAAGAGGAAAAATGTTGATACCTCATAGGATGAAAATGTTCACTTGGCCTTCATTTTCCAATACACTAAAGGAAAATGTATTCCCTGATGTCTGCAGTTACCACAATTTAAGAAGACTTTCGAAATTTTGATATCTTGCCATTGATCAAAACGGAAAATACAATATGAAGTAAAAAAATTAAAATTAGAAATCGATGCTGAATAAAAAATGAAGGTCTTGAGCTTCACAAGTGGTGTTCCCATAACATATGCAGCTTTAAAAAAAAATTCAGTAACCGGTAAGGCGGTTTTGGTATAACCTACCGACCAGTCAGAATCTGCTGTATTGTGCATGCATGAAAAAAATTATTTGGTTAACCTGTTTTCAGTTGATATCGAATTGGATGATCTTTATCATGCCTTCTGCGAAGTTGGATTTTTTTTGGCTTCTTTATTTGATTTTTAATTTTGGTAAGTTATCTAGTTCTCCTTATTTTTCTATCATTAGTTTCTTATTATATTACGGTGTGTGTAAAGTAATTACAAATTTCCCCATTATGAGTCAACTTGCATCTTAGTGACATTATTACCTTACTTGGAGTGAAGATATTTTTTTCTAATTTTTGCATTACTGTGTTTTCAGTTCAGATCTCCTTAGCTGAACATGTGTGACCGTCGCATTTAAAAAAATTGCAGATTTTTTTTATAGCTTTGTACGTACAATTATTATTTTTCTATCACTGGTACATTGTTTTTAATTATATTAGGGTTTTTGGAAATTAATTATGTATGGTTGAATGGTATGCAACTTGAAACTTAGTGATTTTATTGACTTAGTTGGGCTGAACATTTAAAAAAAAATTTGCATGATATCTAGTTAACCTATCCTTCAGATTTGACTCTCCGAATTCTACCTTTTGCGCAAAGTTAGAATAAGCGATGAAAAGATGACAGAGATCCGATTGCTTGAGTCTACGTAAGATATGCATTTAACATACAGAATGGAGTGGCCCCGTTTGTTCGTACTGCTGAATATCAGTTACTTCTGAATCTACCATCGATGGAGTTTCGTTTGGGAAGCGTAAGTTCACAAAAAGCGAGAAGATTCTTCATGTCTCGAGTTGATATATTTTATTTATATTCGCAAAACTCTAACAGGGTGCAAAACTTGGTTCAACATTTTACTGCATGAGATGTTTAACAGTCGACAGGAAAGCAAGAAAATGAAAGATTTCCACAGGCAAGAAATGTAAGATAAAAATATTAATATACAACTTACGGTTGCATCTCGCTATTTCAACTACGAAACGAGGGGTCCATGTAGCCAAAACATTTTTGAAACGGCTGGTGCTAAAGAAGGGAGATAATTGGGATTGTTTTGAAAGGTTGTAGGAACGTTGCGAATATTGTGTGAGATTTCAAGTTGAGTAATTTCAAGTGGACCAAGTTACTTTTCGTGAAGCTATATTTAAAACTATTTTAAGAACAGATTAATTGAATCGCACAAAAGACTGGTATCAAAATTTACTTGTTAGAAACTCTTTTGTCTTGTTAATATCCAAAACTTTGATTCAATTCAAATTCTTGTGACACCAAGACGCACCCGTAGAATTTCAAATATAAAACAAAATCATCTCGAAACCAGTATTTGCGCGTGTTTTATCAGTACACTTTAAAGTGAAACTCAACCTGAATGAATGTTCAAGAAGTTGGTAACTGGAATTGGAAAGAAAAATAAAATGAATAAAACGGAAATTAAATAAATACATAATGATGAAATAAAAACATAATACTCAATGTATAACTTGCATGTCTGTAATATTTTATTCTGCTAGCGACGCCTGTTGATATTCTATGTTTATGAAACCGAGATTCAAAAGGCCGTCTCACATGTAAAACCGACACAATGGTGTTAAATACTTAACAATTTCTCCAATACTGTTAGACAAGTTTCGTTTTTATACATAACAACACAAAAATATTTATTTAAATATGGCAATAAAAATTAGGTTCTATCACTCTGGCCAATGAAAAACAAATGTTCGGAAAAAAAGAAAGATAAAAGAAATGATTTGGAAAGCAATCAGTTCCGGTGAGATTGCTCTGCGATCCTATCGATTAATATAAAATATGAATCTAACTCAACATCTATGAATGAGTCAGTCCTTTGAAACGTTTGCGTTTGTCGATCTTTATACGTGGTCTATTATACGCGGTCTCATCTTACACACGGGTTAATTGCTATGATAATATTAAACGATATTCAACAAATATTTTATCCGATAATAGATAAAGGCAATCCACTCCAGACACCATCGTGCATATGTAGAGTTCCAAATGAAACACAAAATCATCACAAAGTACTTGTGCGCCTTGTGTTTTAATTTCGAACTGGACCACTGGGACATGTGCCATTAAGGATACATGGCCCAGTGGTTAAAAACGTTTGTTGAATCCAGTTACTTGACCCAAAGTGAAGTGGGCTCAGTACCTGGCTACGGCAGGGGTGAACAACAACTTGGAGAGTTTAGTTAAAGGGAGATAACTGAGATATCCGGAAGAGGCATGGCACGTGGAACTAGAAAAAATCTACCCCCCCCCCGTTTAACGAAATATAGGTTTCAGTTTGAAAGATCTGTTTAACCCTTGATACGTCAGTAAATCAAATCAATCAGCTGTAGCAAGTTTGCTCTTTGAATCTAAATCAACATCTATAAATGGGACAGTTCTTGGAACAGATTTCGTTTGTCGATCTTTACATGCGGGCTATTTAAATTAATTTAAGAGAGATCGTCTTACTTTACACACGAAGTAGTTGCTATGATAATATTTGATTATGTTCAACAAATATTTTAGCCGATAACGTTTGAAGGTTATCCAGTCATACACCATCGCGCATATGTAGAATTCCAAATGAAAACAAAATCATCACGAAGTCCTTGTGTGTCTTGTGTTTTATCAATGCACTTTAAAGAGAAACTCACGACCTGAATAAATATTCACAAGGTTCGTAAAGGTTGGCGTCTCAAAATAAAAGAATTAAATGATAGGCAAATAAGCATGAAACACTACAAATGTATTTGTAATTTTTCTTTTCATATAAGACCGCCATTCTCTCTCTCTTTTTCCCTCACTTTCGCTCATTTTCTTTCTTTTGCTCTTATACTCATTCCTCCTCGCTTTATCGCTCTTTCTTTTTCTCCGCCCCACACTCTCACTCTCTCTGTACTATATCCTTTCAGGAGGAAGACAATCACGTCTCTCCACAACTTCCTATGTTTTACTTCACGCAGTAATTTTTGCCTTATAACATTTGGTACAGCATTTCTACCATATCTGGACTGGAGCTGCACAATCCGCCCATTCCAGCCCTGACAGAGTTCAAAATCGGTTACGCGATCTTGGAGGGGAAGATTATTCTCAACTCTGCAGTTTCTTTCTCCTCACCTCGGCAACGCATGCGTACTGGAATCGTTTTCGTTCTTTTCTCTCTCTCTCTCTCTCTCTCTCTCTCTCTCTCATTCACTCTCTCTCATTCACTCTTTCATTATATACAATTCACTCTTTCGTATCCATAAAGAAGAATGTGTCAAAATTATTCAACTTCATAACAAGACAAAATCTCAAGTTGATATTAAATATTGCCGCAGAACACTCTTGATTTAATAAAGAATATTATATTATGACATGTCTCTAATTTTTATTTATATATATTGTATTTATTTAAAATTTTTCTATTTGAATTGTTCACCTATATTACATATGATTCATTATTATACATTATTAGGCTAAACTAAAATTTGCTCTCAAAGTTTGAACCAACAATCGCAAGAGACGCATTGAACGATTTCAAACTTAAAATATGTCTTCGTCTAAAAGATAATGATCACAGAGTTTATGGAGAGCTGTGAAAGCTTCTTTGATCGAATACTTATCTGGCGAAAGTAACACGTCAGATATTATATCACTGTATATCTTAAACTCTCGAAACTCCTCTGTTAACGCCATTTTTTACTAAATCAAATTTCCCACTAAATTTCTCAGTAATAAAAATGTAGCTATTGTGTCCATAATTGGTCAAGTCTTCAGCCACTTTCACCATTGGCTTGATATGGCCATAAAAAAGGTACGGACAAGAAAAGAATATTTTCCGCGCAAGTTAGTCTCTGTGATAGAATAGTGACAATTATGACAAGAAAAAGTTGATTTTGTTTCATTGTGAAAACTTCAAACTAAATCTTAAAATAAAAAAATGGAATAAAACTATAACATTAAGTAATTAGAAAAGTTTTTAATTGCTTTTATGTATCAGATTTATTAAGAACACTATTTTCTCAAGGAAGAAAAATCCGATTAATTATTCTCTAAATCAGCGAATATTCCCCAAATAAGCCTTCAGAAAAGTATATGTCAATTTTGTAAGATTTTTTTAATAAAGAGAATTACGTTAAATACGTTGCGATGAAAGTTGACAAAAGAAGGGCGCTAATCAGCCATTTTAGCAAAGCTAATCGATTCCAATCAATATAATTTCTCTTCAAATTATATCAATGTATTTTGCTTACAGGAAATAGTAAGTTTAATCCTTTTGCTTTCAATTAAAGCTAAAATGAAAGCTTCAAGAAAACACTTTCTTTTTAAACCTTAAGTATCACGAATTAGTAGAAGTCACTAGACAAAACATTTTTATGCAAATTACACACACGAAAGTTATGGACACTATGCCTTGTAGCAAGAGTTAAAAAGAAATTATTTTTTCTTTGAATAGAAACAATCAATGATTTTTCTTCGTTTCAGGACATCATGCGTAGCCATTTTAATCTCCAAGGCGTGCTCAATAAGGTGGAAGAAAAATAAAATTAAAAACGATTACAAACGAAAAAGTTAAAACTTTTTCAAATACTTATATTTTCAGTGGCCATTCTGTATTTAGAATCCTTATTGATACTGTTGTGGGTCTCTCCTCTTTTTACACAAGATGGACTCGTCTAAAGTATACTTATTCTGAGTGGAGATACGTTGAGTACACAGGGTTTTCACAGAGAGATACGCAGAGATAAGGTTGAGATACATAGAGAGAGAGAGAGAGAGGGGAGAGAAGGAGAGAGAGAGAGAGAATTACGGCTTCACTTACAGAGCCTTGTACATATACTTTCTACTAACCCGGATTCCTGGACTACTAATCTTCATTTCATGTTTGTATTCTTACGTTCAATACACTTATTTTCCTATTTCAATTACTGGCGTTGTTTCTTTATTTGTGCAGGATTCCCTCCCCTGATTCCACAACAGATAGAGAACCCAAATTGTTCAGTTTTTGATTTATATTAAAACCATGTAACATTATTATTATTATTATTATTTTGTAGTATTAGTAGTAAAAGAAGTAGTGGTAGTAGTAGAAGAAGAAGAAAAAGAAAAAGAAGTATTAGTAATAGTCGTAGTTCTAACTCAATTGATGAAATAAATGACAGTATAATAATATAAGTATATAATGAGTGGTGACATCACTGGTGTGTACATATGTAAAGGTACCACGTTAAATGATTTTGTCTCATTTCTGGAGTTAATAAATTTAGTCACAGTTAAAAAGTAAATATCTCTGTCGGACGACGTCACTTGTGGGGTCTCTTATTTACAAGGCCCTGGTCCAGGCGGTTAGAGAGAATCTCAGTAGTGTTCCACTTGATGAATTACTTAAATATAATTATCAAATCCTCCTAATAATTTCTATCATGTGTATATCATTGCTTGAACCGGCTTTTAATGCTCTCGAGTGAGCGGATTGGTGATAGTAGTCGTGGCTCCAGGGGGCACGGTCCTAAGTTTAGAGAGAATCTCAGTAGAGTTCCACCACGGAATATATGAGCGAGCGGCGCTATATTGAGTCTGATTTGCTACCTCTTCGTCACCGAAGTTGGTATGATGTTTGCTTGACAGCCTAACTGTCAGGGTTTCAATTCTCGGTAGTGGATGCGCACTGCTGATGAGTCCAAAATAGGGACGAAAATGCCGTCCAGTGCTTTCTGCATGCTGTTGAGTTTCCAGACTTGATGAATTACTTAAATATATATAGTATTATACATATATAATATATATATAGTATTATACATATATAATATATATAATACTAGCAGCATGGTCCGGCGTTGCCCGTGCTTGATTCAAAAATCATATGCAGCTTGGCTCTAACGCACGTGATGCCGGCGATGAGAATGCAAGGAGCTCCAACGAAGCGTTTGCTCGTTTGGTTTGTGCGACAACGAAAAGCTGCTAACCGTTTGCCGGCATTAGCTTTGAAATGGATTGGGAGGAAGCCCTGCTGTTTTAGCGCAAAATCTCCTCGTCAGGTCTGGGATGCGGCTTGGGCTGGGGGAAAATTTTTTAAAGAATTGGAAATTAGGCTGCTGAGGGCGGAACCATTTTCACTCAGCACGTATGCATTTTTTTTTCCAGTAAAGACGCGAATAAAGGAAGTGCTTATTTTGGTAAGATGCGACGATTAAAGCAAGCGTGTTGACAAAGTCGAATATGTCATTTGTGGCTCAAAGTCAGACCTGGTAGCAGGGATAAAAAAGCCGAATTTCAATGGCCCTGCACCCATTCCAGAATTTGAGGTCAAATGTTTTCTTCCACTCCACTGCAAGCACAGACCTGTTTCTTCTCGCGCATAGCGTGACCTTAAATTAATCTGTATTTAGGAAATACCCAACCGGAAAAACATTTTTATGGGTTGACCGATTGTCGATTTGCACTCTGTTTGTGGGGCACTCAGTGTTGAAACTTCACATGGTGACTCCCAATGGCCTCCTTATAAATCCGATCAGCTTTCGCTAAAAACCGACAAGCGGTTCAGGCGCAATCTGGGCGTATCTGTTTTTGGGTTTTATCGATTTTCCGCGCTGTTTAGGGGTCCGTGGTCATGAAACTTCCGGACAACACTTCTAATGGTAGACTCTAAGAGGGTGTCAAATTTGGTTGAAATGCGATCATTCCTTCTGTAAGCAAATTTTTTTATTATCGATTTTTTCGGAACCTGAGTCCGAACTCAAAAATCGGGCTCCGTCATGTCCTTACGACAGCCATTTGCAAACTTGTGGTGAAAACCGCATCGAAATCGGGTGAGAAATGCGGCCTGTGCAAGGTGACAACGCCCACGACTGACACACAGAAAACATGAGAAATATAGATAGTAGATTATACATATATAATATATATAGTATTTACGTATGTAATATATATATAGTATTATACATATAACATAATATATATATAGTATTATGTATATATAATATATCTAGTATTATACATATATAATATATATATAGTATTATACATATATAATAAATATAGTATTATACATATATATTATATATATAGTATTATACATATATAATATATATATAGTATTATACATATATAATATATATAGTATTATACATATATAATATATATATAGTATTAAACATATAACAATATACTGTTTGGGCTCACGTATCATTTTCCAACGTGGTTCATAGGTTCATTTTTATTTCTTTTATTTTTATTCTTTTTAAAAATAGGAAAAGCGTGGGAGATATTGCTGCGCCGTAATGAATCAAACATTTCCTTTTTTGCTCTCTTCGTTTTACTCGTTAATTTCCACCAAGATGACTACAATAAAGCCATATTTGATTTTATTTCAACAAATACATTCACAGTCAAATATAGCTATTGATGTGAAAAGTATTTTCTCTTTTAGGACGTGTCATAAGGGGTGGGCTTATTTACCAGATAACAACATTTCTGAATTTGTCACGTTTTACTCAAGGTAAGAGATCAACCTTTCTATCGCAATCATCAAAGAATTAAATGTTTAATTATACTAATTTGGATTGTTCGAAAACTTTTCGTTTTAGATGAAATAAAATAATTTAAAAGTTACTTGATATCATTCGTTAAAAAGCAAATCATTTCACAGAAAAGAAAATACTGGAAAAATAAATTAGAATTTACACCTGACCTACTGTCAAGTCGAAAATTTGCTGACTTGAATGTTGTTTTTTTCTTTTTTTTTTAAGTAATGCTATATCTACCTATCTTGTTAGATTAAAGTATACATGCATTATTTACATTATTTGGACTTTTATACTCACCTTCATTGCCATATTCACAACGTTTCGGACGTTTTACACACCGACTCTCTTCAGGTGACTATAATTTCGAACCGAACCATTTATTTCGTCAACCGGGGTTGATTGTTCTAGTCCCACGTGCCATCCTTCTTTCTGATATCTCATCATTTCCTTTTAACTCAACTCTCTGCTGTGGCCTGGTATTGAACTCACAACTCTTTGAATCTAGTCACTGGATCTAACCAATGTCATTATTCACTGGGCCACCTCAGAGATATAGACACATGTTAGAGTATACAGTTAAATAAACAAGAATTCTCCAAAATTCAAAACCATAGATATAAATAATACACACACACACACACACACATACACATATATATATATATATTCATGTTCATATATATATGTGTATATATATATTCATGTTCATATATATGTGTATATATATATTCATATTTATATCTATAATTCTCAAAATGTGTGTGTGTATGTATGTGTGTGTGATAAGAATATTGTTTATGCGTTTCCACAGTTTTCATCCGATTTCAATTATTTACTGTTTGATAGATATTTCTTCAGTTCTGGTTTTGAGTTCAAATTGTTGGTGACAGTGGCTCTCTACGACGTCCTATCCATTATAACTCTCAGCAACGTTTCACTATTTACTATCTGTTCTTGGATATATATCTTTCATAAAAACTTGAATAAAAAATAATACTTTAAATTATTACAATAATATTATCTATATCTATAATTCTCAAAATGTGTTTGTATGTGTGTGTGTGTGTGTGTGTGTGTGTGTGTGTGTGTGTGCGTGTGATCGGATGTTTTTTATGCGTTTCCACAGTTTTCATCCGATTTCAATGATTTTTTTTTGTTTGATAGATAATTCTTCAATGCCTGTTTTGAGTTCAAATTACACATTCCCCTTTTCTTGACCAAGTGTTAAATCTCTCTCAAGTGAGATTACCATTTCCGTTGCATAAAGTCTGCTACTACAGCTTTAAGACGTTTCTTTCATTGTCTTTTATAGACGTTCCCAATTTAATTTTTTTTATTGTCCTGTCTGTTTTGGCATTGTATTCACCGTAGTAATAAGTAAGCTTGCTTTTTTATTACTCAACATTTATTTTAACAAACTTTCCTAAAATTATTCGAGCTTAGTGATCCATGTAGCTTTAGAGCGTTCTCTTCTGGTATTTGCCCACGCATTCCATTTGACAATTCATACTTGCTTAAGACATGCCACCAAGTAAAAAAAAACTTGCCTAGGTCGCAAAACCGCTGTCGCCAGGTTCACCATGCGAGTAAGAGATAACGAATTGTCTTTAGAACGTTCAATTCGCCTGTCTCAAAATGCCTCTCGGAATGCTTCAATCAGAGCCACTGAGTCCGAAGATCAATGTAGCTATCGGCTTTCCATATGAGCATATCTGAACGCGTCTGAGCGCGAGGCTAAAAATCATGATCAAAGGATTCAACGGCTGAGGAGAAACGCCTCTTCAACTGCTGCTGTGCGTGAGGCTGAAACAAGATTGAGAACGCAAAAATGGATCTTTTCAGGGTCACCACCATTCAAATTGTTAACCCCACCATTTGGGGATGTGCGTCAGTTGCACCAAATTGTTATTACTAATATTGGTTTTCGGGTGGGCTGATTTTAAACTTAATCTGCTCCAACTGAACGGTAAAAATTCTCAGTAATAAAAGACGCGGTCGAAGACGGGTTATATTACTATATATTACTATTATATATATATATATATATATATATATATATATATATATATATAATATCTGGATAAAATAAATGAAACAAAATTGGGTGTTTTTTTTATGAAAGTATTTATTTCTGTGTTTTTGTATATATTTATTTAATATTTCAGACCACCTAGGTCTTTCCTCAGAAATCAAATGAGATACTGTGTTTGTGTGTTTGTTTACAGCGTTTGTTTACAGCGTTTGTCGTGAAGCGTGCATGTCACGTGATGTGCAATGCGACTTTGTTTGAATTTTTGGCGGAAGACTGATGATAGTGTCTTAAATATTGTTTAAAAGGTGTTTTGACCATATCTCAAGAAATATTTTAAGAAATATTTTTAACTGTTGAAATATTTATGTAGATTTAAAATATCCACGTGTTTGTTTACCCCTAGTTTATATGTGTCTAATTTTAGAATTCAGTATTTTTCTTTTTTTCTTCGTATGTGTGTTGTACTTAAATTACTGTGTTTGTGTGTTTGTTTTTAGACTCGGACGCCACGTGGTGTGGAACGCGATTGTGTTTGATTCTTTAACGGACAACTGAAGAAGGTGTTTTGGTTATTGTTTAAAAAGGATTTTTCACCATATCTAAAGAAATTTTTTGAAGAAATATTTTAACTATTGAAATATTTATACAGATTTAGAATACCCAAGTCTTTGTTTAACCCTAGTTTATATGTGTTTAATTTTAAAATCCAGTATTTCTCTTTTTTTCTTCGTATGTATGTAGTGCTAAAATTTGAGTCTATCAATATACATTTGCAATTATCTATCGAATGTCGTGGTCTATTGAAGTGTTCTGCTACTGGGGAATATGAATTATTTTGTCGTATGTCTTGTTTATGGTTGTTACATTTGTAATTACCTGTTTGGTTTGTATTATTTAGATATTTGGTGGCGGTGAGCATAGCTGATAAGTTAGGTCTTTGTTTTTTTTGCGTTGATGGGTGGTTTGGCGAAAATGTGTTTGATATTTTTGTTTAATTGGAGGATCTTGTAGTCATTTTTTAATTTGTGAGTAAGTGTGTGGGAATATCGATTGTGGTTAAAAACCATGGGAATCCGATTGTTGTTTTTACTTTTTTTGTATGTGAGAAGTGTGTTACGGTTTATGTGGATAGTTTTATTAAGTGCTTCTTTTATTATATTTATTGGGTATTTACATTTTAGGAATTGTTCTGTTAAGTTATTAATGTTGTGTAGAAAATCTAGATGGTCTGAGGATATGCGTTTGATTCTTAGAAATGAGCTGTATACGATAGATTTTTTTAATTTAAGAGGATGACAGCTTTTGAAGTGAAGGAATTTGTGATGGTTTGTGGGTTTGTTGTATAAACTGGTGGAAAGTGTGTGTTTGTTTAATTTTATCACAACGTCTAAGAAAGAGACGGATGTGTATGAATGTTCCATGGTAAATTTAATTGTGTTGTGGAAGTTGTTGCAGAAAGTGAAAACATTTTTTAGTTTTTCTGATCCATGAGTCAATAGCAAGAAAATGTCGTCAATATATCTAAAGTTGTGTAATGGTTTAAATTCTGAATTGTCTAGTATTTTCCTTTCTAGAATATGCATAAAGATATTAGCATAGCTAGGTGCTTATTTTCGTGCCCATTGCTGTGCCACTAATTTGTAAATAGTTTTTGTTGTTGAATTTAAAGTTATGTGTAAGAATGAAATTTATTAATTGACATATATCTATAACTTAATTGTTGGGTAATTTTTTACTAAGGAACTCACTGCAAGCTGAAACTCCTTCAGTGTGTGGAATGTTCGTATAAAGAGATGAAACATCCATCGTTACTGGGATTGTATCCGGGTGGACTGAGTTGATGTTTTTTAATTTGTTGAGAAAGTCGGTGGTGTCTCTAATATAACTGGGTATGTCAGGCAGTAAAGGTTTTAGGATGTTGTCTATGTACCCGGATATAAGTTCTGTGAGGGTACCAATGCCTGATATTATGGGTCTACCAGGTGGTATGATTTTGAGGGATTTTGAAATTTCATATATATTCCCTGCATTGTGTGGTTGTGTAATTTGGTGTTGGTTGGATGAGAGAGTGTTAGAGTGTTTTTCTGAAATGATTTTGGGGAGTTTGTGTAGTTTTGGGATAGTGTAGAATGTTGCTGTTTTAGGGTTCTCAGGGATAAGAGAATTTATGGTGCCCCTTATGTTGTGGTTCAGGTTCTGAGTGAGAAATGATAGTTCTGTCTTGAATGTGTTAGTTGGGTCTAGAGGTAAGGGTGCATAGAACTGGTTATTTTGAAGTTGTGATTCTGCTTCTTTTATGTAGTTATTAGTGTCTAAGATGGTTATTAGACACTATCATCAGTCTTCCGCCAAAAATTCAAACAAAGTCGCATTGCACATCACGTGACATGCACTCTTCACGACAAACGCTGTAAACAAACGCTGTAAACAAACACACAAACACAGTATCTCATTTGATTTCTGAGGAAAGACCTAGGTGGTCTGAAATATTAAATAAATATATACAAAAACACAGAAATAAATACTTTCATAAAAAAAACACCCAATTTTGTTTCATTTATTTTATCCAGATATTATATACATATCAAGAAAGTATACGTGGCCTCTCATTATGCTATATATATATATACATATATATATATATATATATATATATATATATATATATATATATATATATATATATATATATATATATATGACAAAGTGGAAAATGTCGGACTATATTTGTTACGCTGGTTCGACTACTCACGCGTACGAAAGAGGTATGGTGGAAATTTAAACTTTATTTTTGTATATAAATTAGCCGATTTCATGTAGATTAGTTTTCATTTTGGTTCCATCACTTTTGTTATTCGATATCCTACACTGTGATAATAGAAGATCTGCCAGGAATGGTGAAATATTGTACGAGTCAGAGCGCAAATATATTGTGGATGAATTACGATCAAGGCACTCGTAGTAAACTGATTTTTTCCTTTGATCAGTGTAGTATTTTTATGTCAAAATTCTGCTCAATCTCGTTACGATGAAAAACTGATGTATTCAATTTATTGTTTTTAAAACCCACAAAATGTATGTTTTTTAAATCCACAAAATAGGTATCTGACGCGCCTTATTATCTCAGGAAGAAACAGCAGCTCCCACAAGCCATAACAAATATTCTAACCTCCACCCTCCTTGGAACAATCAGCTCATCTCATATAATGAACTTAGTTAGCCTAGTTGAAAAACTAAGAGAAACAAATATGACTGACAAAGCCATGGCCATATCAGTGTCGATATAAACTTACTGCTTGTCCTTCACGTTCTATCTGTGCATAATTCTATTCTGGTTTTGATATTATCCTCGAAGCAAAGTAAATTCCATTTTCCCTTCCATCCGCCATAATGTGACAAAAATGCCCCGATACCATTTGGGGATGCATCCACAGTCATTATAAGTTTAAATTTAGGTTTGTAATGAACTAAAACATCAGCTGACTTTTCGATTGTTTAAATGCAGATCATTCGGCTATTCCCCATTTCCAGGGGTGGGGGGCTCCTTATTGTAATAACGCATACAGCGGAGCTAGAACAGTACTGACCTTTTGTTAATTATTTCCGGCGGTAATAAGTAACGTAAACTAAATAACTGCGCAGTTATAATATTTTTTGGGTGCCGGCGCTCTTTTAATAGCATTAACCTTATCCTGGGTCGGGTAAATTCCTTTGGAATAAATCCTGTGATCCAGATAAACTATTGACGACTTCCCGAACTCACATGTTTCACTTCTAAGGTGAAGGACCGCATCTTGTAATTTTTTAAATGTTAAACACAGATTTTGGTTTTGTTTTTCCTCATAAGTTGGGGAAGAATTCTCTCTGGGCAGAACAATCTATCTGGGCAGAACTTGCTTTTCAGCACAGGAACATAAAGAGAATGTGGACGGTTTACCACCATGAACAGAGTATGGCGGGTCCTAGATGTGAAGGTCTGAACTGGTGGCACTAATAAATGTAACTCTTCCGAATATTTCTCAAAGTAATAACAAGATAGTAGTGAAAGGGTGGTGATATTTCGTCTGTGGGTAAAGTGTTGCAAAAATGTGAACACTTCTTCAACCATAAGGCCGCGTATCTCTTTTGAAATCTGCCGTCGCTGAACAGTCGCGATCGAGCAGCACAGTCCCAGATTTGGCAACAATAATCTATTCTTTATCTTTTCTCACCCTTATGAAATGACATAACATGACAGCAGGATTTAAGTATTTTCTCCAGTGAAAAAAGGAACCGACCGTTTATCCTCCATCTTTTGCGATAACATGAATATATGCGTTGCATTTGATGTTCGGAGTAAGATTTAGCCCCACCAGGTGTTTGAGGCAAGGAACCTCTTTGAGGGTACAACCACTCACAGGGATTGGTGCAGGTTTAGTGTCTGCAGGTTGTTGAAGTTCAGTTCAGTCAGTCAAGCCTTGTCTGCTTTCTTCGATAGTCTACGACGACAAAAGTAGGTACCTCAACTAATTCACAGAAAAACAGCATAGCATGTTGAAAAAGACACCAAATTTAAAACGAACGTTTATCGTCCAAATGTTTGTTATTATAATGTATTATTTTATTAATTTTTTAATACTTTCTAGCACGTTCGCAACATGTGTTAAAAATTTTGTATTATTTATTTTCGTCAGCAGTGGACGAAAGATTGCTCCGGGTATTTTAACACCGTTTTTCCCGGTAAAATAACATTGATTTGAAATTCTTGTATAAATCAAATGAATACTACCTCATTGCACTGGCCCTGTTTACTGAGATATTATTCAGAATCAGAAGAAAATATTGACAGTGTATAAAGTCGATTTTTGAAGCAAAATTTAGGCAATTATTTGGCCAATTTTTGATCATCATTCTATGTAAAATGACGAAAAGTGGGCGCAGATGTTGAAATTCAATCAGTCAAACGCGGTCTGTTTTCTGCGGTAGTCTCCGGTTGTTTCCGGCACGCTGACGATAACTTAGGTACCTCCACTAATTCTCAGAAAAAGCACAGCATGTTGAAGAAAGACTCCAAACTTAATAAATAGAAAGGTTTATCGTCAAAATATTTGTTATTATGAAGAGGAAAGACCAAAGTATTTCTTTATAATATTATTAATTTTTAATAATTTCTAGCATGTTCGAAAGATGTGTTAAAAATTTTGTCTTATTTTTTTTTCGTCAGTAGTGGATGAAAAATTGCTCCGGGTATTTTAGCACCGTTTTTCCGATAAAATAACATTGATGTGAAATTCTTATATAAATCAAATATTTGTCAGATTTTAATGAAACTTTCTGTACTTATTCACAAAAGAATGAAAGTATTTTAGATGTTATTTCTTTTAGAAAATCTTGCTAAAAATATTTTTGACGTGTTATCTCCACCCCACATACGTTATTTCTTGAAATTTCGAGAGATGTCAATTTTGATCGCAAATGATTTATTAGTAAAATGCAGGGAAGTAAATAATCCTTTTTTTTACAAACAATTACACATATCTGAAAAATCTGATATATTAAGGACACTATTTTCTTAAGAAAAAAAATCAGGTTAATTATTCTTTAAATCAGCGAATATTCCTAAAATAATTTCTTCAGAAATGGATATTTACTTTTTTGAAGTTTTTCTTACGAAAAAGAATTAAGAAAATAGATTGGGCTGAAAGTTGACTAAAAAAAGCGCTAATCAGCTATTTTAGCAAAAAACTAAAAATCGATTCCATACAGATAGATAGATAGATAGATAGATAGATAGATAGATAGATCCGAATAACAATGAACGATTTACAAAAAATGTTGAACGCACAAGCCATGGGGAAAAAGTAATGAGCCAAAATTAACTAATCACAAAGCCAGTCTGCATTCCAAGAAGGTGATTCTGTATATCTGGTATTCCTAAGCGGTAAGCTATATACGTGCTGAAGAGGCACGGCATTACTTACCTTCAATGATTACACGGGAAACCATGTTTCAACGTGATGTATACGTAAGATACGTGGATTGAACAGAACGAAAATGTATGAAGATGCCGGTGTTCCTTCGTGCAAATATTAATGGCGCTACAATTGTAGGACTTGTCAAAAATTGATGGTGATCTCAAGACAGATACAATGTCGGAGAGTAAGTTCTTGAAAAAGACATTATTCAAATAAAGAAAACGTCTGGGAAGCAATAAATCTTGTCGTAAGTAACGTTAAAATCTGAAAGATAGAATAGTTAACAAAACAGTAGCTGAACGATTGGTATAGATGACGGAAGGCCGAGGAGTCCATATTAACAACTCCAGTGCATAATATCCTGAAACTCCCGACCACAAGACCGATTGGGTAGTCCGGGAGATGATTTGTTGCCCTCTCAGTCTTTGCTTTTTGCTACTAGCATTCATATACCTTGTACATTAAACGAAGCACAATTGACTATTAACGGATGAAAGATTTTTTGACGTCATTCTAGGAAGATATTTTTTTGTCCAAATTCGTGAATTTGTTTTGCTCTTGATAAGTCTTGAAAAAACATTACATACTATTGCCTATTTTTTGTCCATAATGTTAAATATGTTGAAATTATTGAACTTTATATCAAGAAAAATATCTGACGTTGACGTTAAAAATTGCCTCAAAACATTGTTAATTTAAGTTGGAATGATCTATTATCACATGACTATAATTGTATTTACATATTGATCTTTGATTGGAATACAAAAACTCAGTGAGTTTTACTATTTGCTGCACATCATTCATAGCCATTTTAATCTCCAAAGGATGCTCTCTAACTTAGAAGAAAATAGGAAAGGAAAAGATTTGAAATGAACAATTTATGACTTTTCAAATCTTCAGATTTTCAGTGGCCATACTGTATTTACAATCCTTACTGATACAAAATTTGATTTGTTCTGTTTTTGCTTTATATTAAGAAAACACTAAATAAAATTATTATTATTATTATTATTATTATTTGCAGTAGCAGCAGTAGAAGTAATAGTAATTGTCGTAGTACTAACATAATTGATAGCAGAAAAAACTAATAAATCTCACTGTAACAGAAACTAAAACTAAAACAACTTATATTTAAGATGGACAAAAAATTAATAAAGAAAATATATTAAGGATATTTAAATCTTTAGCTTTTGAGTAGCCACCCTGTATTTACAATCCTTAGTGATACTGAAGTTGATTTTTTCCGTTTTTGCTTTATATTAAAAAACATTTAATAAAATTATTATTATTATTATTGTTGTTGTTTATAGTAGGAGTAGTAGAAGTAGTAGTAATAGTCGTAGTATTAACAAAATGTAAAAAATGACAACAGAAAAAGCTGATAAATCTAAATTTAGATAAGCAGAAAAAGAAACTAAAACTAAGACAAATGAACTTTATAATGGACAATAGAGACAAAAATATATTATAAATAGTTGTATATAAATTATCAGATAGAAAAATCGAAATGTTTGTTATTTTTTAAAAAGGCTGCAGATAGAACAAATAAAAATATTAATACCCGGAGTTTATTAAGTCATTAAATTATAACATACGGAGTGCGATACGTCAATTGTCACCATTTTCTAATTTTAATTTCGCGCATGCGTATTGTTTGTTTTTTAAATTTTAAGACAGCATCTGTGAGAAAAAGAGCACCATGACTAAATTCCCTCTGCCAGAAATTTGAGAACAGCATATCTCCATTCATCTTCACACAGGGCCTCAAACTCAACACGAGACCTACATCAAGTGATTTAAGGCGATAGTACTAAACTGGGTCAAAAGGGTGGCTGCTGGAAGACGCTATACCTGTCAACAGGACTCTGCACCATGCCACACAGGCGAAATAACACAGTCATTACTGTCAGACAATTTGTGTGACCGCATCATCCCTTACATCTGGTCACGTATCTACCCACACTGCACTCACTTGATTATTATGTGTGGGGCCCAGTTGAGCGAGAGAACAACCAAACATCTTGTAACCCCAAAGATGAACTGAAAGGACGAATTATGGCAGCATTAGATCAAATTAAGCAAGGAGTCGTCCAGAAGAGTTGCAGGAGATTCTGCTGTCATTTAGAGGCCATGATTGAAGCCAATGCCGATTTCTTTGAAGAAATTTACTCTTTAGTATTTCAAGATATTTCTTAGTAATGATTGGAAAATATATCTGTTTAAAATGAGATGTCAGTGTTAATAAATAAAATTCATATTCTGTTTTCTAAAAAGATAATTTTTCTTTTTCAGATTCATCCAAATTTACTATTCTTCATAAGAAAAAATTGCAATTCCTCACAATGAAAGTGACACGACTTTTTCAGGTCATAATATTCGCCATTTTATCAGATCGACTGGACAGTACGGACAACATTCTTTATTTGTCGTTACCTTATTTTAGCCATATCAACCCAATGGTTAAAGTGGCTGGAGAACTGGCGAATTATGGACACACAAGCTATGTCCTCATCACTGAGAAGATGCATGGGAAATTCGGTTTAGTAAAAGATGGAGTAAACTTCGTCGTAACAGAGGAGTTTCCAGAGTTTAATATATTTACTGATGAAGCAATAGAGGCGTTAAAATTCCCAGAGAAATATTCATTGGAAGAAACATTTAGTAGGCTTCATAAACTATGTGATCGTTACCTTTTCAACGAAGAACTTTTTCGAAGATTGAAATCATTCAATGCATCTCTAGCAGTCATTGGTTCGAATTTAGAGAGTAATTGTCTGGCTATTTTCGCATACAAACTCGAAATCCCTTTCATTCTCCTGGGTCTAGAAAACCATATTTTCATTCACCGTACACCATGGTTAATTTCAATTATTCCACATTCTCATCACTTCACGACTAAGATAACCTCATTCTCGATGAAGATTAAGAACGTGATGAATCATTTTAATGATTATATAAATCCAAAATCTTGGGTTCCGGAAATAGATATTAAAGAATACGCACCTGAAAGGCCGGGTATTTCTTTCAAAGAACTCCTACGACAAACCCAGCTGCATATTGTTGATTCAGATTACTTTCTCCATCAAGCTTTACCAGCACTTCCAAATGTGAAATATATTGGCGGAATAGCTTCACATCCGGCTAGACCTCTAAAAGGAAAATTCTTGAAATTTGTTACGGCTTCTAAATATGGAGTCATCGTTGTATCGCCGGGAAGTCTTGTCAGTTGGGGAATTCACGTAAAGAAAATGGAAGAAGCGTTCAGTATGATCAAATACGATGTCGTCTGGAAACATTCAAATACTTCTTTTTCTCGCCCAAATGTTCTACTTACAAAATGGCTGCCCCAAACCGATCTTCTTGGTCACCCAAACACCAAATTGTTTATCACCCATTGTGGAAACAGCGGCCAATATGAAACATTGTACCACGGTGTTCCCATCATTGGATTTCCAGTTTATTATGATCAATCATTTAATAGTCAAAACATGCAAGTGAAAGGATTCGGAATCTCGATGGACGTCAATAATTTCACGGTGGACGAATTGGTCAGAAATATCGAGGAAGTCATTGAGAATCCAAAATACAAGAAAAACATTGCAAAGGTGAGCGAAATATTTCGTTCGCAAGATCTCCCATCGGTCAGAGTAGCCCGTCATGTAAATGAGATCGTGAAATATGGAGGCGATCACTTAAGATCAGAACTTCAAGACATTCCGTGGTACGAGTTTTTAATGCTTGATATTTTGGCCGTCCTTTTTATGGCTGGCTTAATCATTTTGTTTATGATGTACTGTCTTTTGAGAAAGTCTTTCTCAATTGCTTGCAGAAGAAAGAAGACGAAAGTAGAATGAGCCTGATAAATTAAGTTTGCATACCGACATCGAATCAGAAAATCAAAAAATATCTAAATAAAGAAATGATTTGATATATTGATGTAAATTTAATAAATAAATTGAGTTGACGATATCTATCTATCTATCTATCTATCTATCTATCTATCTATCTATCTATCAAAAATTCAATGCATGCATGTATATATATATATATATATATATATATATATATATATATATATAAATATATATAAATATCCATACACACACACACACACACACACACACACATATATATATATATATATATATATATATATATATATATATATATATATATATATATATGTATATTTAACCCCATTACATCATCTGAACATCCAAGCTTACAGCAACCCGTATTCCGAAGCGGTCAACGATGTAGAAATTTTTAACGTGATATGGCCTTCAGCCATTAGATCTATTGTATCTTATTAGTCGTGCGTGAAAATATCCGATGACACATTCACTACTTATCATAACATTGTCTATGTAACACATATTCATTTTTTATTAAAACAGCGTTTTCCTGGTCAAAGTTGGGACCCTGATGATTTTGGTTATACAAATTTATTTATTTAATTTAACGACCTTTATATGTTCTGTTTGTTTTAAAATTTCCTATTATTTATGTACATTATTCACTTTAAATCTCGGGATGTTTCGCCGTTGTATTTTTGGAATATAGTCATCAATGAGGCTAGGATCATTTCATACTCCCTTGGCCACCTCATGATTTTGCAACGGTAGTTAATGTGCCCATTCTATCTATATACCATGCCAAACCACATCAAGTAGAAGGTTCCGGAGGAAACCCCCGTCAATAGTAGAAAGAGACATCATATCTACTGGACTTGAGAAACCTGTTTTCCTAAATAAAGTGTTTTAATTGGAAGATTTTATAAATTTCAGCCGCAAAAATATTAGCTGCTCGGACAATGAATGCTAAAATTTTCCTTATAGGGCAATGGCTAATATTACCATTATCAACTAAACTTCTCGGGGGGGGGGGGCTGAACACACAGACACACACACATACACAGACACAGACACACACACACACACATATATATATATATTTAAAAACAGTGCTCGATAAACAGTAGAACATAAGGTTATAAATATTTCATAAAGGCAATGATAAACGACATGTAAAACAAATGACGCATTATTGTCATATCTACGACACTGATACCAAGCTAAACCAATAGGTTTACACGTTACAGTCTTTTCAGGCAAACGAAAAATTGCAAATACACTTGTAGTGTTATATTCTTATTTGCTTTTCATTTAATTAATTTAATTTGATTCGCCTTTACTAAACTTGTGAATATTTATTTGAAGTGGATTGATAAAACACAAGACACGCAATTACTTCGTGATGGTTTTGTTTTTCATTTGTAACTCTACATATGCGCGCTGGTACCAGAGAGGGTTATTTTCATTCATTATCGGATAAAATATTAGTTGAACATAAATATTATCATAGCAACTAATTCGTGTGTAAGATGAGATGATCTGACTTAAATTAATTTAAATAGACCACGTCTAAAGATAAACAAACGAAAAAGATGCCAAGGATTGTCCCATTTATCGACGTTGATTGATTTCGATTATATCACCTGATAGGAACACAGAGTAAACTTACTAGATTGAATTGCTGTTAAAATCACTTGTTTTTTCCTGCGAACCTAATTTTAATGCAATTATTAAATGAATATTTTTGTGTTGTTTCAGGTTCCTGAGATTGGTCTTCATAAATTTCAGCTTCCTGAACACTTAGTAAAGACAAACCTTTTATAAAAAGAATGGCGTATCATTGTCAAATCTAAGATACTGATGCTAGCTGACGCCAGTAGCTTTAAACGTTACAGACTTTACAGGCAAAAGTAAAATTGCTAATACACTTAGGATGCTATATGCTTATTTGCTTTTCATTTATTTCATTGAATTTGAATCGCCTTTACGAAGTATTTACATTAGTCGGACTATTGTTCTCATCTTTGTTGTCATATTTGTCACAACGTTTCGGCCGTTGTACGCTCCGGTCTTCTTCAGGTGGTTGGAATTTCGAACTGAACCCTTTATTTCGATCACTGGGGTAGACTGTTCTAGTTCCACGTGCCATGTCTAATGGATGTCAGTAATCAGTTATCTCCTGTTAATTTTCCCTCTGAAAGTTCTCCACTGCCTTAACCGGGTATTGAACTCACACTCTTTGGGTCTGTCACTGGATCTAACCAACGCCTTTATCCACTGTGCCATGTGTCCTCAGGAGATAACTGATAACTGACATCCATCAAACATGGCACGTGGAACTAGAACAGTCTACCCCAGTGATCGAAATAAAGGGTTCAGTTCGAAATTCCAACCACCCGAAGAAGGCCGGAGGGTACAACGGCCGAAACGTTGTGACAAATATGGCAGCAAAGATGAGGACAATAGTCCGACTAATGTAAATACTGTACATAATGCCTCATCTCAGAAATATAGACAGGCCTTTACGAAGCTTGTGAATATTCATCCAGTCCTCGGGTTTCTTGATATGAACTGATAAAACACAAGACATGCAAGTACTTCGTGATGATTTTGTTTTTCATTTGAAACTCTACTTATGCACGCTAGTGTCTCAGTGGATTATATTCATCCATTATTGGATAAAATATTTGTCGAATATAGTCTAATATTATCATAGCAACTAATTCGTATGTAAGATAAAATGAGCTGTCTTAAATTAATTTATATCGGCCACGTGTAAGTTTCGACAAACGAAAACGATACCAAGGAATGTCCAGTTTATAGACGTTGAGTTCGATTGAGAGTTTTATATCACATGATAGGAACCCAGAGCAAACTCACCGTAGTAGTATATATATACCCAAGGTATATATATACTACTACCAGTGAATACCGGACAGTCTGCAACAGATCAGACGGCGACGTCTTCTCTGTTGGACGGTCGAACTCTCTGCCTCTGGGCAGAGAGGAACCCGGACGAGGCTCCGCCGAAGGGCAGAGTCTCGTTCGGGGAGGTTGACCAACCCGATCCCGTTTATACGGGATGTATGGGATATTTTTGGCCAAGCCTACGGGCTTGGGAATACCCCGCTTTAAACCCGGCCTTGTGCCACATCTATCCCTCGTGGTGGGGACAGTAAATACTGTCTGTAATAGAGGAGGGTAGCACAATAGTCACAGTTAGCGAGCTCGTAGACTCAGTAAAGAGTTGTACCGTGTTTCTTCAATACCAAGACTGTATATATATTGCTACTAACCCGCATTCCTGGATCTACTAACCCGTATTACCAGTTTGTATTATTACGTTAATACATTTATTTTCCTTATCCATTCCTGGCGTTTGTTATTCATTGATATCGGATTCATCCCGGAATCCACAACAAAAATAAATCTGACTAATCTTCTGTGTACAAAAGCAAACGAACACACTTTACAAAGAGAATTAAATATACAGAAGACATGTTTTCTATCCTGTAGAAGACGTATTTTCCCTTCGGAGGGGCTTTTCAACATTATTTTTAATCCCACGCCGCATTTGGACACATAGTTAAACTAAGAGTACGAGGCACAGTTTATGGGGATAAGTGGGGAAAATAACGGTTCACATCTACAGATATTAAGTGGGAAGTCTCCGCAGAAAGTAGCTACTCGTGTGGAACTGACATCTCACCAATGGAATACGAATGGACTGAGGGTGTTTCGCTACAATGTGTGTGGTATAGTGTGTCCTAGCTGAGAAGGTAAGAACTGGTGGAACTACGAACTGCAGCTCATCTGAATACTTTCCATGGAAATAGCGATAGAGTAGCGAGAGGTTTGTGACATTTCGCCTCTGGAACAGGAGTTGCAGGATGGGAAATAATTCATCACCAACAAGCACCCGGAGATACTTCTGGACTCTATCAGGACTGGAAAGTGAAGAATGTGCAGCTCCTGACCATATATGGCAGCAGTACTTCATTTTCGTCTTGAGCTGACACTTATATAGAAGTATCAGGAAGATTCAGGTACTTATCAACATTTTGAATAACGATAGATATTACGAGCTGAGATTTACTCGATATGATGCACATTTACGGTAAAGTTTTCCGATATCGGATTCTCATTTCAAAATTTTGGAGGCAATTATTCAGTAGTAGAAAAAATAATTCATTTTTTATAAAGACGATTTTTGTGTTAAAATTTAGGCAATTATTTGTTCAATTTTTGATTTTCATTCTTTGTAAAATTAGGAAAAGCGGGCACATATGTTGTTGAAATTCAAACAATCAAACGTGGTCTGCTTTCTCCGCTAGTCTACACCTTTGTTTTCGACACGCTGACTACGTCAAAACAAGGTACCTTCAACAATTCGCTGGAAACAGTATAGCTTGATGAAAAAACAACCAAAACTTAATAAAACAAACTTTTATCGTCAAAATGTTTATGTTTTTATTAAGAGACAAAACCAAAGTATTTTTATTATTTTACTGAACTTACTTAATTCTTTCTACCATGTTCAACATTTTGTTCAAAATCTTTTTTTTACGTCAGCGGATTGACCAAATACTACTATAGGTATTTTCGCGCCTTTTTCCGGTAAAATAACGCATTAATTTTGAAATTTTACAAAATTAAAATAATTGTCAGATTATAATTAAACGTTCAGGATGTATTTACAAATGAATGAAATTATTTTTGGAATTGCAATTCTTTTTTTACACCTGTTAACCCCCACTTAGTTAATTTCCTTTAATGCTGTGAAATTAAAATTTGATCGTAAAATTATTTTATTAGTTAAATGCAGGAATGTATATCATCCATTTGTTTTTAATCTCAAACTGAACTGCTCTGAATTGTAAAATAAATAATTCAATGAACTATGAAATTATAATTAAAAAATTGTTTTTATAAATAAAATATATTAAGGACAATATTGTCTTAAGAAAAAAGTCAGATCTATTATTCTTCAAAACAGTTAATATTCCTCAAATATACCTTCAGAAAATTATATTTTATTTTTTATGAAGGGCAATGACTATAGTAATTTTAAACTCTACAATCAACAACAATCAATCTGTCTTCACCTCTTCAAAGACGTAAACATGGCTACAGTTGGTTTGCTACTGTTTGCTTTTAAAAATTAATTTCTTTGGTAATTATGATTAAATTAAATAATATTCGTTTCAAATCAGATTAATTATACTTCAAATCAGTTAATATTTTTCAAATAAAATTACAGAAAAGCATATTTTATTTTTAGAAAGTTTATAATACAGAGAATTAAGACAATTACATTGCAATGAAAAATGACAACAAAAAGTAAAAAAATCGATTCAATTCAATAAAATTTCCGTTTCAAATACACCAGAGTATTTTGCTTAATGGAACTAATAAATTCACTCATTTAGCTTTCTGTTAAAGCTAAAGTGAAAGATTCAAGAAGATTTTCGTTTTTAAAATTAATTTTAAACCAAAGGAATTGCGAATATGTAGCAGTTCCTAGACAAAACAATTTTGTATTCAATTTATACACAGAGATAAATATAGGTCCCCGTGTTTTGTAGCAACAGTTAAAAAGGTATTATCTCTGTGCTATGAGGTCATACGTATATTCGCTGATTAACTGAGGCTTCAAAAGATTTTGCCTCATTTCTGGAGATAAGAAAAGAATTATCTCTGTCAGATGATGTCACTTGTGTGGTTTTATTTACAGTGTACTGGTTCAATTAATTTCGCCTTCTTTCTAAAGGTAAGTTATTAAATGTTTCATCAATTCTATTAATTATTGGAATCTAAAACCATTGTTAGAAATCACGAAGGTTTCCGAAGTAATATTAAATCTCTCTATAAAAAATGTATTCTTTTGAGCAGAAAATAAAAATCAACGCCATGACAAAATATAACAAATTAAAGATTTGGAGGTTATATATCATAAATTATTATTACTTATAATGTTTGTCCTTTTGATATTAATAAGCATCAAATATATATCAAACATATTTTATATAATCAACACAATCAATTTCAATAGTGGAATTTTAGAGAAATATTGATAATAGCATTTACAAAATTTGGGAATCATTTTAAAAATGATGAATTAGTATTTTTAAAATATATCTGTGCTACTAATGAGAAGATCAGTATTGCTATAAAAAGTCATGGTAAATAGTCTTTGGATAGCATCAGTGAAAACAAAAGGAACCAAAGACCAGATTGTAAATGAGTTTAAACAGCAAGTAAATTGATTTAAACTTTTGGTGAATGATTTAAAAGGGAAATTAGTTCTTTTGACGTAAGCTTCCATTGGATGATTTTACGGATGTATAATATATTATAAAGGATGATTTATCTGGATTTTCTCAAATGATTAAATTTTGGAGGGGGACGATAAAAACGACTATAATAAATTGTTTGACACTAATCTTTAATGCAGTATAACATATATAAATTTATATAGCAAGTATATAGTATACCGTATATAGAACGTATATAGAACGTATGTATAATTAAGATGATTGAACTGAAGTTTTTCAAATCATTGAATTTCGGAAGCGGGCGATCAAAGTCGACTATTATATATTTGTTGCCATTTCATCAAATTTTTGTCAAACATATTTTATATAATCAAAACGATCTCTTTAAAAACTTGAATTTTAAAGAAATATTCTTAACAGCATTTACAAAAATGGGAATTATTTTGAAAGTAGAAATGACATTTTTGAAATCTTTTGTAAATTTGCTACCAATGAGAAGACCAATATTGCTATAAAAACAATGTCATCGTAAATATACTTTGGATAGCATCAGAGAAAACAAGAGGCACCAACGACCAGATTGTAAATAAGTTTAACCATCAAGTAAATTGATTTAAACTTAAAGGAATGACTTAAAAGGGAAATTAGTTCTTTTGACGTAAGCTTCCATTGGATGAATTTACGGATGTGTAATATAGTATTAAGGATGATTTATCTTTATTTTTTTTTAATCGATTGAATTTTGGAGGCGGATGATAAAAAGCGAATATTATAAATTGCTTTAGACTAATCGTTAATATATTTACAATGTTCATGGCAAATATTCTTTGGATAGCATCAGAGAAAACAAGAGTCACCAACAACTATATTGTAAATAAGTGTGAACATCAAGTAAATTGATTTAAACTTGTGACGAATGATTTAAAATGGAAATTTGTTCTTTTGAAATAAGATTCCTTTTGATGATTTTACGGATGTATAATATAGAATAAAGGCGGAAATGGCTATTTTTTTTAAATACATCTTTGCTACCAATGAAAAGATCAATATTGCCATAAAAAACAATGCCACGGTAAATATTCTTTGGATAACATCAGTGAAAGCAAGAGGAACTAATGACCAAACGATAAATAAGCTTAAGCATTAAGTAAAATGTTATGAATGATTTAAAAGGGAAATTAGTTCTTTTGACATAAGCTTCTGTTGGATGATTTTACCGATGTATAATATAGAGGATGATTTATCTGGAATAATTTCAAATGAGTCAATTTTGGAAACAATCGATAAAATGCGACTATTATAAATTGTTTGGCACTAAACTTTAATATATTTACAATTCTCATTGATAAAAAAACTTTGTTCTGTTTCTGCTTTCTGTTAAAAACCTTTTATTCTTCTTCTTCTTCTTCTTCTTCTTCTTCTTCTTCTTCTTATTATTATTATTATTATTATTATTATTTCCTTTGATATGTGGCGTTTACACATTTCTTTCCGGGTCCCGCCCAGGGACCTAAGGTTAGAAATGGCATCATGACACTTTCCACTGCAAAAAAAATTAAAAAAAATAAAAATTAAAAAATTAAAAAAATTACATAGTAAAGTGTGGGCTGTACTTGTCAGAACAATTTTTTGTATCTCTTTGAGGCATGGACTTCCAGGGATCCCTTCAATCAGCCTACTGGAATCTTTTCCAACCAGTCCAAGGGCTCCAACTACAAAAGGAATTGTTGATGTTCCCATGTGCCACATTTTTGAGATTTCTATTTCAAGGTCCTTGTATTTTGACAGTTTTTCGAATATCTTCAAAGATACATTGCAGTCTGCAGGGACTGCCATATCAATAAGGAGGCACTTATTTTGTTTGTGGTCTTTAATAACAATGTCTAGGCGGTTGGCTTTGATTGTTCTGTCAGTGTGTATTGTGTAGTCCCATAGAATTGTAACAGGTCCTATCTCCGTAACCGGGTCAGGGTGGTGTTCGTACCAGTTTCTTCCAGTTTCCTTCCCATAGGAGTTGCAAATTTTCCAGTGCAGATATTGTCCCACTCTGTCATGCCGGGTTTTATATTCAGTGGGTGTTATTATTATTATTATTATTATTATTATTATTATTATTATTATTGTTATTAGCAGTCGTTGTAGCAGTAGTAATATTTGTAGTAGTAAAAGAATTGATGAAGTAGATGACAGTAGAAAAAATTTAAAAATCTAACTTGCAAAAGCAAAAGCAGAAACTAAATGTAAGACAAACCATTTTTAAGATAGACAAAAAAACTAACAGAGAAAAATATATTACGAAATAGTCGTGTACAAATAATCAAATAAAAAACGAATAGTTTGTTAATTTTGACAAAAGTTGTAGAGAGAAATATGAAAATATAAATCGAGATTTAAGCCTAAAATATTTCATAGTTTCTGAAGTCATTAAATTAAAATATTCAGGGTGCGATGCGTAAATTGTCATCATACTGTATATTTACTTTCGCGCATGCGCTCTGTTTGTTTACGAATTTCTCGACTGCACAGTATAGTAGGGTTACTTCACCACCCTCTGTGAGAAAAGAGCACCATGGCGCAATTTAATACACCAGAAAATTGGAAACTGTATGCTTTACTGCTTGGCATTCGCACCGGAAGATCTAATAGGAATGTTTCAGAGTATTTGGATGCCAATCGGAGTAAAATGCAAAGGATTCGGAAAGCGTTGGGTCATATATCCAGTCAAAATCATGTTGTTTGAAGTGATCACTAGTAATCGCGGAGTTATGTTTCCATTAATCTTCCCCTATAGCCTCAGAAACAACACGGAGGGATATATCAAGTGATTTTTTTAGAGATACTGGGTCAAGAGGGTAGCTACTGGAAAACCTTATGTCTGACAACACGACTCGGCACCATGCCGCACAACCAGTAGAACCCAGTCATTCTATCAGACAATTACTGCAACTACATCACCCATTACATCTGGCCACCTAACTTTTCAGAATGCTACCTCCTTGATTATTATGCGTGGGAGCGAGAGACCAACAAAACTCCTTGTAACATCAAAGATGATCTGAAGGTAAGGATTATGGCAGTATTCCCCAACTTGATCACTTAATCAAAGAGACAGTCCAGAAGAGTTGCAGGAGATTCCGAATTCGTCTGGAGGCCGTGGTTAAATATAACCGAGTAAATTTACACTTTCGTATTTCAAGATATTTTGGGGAAATTGTGGAAGATATATCTGTTAAAATGTGACGTTAGTGTCATTTTCAATTTACATAATTTAGACGACTATTCATCGTAACCTGTATAGTATAACATATATAAACCTATATAACAAGTATATAGTATATCTTATATAGAACGTATGTATAATATAGTATAAAAGATGATTTAACTGTATTTTTCAAATAATTGAATTTCGGAGGCGGGTGATCTAACGGGTCTATTATAAATGTGTTGCCATAGTATTTAATATATTTTCAATCATTATTGGTAAATGTGTTTTTCTCCGTAGACAGAAATTAACAAAAATATATAGAACAGAAATGGAAAATTTGTAGAAATAAATGTCGACTGTGTTCAAATGAAAACATACCATTTTAAGAGAAATAATCTTATTTCGTTTTTCTATATATACTAAATATACTAATATATATATATATATATATATATATATATATATATATATATATATATATATATTAAATATACGTCATTTTGATAGAAATATTACACCGTCCTCTTTGCAACTTAATTTATCAGTTTGGTGACTTTCATTATCAATGAAGACTTAAAAATATGAATACATGTTAAAGAAATGACATGTATAATCTTGATGTAATTGTTTCTTGTATAAACGGGATGATTTCTTCCTGTTATTAAATAAAATTCATATTCGTTTTTTTTTTTAAATTATTTCTTTCTTTCTTCAGATTCATCCAGTTTTACTATTGTTCATAAGAAACAATTGCAATTGCTCACAATGAAACTGACCCGACTTTTTCAAGTCATTATTGTCGCCATTCTATCAGTTCGACTGGCTAGTACGGACAATATTCTTTTCTTGTCCTTGCCTTATTTTAGCCATATTAACCCGATGGTTAAGGTGGCTGAGAAACTGACGAAACTTCCGTTGTATGAGTTTTTAATGACTGATATATTGGCCGTCCTTTTTACATGTGGTGTCGTAATTTTGTGTCTGACGGAATTTCTTTTGAAAAAAATGTTTTAGAATTATATGCAGAAATAAAAAGACAAAAATAGAATAAAGACTAAATAAAAATGAGTGATATCTATATATCTATTCATCGACTTTATTCTTTTTCTATCTATTTATCTATGTATCTATCAATTTTTTACAGCTATGCACACCCGGTACAATTCTGAAAAGCGACTCGCAATATGAGGTTTAAATATTAAGAGGTTTCACCCAAGCAAGTTGATGATGCCACCAAGATGCACGGGGCAAATGAAAATGAAATAGAAGGAAGATACTTTGGAGGGGACAGGAAACTCAATCATAAACAGGAAAAAAACGGACAAACTTCTAATAATGTTCAAAAGACCAGCGCGGGGTGTGAACCGGACGTTTGGTAAATCTAAATATTCCTATCAAGGAAAAATATAAATAAATATTTATTAAATATTCAGAATTTTAGGATGAAGCGCTAGAAGTATAGAATTTAGAAATACTTGAAAGCTAATCATAGACAGGAAACAAGGGCTAAACCTCTAATAAAAAAGACCGGGGAGATGTGTGAACCGGACGATAGCCATCAATTTAAGGTGTACTAGACTACTCGTAAGCCGTTGGTTCACTGAAATTTCAGTTTATAAGATTTCAACATTTCACTGAAATAAATGTTAATTTTATTATGATTCTGTTAAATATTTCAATTCGTTCGTGACATCATTGGTTTGGTTTACAAGATCATGTTTAATGTTTTACTGATTATTTACAGCATTTAAAAGGAATAGAACATCCGGGATCAACGTGAACTCCAGTAACAGCATTTATTTATGGCATATGTTAACCCTTTATAAAATGCAAATGTTATATAACGTAAACATGAAATTAATGTAAACAATTTTCACAGCATTATTCACAAGTTTTGTAATGTTGTTCGTGGTTGTTATTGAAATAAAAACTAGAAGGCAACATACAAAGTATAAGGGTTTATATTAAGACCGAATTTTATGTGGAGCGATCCGAACCCGTAGGCTCGGACAAAAATACCTCGTAGACCCCGCATACACGGGGTCAGGTTTGTTTTAGCATTTTGCCTTGTGTTAATTCAATTTGCTTTTGAATTAGTAACAAACCCAGTCCTCCTATATATGGCAGTGAATGCTGGACAATCTCATCATAGATGAAGAAGAGATTTGAAGCAACAGAATTATGGTTGGTTCAACAGGAGTGATCAATTTTTATTATTCTTGTAATTTTCTCCGGCGTGGTTATTGAAATAATAACTAAAACGGCAATTTACAAAGTATAAGGGTTTATTTTAAACAAGAACAATACAAGTAGATATTTAAAAGTTCGTCTGAAGCTGGAAAGCAAGTCCACACTGCGCACAACAGGACTGGTGTTTATATTCCTACTGGAACAGTCTCTTTCATAGAGGTGTATCAGTTCTAAATATACTGAGTGTTACCAGTTCGTGCCTTACAACAAAATGTATTTTCAAAAAGAAAATTTCAGACCTTTTTTCACTAATAAAGGTCCAAACACTTCACTTCAAAATTCCTTTTCTCTGTATATCCATAGATGTTTCACTGATTGGTCTGAAATATTTTTTGTTGTACAAGAGTAAGTGTCGTTGCCAACTGTGAGGCTTGAAACTAGATCGTCAATGAGCAACACGGACGGTTCCGTTATTAAGTAGAACACGTAATCACAAAGGAAGTGAATAAATACGAAGTAGCGTAATGATCGCTGATCACTATTTCTCCTCAGTCTGCTATACGATCAAGGTTCACTCTTCCTCCTCTATCTACTATCGCTATACGTTCACTCTCTCTACTCTACTATTATAAGGATTACGATTCTCTTCTGATCATTATAGTATTTGGCGATTACTACTTGAACAAGTATTACTAGTGCGGATATTATTGGAAGGCGTTACTACTAGTACCGGAGTCTACGAAGTCTCGAATATAACGAGCATTTTAGTAAGTGATAACGAGATTTCGCCGTCCAACATCACAAAAATGGCGACGAGTATTCGCAAGGAATCAAAAGTTTGAGAGAAATTATACTTATTATGTCAATAAATATAGCACGGTGGAGTAATGGATAGCGGTTTAGAGTGAGGAATCGGAGAGCCGAGTTCGAATTCCAGTCGAATCCATTACGTCCTAATACCCTTAGGAAAAGTATGAATACTCTTCTTCTCCCACTGGCTATGGGTAAATAGCAGGACAGACCGGGTTCTATAACCTTCAATGACAACTTTCCTACCGCAGAAAAAAATGACAACCTACTCCGGGAAAAAAATCTGCCTCGCCAGTCGTGTGTCGAAAAATACATGATCGCCTAAGCGTGTATCACGTATGGCATATAACTGATCGACGCATATCCCTTCACCGATAGCTCGACTCAGAGTTTCATGCTCAACGCAATCTTCAGGTATTGAGTATATACTGACTGTTACATAATTTAAATTTAAATAAATATATCGAGTTTCGCAATGTTGGCGCAGTTATGTATTATGCTGGGGTTAAAGTTTTTTTTAATTTTAAAAACTATATTTGCATTTAAAATAAACGGGATTTGTATATATATATATATATATATATATATATATATATATATATATATAAATATATATATGTGTGTGTGTGTGTGTGTATGTGTGTGTGTGTGTGTGTGTGTGTTTGTGTGTAGAAAATATTTTAGAGTTGTCAATAAATATTAATTCACATAAAATATTGCAATGGGAGAGTATGACTCAATGGAGAATTGTTATTATTGGGGAGACTAAGATTTATAATTCTCCTCCGTAAAGAAGTTCAAGAAATATCGACTGAATGAGGAAGGATCTGATAAAACTTTTCACTAGCTATAAATATAAAACCTAAAGTGACCAAATTTCTGAATGTGACCTTGGACTTGAATAATAATTCTTACTGAACGCTTCTTCAATTTTCTTTACGTGAAAGCCCCAACTGATACGAATTCCTGGCGATACAACGATGACTCCATGTTTAGAAGCATTAACAAATTTCTCGCCGGCTGAGTAGCTATTCCGCCAATGTATTTGACATTTGGAAGTGCTGGCAATGCTTGATAGAGAAAGTTATCCGAATCAACAATGTGTCGTTGGACTTGACGTAGAAGTTCTTCAAAAGAAATATCCGGCCGTCCCGGTGCGTATTCTTTAATATTTCTTCCCGGAGACCAAGGTGTTGGATTTATATAATAATGTAAATGATTCAAATATTCTTGTTCTTGAAAGGTGTTATCTCATTCCTGCAGAGATTAAAATGTGGAATAACTGAAATTACCCATGGTGTTCGGTGAATGGTGATATGGTTTTCTCGACCCAGGAGAATGAATGGGATTGCAAGTCTATACGCCAAAATGGCCAGACTTTTGCTCTCTAAATGCGAATCAATAACTGCTAGAAATGCATTCAATGATTTCAGTCTCTGGAAAAGTTCTTCGTTGAGAAGGTAACGATCACAGTTTATGGAAGCTACTGAACATTTCTTTTAAGAAAAATTTCTCTGGAAATTTATCGCCTCTATTACTGCATCAGTGAATATCTTAAACTCTGGAAACTCCTCTGTTCACTCCATCTCTTACTGGAGCGAATTTCCCATCCATCTTCTCAGTGATCAGTATGTAACTTGTGTGTCCATAATTCGTCATTTCTCCAGCCACTTTAATCATCGGGTTGATTTGGACAAAATAAGGTAACGACAAGAAAAGAATGTTGTCCCTACTGGTCAATCGATCTGATAAAATGGCGAATATTATGACCTGAAAATTCGTGTCAGTTTCATTGTGAGGAATTGCAATTGTTTCTTATGAACAATAGGAAAATTGGATGAATCTGAAAAAGAAAAAAATATTTTAAATATTTAATAACAGGAAAAAGTCATCCCGTTCATACAAGAAGCAATTACATCAAGATTATACATGTCATTGCTTCAACATATATTCATATTTTCAAGTATTCATTGATAATGAAAGCCAGTAACTGATAAAATAAGTTGCATAACAGACGGTTTAATATGAATATCAAAACGACATATATTTGTTTTCCTTCAAATCCTTCCGATCCTAGAAAATCTTTTAAACAATCTCAAAGACTGGAATTTCTATAAAAACGAAATAAGGTTATTTTTCTTCAAATCTCATGTTTTCATTTTGACACGGTCGACATTTAATTCTACAAATATTTCCATTTCTGTGCTATCCATTTTTGTAATTTCTGTCTACAAAGAAAACAGTTTTACCTTCAATCCAAAAGCGAAAGTATTAAGACACCAAATCATAACCTTTCGTCTGTGTGGGTTATTATTTTCTTAATCATCTCTTGCTGATAATTTAATAAGGAGGCGATCTTATTTAAACAACTGCCATGAAAATATTTATAGAAAGGACAACGGGAAAGAACATCACGGCGTTGGCAAAGTGACTGTATTCTGGACCAACAACATATCAAATCATATTTTAGCATATTAACAGATTTTAAGTATAACGGAAAAACGTAAATATTGCTTAAAAGTAATAATAATTTAATATAATTTCAATTATTATTTCTTTTATTTCATTTATTATATATTATTATTATTATTATTATTATTATTATTATTATTATTATTATATCACGTGATATATGTATTGTTCATTAAGGTTTCTTTAAACTCTTTTTATAGTGACCGGGTTTTTATGTAATAATTAGTATTTGTTGGATTTTGTACAACTAACCTGATATTCATTTGACACAATTTCTTATTTTTCTTGCCTAAGGTTATATTTACCAACTTTACATTTTCTATCAATCTGTAGTTTATTTGTTAGTACGGTCAAAAAGGCAATATAAATTATTTTATTTCTGTGAAAAAATGACTTCCTAAATTACGTGTATTTTAAGCTAACATCACGATTTATATTTTATGAGCCTACTACATTCTGCAGTCGAAAAATAAAAAAACAACCAATGCGCATGCGCGAAATTAAAGCAAAAAGTGACGACAATTTACGCATCACACTTGGGATGTCATAATTTAATGACTTTATAAACTCCGAACATTTTTTTCTATCTGCAAGCTTTTTTAAAAAATTAACAATAATCACGATAAATTGATTTCATACTTAGTTTCTCTTGAATTTGAACTTTCTAACCCTAAGTCTTATTCTTTCTTTCGATCTGCCATCCATTTAGTAAAGTTCTCTAGGTTATGCGTTGTTTAACTCTGTCATTTTGCCTTTAATATACGATGTGAGTGTCAAACTTTCCAAGCGCTCTTTCCTTATTGTGTTCCCTAGAAAGGTGAACTGCCTCTTCATGATGTTAAGTATGTTTCCTTTTTGTTTCCATTTTCTCTATGAATTCTGCGTTGCTCACCTATACTGTGAGGCTGACTGAAACATTCATAGGATTACTATGAAGGGACGATACGAGCGTTGTGAAATCTTACATGCATTAATTTCAAAACTTCTTATTAATAACTACATCGATGCGTTCCATGTAAATCTTTCTGTTCAAAGAAAACTTCAGATGTAACTAGTAGCGGCTCCTCTAGGATTTACTTTTTGTCGATTGATGTCAAGTAAGTTTTTAAATCATTTTATTTCATCTAAATAGATAAATTTTATAAGACTCCGAATGAATATAATCAAACATTCAATTATTTGATGATTGTGATAGAAAAGTGAGGTCTCTTAACTTGAGTAAAGCGTGGAAAATTTAGAAGAGTTGCTATATGTTAAATAAGCCCAACCCGTATGACATGTTCCACCAGAGAAAATCCCTTTTTATATCTGTACCTATATTTGTCCGTGAGTATATTTGTTGAAATTGTATCAAATATGGTCTTCTTTGTAGTCTTTCTGCCGGAAATAACCGAGTAGAAGGAAAATTGCATCAAGTATGGCTTCGTTGTCGTCTTCTTGTCGGACATTACCGAGTACAACGAAAATTGCATCAAATATGACTTCGTTGTCGTCTTCTTGTCGGAAATTACCGAGTACAACGAAAATTGCATCAAATATGGCTTCATTGTCGTCTTCTTGCCGGAAATTACCGAGTACAACGAAAATTGCATCAAATATGGCTTCGTTGTCGTCTTTATGCCGGAAATTAACGAGTACAACGAAAATTGCATCAAATATGGCTTCGTTGTCATCTTCTTGCCGAAAATTACCGAGTACAACAAGAATTGCATCAAATATGGCTTAGTTGTCATCTTCTTGCCGAAAATTACCGAGTACAACAAGAATTGCATCAAATATGGCTTCGTTGTCGTCTTTATGCCGGAAATTACCGAGTAGAACGAAGAGTGCAAAAAAGGGCGAGGTTTGATTCATTATGGCGCAGCAATATCTTCCTACGATTTTCATATTTTAAAAACAAGAAAAATAAAAGAAATAAAAATGAACATATAAACCATTGTGAAAATTAACACAACGCTGCTTCGTCGCTATTTCGTTACCACCTGTTTTGACGAGCGACATTCATTCGCCTCACCACCTTCATATTTACAACAGTGACCTGCTTGAATATCTCTAGTATTCAGGCCGGTAAAAGCAAATGAATAAATATACTGTTTATAAATTTAATTATAATAATTTTTAATGGCCAGAATGGATTACCCACAAGGCAACACTGACCCATATATACAAATAGACGATAGAAATCCAACACTTGCGGCCTGACGATTGCGTCTGTCATGAAAAAGCCTGTTGACTTCAATGTTCACTTTCATATATATATATATATATATATATATATATATATATATATATATATATATTATATATATATATTGTGACGTAGCCACGATTCCATTAACCACATAGGCGTAAGGCTAAAAATCCCAACTAGTCGAAAATAAAGATATAAAAATAAATAAATAAATAAATAGATAAATCAAAATAGATAAAAATCTAATGCTTTCAAACTTGCGAGCGAATATGTTCCATGATCAGCCATACCCTCCTCTTCTCTTCACAAATTCTTTTCCGCTTTACCTATCCTCCATAAGCCACGTGTCCTTGAACTTTGAAGCGACCCTCTCGTCTATGGAACTCCCTTCTGGTCAACTTCAATCTGCAAAACTTTTAATGCTAAAATGTCAATCGTTATCTACTGCCCTCCTGATTGGTGTTTTCTCTTTCTACACATTATTAATGTTTCTGTTCTTAGTTCCTTCGCAACCCGTAACCCCTTGCTTATTAGTGGTTGTACTGTACTGCTTTGCTTGGAATGGTACTGAGTAAAGAAAATCACTGACCAATAGTGAAATGACGCATACATGGATAGATATGAATAGATAGATAGACAATAGACGTGAAGAAACAGATGCAGATACAGTGCCCTGCAAAAAGTTACAACACATTACAAAAAATGTTTTTTTAGGTATTTCTAATATAGTTACGTTAAATTTTACTGCTCGTAGAACATATAGTTAGGTATTCAGTCAAACAATCATATTAAAAAAAAACAACTTCAAAACGTATCCCACAAAGAAAAAGCAATATTTACTAACTCAAAAGCTCAAAAGTTTACAACACACCTTTTATTTACAACAGCTTTTTTCATGAAAGTTTTACTAGAATGTTCCAAATTAGGATGGGGTTCTTTTTTAGAATGTTCCAAATTAGGATGGGGTTCTATTTTAGAATGAGAATGTTCAGGTTAATTTTATGATTACTTTTAGAAATTTTAGTATTGCGTCATTCTTTTTCTGTCAAACGTCCTGAAATCATTAACAAAGTAATTTTTTTTTAATTTTTTTTTTTTAAGCGTATCACCCCGAGCAAGGCCGGTGGCCACTATCACGCAAGGGGTTACAGAAGGGTTGGAGGAAGAGCAGATAGGAGTGGTAAAGGAAGGGATGTGGAGAAAGAGAAGGACGGAGGGCCGATCGAGGTAGGGAGGTTACGGGAGATATAGAGCGAGAGCAGATAGGAATGGAAGATGTCAGGAAGTGGATAGATCAAGGCAACTGGAGATGACGATTGACGCTACACTTAAACCGTTGGAGATTGTATTTGTCAGGGAAACAGTAATAGGGAAGGGAGTTCCATAGGCGAGATGTGCGAGACATGAAGCTATTGGAGTAGAAAAGACGTCTACACCTAACAGTTTCAACGGTGAAGGGGTGGGAACGGGATGCCAGCCTCGTAGGACGCTTGAATTCACGAGGCTTAGGGACAAGTGAAAGCAACTCCTCAGTAAGTGAAGTAATTGATCAAGACCTCCGTAACCGTAATGTTGACCTTTATACAAATGGACTTAGTTATAGGAAGATATCGAGTCAGTTAAATGTGCCATTGAGTTCAGTTGGTATGATAGTTCGTCACTGGAAGACATCTCATTCCATTCATCCCCAAAAAGCTCTGGTCGTCCTTAAAAGGTAATGGAACTTATGGCAAGATTATTGGTGTGAAAAGGTGTCAACGAGTCCATCCTGTGTAATGCCTAAAGAATTTCAGAGAGGATTAAAGTAAGTGTAGCAAAAGTGTGTATGGATACAATTCGTCATTCACTTCGACGATATGATAACTTTTCGAAGACTCCAAGGAAAAAGAATCACTTCTTGAGCAAAAATACGTTCTTGCTAGACTGGAATTTGCAAATGAGCATTGTATCAAACCTGCAGCATTTTGGGAAAAAATATACTTTAGTCAGACGAAACGAATATTGAACTTTTTGGCAGAAATGCTGTGACAAAAGTTTTGAGAAAGAAGGGTACTGTATATTCGGCGAAGAATACTATCCCGACAGTAATATTTGGAGGCGGATCGATCTTGATGTGGTTTTGCTTTAGTGTCGAAGGTGTAAGGAATATTAAAATAATAAAAAAGAAGGATGAATGGAGCATATTATAGGGATATTTTGGAGAGAAATTTACGTTAGTGTGCACATTCGCTGGGTTTGAAACCAGGTTGGATCTTTCAACAAGACAACAATCCTAAACCTATTGCAAAGCTTACAAAACCATGCTTAAGTTCAAATTGAATAGACGTTCTAAAATGGCCAAGTCAATATCCGGATCTCACTCCGATCGAAAATTTATGGAAAGAAGTGAAACTGAGAAATCAAAGAAGGGACCCGCAAAACCTTCATGAGCTAAAGGAATTTTGTCGTGAGGAATTAAAAATATTAGCCATGAAACAAGCAAGAAATCCGTAGGGGACTACTGTAAACGCTTACATGCTTTCATTAGCATTAACAGTTGGGCTACGAAATTTTAATATATGATTCAATAAATTTATTGTAATCTTTTGCGTTATTAAATATTGTTTTTCTTCGTGGAATATTTTTATTGATTATTTTTTTTAATTTGATTATTTGACTAAAGGCTTATACGTATGTATTATCAGCAGTAAATGTTTCAGTAATCTGAAATAATCTTTAGTAATCTTTAGAAATACCTAAAGAAACACGTTTTGTAAACATTTATATGGCACTGTACACATATCTATCTTCATATATATCTCAGTTTCTTCACATCTACTATCTGTTTACATATATATCATTATACATATATATATATATATATATATATATGTAAACAGATAGTAGATGTGAAGAAACTGAGATAGATATGAATATATATATATATATATATATATATATATGTATATATATATATAGATAGATAGATAGATATAAACAAACACAGATAGATCAATATCGTACTTTATTGTTTTACTAAAACTACAGAAGGTTGAACAAAAAATCTAATAATTGACAGTTGATAAAATAAATGAAAAACAATTTCAACTCATTAGTAGATAAAATTTTGTGTAAATATTTTTTGTGTAATATTTGTTTCGCAAAATCTTTTGAGAAAGTTTTTTGTGAAGTATGTCAACAAAAAGAGAAAGTATATTATTGTGCTCTCAAAAAATTAAGATTAAAGATTATTTTTTTTTAAATATTTCATTTCAATTTTTAATTAATATTAAGTTTGTTTTGGATTTCTTTACTTTTTCGTTTTGTCTCCTGTGACATTGTTGGTTAGTAATAATTAACTAAAATCAATTTTACTTACTACAGTGTAACCCAGATATAAGAGAGTTGTCGGGACGGGATAAGTCTCTTATATCCGGGTTTCTCTTATATCTGGGTTTGGTCTATTTTGTTTTATTAACACAGGCTCTAATTTGGGACCAGAAAAAATCTATCTTATATCCGGGTTTCTCTTATATCCGGGTCTCTTATATCCGGGTCTCTTATATCCCGGTTACACTGTAATAATAAATAGTAAAATAGAAGATTTGTATCTTGCATCTTGCATAGAATAGAATGTGCGGAAAATTAATGACCAAAAGATCAAATATTTTCTATTAAAAGTTTCAAATTTACATTATAAACAAATAAAGTTTACTTATCGTAGACATGCATATTACCTGACAGATATTATGACGTTTTGTTTACTGTTTTCCTTTGTATAAGTACACCTAACCTTATGGAAAGTTAGAACAACAATGATTTAAAACAAGTCCCCATATTTTTGCATAAAATGTCCACATTAACATCCCAAATTTGCATCATGGTCGCATAATATAATTATTTATACTATCAAAGAAATTTCGCGTTTTTATTCTAATTGTAAAGATTTAGCCGTTTATTGCTATATTGGCGGTACTGTCAATAAAATATATTTAAAAGTAATTTATATTTTTACTGTACAAAGAAAGACAATATATAGATACTACTACTACTATTACTACTAATAATAATCCCTGTTGTAGTTGGAGCCCTAGGATTGGTTAGAAAATATTCCAGTAGACTAATTGAAGGGTTTCCTGGAATTCCATGTCTCAAAGAAATACAAAAAAAATTTTCTCACATTTACAGCCCACACTTTACGAAGGGCTTTATCTATGTAAAATATTTTTTTGTTTTGTCAGTGGAAAGTGTCATGATGCCATTTCTAACCTTAGGTCTCTGGGTGGAACCCGGAAGGAAATGTGTACACACCAGGAAAAAAAAAAATAATAATAATAAAAAATTTGGCTCAACTTTAATGTTTTAAGCTGTATCTTATATGCAATTAGGTTTAGTAGTTTGTAAATATAACTTTAATAAAAGAGGTTCAATTATATTAGGGACTGTTGGATTTACACGCCCATTCCGTTCGTTATTGGCTCTAAACTTGGATAAAATCGATTTTTAGAATGAAATGGAATTTTTGTCCTGAGAAAAAACTCTAATTTATTTTTAACATAAAAATTTAACTTTTATGTCAAATTTTTACCTGTCACCGAAAAGAAATTAGCGATATTTAGATTTCTTTTAAATTAGAATTAACAAAAAGATAAAAAAAAATACACATATATTTATGCTAGTGTCAAATTTCCTTTGGTTTTGCAGTTTTTCATCTGAAAGGAGTTGACTCTACGAGAATGAAAATGTAACAAACTGTTTCAATGATAACCAACATTTTTTTAAAGTAGTCTTTGATTTTACGGCATTCTATCACTGCACCCACCCTTTATAGCTTTTGAACTTTCTTTTCACTACCAGTCCACAGACATGAAAAATCAAAATGAAAGACCTGATAACAAAGTGTTGAACTTCTCACATAGGCGTGAAAAAACTTTGGATTCAAGTAGGTACAAACAGCCAAATATAGACATTTTAAAACTAAAATTAAAAACTACTTTATTTTTAATACAGTGTAACCCGGATATAAGAGACCCGGATATAAGAGAAACCCGGATATAAGAGTGATTTTCTCTGGTCCCAAATTAGAGCCATACTTACCTAAACAAAATAGACCAAACCCGGATATAAGATAAACCCGGATATAAGAGACTTCTCCGGTCCTGACAACTCTCTTATATCCGTGTTACACTGTACTTTATTTTTAATACGTACCTAATTTTAGATGTATTTGCGAAATAAAAAAGTTACATCTTCTTCCTTATTGCTGCTTTTTTTGCAACAAAAGTAATAAACTCCATCGGATGTGCCGCGCTTCTGGGTGTGTTTCCTGGGTCCACTGACCCGTCGCCCCCACCCTTTGCACGCCACTGGGTACACAGATATGAACGTATAGCTGGATAACAGATGTGAAGAAATTTAGATAGATATGATGTAACTGAGACAGAAACATAGATATATATCAAAAGATAGATAATAGACGTGAAGAAAATGATAGATAGATAGATAGATAGATAGATAGATAGATAGATAGATAGATAGATAGATGTGAAATTACTGAGATAGATAGGGAGAAACTGAGATAGAAAGAAAGAGACATAGATACATAGATGGAAACAAATACAGAAGTCTATGATTGATTGATTGATTGATTGATTATTTTACCAGCATATCGACCTTCGTTGGGTCATTTAATGCTGAAAAAGTTTTTTTCCAAAAAGTATAGTTGGTAATATTATTTTTCAAAAACGTATATCTGGTAATAATATTTTTCCAAAAACGTAGAGCTGGTAATAATATTTTTTCAAAAACGTAGAGCTGGTAATAATATTTTTTTTTTTTCTCTTTTTTTTTCAAAAACGTAGAGCTGGTAGTAATATTTTTTCAAAAACGTAGAGCTGGTAATAATATTTTTCCAAAAACGTAGAGCTGGTAATAATGTTTTTTTACAAAAACGTAGAGCTGGTAATGTTTTTTTCAAAAACGTATAGCTGGTAATAATATTTTTCAAAAACGTATAGCTGGTAATAATATTTTTCAAAAACGTAGAGCTGGTAATAATACTTTTCAAAAACATAGAGCTGGTAATAATATTTTTTTCATTTTCATTCTGGTTTTTCAAAAACGTATAGCTGGTAATAACACTTTTCCAAAATCGTAGAGCTGGTAATAATATTTTTCAAAAACGCAGAGCTAGTAATAATATTTTTCAAAAACGTAGAACTGGTAATAATATTTTTTCCACAAACGTAGAGCTGGTAATAATATTTTTCAAAAACGTAGAGCTGGTAATAATATTTTTTCAAAAACGTAGAGCTGGTAATAATGTTTTTTCAAAAATGTAGAGCTGGTAAAAATGTTTTTTTCAAAAACCTATAGCTGGTAATAATATTTTTCAAAAACGTAGAGCTGGTAATAATATTTTTTCATTTTCATTCTGTTCTTTTGTGATCTTTTTAAAAAAGCAATTATTTTGTTGATAAAATTTAATTTAATTGCTTAGCTACTCAAATAAAGTTCAAATATGCGGATGTAGTTTGTCGTCATACCCAGGACACGGATGTAGTTTGTCGTCATACCCCGGACGCGGATGTAGTTTGTCGTCATACCCCGGACGCGGATGTAGTTTGTCATCATACCCAGGACGCGGATGTAGTTTGTCGTCATACCCAGGACGCGGATGTAGTTTGTCGTCATACCCAGGACGCGGATGTAGTTTGTCGTCATATCCAGGACGCGGATGTAGTTTGTCGTCATACCCAGGACGCGGATGTAGTTTGTCATCATACCCAGGACGCGGATGTAGTTTGTCGTCATACCCAGGACATGGTACAAACATGGAATTTCACTATTTGCCCATAGCTGGGACCCCAACAGGTGCTACCACCCCGGGTCTGGGTGGACCTGGGAACACCAGCAATTAAGAGGTGGTTCCACGCTTCCTCAAAACCTCTTGATCAGAGGCCTTGCTGTTGGATGCAGTTTAACGTCGTACCCAGGACGGAGAAGTCTATGAACAGACAGACATGTGAAGTAAGTGAGATAGATAGATATCAAGAAATTGGATAGAGCGATAGCGATTGAGATGATACATTCACATTTAGAGAGATAAGAAGAAACTTTGATATATATATATGAAAAGACTTAGATAGATAGATAGATAGATAGATAGATAGATAGATAGATATAGACTGAGATAAATAGATAGATAGATAGATAGATAGATATAGACTGAGATAAATAGATAGATAGATAGATAGATAGATATAGACTGAGATAAATAGATAGATAGATAGATAGATAGATAGATAGATATAGACTGAGATAGATATAGACTGAGATAGATAGATAGATAGATAGATAGATAGATAGATAGATAGATATAGACTGAGATAGATATAGACTGAGATAGATAGATAGATAGAAATAGACAGAGATAGAAAGAAATAAATTGAAATAGAGAGATAGAGTGAGATAGAGAAATAGAAATAAACTGAGACAGATAGAAATAGGCTGAGACAGATAGATAGAAATAGACTGAGACAGAAATAAATTGAGACAGATAGATAGAAATAAGTTGAGACAGATAGATAGAAATAAATTGAGACAGATAGACAGAAATAGACTGAGATAGAGAAAGAAATGATACATGGAGTTCCTGAGAATTACGAAATGCAATACAGTTTCCAAAATCTGGCAGAATAGATGATGCACATTTCAGATTTAAATCAATCAATATATAAAATCAATCTTTTTTCACTATTTACATATTGTTTGTTTTTCTGATTAAATGTAAATGTGAAAAATAGATCTTCTTTCACACTCATTCTATTTTTGTTTTCTTCTCACTGTAAGCCATTGAGAAAAAATTCCTTAACAGAAAAGCCGTCAGACACAAAATTACGAAACCAGCTGTAAAAAGAGGGGCCAAAATATCAAGCATTAAGAACTCATACAACGGAATGTCTTGAATCTCTGATCTTAAGTGATCGCCTCCATATTTCACGATCTCATTTACAAGACGGGCTGCTCTAGCCGATGGGAGATCTTGGGATCGAAATATTTCGCTCATCTTTGCAATGTTTTTCTTGTATTTTGGATTCTCAATGACTTCCTCGATATTTCTGACCAACTCGTCCGCTGTGAAATTATAAATGTCCATCGAGATTCCGAATCCTTTCAGTTGCATGTTCCGACAATTTAACGGTTGATCATAATAAATTGGTAATCCAATGATGGGAACAGCGTTGTACAAGGTTTCATAATTACCACTGTTACCACAATGGGTGATAAACAATTTGGTGTTTGGGTGACCAAGAAGATCGGTTTGTGGCAGCCATTTTGTGAGTAGAACATTTGGGCGAGAAAAAGAAGTATTTGAATGCTTCCAGACGACATCATATTTGATCTTACTGAACGCTTCTTCCATTTTCTTTACGTGAATTCCCCAACTGACAAGACTTCCTGACGATACAACAATGACTCCATGTTTAGAAGCATTAACAAATTTCAAGATTTTTCCTTTTAGAGGTCTCGCCGGCTCGGTAGCTATTCCGCCAATATATTTGACATTTGGAAGTGCTGGTAATGCTCGATAGAGAAAGTAATCCGAATCAACAATATGCAGCTGGGTTTGTCGTAGGAGTTCTTGAAAAGAAATATCCGGCCTTTCAGGTGCGTATTCTTTAATATCTCTTCCCGGAGACCAAGGTGTTGGATTTGCATAATAATATAAATGATTCAGCACGTTCTCAATTTTCGCCGAGAAAGTTGTTATCTCACTCTTTAAGAGATTAAAATATGGCATAACTGAAACTAACCATGGTGTTCGGTGAATAGAGATATGGTTTTCTAGACCCAGCAGAATGAATGGAATTTCAAGTCTGTACGCGAGAATGGCCAGAAAATGGCTCTCTAAATTCGAATCAATAACCGCTAGAGATGCATTGAATGATTTCAGTCTTTGAAAAAGTTCTTCATTGAGAAGATAACGATCACATAACTTTCTGAGGTTATTGAATAATACTTCCAATGCATATTTCTCTGGAAAATTCAACACCACTTTTTCTTCATCCATGTACATCTTAAACTCTGGAAAATCCTCTGTTTTGACGAAGTTCATTCCATCTTTTACTGGACCGAATTTCCCATCCATCGTCTTGGTGATGAGGATGTAGTTTGTGTGTCCATAATTCGTCAGTTTCCCAGCCACTTCAACCATTAGCTTGAGATGGCTAAAATAAGGCAATGACAAGAAAAGAACGTTTTCCGTACTGGTCAGTCGAACTGATAGAATGGCACCAATTATAACTTGGAAAAGTCCTGTCAGTTTCATTGTGTGGAATTGTAATTGCTTCTCGTGAACAATAGTAAAACAGGATGAATCTGAAAGAAAAAAAAAATTTTAAAACCGAATATGAATTTTATTTAAAAACAGAAAGTATTTCAAGTCTCTTGGGCACCTCGTTTTTCCCACTTCAACAATGAGATTTTCTCCACCACCCTTCTTTCTTCGTTCAATTTCTTTAACTGGGCATTTTTATACATGTCAGTACTAAATATTACAAGACACTTCTGTAATGGCATTTTTAAAATAACTTCTCAGATTTCCTCAATAGTTTCTGGGATCTCTTTCAGACAATGACACATCGTCAGTATCATTGACAATGTATTGAATTCCTTTTGGTTTGTCAGTTTTGGTTAAAATTTTGTCTGGAATTCCTATGCTGTAAGAAACAGGGACATGGACTTTTTAGGTATAATTTATTATGTATTTTTTGCGAAAAGACTGAAAGGTGAAATGCGATATTTCCTTGCCGTTTGGATACAATTTCCTTATTGAATGATGATGTAACTATCACTGACTTATTCATATTTGATAGAGTCTTTAGTTTCAATAGTTTAATTACGTCATCGTCTAAATTACTATTTATCAGTGGTCATTTTGCATCTTCGATGGTCATAAATGACTTCATCTTTTAGCAAAACAGCAACATTTTTCAATTACTGTGGTAATGTCCATTTGGCTGTTAAATACTAGGAATGCTTTTATAGGCTGGTCAATAAGGCAGAACTACAATTTTTGTTCATATTTTATGCATGTTGCCAAATTTGACTTTAAGTTTTCATTATAATGGTGTTCCCTGTAAATGCAATATGTAGTGATTTATTAGTTATGATCACATGATCAATCACGTTACAGGCTTCTTCAAATGCTCTCTTAAGAGCTTCTACAAAGGCAGATTGCCTTTGAAGCAAGTTCAGGTATCCTCTTAAATAGTTCATAATCCATTTTCTCCCTTGCAACTGTCTCAGATGATTCCCACCCGCCTCATTCAAATATCATTGTATATTCAGTTGTCCAAGGAGCCTGGATTTTGATGGCCGTTTTACCTCTTTTACAAAAAGAAAAAAAAAGTTACAGTCTGAATGAAAAATAATTTTATCTTGTGATGCTTTCTGAGAACTTTATTTTCGGTTTGTCGAGGGCTCAGATTCACAGTTTTTCAACCGATTTAAATTCAATGTAAACTTCATGTAACTGTACCTGTGATACCCGTGGTGATGAGAAAAGTCACTTAGGGTCTGTTCACAAATGTTGAGCATACGATGTGGGAAGTCTAATGGCTGGGCTAGCCTTTTTTCTGAATAGCTTTAAATCGCTCATCGGGATTTTTAGTATTTGCTATATATATATATATATATATATATATATATATATATATATGTGTGTGTGTGTGTGTGTGTGTGTGTGTGTGTGTGTGTGTGTGTGTGTAATTTTCATTACGATAACTTGGATTTGCAAATGGTGTTCCCTGTGAATGCAATATGTAGAGATCTATTAGTTCTGATCTCATAATCAATCCCGTTAAGATAAAATAACAATAGAGGTTTATTATTTTACTATTGTTTTTTTTTTTTTTAACAAAACGTTGTATCCCTTTTTTTTTCTTTCAATGTCTATAACATTTTTTTCAAATATTGGTGTAAAATAAAAACTAAAAAAAAAATGAAGGTGAAAAAAAAAACACCCCAGCGAGCGGCGGGATGCTCAAATCACCGTCCTCCCATTTATAATTGTTTTTATTTAATTTCTTTCTGATTTATAACGAATATTCTTTCGAACATTAAAAAATTCATAGGCAAATTTTCTTCTTAAGCATTTTGGGGTGGTAAATTTACCCTAACCCTAGGTTAGGGTTAGGGTTGAGGTTTAAGGTTAGTTATCATGCTATTTTCAAATTATTATTTGTTTTACTTTTTATTTAATTATTATTTGTTTTATTTTTAATTTAAAAGAAAAGCTTTACTTTATTATTTAATTTTTAAGTTTGAACAGAAAGCTTCATTTATCACTTGTCATTGCTTTCCGACATTGCGCAGTAATTTACACGAATACGATCAGTAAAAGCAGTACATAGGCCGTTAATTATGATTCCGCGAGTAAAATGTACCGCAGTGAATGTAGTTAAAACTAGGCCCATAATGGCGGACGAATGAACGCGACTGAGTCCGAATTTTCATTGTCTATAACTTCAAAACGATAGGTTTTAGCAAAATTTGGGCGTTACTTTCGAGTTCAGCATATACATTTACGCGGAAATATGACAATTTGGGAAAGATATAATATATTTTTTGTGGGGCTTAAAAAGCAAAGAATGTCCCATAATTCACTAAGTAAAACGCACCTTGATGAAAAAAAAGACCCAAACTTGATTAGAATAATTCAAAATACGCTTTTAAGTAGGCGCCCGAGGGGGTCGTCAGTGATGTTTTGACTTGGTTCATCAGGGAGTTTCGAGTCTTTCAACATCATACTCCCCATCACCAAATCGCCCCAATCAGGGGAGATCAAACCCTGATTCCCCCTCACTTTGAAACGCTAACAGCTACTCTGGCCTTTTTAAAGAATTAGACGAAGAAAGACCACGTATTCGGCACATCCGATTGGATGTTTGTACAACCAATCAGCTGCGCGAACTATATTTTAAATGGCCCGCAGTGGAGACTGGCTTCTTTTCTTTTGGTGGATAGCAGCTGCAATGGATAACCGAGGACGTGATCTTAATATTCCTAAGTATTGTATCGTTTAAATATTTGCCGTTTGTATTTTATTTGTGCTTTGGGGGGGGGGAGGTTCAGCTCAACCATACTATTACATTTTATCGTTTAGCCCGATTCTTAAAATTTATTACAGGTTAACTTTATTGGATATATTCGCTAAATTTAAATAATTGTCCATGAACATAGAGTATATTTCTTTTCCTGTACACACAAAAATAAAATTAGAAAGAAAATCGATAAAGTAAAATAAGCAACATAATATTCCTTAACATTGATTTAAAACTATTTACAAATTTAAAGTCGTTTAAATACAGTAGACTACGAAATGCTCCTGTTATATAATAAGTATTGTACTTCACATTATATTTATATATATACACGCATGTACATACATATATATATATGAATCGCTTAAAAGTAAACCCGATAAACTAATAAGATAAAATAAAAATAATATAGAAACGATTTAAAGCAAAAATCGAGAGAAAAAAACAAACTATAAATACACTATGTACGTGTTATGATTCCGATTAAAATATACAAAATGCGAAAAGTTCGTATAAATATAAAGTTAAAAACAAGAATATTAGAAAAAGTCTTACGAGATGGGTCGCGCCGAAACCGCTAAAGGTAACTAGTAACTTAAAACTACCGCATAAAAAGGGTTTAACATAAAAACAATATATTTACAAATAACACAATTCACCAATTGACATATGTTCGTTGACTGTACCTGTACAAATCAAGTCATGTATTTAAATATATATATAAAAAAAACAAAAAACGATGACAATATTATTACCATGTTAGCATTATATAATAATTATTTACAGATTTAACTTTACTTTATAGTCCAAGAGCTATCACGCTTAATCCATTAAAATATTTTTGTATTGTCTAGATATTTATGTCATTATTTAGAGGAAAGACCAAAGTATATTTTGAGTATTTTTTAAAAAAATTTAATCCTTTCAAGCATATCCGAAATCTTAGCTAAAAATCTTGTTTTTTTTGAGTCATCAGAATTGACGTAAAACGGTAAAATCAATCATTATTCACAGTTTTATATACAAAAATAAAGTTTCCCCATTTAAAAATCATGTGAAATTCAATGATACTTTTTTCAAAATTATTTTAGGAATATTAGAAAATTTAAAGTATACTTAATGTAATTTGAAAGAAACATTACTTACTTTTTCATCAGAAAAGTTTTTAAAAAGACATTTCCGACCGTTGTGCTTGTTTTTTTTTTTTGCCTGATTGAGAGGTGTTAACTGATGTAAATCAATCTGTCAACACCTTACGTCAGGGGAAATTATCGGACGGTAGGGCAAAAGTGATATAAATTGTTCTAGCTTTAAGTGAACCAGTTTATATATATACTTCCAATTTTTTTTTACCTTACGTTTGAGGGAGAATTATTGAATAAAAATAACATTTAAATTACGAAAAAATACATTTATAGTTCAAATTTTATAAGACAAAAATCTTGTAACAATATTGTTATTTTCACATACAATTTTATGTTCATTTTAAAAAAAATTAAGTTTTATCTCCGCACAGCTGCTTTTTGAGGGTTCCTAGCCCCACTAAACTTCAGTCAGTTCAGGTTTGCTATAGTAAAAGTTTGTTTTGTTTTTTAACACCTACTAATCTGGAGGATGGCAACAACACTGAACAGATGACATTTTTTTTTGCCACATCTTTCATATGTCAAAAATAAGCGGTTTAAACAGCTATTTTTTTAGTTATGAAATATTTTTCCGATAATTTTTCCCAAAGACCCCTTTTTTGTTGTTTCTGTCCCTAAATTTGAATTGAAAAAAAATTAATGTTTGCAGTATGTCTCTCACTGAAAAATAATTTGATTTAATGTAAAAAAAAAAATAAAATTAGAAGAAAAATTTTGACGATTCGACAATAATGAGAATTTTGTGCGTCCAACCAGAACGATAATTTCACTCAATCAGGGGGAAAAATGTTTTATATTTTCACTCAATCAGGAGGAATAAAAATTTTTTTTCTTTAGGAATGGCCATCCATAGTTTTGTCGGATGATTTTAATGCATTTTTTGAAATAACAAAAAGTTATTTTAAAATATGTTGCGAGTAACAGATTGTAATAAGCTTTCGAATTTATGATCTATAAAAATAGATCTTTGTAATGAGCAACAAAAATGAGGAATTGCCTTTGTACTTTATTTTTTAAACATTTATCGATATTTTAACTTTTTTATTTAGATGTAAAAAAGTAAACAATTCTGGTAAAAATGTATTATTCTACCGAAAAGGATTTTGACTTCACAAAAAAAGTCCTTATTCTATATTATTTATAAAATACATTAAAAGCTGTTTTCATTAAAAAATGTCTTAGTTTTCTTTCATTTTTGTATTTTAAATTCAGAGCTCAAATTGGGGTTCTTGCGAGTCAAAATTTTACAGGAAATTTGTAATTTATATTCCTCAAAGTCCTTTATTTAATTAAAAAATAAAATTAGTTACACAGATCCTAGTTTAAAAGTTTACATAAAGTTAAGTAAGGTGGGTATCAGACGTAAAAAAATATTTTTTACCATGACTTTCTAAAAGACAAATATTTCTTAAATAAATTCAGTCATTTCGGAGTAAGTTCAGAAAGTTTCACTAAATTGAGACAATTATTTGATTTTTACAATAATTTCCAAATTTATGTGTGTTGAGTCTTGACTCATTGTTGAATCTCGACTAATGCATGGAATAAGAATGCAACACAAAATGTACTTAGAACAAGAATGTATTATAACAAGAAAATGTACACAATATTTACATATAGTATTTCTGTATATTTCTGGGAAGACGTTCCTGGAGAATGTGTTGACTAAGTCGCAGTCGGGCAGAGTCTCTAGCTGGATCTCTGTATTCGCCTCCTCTGTCTTCCGATACCAACCATTATTTATATAGTCGGTAGTCACCTATGCAGATTAGGTGGATCCTACCACAACACCCCCTCCCAAGCCTTGGAATCCTTTTTGGATTTCAACTGGCTTCCTATATGGGATGATGATTCTAGTTATTTCCTTGTAGATCCCCTTTGCATACTTCCTATGTATATGTCAATCTGCTTAATTTTAATATCTTTTTCGTTTTGGATTCACGTCCAATGGGTCCGTGAACTTTCGTTTCCTACCGGATCTTCTCGGTTCAGGAGCACTCTGCGGAGGTTCTACTTGAAAAATATCATACATTACATCAATGGGATCTTCCTCCTCATCCGGTATACTCTCTTCATGCTCTAGAACGTAACATATTTTGAGTTGGTTCTGGTGCCTTTTATGAGTATACTTCGGCCCTTTAATTATGTAAATCAGGTCACCGATTCTCTTGTCCACTATGCCTCGCTCCCAGAACTCAATGTTGTTTCTATAGCACTTGAAAAACACCTTCTCTCCGGGGGTGTATCTTTTTCTAGCTGTATACATAGTGTTCTTTATTCTATTTCTTCCTGGCAAAAGCTTGTCAAACACTGACTTAATTTTCCTAGCGAACATTAGTTCAGCTGGTGCCATGTTTGATTGTGTTCTCTGGTTTGGCGTGATTCTGTATACTTGTAGGAATTGCTGAAGCGCCTTTTCCGTTGGAACTCCTGAGGCTTTCTTCAGAGCGCGCTTTAACGTATCGACAAATCTTTCTGCGAGTCCATTGGATTTCGGATGATACGGCGGCGTCGTTATGTGGTTAATTTGATATAACTCACAAAATTCCTTAAATTCGTCAGAAGTGAATTGTGTACCATTGTCACTCACAATACACTCTGGCACACCGAACCGTGCAAATAGTTCATGCAAAAAAGTTGCTGTGGTATTGGACGTAGGCTTTTTGCAGCGTAGTACTTCCGGCCATTTTGTAAAGCTATTTACCACTATTAAGTAGTAATAATCTTCTACTGGACCAGCGAAATCAATGTGTAATCTTTCCCACGGATGATCCGTCTTTGGCCATGGTTTGTGTACTATAGGTGGTGCCTTAGCTGCTAACGCACACCCTTTACATCGATGAACCATGTTTTCGATATCCACATCCATTCCTTTCCAATATACAAAGCTTCGCATTAAGCTTTTTGTTCTATTAATCCCCGGGTGACCCATATGAAAGTCCCGTAGGATTCTTTTCTGCAACTTTTTTGGTACTACTACTCTCACCATATAATAAAATTCCGTCACAAATTGAATAAATCTCCTGAACTTTTTGGTCATTTGCTACCATTTTACTTTTTATTTCTAAAATGAAATCATCGCTTTCAGCTTCTTTGATTTCCTTTGATGTAACCGGTAGCTCTCTTACAATGTTGTTTACCATGCTTTTCACCTCATAATCTGCTCTGATATTTGCAATAATTGATTCTTCGAATCCTTTATCTTTACTCGGTACGAGTCTTGATAAAGTATCCGCATGGATTATATTTTTGGATGATAGGTGCTTTATGTGGAAATCATAATTGAGAAGAATGGTTCCCCATCTTAACAGTCGATTTGCCGTGTAAACGGGTAACCCTTTCTTTGACCCAAAAATAGTGATCAGAGGTTTATGATCCGTTTCTAACATGAAATGTCTGCCGTAGATGTATCTATGAAATTTTGTTATGGCAAAAATGATACTCAGCGCCTCCTTTTCTATCTGTGAATAACTTCGCTATCCTGGGAGTAATGCCCTCGAAGCATGCGCAATCGGTTTTCTAGAACCATCTGGCATTATGTGTTGAATACATGCTCCTACCCCGCATCACTTGCCACTACAATATCCAGTTTAGGATTGTAATGGGTTAAAAAGAGGTCGGACGTAAGCATTTTCTTTATTTCATCAAAGGCTTTTTGACATTCTACCGTCCATTCCCATGCCTTGTCTTTTTTCAGTAGTTCATTCAACGGAGCTCTTAGATTGTACATTCCTTTAATGAATGCTTGATAATAGTTTGCGAGCCCCAGAAGACTCTGTAGTGTCGCCACGTTAGTGGGCGTCGGCATGTCTCTAATCGCAATGGACCTTTCCGGATCTGGAAATCTGCCATTTTTGATTATGTGACTTAAATATTTAATTTCCTCCAAACCAAATTCGCACTTTGATTCTTTGACTTTAAATCCAAAGTCCTGAATATTTTTAAATACTTGATTGAGGTGCTCTCGATGTTCGTCGACATTTGCACTCCTTACTATAATGTCATCTAAGTAGGCACACGCAAAGTCTAAATCATTCAACATGACGTCCATGGCTTGTTGAAAAATGGCTGGTGCCACTTTAATACCAAAAGGAAGCCTGTTGTACTTGAATAAACCCCTATGCGTGTTTATCCCTAGTAACTTCGAACATTCTTCTTCGACGGGAATTTGGAGATAGGCATCTGATAAGTCGATTTTTGAAAAAATCACTCCGCCATTTAGCTTGTTAAAAATCTCCTCCGGACTCGGTAACGGTAGTCCTTAATTACCGAGTTCAACCCTGTCGAAAAATCAACGCAGACTCTGATCTGGTTTGATTTCTTTTTTATGCACACAATCGGCGCAGCCCATGAATTAGATTCTACTTCTGAAATAATTCCCATTTTTTCCAATCAAGTTCTTCGTTAACTTTCTCTACACTTTCGAAAGGCACGTTACGTTTCTTTTTAAATATAGGCATAGTATTTTCCTTTAATTCAAATTTAGCTTCAAACTTGTTACATCTTCCAAGACCAGGTGTGAAGGTTTCCGGAAACTTTTTCTTTAATTCATCTCTAATGTCCTGTCTTGTTTACGTATTACTTTCTACTTTTCTGCAGAAAGAGTTTAACGGTTTATCCCACAATTCGAATGTTTCAATAAAATCTGTACCCAACAAGTTTTCTCCATTTTTCAGAATGAAAACTTTCATATTTTTAACGATCCCATTCAATTTCATGGGAAGTACAACCTCGCCTTCGAAGTTAATTTCCTTTCCAGTTACCGTTCGAGCGAGTTTCGTTGACTTCATTATTGTAGGCCTTTTTAAAATTTTCCAGGTTTTATCGTTCATTATTGTTAAATCTGACCCCGAATCGAGTTGAAATTTCATATTCTTTTTGAATATTTCAGTCGTCACATATTTCCTCAAATCTATCTGATTTGATATTCGAATTTGTTTGTCTAATTCGGCTATTGAATTTTTTCGTTTTACAACACGATCCTTTGTGACCGTTCTTTTGGCACACGAAACATTTCTTATTTCTATATGGGCAATTTATCTCCCAGTGTCTTTCGTTACAACGTCTGCAATTATATGGTGGAACCTTTTTTCCATCCTCGTTCTTTTTATTTTCTTGTCTACTTTTAAAATACGCCGAATTTTTACTCCAATTTTTTGCTGATGGGTAATTTGACTGTTTTTTTTTATTTTTTTAATATAAGCAATGCCAGCTTCTTCGATTTTTTGCGACTCTTTCTTTAAACTTACGGCCCGTTGACACTCCTCTGCTAACTTTTGCAGGATAAGGCCATGTTCAGATTCGAGTTTAGACAAAACTCTACGTCTTGTTTCGGCACTCTTACTGGATACCAGTCCTTGAGCAAAAATTATACACTTGAATTCTTCAACCGTAATCTCTGCCAATCTGAAATTGTCACAATGTCTATTCACTATAGATGCATATGTTAAGTAATCCTGATCGTCGGATTTAGAGACATTCATGCATAACCATCGCTTATGCCAAAGCGACATATTTGCTCCAAACAGCTCTTTTAGCAATTTCACTGTTTCCGAGAATTCCAATTCAGTTGTTTTTCTCGGTAGAATAAAATCTACAAATTTGCTATGTTCTGCTGTACCTAGCTTTCTTAGTAATCGACTGACTTTTCTTGAATTCGACCAGTTTTCACAGTCTGTGTAGAAAATATCTTCATATCGTTTAAAGTACGCTTCAAACGTTTTTTCTTCGTCTGGCACATAGTTGAAAGTTTCCAGCGAATTAAATATGGTGTTATTAGAATATGAAGAATTTCCCTCGTTTGCCTGATAGTTGTTTAATTTCTCCAGTGTTAACTTTTGAATTTCTAAAAGTCTTTCCTCTTGCCGTTCTTGATATTTTTGCAGCGCTATCTGTTGTTCTTGCTGTCTTTTGAATAATTCAGATATGACTTTGGATAGTTCCTCCATTTTTAGCTGATAGTGTTCATGCAACAAGGAATATACTTTTAATTTGTGTATCCACGAATATCATATAAGCTGACCAAAAATTTCGAAACAACGTACGACTTTTAAATTTTATGACTTGCTTTTACATTCACGCCCGTGCTAATCAACTTTGGTAATTTTTTTTTTTTTATTATTTCGTGAACAGAGAGCGTCGGACTTTTTTTTTCGTTTTCGACTTCCGTTCGCGTATTTCAATGACACGTCTGATCTTATCATAGGTAATTCGTCACTATATTGTTGAACAACAAAAAAAAAAAATTTTTTTTAAAGTTCGTTACCTTTCAAAGTCGACACGGTGTATTTGTGCTCCTTTTAAATCCATGCATGTTTTTGTAGTCGGCCAATTTTTCTTTTTAGCGGGTGTCTCGTTGTAGATAATTTTTTGATTTAAAATTATCGTTATTCGTTTACGACACCTTTCAAATTTTTCTGAGTGAACGTTCCTTTATGCTTAGTCGTCTTTTAACGAGTTCTACATATCCAGAAGTTCAGAATCCTTCGTCGTTACGTTAACGTTGGACTTCGAATTAATAGTTTTTTTTTTCTTTCAGCCTGGGTTCTTCAATGACTTGTCCCAATTGTTGAAAACTCTCACTATTAATTCTTTCTTTTTTCCGTATGGTTCGTTCTACTTCGTCGCCATTGTTGAAACTTGGCGCATGGTTCGTTCTACTTCGTCGCCATTGTTGAGTCTTGACTCATTGTTGAATCTCGACTAATGCATGGAATAATAATGCAACACAAAATGTACTTAGAACAAGAATGTATTATAACAAGAAAATGTACACAATATTTACATATAGTATTTCTGTAAAGACGTTCCTGGAGAATGTGTTGACTAAGTCGCAGTCGGGCAGAGTCTCTAGCCGGATCTCTGTATTCGCCTCCTCTGTCTTCCGGTACCAACCATTATTTATATAGTCGGTAGTCACCTATGCAGATTAGGTGGATCCTACCACAACGATGTGTTTAAGTGAAAAAAGCTAATGCAAAATATTAGGTGATCTTTGACATAAAAAAAGATTTTAAACCACAAATTTAAACGTGCTAAATATGAATAAAAAAATTCAAAAAATAATTAAATACTTTGGTCTCTACTCTTATTAATAACAAAGTTTTTCGTGATAAAACGTTGTTTTTATTAAGTTTGGGGACTTTTTTCATCGGGATATGCCACGTTTTTTAACGAAAAATGGGACATTCCCACAAAAATGTGTTCCGTTATGCTGGAGGTTTCACTGGAATTGTTCAGTACGTTTTTCCTTAAGTTCAATTAAAATATATTTCTTAAACTCGTAGCACACGAACCTCCTCATTGTTTAGAATTATTAATTGACAAAATTTATCTTTGCTGTGTACAGTTCAGCAAAATGTTACATTCCAAGATCAAATAACAACAAAGGTGATTTCAGAGAAAGTCTAGGAGCACCCAGCAGCCTATTTACAATTACAATTAAATAGTTTATAAGTGTGTCAAATTTTGTTTGTTTCAACTGAAAGTAAATGTATATTTTTATTTATTATTAATTATTCTTATAATTTTTATCGGATTGTAGCGGTATTGTCGGCCTAAATCCAACGTAACATTTTTTTACTTTACGAATATGTAAGCAAACGCAAAATCAACTAGAGAAATGAGAAGGAACACAAAACGGTTTTATAACAATGAATATACATATATATATATATATATATATATATATATATATATATATATATATATATATTAACAGTATTACTCGCTTGAAAAAACTTGGATGACTCAACTTGTAGACACCTGAGGGCTAATTGGTACCCGAGGAAAAAGTTGGAAGTTAAAAAAGAAAGAACTAAAAACAACAAGGCGAAAAAATCCTCAAGTGTCTTAAGTCCTTAGTCCAAAGAAAAATCCCAAGCGAGTACAAAGACAACGAAAACGTAGAGGGCTCAATACGCTAAGTAGAGCGGTAAATCAGAATAAATCCTACCGAGCCAGGCAAACCTACCTAGGTTTCACCTAAACGGATCTTCAAGGTAGCCAGTCTACTCTGAAAACCTAGGTAGGATTGCCTGGCTCGGTAGGAGATATATATATATATATATATATATATATATATATATATTCACATGTCAAACCATTCTTGTAAAGTATACAAACACATCAAATAAATGATATACACAAGCATAGGGGTTACTATTTTTGTTGTTGTTGTGTCCCTTTGTCTGAAATTTTTACTAAGAATTTTTTTTTTGTCTGAGCTCATAAAAGTTGAATGAACTTGTCGCTCAAAATGTTCACTGTCAGAGAATTGAAAGAATTGTAAAGCTGAGAATATTTTGAGTAAACTTTTAGCTTCAGAAGTGTTGAAGGAGTGAATGTTCCGTAATGTTTGTAATTAAGTTTCCGTTGATTGTCATTAAGCTTGTAATGTTCGTAATTAAGTTTGAAAAGTTTCGTACGTACGTGTATGTGTGCTTGTGTGAATATGTTTTCATAGAGTTGGACCGCATGTGGTAGAGACGCAATTCCTTTTACTAGCGAGAGAAGAGAAAGAACGAATCGTGTCTGGTATTTATAATTAATTTAATCACGTGATAGGATCGAAAAGGCATTGACAGATTTTGGCACAATTACTTTTTGGTCAGGTCAAGAACTAGGCCGATGTTATTCGGGCATCTGAAAATATGTATGAATCTGAATAAGCTCTCTGATCCGCTTTTTGCACAGATTTGTACAAAAATTGATATTGATAAAAAATAAAGTGATAGCGGGATGCTAAAAGATTATTTCTACAATATGGAAGAATTACAGTATTTTTTTAATTATTTGTGTAAAATAAAAACTAAAAACAAAGAATTAAAGTGGAAAAATAAAAAAAATATCCTTACAAGCGGAGGAAAATTCAAATCACGTCTAAAATTATTTTTTATTTAATTTCTTCATATTTCTATTGATTAGGTACCACACTTTCGGATTTGTAACGAATATTCTTTGGAACATTAACAAATTGATAATTTTAAAAAATAATCGGATAACATGCTCCTTTAAACACCTCCACAGCCTTTTTTTTAACTGTTTATGAATATTCCGGTGTTCCGGTTCAACAAAAGTTCACTGTGGTTTATCTGATGATGTGTATACCCATAGTCTGGTAAAAGCAGACACACCGAGTAGCACTCGCTCTAAATAACAGATCCTGGTCGGATGTGACGAATTATTAGGGGAATGAGTGTTGCTGTATCCCTGGATTCTCCTTACATCGAAATCAGCAGTTAATTCGGAACCCAACTAAGATTGGAAACATTTCCTAAAAGGTAGCCTTTTTCACAATTCTATTGCTATTTTTGTAATAATTAGACTTTTGTATACCAGAAATAATGCATTCTTTTAAAAATTGGTCACTGAGGCATTATCTGCAAATTTACCATTCCGAGATCTAATAACAAAAACAAAGGTTATTTCCCAGAAAAACTAGCAACACCCAGCAGACTATTTACAATTACAGTTTACCATAATTATTTCAGATATTTTATAAGTGTGTCAAATTATTCTTATTAATTTTTATTGGATTATTTCTACAATATGAAAGTATTACAAACTGAAAGAAGAAAAAAACATGATTGCTTTACACAAAACATATCCAAAATATAATACAATAAGATGGCAATGTGTTAAGGGGGACAATTATTGCCGAGGAATAATTGTTACAACTCCTAGTTTGGGTGGGGCTTCCCTCCAGGCATTACCTCTCCCTTGCTCGAAAGCGGAAGGACAGGATTTATTGCCCAACGCCAGCATAGAATTCCAAAGGGAACAGAGCTGCCTATTTTTTGTGTAATTTTATTTTAGCTGAGGCTATCTTGCGAATAAACACACAAAACTTGGCCTTGTGCCATATTACTGATTTGCACTCGCAAGATTACCTGGACCCCTAATTTTCTGTGCGAGACCTGTTCCTAAAATAGATTTGTAGTGTTCATAATGAAAATACTTTATAAAAATAATTTGTTACAGTTGATGAGAATAAATATTTATCAAAGGTAAAACTTGTACTGTTCATTACAAATGATTTTTACAACTAATTTGTATTGTGCAGTATAAATTATTTTTTTTACTGTTGATAAGAAAAATATTCAAGAAAAATAGATTTGTATTGTCCATTGTAAATAGAAATTCTTTTATATATGTGGCCATATAATTTATTCGCATGCTGTAATCCAGATCCCTGGAGAATACTCAAATCTTTCCTTCTCTCAGTAAAATCTTTGACTAAATTTCCTAATCTTCGTTGAAGAGAGCGACTGCTGGTCGACGTACGTGCGATTACTAGACCATGGGCATTTGCGCAAACAAATCAAAAACAGTTAACTTTTTGTTGAGCCGGGACTCTGAGAATATACATACGCAAACAGTTGAAAAAGGGGTAAATTTGCTTTTTAAGTCCCGCACCGAAATTCTATTAAAAGTTTCCCAAATCGTCATATTTCCGTGTAACTGTACATGCTGAACTCGAAAATAACGACCAAATTTTGATAAAACCTACCGTTTTGTAGTTATGGACAATAAAAATTCGGACTCAGTCGCGTTCATTCGTCCGCCATTACGGGCCTTGTTTAACTACATTCACTGCAGAATATTTTGCGCGCGGAAGCTTAATTAAAGGCCATTTTACTGCTCTTAACTGATCTTACTCGTATAAATTACTGCGCCCTTAAGTTATGTCGAAAAGCAATGATAAGTTTTGTTATTTTTTCATGTTTTTTTTTATAGTAAAGCTTTTCTTTTTAAATTAAAAAGAAAAGCAATGAAATAATAAAGTAAAGGTTTTCTTTTAAATTAAAAATAAAAGAAATAATAATTAATGCACGAACTTTGAAAAGAGCATGATTACTAATCCTAAACACTAACCATTAGAGTTAGGCTAACCCTAACATCTAGGGTTAGGTTTAAGATTTAGGGTAAGGATTATGGTTAGGGTTAGGAATCATGCTCTTTTCAAAGTTGGTGCAAAGTTTGAGCAGTAATTATTATTTGTTTTATTTTTAATTTAAAAGAAAAGATTTACTTTATTATTTAATTTGATTTTTTTAATTTAAAAAGAAAGCCTTATTTACCACATGTGATTGCTTTCCGACAGTGCGCAGTAATTTACACGAGTAAGATTTGTGATTTGAATTTCCCGACGATCGTTGGGTTGTTTAATTTTTTTTCACTTACATTCTTTTTTGGTTTTGTTTTTACACCAATATTTTAAAAAAATGTAATAGACATTTGGTAAATCATTGAAAGAAAAAAAGGGACCAGATGATTTGTTAACAAAACAACAATAAACCAAAATTCAAAGAAAGAATAAACAAATATGTTTATTCTTTCTTTGTATTTTGGCTTTCTGCGCGATAAACAAATAATAAATAAATAAAAAAACGCTATTAATCTTGTAAAAGCGCAAGTCTCAGCTTATTCAAATAACTAAAGGTTGATGATTATTTTTTGCTTTTCAAAGACAAATAAAATTTGGAAATTGAAACAATTTACTAGGGATTTTCAAATTTCAAAACTAAAAGTTCGTTGTCGTGTTTCGAAATCCCCCACCAAAATAGTAATTTCTCTTTTCTCAAATATTTATTTTAAAAGAAACTTACAAGAAAAGACACATTTTTAGAAGAAATTTGAATTCAGATAACTCTAAAATTCATTTTCATTGTTAGATTATTGTTTGACGATTGAACGTGCTGCTTATTTTACAAAAAGGGTTTTTTACTTCACGTTTAGATTTTTATTTTATTTTTAAATAAAAATAGTTGTGTTAATTGTTATTTGTTGTTGCAAAGTCTTCTTCACGAAGAATTATAAAGAAATTAGAGGCTGTATAGTTTTTGCTTCTTCAAAAAGAAGTAACTTAATTTACTTACTGCTACTACTTTATTAATGATTTGAAAAGAAAATACAAGAACTTAGCTTTAACTTAGATAAATCGATTTTATTTACATGAAAACAATTAATTAAATAAATATTTATTTTAAAATATTTGGGGGGGGGGATTCCCACTCCAGAACGGCCCTAAAATCAATTTTAAATCGACTTTTAGTTGATAGTTACCGAATTTTCTTACCTTGTCAAAATTACCGAATTTTCCGGGCAACGTGGTATGTAGTAATGCAGCAATGCTTGTGTACCAGTAAAGAAATAAAAGTGCGTTTGGCCCAGATTACACAGAGGCAGCTTATTTTCTTGTGTGTGGGAGTGTGACTAGCTGACTAATTTTTTTTTTTTTTATCGAGGTGTTTCTTCAAGTAAGGGTAGTTTGGAGTTGTGCAGGAATGAACCCCATTGGTTAAAACACAAAACAAGAGGGATTCATTAATTAACTATAATTAGTTCTAATGATGTAGTATTGTCTTATTATTTTCTTTTTAAAAATTAATTTCAATCAAACAAAAAGATTCAGAAATAACTAAAAAAACAACAAAAACAACAATGAATTGATTCTGGATAAAGAGAGTGAGTGAGGTGTAATAAAAATATTTGATCCTAAGATTTTTTTTTAAAAGATGACACAGGACTATAGGAAAATACCAATCAAGTTTAGTTTAGGGGTGTAAATAATTTTCTCTATGATTGTTGCACTTGAAAATAAGATATGTTCGCATTGATTTGATTTTTCCGCCTTTAGCGAAATCCTTATTTGCATGAGATTTTAAAATATAATTGGACTTTGGAAAAGAAAGATCATCAACCTATGTAATTTCATATTTCTTGAAATTTGTCAATCCAAAGAAACATTATTGGCTTAAAGGTTTCCCCTTCCCACAAATCCAGATGTCCTGTTTTTCATGTTTTGTTGGTGATGGGTGTTACAGATGGGTGATTCTAGTATAGTGCGAATAAAGTTACTGAGTATGTAGTAGTATACTGGTAGAGAAAAAAAGTAGTAGTGTACTGGTAGAGAAAAAAACAGGATTGCTTAACCCAAACAACACGAAGAGTAAGACTGTTTATTGTCATGTCTGTGTGAGGGTGACTATAAGATTAAATTTTATTTTTTGATCGAGGAGGCTATCTTCAATAAGGAGAGTTTGGAATTGAGCAGAAATGAAACTCATTGGTTAAAAAAAATACCAAAAGGGATTCATTAATTATCTACAATTAGTTCGAATGATGTAGTATTGTCTTGTTATTTTATTTGTATTAAAATTATTCCAATCTAACAAAGAAATTCAACTGAAATATAAACAGCTGAAAAATAACTGAAAAATACAATGAATTCGTTTTGGATAAAGAGAGTAAAGTGTAATAAAAATATTTGCTACTAAGATTTTTTTAAAGATGACACAAGACAGCAATTTCATTTTTGTGGTGTAAGTAATTTTCTATATCACTGTTGCACTTGATATTTTCTCATTGATTTGATATTTTCAACTTTAGGGAAATTATTATTTACATGATGTTTTAAATTATAAATGGAATTTCACGATGGAATGATCATAACCCTACAAAATGATACCATGTTTATTGAAATTGGATTATCCAAAGAAATATTATTAACATTAAGGTTTCTCCAGCACCAAATCCAGATTTCATTTTTTAGGACTGGTGTAGCTAAAAACTGGTAAATGGCAAATAAAAATACCTGCTAGTAATACGAATTTTTATTTTTATTTTAGAGAACCCAAATCTACAAAAAATACCAAACAACTTCTGTTTGGGGCTGTACATAATTTTCTATGCGATTGTTGCACTTGAAATTAAGATATTTTCGCATTCATTTGATTTTTCTGCCTTTAGTGAAATCCTTATTTTCATGAGTTTTACATTATAATGGGATTTTGGAATGGAAAGATCATCAACATATACAATGATATCAAATTTATTGAAATTTGACAATGCAAAGAAAAGTTATTGGCTTTAAAATTTCCCCAACCAGCAAATCCAGATGTCCTTTTTTCGTTTATACAAATGGATGTTTCTAGTATGGTGGGAAGGAGTTTACTGTGAGTTCCGTTAATATGTGATTCATGTAAAAATTCTATATTAGATTATTTCCTGGATGTGATATAGTAATTAAGTGGAAACGAAATTTACGAATTCAAAATTGAAAAGATTAATGAACGTAGTTGGGCTATTCTATTTTTAAAATAATTTATTTTGTATTTTTTTACTTAATACGGTCCTTATTTTCATGTATGGTAAACTGAAATTGCGATTATTATGAAAAAGGTCACGTGATCTAAAATTGTTGTCTCTTTATTAGGTTGCTGCAATTACGTTTCAACAGGTTTTCAAAATTTCCATTCAGTTTTAAAAGTTTCAATTTCAAAGTAAATATTTTATTTAAAGAGATTTTAGCTCTTGAAATTAAGATATTTTCGCCTTGATTTGATTTTTCCGCCTTCAGCAAAATCCTTATTTACATGAGTTTAAAAATCGCAATAGAATTTTTGGATAGAATCATCATAACCGTAGACAACGATATCAAATTTATTGAAACTTGACAATGCAAAGAAAAGTTACTAGCTTCCCACCCACAACTCCAAATATCTTTCTTTTCGGGTATGCAAATGGGTGTTTCTAGTGAGTTCAGTTAACATTTGATTCAAGTTCCAAAGGTCCCTGACCTAAGGTAAAAAATGATCACATTTTTTGAAAAAAAAATTATTAAGAAAATTATTCTTACCACAATCTTACCAACATCATCATCATCATCAGAAGAAGAAGAAGAACAAAAAGCTGAAACTGAAGCAGATGCTGGCACAGCAGCAGCAGCAAAAGCGGCGGCAGATTTAACTTATAATCTTTTGAGTTAAAGACAGGAGAATATGCATTTGGAATAGAAAGACCCATGCTGCTGTCATAGTATTGGTAATATTAGCCTTTTCCCTATAAAGAAATATTCAGCAATCTTTGTCCAAGCAACCAGTACTACTGCTGGTTGAAATTTATGGCGACTTTCTATTAAAACGTCTTCATGAAAATAGTCCAGTAGCTGCTATCTCTCTTGCACGTATTGATGGAGATTTCCTTCCTACGTCATTAATGTTTCCGTGTGATATTTCTTTTAGCTGTTGCTGGTGCTGAAGTAAGTAGATAGTTATAAATAAAAGCATTGCTACTGCAACTAGCACTAAAAAAGATAATCCTGAATTCAAGGAAAGATGACACGTCATTTCGAAGGTACAAAAATGAGAGGATTTTCGGTTTAACTGAAAAACGTAAATATTGCATTAAAATTAATATAATAATTTAACATAATTTCTATTTCTTTTTTTAATTTATTACATATATCATTATTATTATTATTATTATTTGAAGCGTTATTGCTCATTATGATTTCTTTTAACTTTTCCCACCGTGAGTGAGATTTTATTAATTAGTGTTTGTATTTGTACAAGCAACCGGATAATCATTTGAGTTAAATGATTATATGTCCTTCTTTACAGAAGCGAATGTTGGACGATTTCCTCAAAGATGAAGAAGAGACTCGAGGCGACGGAGATGTGGCTCTACAGAAGGATGCTCTGGATATGGACCGAGCGTGTGAGCAACGATGAAGTCATAGAGAGGATGCAAACAAGGGGGAGACTTATACTTAACATCAGGAAGAGGTAACTGAAGTTTCTGGGACACATAATGAGGAAGGAGGGCCTGGAGAATCTGATACTAATGGGTCGAATAGAGGGAAAGAGAGACAAGGGAAAACAACGCATGGCATACCCAGCGGGCTTGAGCAAGTGGATGACATTACGAGGTCTGGGGGAGATGGCAGAGGGAAGGAACTTGTTATAGTCTGGTTGATAATATTAAATTTATAATCTGGTATTTCTCATGGATTTAGAGCTTTAATCCGATTATCTTTCTGTACTCTTCTAACAATATTAAGAATACATTTAAATTTAATTTTGATTTTAAGGTGGTCGCATCAAACACGTAATTTTAAATTAGCGTATGTATTGCTAGCCATGACTACACCATTAACCAAAATATATATCCATTTACTTTAGTCAAATTAGCTTCAAAATGAACACCAAATTTTTACTTCCTTATTTTACTTACCTAATATTATATTCATCAACTTTTATACTATCATTCACATTATTCAGTTGAGAGTTTAGGTGTTAGTACGGTCAAAAAGGCAGTATACATTATTTTATTGTTTGTGAAATTATGACTTCAAAAACTTCGAATATTTTAGTAAGAAATCACAATTTATATTTTTATTTTTTCTATTTACATTATTCGGACTATTTTCCTCATCTTTGTTGCCATATTTATTACAACGTTTCGGCCGTTGTACACTCCGGCCGTCTTCAGGTAGTTGGAATGTCGAACTGAACCCTTTATTTCGCTCACTGGGATAGACTGTTCTAGTTCCACGTGCCATGTTTAATGGATGTCAGTTATCAGTCATCTGTTAATTCCCCTCTCCAAGTTCTCCACTGCCTTAACCAGGTATTGAACTCACACTCTTTGTGTTCTGTTACTGGTTCTAACCAACACCTTTATCCACTGTGCCATGTGTCTATCTGAACCCTTTTTAAAAATTAACAAACTTTTCGATTTTTCTATTTTATTATTTATATGCAATTATTTTGTCATTTTTTTTCTCTATTATTTTTTTGTTTGTTTTAAAGATCATTTGTTTTACATTTACTTTCTGTTTTTGCTTATCTAAAGTTAGATTTATCTACTTTTTTTACTGTCATTTATTTCATCAACTGTCTTAATACTACTAGGGAGACAGGAGGATTTCTTTGGTAACAAAGAAAAGAATACTGAGCTGTTACGTGACATATGTCCTTCTTTAGAGAAGCGAATGTTGGACGATTTCCTCAAAGATGAAGAAGAGACTCGAGGCGACGGAGATGTGGTTCTAGAGAAAGATGCAAACATCAGGAAGAGGAAGCTGGAATTCCTGGGTCACATAATGAGGAAGGAGGACCTGGAGAATCTGATACTGACGGGTCGAATAGAGGGAAAGAGAGACCAGGGAAAACAACGCATGATATTAGCCAGCGGGCTTGAGCAAGTGGATGACAGTACGAGGTCTGGGGGAGATGGCAGAGGGAACTACTAATACTACTACTAATGATAATGATAATGATAAATGTTTGTTTTTTTAACGGAAAGCAAAAACGGAACAAATCAGGTTTTGCATCACTAAAGACTGTAAATATATTAAACAGTAGTTTTAACAACATAAGATACGCAGATGACACAGTGCTGATAGCAGACACAGAAAAGAAACTACAAAATCTCCTACAGAAGTTAGCGACAGAGAGTGAGAAGAAGGGACAAAGCATAAACTACAAGTCAGAATGCATGGTCATTAGTAAGAGGAAGAGCCCGAAATATGATTGGCAGGTCGGGAACACTAGAATCAAGCAGACGCGGAAGTTTAAATATCTGGGAAGGGAGGACGGTAAGTGCGACACTGAGATCCGTAGACGTATTGGGTTGACCACTGACGCATTCTAAAAGCTGGGCAGAGTATTGCAAGACAGGGGGATTTCTTTGGTAACAAAGAAAAGAATACTGAGCTGTTACGTGACATATGTCCTTCTTTACAGAAGCGAATGTTGGACGATTTCTTCAAAGATGAAGAAGAGACTCGAGGCGACGGAGATGTGGCTCTACAGAAGGATGCACTGGATATGGACCGAGCGTGTGAGCAACGATGAAGTCATAGAGAGGATGCAAACAAGGGGGAGACTTATACTTAACATCAGGAAGAGGTAGCTGAAGTTTCTGGGACATATAATGAGGAAGGAGGGCCTGGAGAATCTGATACTAATGGGTCGAATAGAGGGAAAGAGAGACAAGGGAAAACAACGCATGGCATACCCAGCGGGCTTGAGCAAGTGGATGACATTACGAGGTCTGGGGGAGATGGCAGAGGGAAGGAACTTGTTATAGTCTGGTTGATAATATTAAATTTATAATCTGGTATTTCTCATGGATTTAGAGCTTTAATCCGATTATCTTTCTGTACTCTTCTAACAATATTATGAATACATTTAAATTTAATTTTGATTTTAAGGTGGTCGCATCAAACACGTAATTTAAAATTAGCGTATGTATTGGTAGCCATGACTACACCATTAACCAAAATATATATCCATTTACTTTAGTCAAATTAGCTTCAAAATGAACACCAAATTTCACCAATTAACAACTTGGGTTTTCAACCAATGAGAGCGAAAGGACACACACACGGTTCCTAAAAAATGTAAAAAAAAAGAAAAATTCCAAAAATGAACAAAACAATCATTGGTCAGTTAATTAGGATTAACAAAATAATTCTAAATTTAAGTCATTTGAATGCACGCAAAACCAGTCACAAAAACTTTCAACAAATAAACTATTCAGTGTGGGTCGTTTACCCTCACTGGAAAGTCGTTTCAGACACGAAAGAGAACTCGTCTATATTGCTTGACGATTAAAACTCGACTCGTTGAAACATTTCTTCTATCTCGTCTATCACGCTAGCTCAGCCAATCAAAATCGACTTCCCATATTATGTCTTCTATCTGACCTCAAAGTTCAACCTCAGGAAGTCAGAGCAGAGATACACTTACCCTAAAATTAATAGTCTACTAAACTATTATTTAACATATCTATCTGGGAATTTTAAACCGAAATCTTTAGTTAATCTACGGAGCTAGACTGCCCCTTCTATTGCTTATGTCCAGGGATATTTCGTCTGGTTCTTATTTTTATGTAGCACTGTTCAGTTATTTCTCACCCATTTACACTGAGTGCAAGTGTACATTGCCCAAAAATTGAACTCGCAATTATGACAACAAATTCACAAACATACGCTCTTGTCTCATAGGACAATTTACTGTAGTGTTCAGGGAGATTTTACACATCACCTGCTGCTGATAAGGCTTTAACTTCAGCTGCTGCTGCCCATGTTTTGGCTGCTGCTGCTTATGTTTTGATTTCTGATGCTGCTGCCCATATTTTGATTTCTGCATACTGCTGCTGCTGCCCATGTTTTGATTTTCGAGGCTGCTGTTGCTGCTGACCATGTTTTCATTCCTGCTACTGCTGCTGCTGCCCATGTTTTGGTTTTTGCTACTGCTGTCGCTGTTGCTGCTGCACATGTTTTAACTTCTGCTGCTGCTGTTGCTGCTGCCCATGTTTTGATTTCTGCTACTGCTGCTTCTGCCTATGTTTTGATTTCTGCTGCTGCTGTTGCTGCTACCCATTTTTTGATTTCTCCTACTGCTACTCATGTTTTAGTTGATTCTGCTGCTGTTGCTGCTGCTCATGTTTTTATTTCTGCTACTGCTGTTGCAGTTTCTGCTGCCCATGTTTTTATTTCTGCTACTGCTGCTTCTGTCCATGTTTTAATTTCTGCTGCTGCTGTTGCTGCCACTGTTATGGTTTCTGCTGCTGCTGTTGCTGCTGCCCATGTTTTAATTTCTGCTGCTGCTGCTGCGGTTAAAGACGAGCTGACATTTATCTTTTATTTTTTCAATATTCACTATTCAATTACAATTTATTTCCACGTTCTAAATAACTTTTCTTTCTGTATCAGAATAGGCGAGTTTTTTTTTATATAACTTTAAACGAGTTTCGATCGCACCCGTAGCAGAAACTATACGAATTCAAGCTAGTAATAATATTCACGTAATTTATACAAAATACAGACAAAGTCACCGAGGAAAATATTATGACACTAAATATGAAAGTTAAGGAATATCAAACTTGGTCAATACCTAGATGGGTGACCTTACTGGAATACCAGATGCTATAAGTTTCAATGTGCGGGTGGTGTAATAGATAACAACTCTGAATTGGACATCGGAGAGCCAAGTTCCAATTCCAGGCCGGTTCGTCTTATTCACTTACGCGCAAAATACACTTTTGTATGAGTCCCCTTCTCTCCACACACATAACCAGCTATGGGTTAATTAGTAAGACTTGTATCAGTAAATCATTATTATCTCCAAAATATTCTTCAAAAATAAAAAAATATTTTCTGGCATTAAATAAATTGCAAAAAGTTGATAAGTAATAAAAATACTGATAAGCCGTAAAAATCAAACAAATAAATGAGTCATCCATTCGTTCGGGTGAACTAAATCCGTAGGTTCCACCAGTCCAAAACCATTACAACTAGAACCCACCATGCCTGTTGACTCATCCTAATTCCATTCAAGTTCCATTGGTAAGGAAGAAGTTGTATTTCTTACTTCAGAAGTATTGCAGTGTGGAACGGACTTATGAAGGAATACCTCCCTTATCACTACAATCTGTCGAGAATCAACCTTTATCTATCCTGCATATCCACATAATATACCACTTTTTCTCCCTCCCGATACGCATTTACAATATTCCCATTCAGTAAATCTCTACCTTGAGTGGCACTCAAGCCTTGTATTGGGTGAAAATATTAAAAGAAAATAAAACTGATTATAACCTTTTCTGATCATTGAAGCATTTTTACGATGAAAAAAGGTAAAACTCATCCGGAATATTTCTTTGCATCCAAACTTGAGGCGTTTTACGCCATAGGGATCAGGGGTTGGCAAATAGATCGATTTATGCTATCTACAATGAAAATAGATGACATTTCTCGATTAACGTTATCTTTACATCAATTAATACCAACTGGACAGGCATTTTTCCTACTCAGTACATAAAGGGTGACCAATTGTGAAGAAGCTAAACTTGGCTTGGGTGTACGGATGGTGTAATAGTAACCACTCGGAATTGTTACTCGGAGAGACCAGTTCCAATTTTCGTTGGTTTTGCTATATTTACTTACGCACAAATACTCTTGGGAAAGTACGAATCCAACTTTTAGCCCCCAGCTATAGGTAAATTAGTAATATTTGTAACAGTAAATCATTATTATCTCCAAAATATTCTTACAATCTAAAAAATATTTTCTGGGTTTAAATAGACTGCAAAAGGTTGATAAGCCGTAAAAAACAAATTAATGAAACAGCCATTTGTTCGGGCTATCTACATCCGTAGGTTGCACCAGTCCAAACCTTCACAGATAGGACCCACTACACCAGTCGGCTCATCCTCTTTCCATTCATCTTTCGTTGATAAGGAAGAAGTCTCGCATTTACATCATTCCCATTCAGTAAATCTCTACCTTAAGTGGCACTTAAGCCTTGTATCGGGTGAAATATAATAAAAGAAAAAAAAACTGATTATAAATTTTTTCAGATCTCTGAAACATTTTTACAGTGAAAACAGTTTATTAATTGTGAAGAAGCTAAACCTGATCCTGAATGTTTCTTTGCATACGAACCGGAGACATTTTACGCCTTAGGGATCAGGGTTTGGCAAATAGATGGGGTTATGCTATCTACAATGAAAAGGGATGACATTTCTCGATTAAACGTTATCTTTATATCAATTAATACCAACTGGACAGACATTTTTCCTACTCAATAGGATAGATGTAAATTGTTTGATAAGTTCGCCTCTGTGTATATAAACATGTGCATCATAATAAAACATACATTGCCTTTATAAATTCCATCAGAGGATGAAACGCGTAGGCTAAGTATATATTTTCCTCTTGTCTCATTTTATTCGCACACACACACACACACACACACACACACACACACACACACATATATATATATATATTTGATTGTGTGTGTGCTTGTGTGATGCGTGCGTCAGGTGCATAACGATTTAAGTTAATCTGATTTAAAAAATATTTTATGTCAATAAGATTTAAAAATACGATTTTTATACAGTAAATATTTTTATTTAAAATTTCTTCAAACGGACTATTTTTCAATTATCTATTTTAAAGTTAATGACAGCCACAAAGAAATCCTGATTTGATGTTTCGTCCCCTTGTTGTTTCTAGAATAATTATTTATATTTCAGCTTTCTTTAAACGAAAAAATATTTTTTTAAATATTTATGTAAAATTATATATTAAGTAGAACTAGTTTTCAAGTGAATATGATTTAAAATATTTTTGGCATATTAAAAATCATTTTTACGCGAAAATGATGTTGAATAATTGTTTGTATAGTGTGCTGAAATATAAATATATTTCAGCTTTCTTTAAACAGATAATATTTTATTTATTGAAAAGGATTTTTGACTGATGTTTTGAAAACTATATTTTTTGAGGTAATATGAATTTTTTCTAAGGTGAATACGATTTTTTATTCTTAGATCATGCCTCGACGAAGAAGAATAAAAACATCTGCTTGGTCTATAGATGTGGGCCGAGAGAGCGACTAAGGAGAGCCGAAGGTGAGCAAAATAGTCGTGAGCGCCAACTACAAGATCGGGACAGTCATGCGAATAGAAGGATCGATGAGACTGATGAAAAGGGCTGAGCGTCTGACGGAAAGGAGGATAGAATCAGAAAAGATCAGGAAGGATTGAGCGTCCTGCGGGAGTGTGAGTTGGAAGAAACAAAAGCAGAAGAGATCAGAAATTGAATACCCAGAGAGCTGAGCGTCTGGTAGAACAGCGGGAAAGAAACAGAATCAGGACAGATAAGGAATTGGACGGTCTATGAGCTGAACGTCTGGTAGAACAGCGGGAAAGAAACAGAATCAGGACAGATAAGGAATTGGACGGTCTATGAGCTGAGCGTCTGGTAGAACAGCGGGAAAGAAACAGAATCAGGACAGATAAGGAATTGGACGGTCTATGAGCTGAGCGTCTGGTAGAACAGCGGGAAAGAAACAGAATCAGGACAGATAAGGAATTGGACGGTCTATGAGCTGAGCGTCTGGTAGAACAGCGGGAAAGAAACAGAATCAGGACAGATAAGGAATTGGACGGTCTATGAGCTGAGCGTCTGGTAGAACAGCGGGAAAGAAACAGAATCAGGACAGATAAGGAATTGGACGGTCTATGAGCTGAGCGTCTGGTAGAACAGCGGGAAAGAAACAGAATCAGGACAGATAAGGAATTGGACGGTCTATGAGCTGAACGTCTGGTAGAACAGCGGGAAAGAAACAGAATCAGGACAGATAAGGAATTGGACGGTCTATGAGCTGAACGTCTGGTAGAACAGCGGGAAAGAAACAGAATCAGGACAGATAAGGAATTGGACGGTCTATGAGCTGAACGTCTGGTAGAACAGCGGGAAAGAAACAGAATCAGGACAGATAAGGAATTGGACGGTCTATGAGCTGAGCGTCTGGTAGAACAGCGGGAAAGAAACAGAATCAGGACAGATAAGGAATTGGACGGTCTATGAGCTGAGCGTCTGGTAGAACAGCGGGAAAGAAACAGAATCAGGACAGATAAGGAATTGGACGGTCTATGAGCTGAACGTCTGGTAGAACAGCGGGAAAGAAACAGAATCAGGACAGATAAGGAATTGGACGGTCTATGAGCTGAACGTCTGGTAGAACAGCGGGAAAGAAACAGAATCAGGACAGATAAGGAATTGGACGGTCTATGAGCTGAGCGTCTGGTAGAACAGCGGGAAAGAAACAGAACCAGGACAGATAAGGAATTGGACGGTCTATGAGCTGAGCGTCTGGTAGAACAGCGGGAAAGAAACAGAACCAGGACAGATAAGGAATTGGACGGTCTATGAGCTGAGCGTCTGGTAGAACAGCGGGAAAGAAACAGAACCAGGACAGATAAGGAATTGGACGGTCTATGAGCTGAGCCTCTGGTAGAACAGCGGGAAAGAAACAGAACCAGGACAGATAAGGAATTGGACGGTCTATGAGCTGAACGTCTGGTAGAACAGCGGGAAAGAAACAGAATCAGGACAGATAAGGAATTGGACGGTCTATGAGCTGAGCGTCTGGTAGAACAGCGGGAAAGAAACAGAACCAGGACAGATAAGGAATTGGACGGTCTATGAGCTGAACGTCTGGTAGAACAGCGGGAAAGAAACAGAATCAGGACAGATAAGGAATTGGACGGTCTATGAGCTGAGCGTCTGGTAGAACAGCGGGAAAGAAACAGAATCAGGACAGATAAGGAATTGGACGGTCTATGAGCTGAGCGTCTGGTAGAACAGCGGGAAAGAAACAGAATCAGGACAGATAAGGAATTGGACGGTCTATGAGCTGAACGTCTGGTGCAAAGGAGAGAAAGAGACAAAAACAGGATATATCAGCAATCGGACGCCTAAAGAGCTGAATTTCTTTGCCAACAAACCATTGGAAAGAGCAAGAACTGTTCAACGAAGCGATGTCTCAGCTGATGTTGGACAAAAGAATAAGATCTGTGTATGTTGCCATGCAATGCTTTTTCATGCTGAAAGGCTGGGGAATCTGCAGCCTTTACTCCAGGAAATCCCCGATTTATTTAGTACTAAACAACTTAGGACAAACGAGTACAAAACAAAATCAGATAATACAACTGCCTGTTCCAAATGACATCTTACTGCTCCGGACAAATTCGTTCCTTAAGATTTATATGGAAAGTGTTCCATTGGTCCTACGACAGTTTGCATTATGTTTTATTTTTCATTTTGGCGATGACGTGTGGCATTATGACCTGTCAATGAGTAATCACAAGAAGTTGATGCCAAAGCGCTATTATGCCTATCGAATAATGAACAATGAGAATGAATTCAACCAACTTCTAAGAGGCGGTCGTTCATTTCAGCAATATTTGGTTGACATGGGTGCGAAGATTGATGAAGATAGGCTGCGATACACCCGAATGAATCAGACATCATTGCGATCTACAACTTACAAGGGTCTTACTGATGGATTGAATGATGATGACGATATTTGCAATATCGGCAGGTGAATCAGCCTCTCTTCCACATTTGTCGGTAGACAGATATATGATGGAGCGATGTCAGGATGTACATACAGAAATTCGGCAACGTTTCGTTCTTCATCATATTGACATGCAATCCAAACTGGCCCTAAATCCGGCAAAACCTATTCCTGAAACAGAGTCCGCATGACAGGCCATATTTAATCACTAGATTATTTGATCTGAAGCGGAACTGTTCATAAAGTAGATGGCATATCTGGCAATTGCATTGCTTACGTACTGACCGTCGAATATCAAAAGCGAGGTCTTACCCATGTACACTGTTTGTTATGGCCCAATGAAGCCTCCAAGCTCAGGCCGCAGGAATACGATAGATCCATTCAAGCCGCAATACAAGATCCAAACAAAGATCCAGACGCTCATGAATTGGTGCTGAAGCACATGATCCACGGTCCAAATTGCTGTAACAATTCGTCGTGTGGAAAGATGGAACGTGCACTAAGCTATACCCTAACCCTTTCAATGAATATATATTGTGTGTAGAGGTTTATTATCCTGTGTACAGAAGACAGTTTCCAGGAATGGGAGGATTTTTGAAGTGCATGGAATGGGTGGTCCCCTACAACATGAAACTGTTAAAACTGTTCAACTGCCAACTAAACTTAGAGATATGCTCTTCTGTGAAATCGATCAAATGCGTTATAAAATATACCATGACGGGCAGTGATCAGGCAATGTTTCGAGTGAATAGGGAAGACGAGATAACACAGTATTTAACAAGAGGATATATAGATCCTTTAGAAGCTGTTGCTTCGGTATTTGGATTTCCAATTCATGAGAGAGACCTGGCCGTAGTTGGCATTCAAATCCATCTGCCTGAGCAAAATCAAATCTTCTTTCGGGACAATACTGATATTAAAGTAAATGATAGAATCAGTAAAACAACTCTGTATGTGTTCGATCTGTTTGCAAAAACATTGTATTATGCCAATCTGCCACTACTTTACACTTGGAGTAATAACAGATGAGAAAAGAGGAAGGTGCGGAAAACAGTTGAACAATATCCAGGGATTTTTAGGAGAAAGTTTTGGGACGAGTATACACTGTTTCTCCAAGAAGTAGTGACATGTATTACTTAAGACTCCTTCTGCATCACGTCAAAGTGCCAGTATCATTCAACTCTTTGAAAACGTGTGATGGAGACGTCTGCAGAGAAAAAAGTTTGCTTCAATTGGAAATTGGCAGCAGTCTCTGGAAGAGGCTGGGTAAAGGCATGCAAGATTTTTTATAGTGCTCCCCACAAATACGGAAATTAACAATTCCATTGCTTTATGGATTCGATTTAAGAATTCGCTGTCTGAGTATTACCTTCAAATAGTAAAAAGGACTACCAAAAGCTGGGCAGAATACAGCGGCCTCTCTATTTTGAGGGTTGGACGGGCCCTACTAACATCAATTATGTTTAGTTTAAGAATTTGTTGAAATTTTAGTTTGTTATGGGGTTCATCTCCCTCCCCTTTCATCCGCTCACGACGATATTTTTATGTATTTTCATTATCATTAAATGGGGCGCTTTTTTGTAGGTCCCCCCTGGTGTGGATGTGGTATTATGGTGTTCGGAGGATCGAATGGTGATGGACGAATTCTTGTGGTGAATGCGTCAATTGTAATGTATGAATGGGTCACGAATCTGATTAGCGAGGTATAGGATAGTTAGTCAAGACCAGCCTTACCCCTCCCCCTCTCTAGGCCACGTGCCACAATTTGTATTTTTACAAATAAATCTTGAGAGACATGATCAACGTCTTCTGTATTTTGAAGACAAACTTAACGACCTGGTCAAAAGTCTAAGTGATTTTAACTTGCCCAACGCCAAATAATAATGCCGCTAATAATGATTTTGACAATTTGGAGAATAGCGGTGACGATTTGTAGAAGAGAGGGAGCCTCTATTGAATCGTGAGCAAAATGTGGTGTGTGACTTCGTTCGTAACAGTTTAGAGAAGTACACATCTGCCTTGATTTTCATCCAGATGGAACAGGAAAGACATTCCTCATTAGCTTAATCCTTTGAAAAGTCAGATGAAACGGCAACGTGACTATTGCTGTAGCATCATCTGGCATTGCAGCAAGACTAATACCTGGCGAAAGAAAGGCGCATTCTAGGTTCAAAATACCGAGAGCAGTGAAAGAATATGGTCTGTGCAACATAAATAAAAACTCAAAGACGGCAAACCTGTTCCATCATACACGGCTGATGGTTTGGGACGAGTGTCCTATGATTCGGAGAGAAAGCTTCGAATCTGTTAGGCTCACTTTGCGTGACATATGCGACAGCGATGAGGCATTCGGTAGAATTTTGGCAATTTACTGTGGCGATTTGCTTCAGCTTCTTCCTGTAGTGAAAGGGAGAAATAACGCAAATGTGAAATACGTGTTTATCAAAAATCCTACTTATGGCAAAGATACAAAAACTTTCAGCTAAAGACAAACATACGATTGAGTGAGGGAGCAGATGACTGTTCAATTATGTGCCATGCGTGATACACGCGTAGGCGATCATATATATTGTGATACATGATGATGAGGCAGATTTTTCCCGCAGTAGGTTGCCATTTCTTTCTGCAGTAAACCTGTTGCCATCCGAGGCTATGAAAACCGGTCTGTCCTGCTATTTACCCAAAGATGATTGGAGAAGAAGAGGATTCATACCTTTCCCAAGTGTATTAACACGTAATTGAATGTAATGGATTCGACGGGGGATTCGAACTCGGCTCTCTGATTCCTCAATCAGAGCCACTATCCATTATGAGGAAATTATTTTGCCAAAAGAAATGCTCATTCGTCAATTTAGATAAACTCTTTGCTAACAATGACATTTAAAACCTCTCAATGAAATGACGTAAAGTATCAATTGCACCTGTATCAGACGCTTCCATTTAACCATAAAAGAGTACCGATCCTATAATTCTGTGAGTGATGGTTCCAATTCATTTCCCAACTGAATTCCTTGATTTGGTTGAACTATCAGGACTGCCACAACATAACCTCGAAATGGAAAAAGGATTGCCGATAATTCTTATGAAAAATTTAAATCCTCCAAGTTTCTCTAATAGAAAACGCATGATCGTGGAAGAAATGTTCAGAAATCTCATAGTAGCGAGAATTATCACTGCCGCTTTTAGAAATAAGATCGTTATAATAACTTGAATAAAATCAATTTATTTGAATGTGAGGATATTCCTTTGCAACGAAGCCAATTCCCAGTTTAATCGTGTTTCGCTATGACCATTCATAAAACAGAAGGACGAACTATGGAAAACGTCTTGATTCATTTGAAACAACCTGTATTCCGACACGGTCAAATGTACGAAAGGAAGATATCAGTGTTCCTGAAGGATACACAGTCAACTAAAAATGTCGTCATCAAAGGCATTCTTTTCAATAAACTTTAACAGCAAAAATATTAATTCCAACGCCAGGAAACGAAAGGAAAAATGTAAAACTAAGAATAATTTCTCTCAAACTTTTGATTCCTTGAGAATCCTCGTAGCCATTTTTGTGATGTAGGATGGCTTTGCTTGTTACTTTTGCTATGTCAAGCAAAATCTCGTTATCACTTACTAAAATGCTCGTTATATTCGAGACTTCGTAGACGCCGGTACTAGTAGTAACGCCTTCCAATAATATCCGCACTAGTAATACTTGTTCAAGTAGTAATCGCCAAATAGTATAATGATCAGAAGAGAATCGTAATCCTTATAATAGTAGAGTAGAGAGAGTGAACGTATAGCGATAGTAGATAGAGGAGGAAGAGTGAACCTTGATCGTATAGCAGACTGAGGAGAAATAGTGATCAGCGATCATTACGCTACTTCGTATTTATTCACTTCCTTTGTGATTACGTGTTCTACTTAATAACGGAACCGTCCGTGTTGCTCATTGACGATCTAGTTTCAAGCCCCACAGTTGGCAACGACACTTACTCTTATACAACAAAAATATTTCAGACCAATCAGTGAAACATCTATGGATATACAGAGAAAAGGAATTTTGAAGTGAAGTGTTTGGACCTTTATTAGTGAAAAAAGGTCTGAAATTTTCTTTTTGAAAATACATTTTGTTGTAAGGCACGAACTGGTAACACTCAGTATATTTAGAACTGATACACCTCTATGAAAGAGACTGTTCCAGTAGGAATATAAACATCAGTCCTGTTGTGCTCAGTGTGGACTTACTTTCCCGCTTCAGACGAACTTTTAAATATCTACTTGTATTGTTCTCGTTTAAAATAAACCCTTATACTTTGTAAATTGCCGTTTTAGTTATTATTTCAATAACCACTCCGGAGAACATTACAAGAATAATAAAAATGGATCACTCCTGTTGAACAAACCATATTTCTGTTGCTTCAAATCTCTTCTTCATCTATGATGAGATTGTCCAGCATTCACTGCCATATAGGAGGAGAGATATCACGTAACAGTTCATTACTCTTTTCTTTGTGTGAACAAACCATATTTCTGCTGCTTCAAGTCACATCTTCATCTGTGATGAGATTGTTCTGCATTCACTGCCATATATAGGAGGACTGGGTTTGTTACTAATTCAAAAGCAAATTGAATTAACACAAGGCAAAATACTAAAACAAACTTCACCCCGTGTATGCGGGGTCTACGGGGTATATTTGTCCGAGCCTACAGGCTCGGATCGCCCCACATAAAATTCGGAATTGGGCCACATCCTGACACGAGGGGAGGTCAGGTTAATATCGCTTGCTTTCCAGCTTCAGAGTGCGTCAGGCCTCTGAGTTTGGATTGCTCTGCTTGTCGACCTCTCTGCCTCGTCTGGAGAAGTAACAAATGTGATCTACGGGGAATGTTTGCGTGAGTCTACGGGCTCGGAAAGACCCACTTAAAGCCGGACTTATGCCACATCTTTCTCAGTGGGTAACTCACGTATATACCGCATGCTTTCCAACTTCAGACGAAGTTGTAAATATCTACTAGTATTGTTCTTGTTTAAAATAAACCCTTATAGTTTGTATGTTGCCGTTCTAGTTTTTATTTCAATAACAACCCCGGACAACATAATACTGTGAATAATGTTTCCATTAATTTCATGTTTACGTTATATAACTTTTGCATTTTATAAAAGTGTTAACATATGCCATAAATAAATGCTGTTACTGGAGTTCAAGTTTATCCCGGATGTTCAATTCCTTTTAAATGCTGTAAATAATCAGTAAAACATTAAACATGAACTTGTAAACCAGACCAATAAATAAATGCTGTTACTGGAGTTCAAGTTTATCCCGGATGTTCAATTCCTTTTAAATGCTGTAAATAATCAGTAAAACATTAAACATGAACTTGTAAACCAAACCAATAAATAAATGCTGTTACTGGAGTTCAAGTTTATCCCGGATGTTCAATTCCTTTTAAATGCTGTAAATAATCAGTAAAACATTAAACATGAACTTGTAAACCAAACCAATAAATAAATGCTGTTACTGGAGTTCAAGTTTATCCCGGATGTTCAATTCCTTTTAAATGCTGTAAATAATCAGTAAAACATTAAACATGAACTTGTAAACCAAACCAATAAATAAATGCTGTTACTGGAGTTCAAGTTTATCCCTGATCTTCTATTCCTTTTAAATGCTGTAAATAATCAGTAAAACATTAAACATGAACTTGTAAACCAAACCAATAAATAAATGCTGTTACTGGAGTTCAAGTTTATCCCGGATGTTCAATTCCTTTTAAATGCTGTAAATAATCAGTAAAACATTAAACATGAACTTGTAAACCAAACCAATAAATAAATGCTGTTACTGGAGTTCAAGTTTATCCCTGATCTTCTATTCCTTTTAAATGCTGTAAATAATCAGTAAAACATTAAACATGAACTTGTAAACCAGACCAATGATGACGCGAACGAATTGAAATATTTAACTGAATCATAATAAAATTAACATTTATTTCAGTGGAATGTTGAAATCACCATCACTGTCTTATAAACTGAAATATCAGTGACCCAACAGGTAGTCTAGTACACATTAAATTGATGGCTATAATCCGGTTCACACACCTCCCCGGTCTTTTTTTATTAGAGGCTTAGCCCTTGTTTCCTGTCTAGGATTGGCTTTCAAGTTTTTTGAAAATTCTATACTTCTAACGTTTCAGCCTAAAACTCTGAATATTTCTTAAATATTTATTTACATTTTTCCTTGATAGGAATATTTAGATTTACCAATTGTCCGGTTCACACTCCGCGCCGGTCATTTGAACATTATTAGAAGTTCGTCCGTTTTTTTCCTGTTTATGATTAGGTTTCCTGTCCCCGCCAAAGTATCTTCCTTCTATTTCATTTTCATTTGCCCCGTGCATATTGGAGGCATCATCAACTTGCTTGAGTGAAACCTCTTAATATTTAAACCCCATATCGCGAGTCGCTTTTCAGATTTGTACTGGGTGTGCATACCTGTAAAAATAGATAGATACATAGATAAATTGATAGGAAAAGAATAAAATCGATGAATGGATATATAGATATCACTCATTTTTATTTAGTATTTATTCTATTTTTGTCTTTTTATTTCTGCATATAATTCTAAAACATTTTTTCAAAAGAAATTCCGTCAGACACAAAATTACGAAACCACATGCAAAAATGACGGCCAAAATATCAAGCATTAAAAACTCATACAACGGAATGTCTTGAATCTCGGACCTTAAGTGGTCGCCTCCATATTTCAGGATCTCATCTACAAGACGGGCTGCTCTAGCCGATGGGAGATCTTGCGATCGAAATATTTCGCTCATCTTCGCAATGTTTTTCTTGTATTTTGGATTCTCAATGACTTCCTCGATATTTCTGACCAACTCGTCAACTGTGAAATTATTAAGGTCCATCGAGATTCCGAAGCCTTTCAATTCCAAGTTCTTACTATTAAACGGTTGATCATAATAAACTGGTAATCCAATGATGGGAACAGCGTGGTACAAGGTTTCATATTGACCACTGTTTCCACAATGGGTGATAAACAGTTTTGTGTTTGGGTGACCAAGAAGATCGGTTTGTGGCAGCCATTTTGAGAGTAGAACATTTGGGCGAGAAAAAGAAGTATTTGAATGTTTCCAGACGACGTCGTATTTGATCTTACTGAACGCTTCTCCCATTTTCTTTACGTGAATTCCCCAACTGACAAGACTTCCTGGCGATACAACGATGACTCCATGTTTAGAAGCATTAACAAATTTCAAGATTTTTCCTTTTAGTGGTCTCGCCAGCTGGGTAGCTATTCCGCCAATGTATTTGACATTTGGAAATGCTGGTAATGCTTGACGGAGAAAGTAATCCGAATCAACAATGTACAGTTGGGCTTGTCGTAGAAGTTTATCGAAAGAAATATCCGGCCGTTCAGGTGCATATTCTTTAATATCTCTTTCCGGAAACCAAGGTGTTGGATTTATATAATCATATAAATGACTCAAAATGTTCTCAATCTTCATTGAGAAAGATATTATCTCATTCCTAAAGAGATTAAAATGTGGAATAATTGAAATTGCCCATGGTGTTCGGTGAATGGAAAAGTAGTTTTCTAGACCCTGGAGAATGAAAGGTATTTCAAGTCTGTACGCCAAAATGGCCAGACAAGTGCATTCGAAATGCGAATCAATAACCGCTAAAGAAGCATTGAATGATTTCAGTCTTTGAAAAAGTTCTTCATTGAGAAGGTAACGATCACATACTTTATGAAGACTACTGAATGTTTCTTCCAATGTATATTTCTCTGGAAATGTTATCGCCTCTATTGCTTCATCAGTAAATATCGTAACCTCTGGAAACTCCTCTGTTACGACGAAGTTCACTCCATCTTTTACTGGACCGAATTTCTCATCCATTTTCTCCATAATGAGGACGTAGCTTGTGTGTCCATAATTCGCCAGTTCTTCCGCCATTTTAACCATCGGGTTGATATGGCTAAAATAAGGCAATGACAAGAAAAGAATGTTGTCCGCACTGGCCAGTCGATCTGATAAGATGGCGAATATTATCACCTGAAAAGGTCGGGTCAGTTTCATTGTGAGGAATTGCAATTGTTTCTTATGAACAATAGTAAAACAGATTGAATCTGAAAAAGAAAGAAATCATTTTTTTAAAAAACCGAATATGAATTTTATTTAAGGAAGAAATCATCCTGTTCATACAAGAAAAAATTACATCAAGATTATACGACATGTCATTTGTTCAACATGTATTCATATTTTTAAAGTCCTCATTGATAACGAAAGCCAATAATCTGATAAAATAAGTTACAAAACGGACGGTTTAATATTACTATCAAAACGACATATATTTGTTTTCCTTCAAAATTCAACGTGTTGATTGATAGCAAAGATCTCTAATCCTAGAAAAAATCTGTTGAACCATCTCAAAGATTGGAATTTCTATTTCTCTTCAAATTACATGTTTTCATTTGAACCCAGTCGAAATAAAATTCTACAGATATTTCCATTTCTTTTTTTATCCGTTTTTATAATTTCTGTCTACGAAGAAAAACACTTTTACCTTTAATGCAAATGTGCACTGAGATTGCATTGAATCATTACAATTTTGGTTGATACCTGAAGATTGAAAACGCCAAATTATAATCTTTCGTCTGGGTGGAGACGTAAATTTCAAGTTTTCAATGTGTCACATTTTGTTTAACTGTGATGCAACTTTACGATTTCGGCGAACAGGAAATATTCAAATTCCAGGTCTTAATCTCAATGCCAAAATTTGTTTTCATCCGTCCATGAATTTCATTTGCCGCTCAAGTTTCTGTCATTGATCGCTTCTTCATAAGCAACTGTCATTGAAATTATGACAAACGAATTCATTCATTCATTCATTCATTTATTTATTCATTCATTTATTCATTTATTCATTCATTCAATTATCGCATCTTCTGCTGCTGTGGTCAACACTCCCGCTATTTCTGTTGTAATTGTGGTTCGTGATGATATTCAAGCCAACTCAGTAAAATGGCTTGCCGGTTCCTTTTTCACCGGGGATATTGTGGTTACCCGTCCCTCCTCTCCTGATGTTGCTCTACCCACTCATAAAGCCATTGATTTCTCAGGCGCAGCAACTATAAGCAGGCTGCCGACTAGCCGATGACCGTATATATATACACATAGGTATACCAACTTGTTCATGGAGAATAGACAATTTCATAAAATTCAAGAAATCTTTTAAATTGGTAGAAAGAACGTTTTCGTAATATTAATTTGAATCATAATTAATTTGCTTTCTTTTCACCAATTTTGTTCTTAAAAAATAAAGTACAAATATATTTTATTTAATTTTTCCTGTTCATAATGATAGGGTGAATTTAGATTTTGTTCAGACTTTTTAATCTGAATGGACTAATTGCCATGTTTTATGTCGGATTCTCAACAGATTAAGGAGGCTAGAGATAAATTTTTGGTTTCATGCCTTTCACGATGATCATTCAGTTAGCGAATTTTTGCTCCGCTGTTTTCACCAACACTTAATTCTGTTGTAATTGTGGTTCATGCTGATATTCAAGTCAAAACAGTAAAATGGCTTGCCGTTTTTTTTTCAGGAACCGTCGACTCAGGCCTTCTCTTTTTCCAACACCAATTACCCACCATGAAGTACAAAAACCATAAATATAAACCTAAACCAGCCTTCCAAAAATCACCCAAACCTTTAAATATCTCCTTCTCCAACATCCGTGGCATCAGAACCAACTTCTGCAGCGTTGAGTCCTTCCTCATTGCTAATTGCAAGGATATACTGGCCCTGTGTGAGACCAATCTTGACTCCGCTATCCCTTCCTCTGATCTCTCGATCCCTGGATACCTTCCTCTCCTCAGAAAAGACTCTATAACCCACATGCATGGCCTGGGGGTCTACGTCAAGGACCATCTCCCTCTGGCTAGAGAGTCCTCTCTCGAATCGCCGGATCATTCGTTCTTGTGTCTCCGGCTATCTCTTCTCAATGCCGTTAGATATCTTTTCTTCCTCTACCGCTCTCCATCCTCTCAGGACTGTGGGATACTCGATGTCATTTCTGATAGCATAGATAGGGCCCTCTCTGCCCATCCGTACGCTCACATATTTGTATTTGGCGATTTTAACGCCCATCACAACCAGTGGCTTAAGAACGCTACTACTGACCTCGTAGGCATTCATACTCTCAACTTTTCAGTCTCTCAATCCCTCACTCAGATAATCGATTTCCCCACGCGTTTTGCCTACAACCGTGACGGTAAGGCCTCACTCCTCGACCTGTGTCTTGTAGTGCCACGCAGCTCTGTCCTATCGGTAACTCCGATCATGCTGTAGTGTCTGTTAACATCTCCTTCAGCTCCCCACTCATGATTGTGCTTCTGAGTTCTCTTCCTGGATTAAAGCCGGTATCGAAGCTTTCATCCCCTCCAGGAAATTCAAGATCAAACCGCGCTCCTCCCCCTGGTACACAGCTGCTTTCTCAGCCGCCATTGCCCATAGGAACCACTTCTTCCACCGTTTTCGAAGTGATATGTCCGACTCCAATAGACGTCACAACGAGTGTAAGCGTATCCTCGACGATGCCAAGTCACTATTTGCTGCTCAGATGAAGGAACGTATTGCATCCCGCAAATTTGGCTCTAAAGATTATTGGCGCCTCTGCAAGAGCGTCCTGAACAATAACAAATCCTCCATTCCTCCCCTGTTCCATCAGTTTGAGGTTTCTTCCAATTCTACGCTAGATTCTTCCGGGGTGCCCTTGCCTGATTTCCCTCCCAGAACTGAGGCCCTCCTGGACGGATTGCACATAACCCCGTCGTTGGTATTGGGCATTATTTCTAACTTAGATCACCACAAGGCTACTGGTGGTGACGGAATACCAGCCATTGTCCTGAAGAAATGCACACCTGAACTGGCGCCTGCCCTCTCTAAATTGTACAACCGCTGCCTCAAGGAGTCCTGTTTTCCTGACTGCTGGAAGTCCTCAACCATTGTTCCTGTCTTTAAGAACTCTGGTGACCCCTCCGACCCTTCCAATTACCGTCCTATCAGTCTCCTACCCCTCTTCGGCAAAGTCTTCGAGGTCATTATCAACGCCGAAGTAATTAATCACCTGATATCCCACGATCTGCTCTCAGACAAGCAGTATGGTTTCCGCTTTGCCCGATCTACTGCCGATGTGCTTACGGCCATCACTGAATTTGTCTACCAAGCTATCCATAACAACGGTGAAGCTCGTGCCGTGGCCCTTGACATCTCCAAAGCATTCGATAGAGTTTGGCATGCCGGCCTTCTTCGCAAGCTCCAGGGTTATGGTATCACAGGTCGATTGTTTGACCTATTACAATCATTCCTGTCAAACCGGGATTTGAAGGTTGTTCTTAGTGGATTCATCTCCAGCTCCTATCCCGCTAACGCAGGTGTTCCTCAAGGCTCCATCCTAGGCTCTACTCTGTTCCTCATATTTATATACGACCTTCCTGACGCCATAGACTCCCAAGTCGGCATCTACGCTGACGACACCACTATTTACTCCTGCATCAAACACAAATCTAGTGAGGCGGACAAAGCTAACCTGGCAGCTCAAATTGAAAAGGACCTCCAATCGGTTGTGAACTGGGGTGAGAAATGGATGGTTAACTTTAACGCCTCTAAAACAAAACTGCTCTCTATTAACCACCACAAGGATCCATCCCTGCATCCCATTAGAATGTCTGATGACCAACTTCTCGAGAACTCCTCCCTGCGGCTGCTCGGTCTCACGCCGTCTGCTGATCTGAGATGGAACAAATACATCGAGTCAGTTGCATCAGCCACCGCAAGGAAAGTTGGTTCTCTGTGCCGAGCCAGGAAATTTTTCTCCCCGGAATCGATCCTTGAAGTCTATAAATCGACCATTCGCCTTTGCATGGAGTATTGCTGCCATATATGGTCTGGAGCCCCTGCTGTTTGCCTCAGGGTTCTTGATAAGATCCAGAGACGGATAGGCAACGTGATTGGCCCTGATCTGTCATCTCGTCTGCAGTCGCTCTCTCACAAACGCGATGTTGCCTCGCTCTGCCTTTTTTACAAGTACTTCCACGGTATTTGCTCTGAGGAGTTGCGTTCGGTTGTCCCCAGGCCTCGTGAATTTAAACGCCCCACGAGGCTGGCATCCCGCTCCCACCCCTAGACCGTGGAAACTGTTAGATGTAGACGTCTCTTCTACTCCAATAGCTTCATGTCTCGCACATCTCGCCTATGGAACTCCCTTCCCTATTACTGTTTCCCTGACAAATACAATCTCCAACGGTTTAAGTGTAGCGTCAATCGACATCTCCAGTTGCCTTGATCTATCCACTTCCCTTCTCCACATCCTTTCATTTTTCATTCCTATCTGCTCTCGCTCCGTATCTTCTGTGGCCCCCTTGCCTTGATCGACCCACTGTCTTTCTCTTTCACCACATCCCCTCCCGTGCCACTCCTAACTGCTCTTCCTCCAACCCTTCTTTAACCCCTTGCGTGATAGTGGCCTCCAGCTTTGCTTGGGGTGATACGATTAAAAAAAAAATGGTATTTTTGTAATATTAGTTATATCATAAGTACATGCTTTCTTTTCACCAATTTTGTTTTTGAAAAATAAAGTATAAATACATTTTCATCAGTTCTATTGACCATTATTTGCATTCACCTCTTGTAACTTATCAAATAGTTTTTCCGTAAATTCTGTGTGAAATCTCGCAGGTTTTCATGTAAAGTTTTCACAGAATTCTTGAATTTCGGTTTCATTAAAGTTCTTACCATCAAGAATTTTTTATCGATTAAAAATATATATTAATCCACTGATTGCTGCAAGAATATGGTGGGTGGGGTGGAGATTTTTCCTTTCGTTATTCATAATGTAGTTTTGCATGTCTAATCAATTTGAATTAAACTGTCACGACCTTTATTTTTAACCATGAAATTACGGTCATTGGGATGGGTTTATTTTAGGCACGCTATTAATAGTTTTAACATGGAATATCATTAAAATAGTTTTAACATGGAATATGTTTTCTTTTTCTCATATATAATCTAGGCGAGGTGCAAGCTTGTCTCGCTAAAACAGTTACGACTGGATAGTGAGTTCGATCCTCACTAGATGCCCCATGCTTCCGGCCTTGTGCCGCACTAAACTATGCTTGGAAAATCATTATAATCTTTAAGACTTTCGATTCCTTTGTATCTACAATCCTCTTCTTGGTAACTCCTTGTTACCTTACTGCTTTCCTTGGGGTAATGTCGATTAAAACAAATTAATTAATCCCAGAATCAATTATATTTCTTTTAATCATTCCACACCAAGCAAGGCGATAACGCCACTAAGACGCAAGGGCGTCTACTGTGAATGGAAGAGAATAAAAATCCATAGTTCCGTAGATGAGAATTGCAAAGAAAAAGAAACAGAATATAACTTACAATTACATAGTTATCCATTTCGTTCACAATAATTTGAGAAATTATTGTTTTCTTTATTGAATAAAGTGTAAAAAAGTTGAAAGAAATCATAATGAACAATAGATATATCCAATAATAATAATACAGTATTTTGAAATTTCTCATATATTTAACGGCCGACGTAAACTCAAGTAAAACGACCTGAGGCGATTTTTATTTTTTCCAGATAGAAAAACAGAAGTAACTTCGAAAATGACTTAATCGAAAGCAGAGGTATTATTGTATCGATAATACATTTTTCCAGTCACATGGTTTTTGTGTATTAATACATGCGTACTATATGTCATATACTTGTTATACCGTATATACTCGCGTATAATGCGACTTTTAAAGGCCTAATTTTGAAGCTAAATTTAAGGGGGTCGCTTCATACATATCAGCTGTAGCCAAATTAGATTAAAAAATAGTAACAATTGGTATTACTCGTGAATTACGTAACTTACATCCGATTACTAGAATTGGATTCGGTCCGTCATATTGCGATCTAATTTTGAAGTTAATTTTAAGGGAGTCGCATCATACATCTGATTTAAAATTAGTGTATGTACTACTGGCCATGGCTACGCCGTTGACCACAATATATATGCATTTACTTTTGTCAAATTAGTTTCAAAGTTAGGTCTTCAAGGTCGAATGATACGGTATATTTTTATATATGTTACACTGTACATGGTATGATGTAGAAATTGTTGTCTAATTGGCGCAAAAATGAAAATAACACTGACTCTTGATTTTAACAGATATATTTACCAACCTTACTAAAAATATCTTTAAATACTATAGAGTAAATATATTCAATAAAATCGACATTAGGTTCAACCACGGCCTACAAATGACATCAGAATCTCCTGCAACTCTTCTGTGCGGTCTCCTTGTTTAATTTGGTCTAATGCTGCCAAAATTCTTGCCTTCAGTTCATCTTTGGTGTTACAAAGAGTTTTGTTGGTCTCTCGCTCAACTCGGCTCCACACATTATAATCAAGAGGGTTGTAGTCTGTGGTGTTACGTGGCCAAATGTAATGGGTGATGCGGTCGCAGAAATTATCAGACTGGAATGACCGTGTTCTTCCGCTTATGTGGCATGGTGCAGAGTCCAGTTGACAGATATAGGGACTACCAGCAGCCTCCTTTTGCCCCAGAGCAGCACTGTCTCCTGAAGTCACTTGATGTAGGCCTCCGTGTTGAGTTTGAGCCCTGTGGGAAGATGGATGGAGACATGCTGTTTCCAAATTTCTCTGGAATAAATTGCGTCATAGTCCTCTTTTTCTTACAGACGGTTCCCGAAAATTTCAAAAACAAACAACGCGCATGCGTGAAATTAAAAGTATAAAATAGTGATAATTTACGTATCACAACCCGTATGTTATAATTTAATGACTTCATGAACACCGAGTATTTAAATTTTTATTTTTTACTATCTGCAATCCTTTTTCAAAATTAACAATTATTTCGATTTTTGTATTTGATAATTTATATACGATTATTCGTAATATATTTTTCTATTACTTTTTCGTCCATCTTAAAGATAAGTTGTTTTAGTTTTAGTTTCTATTACAGTGAGATTTATCTGTTTTTTCTGCTGTCTATTATGTTAGTACTACGACAATTACTACTACTTCTACTGCTACTACTGCAAATAATAATAATAATAATAATAATAATAATAATAATAATAATAATTTTATTTAAAGTTTTCTTAATATAAAGCAAAAACGGAAGAAATCAAGTTTTGTATCAATAATGATTGTAAATACAGTGTGGCCACTCAAAATCTGAAGATGGGAAGAGTCATGACTTGTTCGTTTCAGATCTTTTCATTTTCTATTTTCTTGTAGGTTATAGAGCATCCATTGGAAATTAAAATGGCTACGAATGATGTACAGCAAATAGTAAAACTCACTGGGTTTTTCTATTCCAATGAAAGATCAATTATTCAAACTCAGAGAAAATACCGGAAACATTTTAATGACAGAGTAACTCCTAAAGATAAAATGATTCAGGACCTAATCACCTGGGTTGAAATAATTGGATTAATACGCTATCTTCCGAATTGAGGTCCTATTCACACTGAAAATTTATTTTTATTTTGCATCATCCAATCTTTCAGTGGCCACAATGTATATTGAAATCTAGTCACATTCAATTTACAAGTGTCGCTTTTTATCGTCCACCTCCAAAATTCAATCATTTGAAAATATTCCAGATAATTCATCTTTTATACTATATGATACATCCGTAAAATCATCCAATGGAAGTCTGTCAAAAGAACTAATTTCCCCTTTAAATCATTCATTAAAATTTTAAATAAATTTACTTGTTTGTTAAACTTATTTACAATCTGGTTGTTGGTGTCTCTTGTTTTCTCTGATGCTATCCAAAGCATATTTACGATGACATTGTTTTTATAGCAATACCGATCTTCGCATCGGTACCCAAAATATAAAAAATGCCATTTCCGCCATTCTGTTGGTGTCTCTTGTTTTCTCTGATGCTATCTGTTGTGGATACCGGGGAGGGAATCCTGCCCAAATAAATAAACAATGCCAGTAATTGAAATAAGAAAATAAGTGTATTGAACGTAAGAATAGAAACTTGAAATGAAAATTAGTAGTCCAGGAATACGGGTTAGTAGAAAGTATATGCACAAGTCTCTGTAAGAGAAGCCGTAATATTCTCTCTCTCTCTCTCTCTCTCTATCTCTCTCTCTCTCTCTGTGTGTGTGTGTGTGTGTGTGTGTGTGTGTGTGTGTGTGTGTGTGTGTGTGTGTGGACTCTCCTAACTATTCCTGATACGTAATGTTTAAAATGAATTTTTACTGATGAAAAATGTTCCTTGAAGCTTTAATTTTAGCTTTACTTGAAATCTAAAGGATTAAAATTACGATTTCCAGCAAAATACACAAGCACAATACACTGGTGTATTTTAAACATAAATTATATTGATTGGAATCGATTTTTTTGATAAAATGGCTGATCAGCGCGCTTCTTAGACAATTTTCATCCCAATGTATGTATCTTAATTCTTTTTAGTAGAAAAAATACAAAAACGAAAATATCCCTTTCTGAATGTTTATTAGTGAAATATTTTCTGATTTAAAGAATAATTAATCTATTGTTTTTTCTTAAGAAAATACTGTCCTTAATAAATTTGATAAATAAAGGCAATTAAAAGCTTTTCTAATTAAATAAAGTCATATTTTTATTTCATTTTTTTATTTTACGATTCGTTTTTTATATAAAGTTGAATAATTTCAACACATTCAACATTATGGACCAAAAATAGGGAATACTATGTAATGTTTTTTCGAGACTTATCAAAATCAAAACAAATTCACGGATTTGGACCAAAAAAGTGTTCCTAGAATGACGTCAATATAGCGAAAATCTTCCATGCGTTAATAGCCAGTTCTGCTTCGTTTAATGTACAAGGTGTATGAATGTTGGTAGCAAAAAGTGCAGACAACACGTCAAAAATATTTTTAGCAAGTTTTTCTAAAAGTAATAAATTCTAAAATACTTTTATTCATTTGTAAATAAGTCCTGAAAGTTTCATTAAAATCTGACAAATATTTGATTTTGTTATGGGAACTTACCCATAATATTAATAGACTGTTCCGTACATCATAAATACTGCGCCTTAAGAGTGAGAAGCATTGAGTCAGTCAGTCAGAGACAGAGTCGCTTAAGACGATTACTGTAAGACATTGGAATAGTGATATTGGTCGAGACAACATAGTTCTCTCTAACCTAACCCGATTGTTATTACTAACACTTCTACTTCTTTTGTACATATTCTGTTGTAATATATCTGTGTTATTCCATACCTGTGTTCGAGCTATTCTTCATTGGTTCTACCTTGGACCATCACCGTGGTACAAGGAACCTGGACCATAACAGTGGTGACAAGGAACCCCCCAAGGAAATATTAACTCTATACGCGGAGGACATACTTTTTTGCTATCCGTCGCACATAACAGTGGCGACGAGGTAACCCAAAGGACTAACAAACTCTATTCGCGGAGAACATACTTTTTTGCTATACGTCACACATAACTAGTGGCGACCTGGAAAACCCCAAAAGAAAAACAAATTCTCTACGCAGAGGACATACCTTTTTTGCTATCCGTCTCACATAACAGTGTCGACGAGTAAACTCTAAAAAAACAAGTTCTACGCGAGATTCTAAAAAAAACTAGTTCTACGCGAACACAAAAAAAAAGGAATTTTCTTTTTGGATATCAAATTTCACTGGCAACAAAGGAAATTTTTTTGGCGTACCCAGGTCACAGAATATCAGGTTAAACAAAAATACGTCAACATGGTAGATTTTAAGTACGAACAGAATCATCTGGAATTGCAAGAATTATTGCTACGTATAATTTCAAATAAGGAGCAAAAAGCCGAGAACGAAACAGTTCTCTCACAAGACACTATTTGGAGTACTATCGAAGATTTCAAGCACGCAAACTACTTCCGAAGGTACGTAGATCTATATGAATTTGACTACAAAGATTGGTCAGACGAACGTAAAGTACGCCTATTGCTAAGAAAATTAGGCACATGCGAATATACCAAATTCGTAGATTATATCCTTCCCAGAAAAACAAGTTAGTTAACGTTCAAAGAAGCCATTAAACTGCTAACAGAACTTTTCAGCCATAATACTTCACTATTCCACAAAAGATGGAAATACATGAACCTTACAAAAAAGGAGAACGAAGATTACAAAACTTTCGCGTCCATTGTCAACTTATATTGTGATGACTTCAAATTATCAGAACTCAGCGCGGACAATTTCAAATGCTTAATTTACGCCCAAGGCCTGGTCTCAACCAAAGTCGCGGAAATGTGACGCAGAATCCTTACTAAATTACAGAGTGAAACTGATTTGACACTTCAAAAGCTAGCCGAAGACTGCCAGAGATGCATCAGTGTGAAGAAAGTCTCAAAAGACATAGAAGAAGCTGGCATAGCGCACATATATAAAGTACGAAGACAAACCAATTTACCCTCCTCACAAACAAACCAAACCGATCCCCCTCAAGGACAGGTAAAACAAAATTTTCTAACTCTAAAAATCAATATATAAAAAAATTACCACCCATTCCATGCTATCGCTGTGGGACTTGGCATTGGTTTAAAGACTGTACTTATCGTTTTAAAACGAGTCTATCATGTAAAACAATAGGCCACAAAAGTTCTCACTGCTGGAATAGAAGAGAAAATAAAAGCAGAATAAGGATTACGAGGACTGGCCAAGCAGATGAGACTAACATAAGAAAATACGTACAAGTTTAAATGCAAAACAGAAGAGTCAGGCTACAGCTGTTTTCTGGCTCAGACTTAACTATCATAAACTTACAAACATGGAGAAAACTGAACAAACCTGCCATGTTAAAATCGGATAAAATTGCTAGATCAGTTACGGGGAGAAAGATAAAATTCGAGGGTGAAGTAATTACAAACGTAACATTTAATGGAATGACGAAAAAACTAAAAATGTACGTCTTAAGAAATACCGAAAACCTATTCGAAAAAAACTGAATGCAAAAATTCGAACTATGGGATCTACCTATAAGTACGTACTGCCAAAATGTAAAAAGCTTACCAACCGAGGATGACAAAGTAAAAGAAAAACTAAAAACGAGTTTCCCCGAAGTATTTTCAGCGGGCCTAGGAAGATGTAAGAAGATGGCAGCTAATATAGAAGTAAAGGAAAACTTTCAGGCTATTTTCAAGAAAAGAAAAGGAGCGTACCGTTTGCGTCAATTGAAAAAAATTGATCAAGAATTAACCAGACTCGAAAACACTGTCATATTGACAAACGTAGAATACAGTAAATGGGCCGCTCCGACGGTCTACTTCAAAAAGAAATCAGGCGAAATTCGAGTTTGCACTGATTTTTCTACAGGTTTGAACGCAGCAATAAAGGACTACCATTATCTTCTACCCGGTCCAGAAGAAGTATTCACTAAATTAAATGGCGGAAAATTTTTTTCAAAAATTGATTTAAGTGAGGCGTACCTGCAAATTCCAGTCGATGAAGAAAGTTCCAAACTACTATGCATAAACACACACAAAGGACTGTACAGATAACAAAGATTACCTTTTGGAATTAAGGTCGCGCTGGCTATATTCCAACAGACAATGTATACGATGCTTGCCGGATTAGAGTACACAATTGCATACCTGGATGAGGTATTGATTAATAGCGAAAGTGTTGAACAACACAGAAAACATGTACAGGAAGTATTTAAAAGAATACAGAGCTATGGATTCAAAGTAAAAGAAAATAAGTGCGATTTTTTCATGGAGGAAATCAAATACCTTGGCCATATAATAGATCAAGAAGGTAGACGACCAGACCCTGAAAGGTCAACAGCAATAAAAAAAAAATGCCTGTTCCTAAAAACATAACAGAACTACAAAGTTTTCTAGGATTAGTAAGTTACTACCAGGAATTCATATGCATAAACTTCGCGCACCACTGAACGAGCTGCTAAAGAAAGAAAAAGTTTGGCAATGGACAGATCAATGCCAAAAAGCATTTGACGAAATAATCAAAATATTAACTTCAGATTTATTTTTGGTACACTAAGATCCCAAACTAGAAATGATTGTAGCAAGTGACGCTAGCGCCTACGGAGTTGGAGCGTGTATATTACATCAAATGCCAGATGGGACAATAAAAAAACACATCGCACATGCTTCTCGAACTCTGCTACCAGCGGGGAAAAATTATTCAAAATAGAGAAAGAAGCTGTAACCCTAACCCTAACCCTGAACGATTCTTCTAAACTATAATTTCAGATTGGAATATTTACCAACGAAAAAATTCGGGCATGCGGATGGTCTGTCGAGACTTATACCAACAAAGACAGAGCCATTGGAAGATATGGTAATCGCAGCCTTAAGAAACGAAGAAGATATCAGGACAGTACTATGTTGTACAGTTAGAAACCTCCCAGTCACACTGCAAGACATAAAAATGAAGTCAAAAACGACGAATTTATTAATGAAACAAATGAAAAAATATCAGAAAAAATGAGCAAATATCGGACCGCTTTTCTCTATGCGACAATGTCTTACTTTACAACGAAAGAGTTGTAATTCCCAAAACATTACAAAAGAGGATCTTAAAGGATTTCCATAGGGGCCATCCTGGTAAAAATAGAATGAAGTCGCTAATGCGAAGCTATGTATATTGGAAGAATATGGACCAGGATATTACTCAGATGGTGGAAATGTGCAAGGGTTGTAATTTAGCAGCCAAAGCACAGCCAATCATATATAAGCCATGGCCAGAGACTGATCGTCCGTGGTCAAGAATACACGCAGATTATGCAGGACCAATTGACGGCTTCTACGATTTAATCATAGTGGATAGCTATAGTAAATGGCCGGAGGTGTTTCGTTGCAAAAATCCTACTTCAGAAACGATCATAAATTGCCTCCACGAGCTATTCGCTCGGTTTGGTGTAGTGGATTGCCTGTGTCACAGATAATGGAACGCAATTCACGGCAGCAGACTTCCAAGAGTTTTGCGAAATTTATCAAGTAAAACATATAAAATCCCCACTTTATCACCCAAGATCAAATGGGCAGGCGGAGAGATTCGTTGATACACTCAAAAGAGCGCTACAAAAAGCATACGATGTGCCTACGGAGAATGCATTACAGCAATTTCTTCAGGTATTCGAATTACGCCAAATAATGCTACACCATCAACATTATCACACGCAGAAGTGATGTTTGCTAAAAAGATCAGATCTGCATTTGATAAATTGATACCAAGTAAAACAAAACAAGTAACACAGTCCTATGCACCAAAAAGTAAATTTCTACCAGGAGAAAAAGTTTTTTTAAAGCCTACAAAAATAATACATTGTATTGGGAGTAAGGCACAATTGACAAAAGAATTGGCAAGATGGTTTACATAGTTCAGGGACAAAAAATTCTCACACAGGAGACTCGTATACGAAATAAGGAGAAGGCTGTTACAGGACGCTAACGGTCCACCTCAAGAAGAGGTAATGGACACGATTTTCGATACGTTTGATATAAAAAGACCGCAAACAATGCCAGAACCAAGAAAATCGTCTCGAAAATGAAAATTTACAGAACCTTTGGAAATAGATAAAAAAAAAAAGATATTAAAAACCTCTGCTACGCAAAAGCTTCGGGAGGTACTTAGTTTTGTCGTCGTCAGCGTGCCGGAAAAAACCGTAGACTACCAGAGAAAGCAGACAAGGCTTGACTGACTGAATTTCAATAATATCCGCGCCCGCTTTTCATAATTTTGCAAAGAATGAAAATCCAAAATTGGGAAATAGCCTAAATTTTGGCACAAAAATCGACTTTATACATAATAAAAATTATATTCTGCTACTGAATAATTTGTCATTTGTTTAATGACAAATTCAGTAGTAGTATAATGGACTCGTTATCCATTTCGACTATATGATTCACCCCTAAGAATCTTTGATACGCGGGTCACCACCTTATAACATCTTAATTTTCATAAAGTAGTATTCATATAAAGTAGAAATTTTATCTTAGCCTAATAATGTACAATAATGGATCTTATGCTATATAGGTGAACAATTCAATTAGAAATATTAAAAAATGTATCTAAATACAAATTAGAGACATGTGATAATAGATCACTCCAACTTAAATAAATTAACAATGTTTTGTGGCAATTTTTAACATCATCTTGATCTTCTTTCTTGTTATAAACTTGAATAATTTTAACACATTCAACATTATGAACAAAAATAAGGAATAGCATATTATGTCTTTTCGAGACTTATCAAGAGCAAACAAATTCACGGATTTGAATAAAAAAATATCGTTACAATGAAGTCAAAATACGCGAAAATTTTTCATCCGTTAATAGTCAGTTGTGCTCCGTTTAATGTGTAAAGGATATGAATGTAGGTCGAAAAGAAGCAAATGTTAGTAAGACTGCGAGGGCAACAAAGCATGGCGCGGGGGCCACCCAATCGAGCTTGCAGCGCCGGTCGTGGGGTTGGGTATTTATTATGCACCGGCGTTGTTAATATGGACACCTCAGCGTTACGTCATCTATGTCAATCATTCATCTATTGTTTTGTTAACTTTTCTATCTTTCAGGTCAGTAATGCCTTACCTCTTCAGCACGTATATAGCTGACCGCTTAGGAATACCAGATATACAGAATCACCTTCTTGGAATGCAGACTGGCTTTGTGATTAGTTAATTTTGGCTACTTACGTTTTCCCCATGGCTTTTGCGTTCAACATTTTTTAAATCGTTCATTGTTATTCGCTTGTTATTCGGATCTATCTATCTTTCTTTCTTTCTCTATTTATCTCTAAGTATCTATCTGTTTGGAATCAATTTTTATTTTTTTGCTAAAATAGCTGATTAACGCTTTTTTTAGTCAACTTTCAGCCCAATCTATTTTTCTTAATTCTTTTTCGTAAGTAAAACTTCAAAAAAGTAAATATCCATTTCTGAAGGTTTATTTTAGGAATATTCGCTGATCTAAAGAATAATTAATCTGATTTTTTTTTCTTAAGAAAATATTGTCCTTAATATATCTTATATATAAATGAAATTTAAAGCTTTTCTAATTCAATAATCTCATCGTTTTTTATTGCATTTTTAATTTTACGATTCGGGGCAGATTTTTCAGATATGTGTAATTGTTTGTAAAAAAAGGGATTATTTACTTTCCTGCAGTTTACTAATAAAAAACATTTGCGATCAAAATTGACATTTCTCGAAATTTCAAGAAATAACGTATGTGGGGTGGTGATAACACGTCAAAAATATTTTAGCAAGATTTTCTAAAAGAAATAACATCTAAAATACTTTCATTCATTTGTGAATAAGTACAGAAAGTTTCATTAAAATCTGACAAATATTTGATTTATATAAGAATTTCAAATCAATTTTATTTTATCGCAAAAACGGTGCTAAAATACCCGGAGCAATTTTTCATCCACCACTAACGAAAAAAAATAAGACAAAAATTTTAACACATCTTTCGAACATGCTAGAAATTAGTTAAAATTAATAATATTATAAAGAAATACTTTGGTCTTTCCTCTTCAAATATTTTGATGATAAAACTTTCTTTTTATTAAGTTTGTAGTCTTTTTTCAACATGCTGTGCCTTTTCTGCGAATTAGTGGAGGTACCTAAGTTGTCGTCAGCGTGCCAGGAACAACCGTAGACTACCGCAGAAAGCAGACCACGTTTGACTGATTGAATTTCAACATCTGCGCTCACTTTTCGTCATTTTACAAAGAATGATGATCAAAAATCGGCCAAATAATTGCCTAAATTTTGCTATAAAATCGACTTTGTACACTGTCAATATTTTCTTCTGATTCTGAATAATATCTCAGTAAACAGGGCCAGTGCAATGGTCTCGTTACCCATCCGCTAATCTATGATTTACACCCAAGAATATTTGATACAGGGGTCCCTACCCTTCAATATCTCAATTTTCATAAGGTAGTATTCATTTGATTTATACAAGAATTTCAAATCAATGTTATTTTTCCGGGAAAAACGGTGCTAAAATACCCGAAACAATCTTTCGTCCACCCCTGACGAAAATAAATAATACAAAATTTTTAACACATGTTGCGAACGTGCTAGAAAGTATTAAAAAATTAATAAAATAATACATTATAATAACAAACATTTGGACGATAAACGTTCGTTTTAAATTTGGTGTCTTTTTTCAACATGCTATGCTGTTTTTCTGTGAATTATTGGAGGTACCTAGTTGTCGTCGCAGATTATCGAAGAAAGCAGACAAGGCTTGACTGACTGACTGAACTTCAACAACCTGCAGACAGTAAACCTGCACCAATCACTGTGAGTGGTTGTACCCTCAAAGAGGTTCCTTGCCTTAAACACCTGCTGGGGCTAAATCTTACTCCGAACATCAAATGTAACGCATATATTCATGTTATCGCAAAAGATGTAGGATAAACGCTCGGTTAATTTTTTTCCCTCGAGAAAATACTTAAATCCTGCTGTCATGTTCTATTTTCATAATGGTGAGAAAAGATAAAGAATAGATTATTGTTGCCAAATCTGGGATTGTGCTGCTCGATTGTGACTGTTCCGCGACGGCAGATTTCAAAAGAGATACGCGGCCTTATGGCTGAAGAAATGTTCACATTTTTGCAACACTTAACCCACAGACGAAACATCACCACCGTTTCACTACTATCTTGTTAGTACTTTGAGAAATATTCGGAAGAGTTAAATTTATTAGTGCCACCAGTTCAGACCTTCACATCTAGGACCCGCCATACTATATTCATGGTGGTAAACCGTCCACATTCTCTTTATGTTCCTGTGCTAAAAAAAACAAGTTCTGCCCAGATAGATTGTTCCGCCCAGAGAGAATTCTTCCCCAACTTATAAGGAAAAACATAACCAAAATCTGTGTTTAACATTTAAAAGATTACAAGATGCGGTCCTTCACCTTAGAAGTGAAACATGTGAGTTCGGGAAGTCGTCAATAGTTTATCTGGATCACAGGATTTATTCCAAAGGAATTTACCCGACCCAGGATAAGGCTAATGCTATTAAAAGAGTCCTGGCACCAAAAAAATATATTATAACTGCGCAGTTATTTAGTTTGCGTTAATTATTATCGCAGGAAATAATTAACAAAAGGTCAGCACTGTTCTCGCTCCACTGTATGCGTTATTACAATAAGGAGCCCCCCACCCCTGGAAATGGGGAATAGCCGAATGATCTGCATTTAAACAATCGAAAAGTCAGCTGATGTTTTAGTTCATTACAACCCTAAATTTAAACTTATAATGACTGTGGGTGCATCCCCAAATGTTATTGGTGCAACTGACGCACATCCCCAAATGATGGAGTTAAAAATTTGAAGGGAAGTGACGCTGAAAAAATCCATTTTTGCGTTCTCAATCTTGTTTCAGCCTCACGCACAGCAGCAGTTGAAGATGCGTTTCTCCTCAGCTGTTGAATCCTTTGATCATCATTTTCAGCCTCGCGCGAGAGTCGCGTTCAGATATGCTCATATGGAAAGCCGATAGCTACGTTGATCTTCCGACTCAGTGGCTTTGATTGAAATATTCATTCCTAGAGGCATTTTCAGACAGGCGAATTGAACGTTCTAAAGACGATTCGTTATCTCTTACTCGCATTACTCGCGTGGGACAATACCAGAAGAGAACGCTGTAAAGCTACAGGAATCACTAAGCTCGAATAACTTTATAAAAAAGCAAGCTTACTTATTACTACGGTGAATGCAGTGCCAAAACAGGCAGGACAATAAAAAAAATTAAATTGGGAATGGCTATAAAAGACAATGAAAGCAACGTCTTAAAAATGTAGTAGCAGGCAACGGAAAAGGTAACCTCACTTGAGATAGATTGAACACTTGGCCAAGAGGAGGGGAATGTGTAATTTGGACTCAAAATCGGCATTGAAGAATTATCTATCAAACAAATAAAATCATCGAAATCGGATAAAAACTGTGGAAACGCATAAAAAACATCCGATCAGACACACATACATACAAACACATTTTGAGAATTATAGATATAGATAATATTATTGTAATAATTTAAAGTATTAATTTTTATTAAAGATTTTATGAAAGATATATATCCAAGAACAGATAGTAACTAGTAAAACGTTGCTGAGAGTTATAATGGACAGGAAGTCGTAGAGAGCCACTGTCACCAACAATTTGAACTCAAAACCAGAACTGAAGAATTATCTATCAAACAATAAAAAATTGAAATCGGATGAAAACTGTGGAAACGCATAAACAATATCCGATCACACCCACATACATACACACACACATTTTGAGAATTATAGATATAAATATGAATATATATATACATATACATATATATATATATATATATATATATATATATATATATATATATATATATATATATATATATATATATATATATATATATATATATATATATGTGTGTGTGTGTGTGTGTGTGTGTATTATTTATATCTATGGTTTTGAATATTCGAGAATTCTTGTTTATTTAACTGTATACTCTAACATGTGTCTATCTCTCTGAGATGGCCCAGTGAATAATGACATTGGTTCGATCCAGTGACTAGATCCGAAGTGTTGTGAGTTCAATACCAGGCCATAGCAGAGAGTTGAGTTAAAAGGAAATGATGAGATATCAGAAAGAAGGATGGTACGTGGGACTAGAACAATCAACCCCGGTTGACGAAATAAATGGTTCGGTTAGAAATTACAGTCACCTGAAGAGAGCCGAAACGTTGTGAATATGGCAATGAAGATGAGGATAAAAGTCCAAATAATGTAAATAATGCATGTATACTTTAATCTAACAAGATAGATATATATAACATTACTTAAAAAAATAATAAAAAAGAAAACATTCAAGTCGGCAAATTTTCGGCTTGACAGGCGGTCAGGCGTAAATTCTAATTTATTTTCCCAATATTTTGTTTTCTGTGAAATGATTTGCTTTTTTGCGAATGATATCAAGTAACTTTTAAATTATTTTATTTCATCTAAAACGAAAAGTTTTCGAACAATCCAAATTAGTAAATAAGCCCACCCCTTATGACACGTCCTAAAAGAGAAAATACTTTTCATATCAGTAGCTATATTTGCCTGTGAATGTATTTCTTGAAATAGAATCAAATATGGCTTTATTGTTTTTGAACAGTCCAAATTAGTATAATTAAACATTGAATTCTTTGATGATTGCGATAAGAAGTTTGATCTCTTACCTTGAGTAGAACGTGGCAAATTCAGAAGTTTTGTTATCTGGTAAATAAGCACAGCCCTTATGACATGTTCCACCAAAGAAAATACTTTTTACATCAGTAGCTATATTTGCCTGTTAATGTATTTATTGAAATAGAATCAAATATGGCTTTATTGTAGACTTCTTGGCGGAAATTACCGAGTACAACGAAGAGAGCAAAAAAAGGGAATGTTTGATTCGTTACGGCGCAGCAATATCTTCCCACGCTTTTCCTATTTTTTAAAAATAAAAGAAATAAAAATGAAGCTATGAATCACGTTGAAAAATGATACATGAGCACAAACGGTATATTGTTATATGTATGATACTATATATATTATATATGTATAACACTATATATATATTATATATGTATAATACTAGATATATGTATAATACTATATATATATTATATGTATAATACTATATATATTATATATGTATAACACTATATATATATTATATATGTATAATACTAGATATATGTATAATACTATATATATATTATATGTATAATACTATATAAAATTATATATGTATAACACTATATATATATTATATATGTATAATACTAGATATATGTATAATACTATATATATATTATATGTATAATACTATATATATTATATATGTATAATAATATATGTATTATATATGTATAATACTATATATATTGTTATATGTATAATATTATATATATTATCTATTTATAATCTACGATCTATATTTCTCATGTTGCCTGTCTGTGTGTCGTAGGCGTTGTTAACTCGCCCAGGCCGCATTTCTCACCCGATTTCGATGCGGTTTTCACGTCAAGTTTGCAAACGGCTACCGTAAGGACATGACGGTGCCCAATTTTTGAGTTCGGACTCAGGTTCCGAAAAAATCGATAATCGAAAAAGTCTGTTTACAGAAGGAATGATCGCATTTCAACCAAATTTGACACCCTCTTAGAGTCTTCCATTAGAAGTCTTTTCCACAAGTTTCATGACCACGGACCCCTAAACAGCGCGGAAAATCGATAAAAACCCCAAACCGATACGCCCAGATTGCGCCTGATCCGCATATCGGTTTTTAGCGAAAACCGATCGGATTTATGAGGAGGCCATTGGGAGTCACCATGTGAAGTTTCAACTTTGATCCCCCCCAAACAGAGTGAAAATCGACAATTGGTCTACCCTTAAAAATGTTTTTCCGGTTGGGTATTTCTTAAATGCAGATTAATTTAAGGTCACGCTATGCGCGGGAAGAAACAGGTCAGTGCGTGCAGTGGAGTGGAAGAAAACATTTGACCTCAAATTCTGGAATGGGTGCAGGGCCATTGAAATTCGGATTTTTTATCCCTGCTACCAGGCTTGACTTTGAGCCACAAATGACATATTCGACTTTGTCAACACTTTTGCTTTAATCGTCGCATCTTACCAAAATAAGCACTTCCTTTATTCGCGTCTTTACTGGAAAAAAAAACGCATACGTGCCGAATGAAAATAGTTTCGCTCAGAGCAGTCCATTTTCTAATTCTTTAAACCTTTTTACCTAGGCCGCATCCCAGACCTGGCGAGGAGTTTTTGCGCTAAAACTGCTGGGCTTACTCTCAATCCATTTCAAATCTAATGCCGGCAAACGGTTAGCGGTTTTTCGTTGTCGTACAAACCAAACGAGCAAACGCTTCATTGCAGGTCCTTACATTCTCATCGCCGGCATCACGTGCGTTAGAGCCAAGCTGCATATGCAGCAGGCAGCTTGACCCCGTTTACGGCCAAGCCTTGCGCTTACCAAATCATGCGCGCGTGCGTGAATGCGCGCTAGCATCTTCCATTTTGCGTGAGCTCATTCATGTGTCTAAGTCATGGTCATTACCCAGGCTACACTAATCAATAACAAGTCACGCTCCCTTTAAATACCTTCAGCATCTGTCCTTGACAGCTTTCTGCTACCGCAAGTTACCTATTTTCTTAAATGTTTGCATTACCCATTTTATCTCCGCGTGCTGCCTCTACTGCGCAGCCAAGTTCATCTTAGCGTTCCATACCTATTTCTACCTTTTCGTAGTACAGTTTTGCTATTAGACAGTTGTCGCAAGTTACTTATTTACTGAATCGTTTGCCCAACCTATTTTACCTCCACGTTACAGTTTTCACTGTAAGTTGAAGTGTACTGCCTTTACTACGCGGCCCAGCACACCTCAGTACTTCACTGCCTAATTCACGTGTAACCCAAACTTCTTGCCTATCTCACACTGCGATTTTTTTCTAAGCTCTATACTAAACATTAACATTGTTATTTTAAGTCAAGTGATAGCGATTGCTGTATGAGTTGTACGATTTTTTAATCAAGCACGGGCAACGCCGAGCCATGCTTCTAGTACTATATATATTATATATGTATAATACTATATATATTACATATGTATAATACTATATATATATATATTTTATATACATAATACCATATATATTATATATGTATAATACTATATATATATATATATATATATTATATATGTATAATACTATATATATTATATATATATAATACTATATATATATATATTATATATGTATAATATTATATATATATATTTAAATGTATAATACTATATATATATATATTATATATGTATAATACTATATATATTTAAGTAATTCATCAAGTCTGAAACCTCAACAGAATGCAGAAAGTACTGGACGGCAAAAGCAAAAGGATTAAACTTACTATTTCATGTAAGCAAAATATATTGATATAATTTAAATAGAAATTATATTGAATGGAATCGATTTTCTTTGCTAAAATGGCTGATTAGCGCCCTTCTATTGTCAATTTTCAACGCAACGTATTTCTCTTAATTCTCTTTATTAAAATAATCTTACAAAATTGACATATACTTTTCTGAAGGCTTATTTGGGGGAATTTTCGCTGATTTAGAGAATAATTAATCTGATTTTTCTTCCTTGAGAAAATAGTGTTCTTTATAAATCTGATACATACTACAATTAAAAAATTTTCTAATTACTTAATGATATAGTTTTATTGCCTTTTCTTAGTTTAAGATTTAGTTTGACGTTTTCACAATGAAACAAAATCAACTTTTTCTTGTCATAATTGTCACTATTCTATCACAGAGACTAACTTGCGCGGAGAATATTCTTTTCTTGTCCGTACCTTTTTATGGCCATATCAAGCCAATGGTGAAAGTGGCTGAAGAATTGACCAATTATGGACACAATAGCTACATTTTTATTACTGAGAAATTTGGTGGGAAATTTGATCTAGTAAAAAATGGAGTTAACAGAGGAGTTTCCAGAGTTTAAGATATACAATGATATAATATCTGACGTGTTACTTTCGCCAGATAAGTATTCGATCAAGGAAGCATTCACAGCTCTCCATAAACTCTGTGATCATTATCTTTTAGACGAAGACATATTTTAAGTTTGAAATCGTTCAATGCGTCTCTTGCGATTGTTGGTTCAAACGTTGAGAGCAAATTTTAGTTTAGCCTAATAATGTATAATAATGAATCATATGTAATATAGGTGAACAATTCAAATAGAAAAATTTAAAATAAATACAATATATATAAATAAACATTAGAGACATGTCATAATATAATATTCTTTATTAAATCAAGAGTGTTCTGCGTCAATATTTAATATCAACTTGAGATTTTGTCTTGTTATGAAGTTGAATAATTTTGACACATTCTTCTTTATGGATACGAATGAGTGAATTGTATATAATGTTTATTCTAGAATTACCAAGTGCTAAACAAATTCACGGATCTGGAACAAAAGTATCCTCAGCATGACGTCAAAATACGCGAAATGTTTTTATCCATTAATCGTCCCTTCTGCTTAGTTTAATGTGTAAAGTATTTCAATCTAGATAAAATCAAAACAAATGCTGATAAGATAGCTAGGGTCACAAAGGACTCACGGGTACCCAATTAATGGCTTGCTGCGGGATAGTATGCACCAACCCTCTTAATATGGAGTACACGGCGTTCCGTCATCTATGTCAATCTTTCAGCTATTGTTAACTTTTCTATCTTTCAGATTTGAACGGTAATTACATGTTTAATTGCTTTTCCGATGTTTTCTTCACTTGAATAATGTCAATATATGAGATGAGGTATTATGTACATTATTTATATTATTCGGAAATTGTCCTCATCTTTGTCGTCGTATTTATTACAACGTTTCGGCCGTTGTACGCTCCGGTCTTCTTCAGGTGGTTGGAATGTCGAACTGAACCCTTTATTTCGCTCACTGGTGGAGACCTAGTTCCACGTGCCATGTTTAATGGATGTCCGTTATCAGTTATCTCCTGTTAATTTTTCCTTCTGAAAGTTCTTCCCTGCCTTAATCGGGTATTGAACTCACACTCCTTGGCTCCTGTCACTGGATCTAACCACTGTGCCATGTGTCCTTGAGGAGATATGTGTCTGAATTTCTGGATATTATAAACCTAATGTCTTCAAAAACTATTTTTACCAGTGATCATATTGCAATTTTTGCTGTTAGCATTGCATGTTTTACCAGAGCTTATATTGCGACTATGTTGTTATTATCGCTTTTCTCTGGCACTCCTTATTACTTATTAATGTCAGTTTAAATAACTACACTGCATCTCTCTTGGCATTACGATCAATTTTTGACACGGTCTCCAATTGCCAGAAGCAACAGCAGCTGCTTCATACGGTTTCGTTCTGGTCAATCCGCATTTTTTATGGTTTACGGCCATATTACATTGATACATTGGTTTCCGCGCGATCATCGAAGTTAAACACTGACGAACCTCGTCATCTCATAGATGGGTGACCGATTGGGAATAACAAATATGCATATCCACTCGTCCTGGAGTGCTTATGGTATTGCTCAATTGTGCTTCATTTTGTTTTCTCCACTACATTTGCGTGCAAAATTGTTGTAAACAATCCTTCACTCATCGTTTGTGATCTATCTATCTATCTATCTATCTATCTATCTATCTATCTATCTATCTATCTATCTATCTATTTCAGTCTTGTTATTTTCTTGTTACATTTCATATCGATTTGTATATCTATCTATCTATCTATCTATCTATCTATCTATCTATCTATCTATCTATCTATCTATCTATCTCAGTTACTTCATATATATCTATTTCAGTCTTGACCCGGAGCACTACTACTTTCTCAAGGAACTTGATGCAGGCCTCCGTGTTAAGTCTGGGGCCCTCACCAGCAAATACGGGAGTTCATTTCTTAGAGTGAATTTTCCCAGCTGTCGTACCTTCGTAATCATCATTAGACTCATCCAACTCTTTCCGAATACTTTGCACTCTCCTCAAATGGACACCCAGACAAATTGAAATGTTCGTATAGGAGCTTCCGGCGCGTATGACAAAAACTACAGAATGCCATTTCCAAATTTCTGGCAGAGTGAATTGCAGGCCTCTCTCAAGTGTTTTTCCTACCCGCTTTCTGCGTTATTTCAACGATCTGCCCAAGAATACTCTCAGATTATCTTCATAATACTAAAACTCTTTGTTTGCTTGCTTGTGTGGCAAACAAACAAGCAAGCAAGCAAATTACACAGAGTTTTAGCATTAAAAATATTTTTTGGCATATTTTAAAATATTTTCAAGTGAATATGATTTTAAAATATCTTTTGGCATATTAAAATATATTTTTAATTTACACTTATTTTAAAATATTTTAAGTGAATAAGATTTAAAAATGCGAGTTGTTTATACAGTAAGTAATTATTTTTATTTCAACTTTCTTCAAGCACTCAATTTTTTAATGTTGAAATCAACATCAGTGATTTATAAACTGAAGATTCAGTGACCCAACGGGTCAAGGGTAGTCTAGTTTACACCTATTTATCTGTTCATCTCACAGGAGGCTGGGTGCTTTGAGACCCCATCTCTAGGAAGCGATTTAGAAGCTATATCTAGAAAGTATCTAAGATTTAGATAGATTGATAGTTATGAAGTGACTTAGATTGTTAAATAGATAGATAGATATTTATGCAATTACTTAGATAGATAGATAGATAGATAGATAGATAGATAGATAGATAGATAGATAGATAGATAGATATGAAATGACTTAGATAGATAGATAGATAGATATGAAATGACTTAGATAGATAGATAGATAGATATGAAGTGACTTAGATAGATAGATAGATATGAAGTAACTTAGATAGATAGATATGAAGTGACTTAGATAGACAGATAGATATGAAGTGACTTACATAGATAGACAGATAGATAGATAGTTCTGAAGTGACTTAGATTTGATATAAAAAAATATTGCATACTTATTTTGTTTTTGTATTCTTCCTTGTGTAAGCAATTGTGGAAAACTCACTCAAAGGAAATGTCGTCACATAAAACAATCAGGAAATAAAAGACGACTAAAAACAGGTTTTCTTGAATCACTGATAAATAAAAGCATGGAATATCCCGTAGTATTAAAATCTGAAGTTAATTCAGAATTCGCTAAGATGAAGTTGATGAAAGTGAAAGAACTAGAAGAGTTTTTATTACGGAAATGTTGATACCCCAAGACGATTTTGAGATTGTTAACGTTGTCGAAGTGAAAATCGAAATTCTATGACAGCGGTGAAATAGCAATAAAGCACAACAGATGACACTTCAGAAGGAACCAGGTGCGAATCCCATCGAAAAGTTAGCTTGAAGAAAGTTAATAATTAGGATTGCAATCAATAGTTCTTGTAACACAATTAGACTGGAACAGACCAAAAATAGTACGGCTTTGTTCAAGACACTGGAACTAAAATGCAATTTTCTTTTTATAATCAGAGCATTATCAGCGTGAACAGTGTGAGTCCTTAAATATCTCTCCTTATGTTTCCTCGAATACTCAGTATCATTCTATCATATGCGAGACGGAGAAATTTTTATAAATTTAAAAATGCTTGTGAGTGTTACATTTTCTAGGCCCTCTTTCCGACAAGTACTAGGAACAAGAAGATTGCTCGTAGAGTGGGAACATGTTGAGTGAATGTAGAAAAATAGACAATAAATTAGGATCTGTCTTCTAGACTGACTTTAGTTAATAACTGACATCGACATTATTTTAAGGGTGTTAGATTACCTATCAGGGTTTACCACAAGTGTCCGTAATCTTATTAACCTACCCTTCACAGATGGAATAGTGTCCTGGTGGAAAATTCAGAATGAAATTTGAAAAAGAAATGACCCGACAATGAAGATGACGATACAAAATAAAGGATAAAACATTGTGTAAGAAGACAGAATCGATGGTTTTGCGTGAGGTACGTATCGAAGACTAAAGCAGGTCTAGTAACTAAGAGTACGGGTTTGTTTAAGAGACTGGAACAAGAAATGCAATTTTTTATACCCATAACGTTAGCAGCGTGAATATTATGAGTCCATAAAAAACTATACCTGTGATTCCTAGAGTACACAGATTCATTGTTTCATATGCGAGACGGAGAAATCTTTGTAATTTTACTCGTGGACGGAGAACGTGTTGGGTGAATGCAGGAAAATAAACGGAAAACGTGGACAAATATTTTCCTTCTGGCCTAGATTCATTTAACCTATACATCGAGATTATTCTAAATTAGCTATCATGATTTACCACCAGTAACCTTACTAACCTAACCTTCACAGATGGCATAGTACCAGGTGGAAAATTCAGAATAAAATTAAAAAAAAAAAATCTGATAATGAGAAAGTGAGAAATAGAGAAAAAGGGAGAAAGAGAGAGAGAAAAAGAGAGAGAATGAGATAAAAAGAAATTTATCCATTACCTTGAAATTTTCGGGTCATATATGAAAACAAAAATTGCAAATACACTTGCCTTTCTTCATGCTTATTTGCTTATCATTTAATACATTTATTTTCATAAGGATTTATTTATTCAGGTCTCGACTTTCTCTTTAAAGTGCATTGATAAAACGCAAAACACTCAAGTACTTCGTGATGATTTTGTTTTTCATTTGGAACTCTACATACGTACGATGATGTCTAGAGTGGAATATCTTCATCTATTATCGGATAAAATATTGTTGAACATAATCAAATATTATCCTAGCAACTAATTCGTGTATAAGACGAGCTATCTTAAATTAATTTAAATAGGCCATATGTAAAGATCTACATACGAAACTTATTCCAAGGACTGTCTCATTTATAGGTGCTGATTTCGAGAGAGAGAGAGAGAGAGAGAGAGAGAGAGAGAGAGACAGATAGACAGTCAGAGAGACAGACAGATAGACAGTCAGAGAGACAGACAGACAGACAGACACACAGACAGACAGAGAGAAAGAGGGAGAGATAGAGAGATAGAGAGCGTATTTAAACATCACCTTAAAAATGGAGGGGCTTATATGAAATTCATATTTAGTTTAGTCTTTCCCATCCTTAGAACGTTTTTACATGTGTTATTATGTATTTCTCCATTCATTGATGCTTCATTTGCTCTTTCACGGATGGGGTCTTCATCACTTTCGTCTTCTTAATCAATACATAAAAGCAATTATAAACCACTCATCAAACGAATAGCCCATCATTGTCATATCTAAGGCACTAATAACTGCCGACGCCATTAGGTTTAAACCTTGCAGATTTTACAGAAAAAAAGAAAAATTAAAAATACACTTGTAGTGTTACATGTTTATTTGTTTTTCATTTAATTGGATTCGCCTTTACCAACCTTGTGAATATTTATTCAGGTCACGAGTTTCTCTTTAAAGTGCGTTGATAAAACACATGACACACAAGGACTTCGTGATGATTTTGTTTTTTATTTGGAACACTACATATGCGCGATGATGTCGAGAATGGAATAACTTCATACATTATCGGATAAAATATTATGGAACATAATCAAATATTATCCTAGCAACTAATTCGTGTATAAGATGATACGAGCTGTTTAATGAACTTAAAAAAATTCCCGGCAAACATAAGATCCTATTACAGCCGACAAGTAAGCCACGACAAACCGGTTAAAATCACTGCTCCGGAAAATCGTTTTTTTATTTTTCTGTTTTTCTGTTTCATATTCTCTCCAAGAGATGTTATGTATAGCTCTCAGTATCCGAGTGTAGGTTCTATTAAGGTTAGCTTCTCGGGATTTAGTTAATGTCGAAGCATTGTTAAATCCTATGGCATTTAGTAAAAGCTAATTTAATCAACATAATAGTGAACGTTACTGTGAGGACTATAATTCAACAAGGGATATCATCCATGTTCTTTCTTTCTGTGACGGACTTTTCCGTCGTTATGTCTTCTGCATGAGAAAAAAAAACAGATCGCAGATACCAAAAATCCATTAAGCTTGTGATAAGACAATACATTCTTCAGGGTGGTTTGAACAATGACAAATTTAGATTTTAAAATGGGTAATTTTTTACTTTAATTTCAAATTTTATCATATAATTTAATACTTATTAGTTAGAATAAATTCAGTATTAGTATAACACCAACTTCAAAGCATTTACTAGCTATTATATCCTTACTTCGTTGTCAAGGTTTTTTAATTCTAGTATACTTGTATTTTGATTGGTCCTTCCAGCTTATGTATCTGTTTCCCCCTTGCGAGGGGTGGTTAAAAAAATTGAACCTTTTAAAACCCTTTATTCTACTTTCAACATCATCACTTGATAAGACACCAGAGGTGTTGAAACAAAATGACTATTTTTGTAGTAATTTTATAACATATTTATGTTGTAATTTTTCAATAAATAATTATATATATATATATATATATATATATATATATATATATATATATATATATATATATATATATATGAATATATTATAAGTAAAATAACTACACAAATTGTTTTGACTCTCTAGTGGGTGACTCATTTTGATATACAAAATTAATCAGTCGGACTCATTGTTTTTCTCTTATTCTTTTTCCTAACAATTGAGAAACACTTTCTGAAAAGAAAAATCGTCAGACACAAAATTATGAAACCAGCCATAAAAACAATGACCAAAATATCAAGCATTAAAAACTCATACAACGGAATGTCTTGAATCTCGGACCTTAAGTGATCGCCTCCATATTTCAGGATCTCATTTACAAGACGGGCTACTCTGGCCGATGGGAGATCTTGTAATCGAAATATTTCGCTCAACTTTGCAATGTTTTTCTTGTATTTTGAATTCTCAATCACTTCCTTGATATTTCTGACCAACTCATCCGCTGTGAAATTATTAAGGTCCATTGCGATTCCGAATCCTTTCAATTGCATGTTCTGACTATTAAAGGGTTGATCCAAATAAACTGGAAATCCAATGATGGGAACTGCATGGTACAAGGTTTCGTATTGGCCGCTGTTTCCACAATGGGTGATAAACAGTTTGGTGTTTGGGTGACCAAGAAGATCGGTTTGGGGCAGCCATCTTGTGAGTAGAACATTTGGGCGAGAAAAAGAAGTATTTGAATGTTTCCAGACGACATCGTATTTAATCTTACTGAACGCTTCCTCCATTTTCTTTACGTGAATGTCCCAACTGACAAGACTTCCTGGGGAGACAACAATGACTCCATGTTTAGAAGCATTGACAAATTTTAAGATTTTTCCTTTTAGAGGTCTCGCCGGCTGGGTAGCTATTCCGCCAATGTATTTAACATTTGGAAATGCTGGCAATGCTTGATGTAGAAAGTAATCCGAATCAACAATGTACAATTGGGTTTGTCGTAGAAGTTTATTGAAAGAAATATCCGGCCGTTCAGGTGCATATTCTTTAATATCTCTTCCAGGAGACCAAGGTGTTGGATTTATATAATCATGTAGATATTTCATCACGTTCTCGATCTTCATATAGAAAGATGTTATCTCATTCCTGAAGAGATTAAAATGTGGAATAACTGAAATTACCCATGGTGTTCGGTGAATGGAGATGTGGTTTTCTCGACCCAGGAGAATGAATGGAATTGCAAGTCTGTACGCGAAAATAGCCAGACAATGGCTCTCTAAATTCGAATCAATAACCGCTAGCGATGCATTAAATGATTTCAGTCTTTGAAAAAGTTCTTCGTTGAGAAGGTAACGATTACATAGTTTCCGAAGGTTACTGAATGTTTCGCCCAATGCATATTTCTCTGGAAATTTTAATACTTCTTTTAGTTCATCATTGAATGCCTTAAACTCTGGAAACTCCTCTGTTACAGCGAAGTTCACTCCATCTTTTACTGGACCGAATTTCTCATTAAAATTCTCGGGAATCATGATGTAGTTTGTGTATCCATAATTCGTCAGTTTCTCAGCCACCTTAACCATCGGGTTGATATGGCTAAAATAAGGTAAGGACAAAAAAAGAATATTGTCCGTACTGGTCAGTCGATCTGACAGAATCGTGACAATAATGACTTGGAAAAGCCGGGTCAGTTTCATTAGGAACAATAGTAAAATAGTGAATCTGAAAAAGAAAGAAATAATATTTTAAAAAATGAATATGAATTTTATTTAATAACAGGAAGAAATCATCTCGTTCATACAAGAAACAATTACATCAAGATTATACATGTCATTTCTTTAACATGTATTAATAATTTCAAGTATTTAATTCTCTTAAAATGGTATGTTCTCATTTGAACACAGTCGACATTTATTTCTAAAGATTTTTCATTTCTGTTCTATATATTTTTGTTCATTTCTGTCTACGGAGAAAAACACATTTACCAATAACGATTGAAAATATATTAAATATTATGGCAACAAATTTATAATAGACGCGTTAGATCACCCCGCCTCCAAAATTCAATTATTTGAAAAATACAATTTAATCATCTTTTATAGTATATTATACATACGTTATATATAAGATATACTATATACTTGTTATATAGGTTTATATATGTTATACTATACAGGTTGCGATGAATAGTCGTCTAAATTTTGTAAATTGAAAATGACACTAACGTCACATTTTAACAGATATATCTTCCACAATTTCCCCCAAATATCTTGAAATACGAAAGTATAAATTTACTCGGTAATATTTAACCACGGCCTCCAGACGGATTCGGAATCTCCTGCAACTCTTCTGGACTGTCTCTTTGATTAAGTGATTAAGTTGGTGAATACTGTCATAATCCTTACCTTCAGATCATCTCTGATGTTACAAGGAGTTTTTTTTGTCTCTCGCTCAACTGCGTCCCACACATAATAATCAAGGAGGCTGCATTCTGAAAAGTTAGGTGGCCAGATGTAATGGGTGATGTGGTTGCAGTAATTGTCTGATAGAATTACTGGGTTCTACTGGTTGTGCGGCATGGTGCAGAGTCCTGTTGTCAGACATAGGGTCTTCCAGTAGCTACCCTCTTGACCCAGTATCTCTAAAAAATCACTTGATATATCCCTCCGTGTTGTTTCTGAGGCTATAAGGGAAGATTAATGGAAACATAACTCCACGATTACTAGTGATCACTTCAAACAACATGATTTTGACTGGATATATGACCCAACTCTTTGCGAATCCTTTGCACTTTCCTCCGATTGGCATCCAAATACACTGAAACATTCGTATTAGATCTTCCGGTGCGAATGCCAAGCTGTAAAGCATACCGTTTCCAATTTTCTGGTGGATTAAATTGCTTCATGGTGCTCTTTTCTCACAGAGGGTGTCGAACTGACCCTACTATATTGTGCAGTCGAGAAATTCGAAAACAAACAGAGCGCATGCGTGAAGGTAAATATACATTATGGTGACAATTTACACATCGCACCCTGAATATTTTAATTTAATGACTTCAGAAACTATGAAATATTTTAGGCTTAAATCTCGTTTTATATTTTCATATTTCTCTCGGCAACTTTTGTCAAAATTAACAAACTATTCGTTTTTTATTTGATTATTTATACACGACGATTTCGTAATATATTTTTCTCTGTTAGTTTTTTTTTGTCTATCTCAAAGATGGTTTGTCTTACATTTAGTTTCTGCTTTTGCTTATCTCAAGTAGATTTTTTAATTTTTTCTACTGTCATCTACTTCATCAATTCTTTTACTACTACAAATACTAATACAGCTACAACAACTGCTAATAATAATAATAATAATAATAAAAGATTTTTAACAGAAACAGAACAAAGTTTTTTTATCGATGAGAATTGTAAATATATTAAAGTTTAGTGCCAAACAATTTATAATAGTCGCATTTTATCGATTGTTTCCAAAATTGACTCATTTGAAAATATTCCAGATAAATCATCCTCTATATTATACATCAGTAAAATCATCCAACAGAAGCTTATGTCAAAAGAACTAATTTCCCTTTTAAATCATTCATAGCATTTTACTTAATGCTTAGACTTATTTATCGTTTGGTCATTAGTTCCTCTTGCTTTCACTGATGTTATCCAAAGAATATTTACCGTGGCATTGTTTTTTATGGCAATGTTGATCTTTTCATTGGTAGCAAAGATATATTTTTAAAAAAATAGCCATTTCCGCCTTTATTCTATATTATACATCCGTAAAATCATCAAAAGGAATCTTATTTCAAAAGAACAAATTTCCATTTTAAATCATTCGTCACAAGTTTAAATCAATTTACTTGATGGTCAAAATTATTTACAATATAGTTGTTGGTGACTCTTGTTTTCTCTGATGCTATCCAAAGAATATTTGCCATGAGCATTGTAAATATATTAACGATTAGTCTAAAGCAATTTATAATATTCGCTTTTTATCATCCGCCTCCAAAATTCAATCGATTAAAAAAAATCCAGATAAATCATCCTTAATACTATATTACACATCTGTAAATTCATCAAATAGAAACTTACGTCAGAAGAACTAATTTTCCCTTTCAAATCATTCATCAAAAGTTTAAATCAATTTACTTGATGGTTAAATTTATTTACAATATAGTTGTTGGTGCCTCTTGTTTTCTCTGATGCTATCCAAAGAATATTTAAGATATCATTGTTTTTATAGGAATATTGGTCTTCTCATTGGTATCAAATTTACAAAAGATTTAAAAAATGTCATTTTTGCTTTCAAAATAATTCCCATTTTTGTAAATGCTGTTAAGAATATTTCTTTAAAGTTCAAGATTTTAAAGAGATCGTTTTGATTATATAAAATATGTTCGACATATTTGAAGAAATGGCGACAAATATATAATAGTCGACTTTGATCGCCCGCTTCCGAAATTCAATGATTTGAAAAACTTCAGTTAAATCATCTAAATTATACATACGTTCTATATACGGTATACTATATACTTGCTATATAATTTTATATATGTTATACTGCATTAAAGATTAGTGTTAAACATTTTATTATAGTCGCTTTTTATCGTCCCCCTCCAAAATTTAATCAATTGAGAAAATCCAGAGAGAAATCATCCTGTATAATATATTATACATCCGTAAAATCATCAAATGGAAGCTTACGGCAAAAGAACTAATTTCCCTTTAAAATCATTCACCAAAATTTTAAATCAATTTACTTGCTGTTTAAACTCATTTACAATCTGGGCTTTGGTTCCTCTTGTTTTCACTGATGCTATCCAAAGACTATTTACCATGACATTTTTTATAGCAATACTGATCTTCTCATTGGTAGCACAGATATATTTTAAAAATACTAATTCATCATTTTTAATATAATTCTCAAATTTTGTAAATGCTATTATCAATATTTCTTTAAAATTCCACTATTGAAATTGATTGTGTTGATTATATAAAATATGTTTGATATATATTTGATGCTTATTAATATCAAAAGGACAAACATTATAACTAATAATTTATGATATATAACCTCCAAATCTTTAATTTGTTATATTTTGCCATGGCGTTGATTTTTATTTTTTACTCAAAAGAATACATTTTTTATACAGAGATTTAATATTACTTCGGAAACCTTCGTTATTTCTAACAATGGTTTTACATTCCAATAATTAATAGAATTGATGAAACATTTAATAGCTTACCTTTAGAAAGAAGGCGAAATTAATTGAACCAGTACATTGTAAATAAAACCACACAAGTGACATCATCTGAGAGAGATAATTCTTTTTTTATCTCCAGAAAGGAGGCAAAAACTTGTGAAGCCTCAGGTAATCAGCGAATACACATATGACCTCATAACACAGAGATAATACCTTTTTAACTGTTGCTACAAAACACGGGGACCTATATTTATCTCTGTGTATAAATTGGATACAAAATTGTTTTGTCTAGGAACTGCTACATATTCGCAATTCCTTTGGTTTAAAATGAATTTTAAAAACGAAAATCTTCTTGAATCTTTCACTTTAGCTTTAACAGAAAGAATTTACTCGTTCCATTAAGCAAAATACTCTGGTGTATTTGAAACGGAAATTTTATTGATTTGAATCGATTTTTTTACTTTTTGTTGTCATTTTTCATTACAATGTAATTGTCTTAATTCTCTCTATTATAAACTTTCTAAAAATAAAATATGCTCTTCTGAAATTTTATTTGTAAAATATCAACTGATTTGAAGTATAATTAATTTGATTTGAAACGAATATTATTTAATTTAATTACAATTAACAAAGAAATTAATTTTTTAAGCAAACAGTAGCAAACCAACTGTAGCCATGTTTACGTCTTTGAAGAGGTGATGACAGATTGATTGTTGTTGATTGTTGAGTTTAAAATTACTGTAGTCATCGCTCTTCATCAAAAATAAAATATAATTTTCTGAAAATGCATTTGAGGAATATTAGCTGTTTTGAAGAATAATGAATCTGAATTTTTTTCTGAAGACAATATTGTCTTCAATAAATTTTATTTATAAATACAATTATTTACTTAGAATTTCATAGTTTATTGAATTATTTATTTTACAATTCAGGACAGATCTGTTTGAGATAAAAAAAAATGGATGATGTCTATTCTTGATTTTCAGCAATAAAAAAAATATTAGGATCAAAATTTAATTTCCGAAATTACATGAAATTAATTAAGTGGTGTTAACATGTAAAAAAAAATTAAAAAAATAATTTAATTCATTTGTAAATATTTCCTGAAAGTTTAATTACAATCTGAAGATTATTTTTATTTTGCAAGATTTCTTAATAAATGTGTTATTTTACCAGAAAAGGGTACTAAATTACTCATAGCAGTATTTGGTCTATCTGCCAACGTAAAACAAATTAACCAAAATTTCGAACGTGACAGAAAGGATTAAAAACTTGAATAAAATAATAAAAATACTTTGGTCTTTCCTCTTCATAATAACATAAACATTTTGACGATAGAAGTTTCTTTTTATTAAGTGTGGAGCCTTTTTTTTAATCATGATATACTGTTTTTCAGAGTATTAGATAAGGTGGCTATTTTCTCATAGTCAGCTTGCCGGAAATGACCGTAGACTACCGGAGAAAGCAGACCACGTTTGACTGATTGAATTTCAATAACATCTGCTTCCGCTTTTCATAATTTTACAAAGAATGAAAATCGAAAATTGGCCAAAGAATTAAATTTTAACACAAAAATCGCCTTTAGAAATAATCAAGATTTTATTCTGTTACTGAATAATTTCCCAATAACTTTTGAAATGAAAAACCGATGTCGGTTAAATTTAACGGAGAAGTGCAGCATATCGTGTAAATCTCAGCTCGTAATATTTATCGTTATTTAAAATGTTGATAATAAGTACCGGAATCCTCCTGTTATCCTCTACATTTACAAGTGCCAGCTTAGGAGGAAAATGGAGTACTGCTGCCATATATGGTCAGGAACTGCAGTCTCCACTTTCAAGTCTTGATAGAGTCCAAAAGCGTCTCCGGGTCCTTGTGGGTGATGAATTGCTTCCCATTCTGCAAATTCTGTCCCACAGTCGAAATATCATATGCTTCTCACTACACTGTTGATATTTCCAGGCAAAGTGTTCAGACAAGCTGCAGTCCGTAGTTCCACCAGTACTTACCTTCACGGGTAAGACCAGCTATGCCGCGCACATTGTAGCGAAACACCCTCATTCCATTCGTATTCACTTCTTGAGATGTAAGTTACACTCGTGTAGCTTCTTTCCATGGATGCTTCTATCATTAATACAATAATAATAATAATAATAATAATAATAATAATAATAATAATAATAATAATCTGTGATAAATATCCAGAAACAATCGATCATCTTGTATCAGGTTGCACGATATTGGCGCCCACTGAATATAAAACCTGGCATGAAAGAGTGGGCCAATATTTGCACTGGAAAATTTGCAACTTCTACGGGAAGGAAACTGAAAGAAACTGGTACGAACACCACCCTGACCCGGTTACGGAGCTAGAACCTGTTACAATCCTCTGGGACTACACAATACACTCTGATAGAACAATCAAAGCCAACCGCCCAGACATTGTTATTAAAGACTACAAAACAAATTGCCTCCTTATTGATATGGCAGTCCCTGCAGACTGCAATGTGTCTTTGAAGATATTCGAAAAGCTGTCAAAATACAAGGACCTTGAAATAGGGCTACGAGGCTGGCATCCCGCTCCCACCCTTTCACTGTTGAAACTGTTAAATGTAGACGTATCTTCTACGCCAATAGCTTCGTATCTCGCACCTCTCGCCTGTGGAACTCCCTTCCTTATTCCTGTTTCCCTGACAACTATAATCTCCAACTATTCAAATGTAACGTCAATCGACATATCCAGTTGCCTTGATCTATCCACTATCCTTCTCCACATCCTTTCCTCTAACACTCCTATCTACTCTCGCTCCAAATCTTCTGTAACCCCTTGCCTTGATCTATCCACTATCCTTCTCCACATACTTCCTCTTCCACTCCTATCTGCTCTCACTCCAAATCTTCTGTAACCCCTTGTATTGATCTATCTTCTATCCTTCTCCACATCCTTTCCTCTAACACTCCTATCTGCTCTCGCTCCAAATCTTCTATAACCTCTTGCGTGCTAGTGGCTTCCAGCCTTGCTTGGGGTGAAAAACTTAAAAAAAAAATACATGGGAACATCAACAATCCCTATATATATATATATATATATATATATATATATATATATATATATATATGAAGATGACATTCAAGGTACCGCGATTAAGCTTTTTATTATATATCTTTGCATTCGTACTTTTGGGAATAAAGTTGGTAACAACTGTCCGAGAGTTTTTGTCTAATATATTACATCGGCCATATACACCTACTATACGCCTATCAAGAATGCTTGCTTTGTACCTCTCGGTTCCATTAGGACCCATTTAAATACACAAGGAGACCTACCAACCTCTACCCGCAATGTAGACATAGAAAACAGTAAGATAATACACTCACTTAACTGTAGAAAACGCTTAAAAATAATAGATGACTTAACAATAAAAATAAAAATATCGTACAATAAAGCTTTCTTTAAACAAACAATATTTTAAATATTTCAAATTATTTTTCGCCATATTTAAAAAAATATTTCAAGTAAATATGATTTTCAAATTTTTTTGGCATATTAAAAATATTTTAAGTTAATCTATATTGTCATCCACAGACAGACTGTTTCGTTGTATCACAGCTCTTCAGTGTGGCTAGACATCCGGTTGCCTCTAGCTTGGATCGAAACCCAGCTGAATTGGCGTCAGTCGGAGATTCTACCACTAAGCCGCAGGGCAGGGATGAAGGTGAATTTAAGCAGTACCCCCTTCCGAAGATTTTGCGTAGCAGGTGTTTTTAATATTTTTTCTCTTTGGATCTATTACCAAAGGTTCTGTGAACTTCCTTTTTCTGGACGTTTTTTGTGGTTCTGGCATTGTTTGCGTCCTTTTTATATCAAATGTATCGAAAATCGTATCCATCACTTCTACCTGGGGTGGACCGTTAGCATCCTCTAACAGTCTCTGTCTTTTATGTGAGAATTTATGTCCCTGTACTATGTAAACCATATTCCCGATTCTTTTTTCAATTGTACCTTGCTCCCAGTAAGATGTATTGTTTTTATATGTTTAAAAAAACTTTTTCTCCTGGGTGGAATTTTCTTTTTGGTACACACAACTGTGCTATTTGCTTAGTTTGTTTTGGTAGCAATTTATCAAATACTGATCTGATTTTTCTGGCGAACATCACTTCTGCGGGTGATAATGCCGATGGCATAGCATTATTTGGCGTAATTCGATATACCTGTAAAAATTGTTGTAAGGCTTTTTTCGTAGGCACATCATATGCTTTCCTTAACGCTCTTTTGAGTGTATCAACAAATCTCTCCGCTTTCCCATTTGATCTTGGGTGATATGGCGGGGATTTGATATATTTGATTTGAAGAATTTCGCAAAACTCTTGGAAGTCCGCTGATGTGAATTGCGTTCCATTATCTGTGACTAGACAATACACTACTCCGAACCGAGCAAACAGCTCGTGGAGGCAATTTATGGTAGTTTCAGAAGTAGGATTTTTGCAACGAAACACCTCCGGCCATTTACTATAACTATCCACTATGATCAAATAGTAGAAACCATATATTGGACCTGCATAATCTGCGTCTAATTTCCGCGTTTTTGGTTGAAACTAGGCCTTGGACGCATATTAAACATTTGAAATTGTCCGGGCTGAGTTCCGATAACTTAAAGTCATCACAATGTTTGTTTACAATGGAAGCGAAAGTTATGTAATCTTCGCTGTCCTTTTTTGTTAGGTTCAGACATTTCCATCTTTTGCGGAATAGTGAGGTATTAGGGCTGAAAAGTTCTGTTAACAGTTTTATGGCTGAAAGTTAACTCATTTGTTTAACTCGGTAGGATGTAATCTACGAATTTGGTTTAATCGCATGTGCCTAATTTTCTTAGTAATTTCGTACAATCCCAAAGTCAACCTACTCATGTGCTTACATTTGACCATAATTTCGTACCTCGCATTCAACAGCTCAGCGCCACACATGTATGTTGCAATAACCAAATTCATCTCCTGTCACAGCCTTCCAGGAATTGCCATTCGATTTAATATCTTTACCTTTCTCAAAATGCTCCTCTTAACTACCGGGTTTCTCTCGTTTTTTCTTCTTCTCTAAAGCTCCAATAGTATTTTGCTAGATTCGTATTGAACTTGGGTTTGTGTATTCTAAATGACGAGGTATGATTATACCACCTCTTTTTAAATTGGCCCTCAGTGCAACCAATGTATGCCTTTGCACTGCCCTTGTTAATTTCTAACTCGGCATAATACAATAACATTTCTGTGCAAAATACCCTATTTAAGGGACAATTATTTGTCTTCTGCAATTAAGAAGGGCCTTATTTTCACCTCTCACATCCTCTTCAAGATTTAAATATATATACATAAGAATATTTTTGTAATTTCGCAGATTAATAAAGTATTAATTATGAATATATAGTATATATATATATATATATATATATATATATATATATATATATATATATATATAGTCACAACCTAAAGAGCCAGACAAACGAGTATAGTCACCTATATATATATATATATATATATATATATATATACTAATTACTTTTAAATATATGTATTCATCGCTACACAGAAAATACCATGTTTCGAAACCATAACCTAAATCTTAATCTTAAAATTTGAAGTTCAGTTCCATTTTCAAGTGATGCGAATGAATTTTTGCTAAAGTTATTAAATATGTTTAAATATGTTAATGCATATTTAAAAAAAATATTTATAACATTATACTCTACTGTGTATCGAGCACTGTTTTTAAATATATATATATATATGTGTATATATATATATATATATATATATATATATATATATATATGTGTGTGTGTGTGTGTGTGTGTGTGTGTGTGTGTGTGTGTGTGTGTGTGTGTTCGGTCCCCCGCCCCGAGAAATTTAGTTGATAATGGTAATATTAGCCATTGCCCTATAAGGAAAATTTTAGCATTCATTGTCCGAGCAGCTAATATTTTTGCGGCTGAAATTTATAAAATCTTCCAATTAAAACACTTTATTTACGAAAACAGGTTTCTCAAGTCCAGTAGATATTATGACTCTTTCTCTTTCTACTATTGACGGAGATTTCCTCCGGAACCTTCTACTTGATGTGGTTTGACATGGTATATAGATAGAATGGGCACATTAACTACCGTTGCAAAATCATGAGGTGGCCAAGGGAGTATGAAATGACCCTAGCCTAATTGATGACTACATTCCAAAAATACAACGGCGAAAAATCCCGAGATTTAAATTGAATAATGTACATAAATAAAAGGAAATTTTAAAACAAACAGAACATATAAAGGTCGTTAAATTAAATAAATAAATTTGTATAACCAAAATCATCAGGGTCCCAACTCTGACCAGGAAAACGCTGTTTTAATAAAAAATGAATATGTGTTACATAGACTATGTAAATTATTAATGTAAATCAGAGCTAATAATTTAAATAAAAACAGATTGCTTTAAGGTTCCATATAATAAATTATTTCACCACAGCCCTTTTAAAGGACAGTAGATCATCAGATTTATTTCCAAATGTTGAAATGAAAAAATGAAAATAAATTTACACATTTATGACGGGCAATAATAAGGAAACTCACGAAGTGGGGGCAGTGTAGGGGGTAGAGAGACAGCATTGAGTTAGATGTAACATTTCTATTGTTTCAAATTTAAATTTTCGCTGAAATCTAGACATTGACACTTTAAATCAGTTAACGGAATATATATATTGATATAGGAAGTGGGATGGACAAAGAAGTATATAAAGAAAAAAGAAAACAGAAAAAGAGAGAAAAAAGAAGAAGAAGTTGTAAAAAAGTGTCATTAACTCCTATTGGATTAGGCGTTGTTTTTTTCTTTACTTTGAGATTTCGTAAATTTTTCAGTTTAAACAGTCTAAGCCATTTAATTATATGTTAAAGTTTTAAAAAAAAAAACTTATTACGGACATTTTGGGGATTTAATGTGAAATAGTCGATTAAAAAAATATATAGAGTTTACATTAAAACACTAGAAACTTTTTCTCAAATATGAGTTTACATCTAGTAGTAAGTGATTATAAAGGTGATATCTTTATCAGTTTGAATTTTATTTATGAGAGTGATTAGTGACTATTTTTACATTGGTAAATTCTATTACTTAAAATTTAGTATTAATTTAATATGGAGTGGCATTTTAACGCTTATATATACATATATATATATATGTGTGTGTATGTGCATATTTATATATTGTTACGTTGACCCAATAGTTGTACGGTCACCTCAGATTTTATAGGCATGTTTTTAGTACATTGTATATTTGCGACGAAAAGTATGAACCTTGATAACCTCCTTATTTCTTGAGTACGCAGATTGTGGGATATATATTTTTTTATGTCCAGATAAGTCCGGGCCAGTTCTCGGAAAGGAACCATACCTCCCCCTCCCATCTCCTATCTGGTCTCTGATGGTAGACCACACAAACGCTGTTTGGCAGATAGGTGCGAATGACATTTAAAAGGCCAGACAAACGCTGTTTGGCAGATAGGGGCGAGTGGCATTAAACAGGGTCCGCGAAAGACACCCACACACCTTTTTTTTGTGTGGGCCAACACGTGACCCAACTGATAGCAGTTTTCGTTTCGCACGTGTTGAGGTGGCAACAATCTCACTTAGTTGCTGACCCTCGGAGGAAGCGGACGTCACCAAACCCAATCTTAGTTATCCGCCGCTAGAAGAATTAGATGCCACCAAAACCAAAGGAACGACGAGAGACCCTGGATCGGACATCGCCAAACAAAAACTCATAACTAGAACATTGTCAATCCCATCCTTTTATGAATATCATTGGTAATAGTCAATCGACGTCGATTCCAACCATATGTAAGTTTCTGCATGTTTTCCTATATCTTATGATCTGCTATCTCTGTATTCATATGTATTTCGCCGCATTAGTACTATTTGTCTAGGTAACTTATCTCCCCATCCCTTATATTATTTAGTTTTCTTTTTCTTTTTCTTACTCTCTGTATATTTTATAAATAAAACTTTTGTATCATATATTCTCGTGTTGTCTTCTATCGTTCTATGTCTGCATATGGTTCATTTTCTCTCTGCGTTTACCGACGTCCGGAATTGGAGAATTCCCCTCCCAACGTTCTTTTCTTTATTTTTATATCGAACCTTGGGGTCTCTTATTTATTTTTTTTATTTTCTCGTTGCGTCCCGGCTATCGTAGTCCCAACGAAACCCCGGGCGTAACAATATATATACACACACACACACACACACACACACACACACACACACACATATATATATATATATATATATATATATATATATATATATATATATATATATATACATGCATTGAATTTTCGATAGATAGATAGATAGATAGATAGATAGATAGATAGATAGATACGGTCAAATCCACTCGTTAATTTAATTTCCATGCGTAATTATTGGAACAAAAAAGATCTATAGTGAGGTATGATGAAACTGGGATAAATAGATAGAAAGAAACATGGATCAAAAAATAGATAGAGGCAAAACATAGATAGATAGATAAGGGAAAAGGATAGATAGATAGATAGATAGATAGATAGATAGATAGATAGATAGATAGATAGATAAGGGAAAAGGATAGATAGATAGATAGATAGATAGATAGATAGATAGATAGATAGATAGATAGATAGATAAGGGAAAAGGATAGATAGATAGATAGATAGATAGATAGATAGATAAGGGAAAAGGATAGATAGATAGATAGATAGATAGATAGATAGATAGATAAGGGAAAAGGATAGATAGATAGATAGATAGATAGATAGATAGATAGATAGATATCGTCAAATCAATTCATTTATTAAATTTACATCAATATATAAATGCATTTCTTTTCTTTATTTAGGTATTTTTTGATTTTCTGATTCGATGTCGGTATGCAAACTTAATTTATCAGGCTCATTCTACTTTCGTCTTCTTTCTTCTGCAAGCAATTGAGAAAGACTTTCTCAAAAGACAGTACATCATAAACAAAATGATGAAGACAGCCATAAAAAAGGATGGCCAAAATAGCAAGCATTTAAAACTCGTACCACGGAATGTCTTGAAGTTCTGATCTTAAGTGATCCCCTCCATATTTCACGATCTCATTGACAAGACGGGCTGCTCTAGCCGATGGGAGATCTTGGGATCGAAATATTTCGCTCATCTTTACAATGTTTTTCTTGTATTTAGTATTCTCAAAGACTTCCTCGATATTTCTGATCAACTCGTCCACATTGAAATTATTACGATCCATCGAGATTCCGAATCCTTTCCTTTTCATGTTCTGACTATTCAACGGTTGATCAAAATAAACTGGAAACCCAATGATCGGAACAGCGTGGTACAATGTTTCATATTGACCACTGTTTCCACAATGGGTGATAAACAATTTGGTGTTTGGGTGACCACGAAGATCGGTTTGGGGCAGCCATTTTGTAAGTAGAACATTTTAGCGAGAAAAAGAAGTATTTGAATGTTTCCAGACGACATCGTATTTGATCTTACTGAACGCTTCTTCCATTTTCTTTACGTGAATTCCCCAACTGACAAGACTTCCAGGCGATACAACGATGACTCCATGTTTAGAAGCATTAACAAATTTCAAGAATTTTCCATTCAGTGGTCTCGCCGGCTGGGTAGCTATTCCGCCAATGTATTTGCCATTTGGAAGTGCTGGTAATGCTCGATGGAGAAAGTAATCCGAATCAACAATATGCAGCTGGGTTTGTCGTAGGAGTTCTTCAAAAGAAATATCCGGCCGTTCAGGTGCATATTCTTTAATATCTCTTCCCGGAGACCAAGGTGTTGGATTTATATAATCATGTAAATGATTCAATATGTTCTCAATCTTCGTCGAGAAAAATGTTCCATCAGACGTGAAGAGATTAGACGGTGGTATAACTGAAATTAACCATGGTGTTCGGTGAATGGAGACATGGTTTCGTCGACCAAAAAAATGAAAGGGATTTTAAGTCTATACGCCTAAATGGCCATACAATTGCTGTCTAAATTCGAATCAGTAACCGCTAGAGATGCATTGAATGCTTTCAGTCTTCGAAAAAGCATTTCGTTTAGAAGGTAACGATCACATACTTTATGGAGTCTACCATATATTTGTTCCAATACTAATGTTTCTGGCTATTTTAACGCCCCTAGTACTTCATCAGTGAATATCTTAACCTCTGGAAAATCCTCAGTTACCACGAAGTTCACTCTATCTTTTACTGGACAGAATTTGCCATTAAGTTTCTCATTGATGAGTATGTAGTTTGTGCGTCCATATTTCGTCAGTTCTCCAGCCACTTTAGCCATCGGGTTGATTTGGCTAAAATAAGGTAATGACAAGTAAAGTATGTTGTCCGTACTGGCCATTCGCGCTGATAGAATGGTGACAATTATAACTTGAAAAAGTCGAGTCAGTTTCATTGTGAGGAATTGCAATTTTTTCTTATGAACAATAGTAAAACAGGATGAATCTGAAAAAGAAAGAAATAGTTTTTTAAAAAATGAATATCAATTAGGAAAAAATCATCCCGTTCATACAAGAAAAAATTACATGAAGGTTATAAGACTTACGTCATTTTTTCAACATGCATTCATATTTTCAGTTATTCATTGATAATGAAAGTCACAAACTGATAAAATAAGTTGCCAAACGGACAGTTTAATATTATTATCAAAATGACATATATTTGAACTGTAAAATTCATTTTCATTATTAGATTATTGTTTGACGATTGAACATGTTGCTTATTTTACAAAAGGGTTTTTTTTACTTCACGTTTAGATTTTTATTTTATTTTTAAATAAAAATAGTTGTGTTAAGTGTTATTTGTTGTTGCAAAGTCTTTTTCACGAAGAATTACAAAGAAATGAGAGGCTGTATAGTTTTTGTTTCTTCAAAAAGAATTAACGTAATTTACTTACTACTACTACTACTACTTTATTAATAATTTGAAAAGATAAAAGATACAAGAACTTAACTTTAACTTAGATAAATCGATTTTATTTACATAAAAACAATTAATTAAATAAAACATTTATTTTAAAATATTGGTGGTGGGGGGAATTCCCCACTCCAGAACGGCCATAAAATCAATTTTTAATTGACTTTTATTTAATAGTTACCGAATTTTCTTTCCTTGTCAAAATTACCGAATTTCCCGGGCCCCGTGGTATGTAGTAGTTTACGTATGCTTGTGTAGTGGTAGAGGAAGAAAGAGTCGTGATCGACCCAAACTACACAGATTCAGTTTATTTCGCTTTCTGTGGGAGGGTGAGTAGAAGATTAAATTTTATTTTTTGATCGAGGTTATCTTCAAGTAAAGGTAGTTTGGAGTTGTGCAGGAATGAACCTCATTAGTTAAAAAATAGACCAAAAGGGATTCATTAATTATCTGTAATTAGTTTTAATGATGTAGTATTGTCTTATTATTTTATTTAAAAAAATTAATTCCAATCAAACAAAAAGATTCAGAAATAACTGAAAAAAAAAAGCAAAAATAACAATGGCTTGGTTCTGGATAAAGAGAGCGAGGGAGGTGTAACAGAAATATTTGCACCTAAGTTGTTTTTTGTTTTTTTTAAGATGACACAAGACTACAGGAAAATACCAATCAAGTTTAGTTTAGGGTTGCAAATAATTTTCTCTATGATTGTTGCACTTGAAAATAAGATATGTTCGCATCAGTGGCGTAGCTAGAGTAAACGTCACCCGGGGCGGTCCGCTTAAATGTCACCCCAATGACCCCAATTCACCCTCTGCTGAATGCTTAGCTGTAGCTAAATTTTCATACATGCTCTCCCTCTACTTTACTCAACTGACCGGTACGTTACTGTTTACATGTATGATCCAAGACAAAATCCAATACGACAAAATAATCAGTTCAAATCAAAAGATTTTTAAAATGCATCTGTTCACTTTCAGAACAACTAAATACAAAACACGGCAATACACAAAAGAATGACATTCGATTCTATGGTCTAAGAATGAATGTTTTCTTCTTTTCATTGTGGCAAACTGATCAATGACATCGTCAAAATCTGTTTGTCTTGTAACTTCGTTTTCAATGGACAGCACAGCCAGAGCCGACAGTCTCGACTGGCTCATGGTTGACCGGAGGTAATTTTTTATAAGTTTCATTTTGGAGAAACTTCTTTCACACGATGCCACAGAAACACATATTGTCAGAAAGAATCTTAGAGTCAGCGTAAGATATGGCAATGACTCAACAAAGTCCCACTTGATGATAAACTGCAGGAACTGCAGTACTGTCCAGTCCAGTGCTTGGCTTCCTCCTATTCAAAAGTATATCGCTCACTCAATGGAAAATTGTATCTCAGCGAATTGATACACAGGCAAGACTGAAATTGTTGCACTTTTGGCTTCGTATTTCGCTTTGTGGTTATTAATGACGCAGAGTTAAAACACCAGATCATCCCATGAAATGTTACAACAATGTCTCTTGTTAGTCACCAAGATTGTAGCAACTGAAACACATGAAAGCTGAAAACATTGCTATTTTTCCTACTCCCAAATTTCCCGACAACTTATTAGAAAATTTCTGACGGGGGGACAAAACTGGGGTGTCATTAATTTTTTCCGGGGGTTCATATGCCCGCCTGCGAAACCCTGTGTCTCTACCACTGTTTTCAGACTATTTTTGGCACCTTAGCCTGGTTGAAAAATTTTGTTGGGGATGACATTGTGTCACCCCTCCTGTGCTGGCACCCGGTCAGCCCCCTCGCCCCTCCAGCTACGCCTCTGGTTAGCATTGATTTGATATTTTCGGCTTTATGGAAATCATTATTTACATGATGTTTTAAATTATTATGGAATTTTGAGATGGAATGACCATAACCCGACAAAATGATACCAAGTTTACTGAAATTGGACTGTCCAATGAAATATTATTAGCCTTAAGGTTTACACTTAATCAAAATTCAGATTTCCTTTTTTAGGGTAGTAGGTGTTAAAAGTGGTACGGTTGGTTTTGTCGTAGTCAGCGCCAGCTGAAAGCATACGTAAACTACCGGAGAAATCAGACGACGTTTGATTGACAGAACTTCAACAAAATCTACGTTCGCTTTTCAGCATTTTACAAAGAAGGAAAATCAAAAATTGTTCAAATCATTGCCTAAATTTTAACACAAAAATCAACTTTATAAACAATCAAAATTTTATTCTGCTACTGAATAATCTATCATTAAACAGAGCCAGTTCAATAGAGTCGTTCCCCATCACCGAATCTATGATTCACCTCCAAGAATATTTGAATACGCGGTTCCCCAATCTACATCTCAATTTTCATAAGGTAGAATTCATGTGAAGTACAAATAGTATTTTAGCTTAATAATATACAATAATGAATCATATGCAATATAGGTGAACAATTCAAATAGAAAATTGAAAATAAATTCAATGTATCCAAATAAAAACTCGAGACATGTTATAATAGAATATTCCTTACTAAATCAAGAATATTTTGCGGCAATTTTTAACATCAACTTGAGATTTTGTCTTGTTATGAAATGGAATAATTATAACACATTCTTCATTATGGGTAAAAAAAAAATGAATTGTATGTAATGTTTCCGCGAGACTTACCAAGACCAAAACAAATTCACCGATCTGGAACAAAAAATATCCCCAGAATGAGGTTAAAATACGCGAAAATCTTTCAGCTTTAATCGTCAGTTCTGCTTAGTTTAATGTTTAAAGTATTTCAATGTAGGTAAAAACTAACAAACAGACAAACAAACAAATGCTGATAAGATAGCTAGTGTCACAAAAGACTGCCCGGGATAACCAATTAATGGCTAGTGGTGTGGTCGGGGATAGTATGCACTAACCCTGTTAATATGGAGTACACAGCGTTCCGACCTCTATGTCAATCTTTCAGCTATTTTTTTTTGTTTACTTTATATATTTCAGATTTTAACGTAGCCTCCCCCTTGGAGTAATTATGTCTGGAGCACTTCCCAATCGACAAAACACTATCTCACCTAACATTCTGAATTTTGAATAAGAAAATAAAAACAATTCTAATATTTAAAGTAGAAACGTCAAATAAAACATATAAAGTATGTAAATTTAAAGAAAAAATAATTTAGAATTTAAAGTAGAGTCTTCACATAAAACAGATTTATTTGAAAAACAAAGAAACTCAGCAACAGAAGGATCTCAATGACTCAATGAGAATAATGGATTTGATTGCAGCCATTTTCCAGTTAGTTAAAATTAGGCATCAAATTGCTTGTAACAATTATATGGCGTTGCTTGGTAACTTACTCTTTTAAATTTACTAACATTTGTCGGACCGCATGTGGCCCGTGGGCCGTAGTTTGCCCACCCCTGATATAGATCGTGATTGATTTTCTGCATTTAGTTTTGATAAACAAAATTAATCAGTCGGTATTATTCTGTTTTTTTTTCTTATTCTTTCTTCTGCAAGCAATTGAGAAAGACTTTCTCAAAAGACAGTACATCATAAACAAGATGATGAAGACAGCCATAAAAAGGACGGCCAAAATATCAAGCATTAAAAACTCGTACCACGGAATGTCTTGAAGTTCTGATCTTAGGTGATCGCCTCCATATTTCATGATTTCATTTACAAGGCGGGCTGCTCTAGCCGATGGAAGCTCTTTTTGTGATCGGAACATTTCGCTCATCTTTGCAATATTGTTCTTATAGATAGGATTTTCAATAACCTCTTCAATATTTCTTACCAACTCATCCACTGAGAAACTATTAATGTCCATTTTGAATCCATATTTGTGAGGACTTGAAACTGTTTCTGATTTTTAAAATTACAAAAACACGACAAAACCTGCAAAAGAAAAATAATACTTTTTAGAACAAATTAGACATTTTGTTTAATGGAAAAGCAATATCATTATATGCATAAAATCAAAATTGCTTCAACAATTCACTAACATTTTCCTATTTTCGGTGTTTATTCATATATAAAAGTAGATCATGAAAGCCTCCAATCTTATAACAAAAAATGTTTCGACAGAATCATGAAGTTGGTATCATAATGAACTCGTGGTGTAATGGATAACGGCACTGGACTTGAAATCGAAGAGCCGAGTTCAAATTCCAGTCGGGTTCGTTATATTCACTTACGCGAAAGAAAGGTATGAATCCACTGAGAATCCTTGAGAAAGTTATGAATTCATCTCTTCTCCCCCCCCCTGCTTGAATAGCAGGACAGATTGGATCCTTTAACCTTGGTTGGCAACCAGTCTCCCACAGAAAGAAAGGGCAACATGCTACGGGAAGATCTTCTGCTTAGTCAGTCATGAATCGCAAGAGACGTGATCGCCTAAGTATGAATCACGTATGACACTTAACTGACAGACTGATATTCATCTTCAAAATTATTTGAGTTGCTTTAAATTTAAGGCATCCATTCATCTAAAACATGTTCAAACGGAATAGAAACAGTGAAGTTGGTAATAAGATTAATTAAATTTCATTTGTCTTCAAAACATCTTGTGTTTATTCATTGTTATGGTCTTTAATGATATAAAACATGTTTTTTTTAGTACAGATAAAATAATGAAACTCATCAAAATGAAGTACGTTTATTTCACTGTAAAATTCCTTGTTCTCTTTCATAACTAAGACGACTTTTAATACAAAACATGTCTTATACCAGATAGACTAATGAAAGTAGAATAAAGATAAAATAACTTTATTTTCTATTCAAAATTACATAATATCGCAGTCCCAAAGTAAGTGACCAATTCTACTCTTTCAAAACTAATACATCTGGTCGCTTATTATGGAACGGAGTTAGTATTAATAATTCAAGATAATCAGCATTTAGTAATAGACATTTTTTTTCAAATATTCCATACAGTGTTTAAAATTATTTTTTAATCAATTCCCTCGAAGCACGGCAATAAAGTCACTAAGATGCAAGCAATCATTAAGTGCGAAATAATACCAGAAAAAGAACAAAAAAAAACATTATTAAGGAGTAAGAACAATAGAAGAACAAGAATCAAGAAGATAAAAGATAATGATTGACATTACATTTAAATCTTTGACGACCAAATTTAACTGGAAAGCGAGAAGCCGGAATATAGTTCTACAAGGAAAAGAGAAGGAACTGTTAGAATAGAAATTATGCTTAGATCTAACCATTTCGACAGAAAAAGGATGGGACAATGTTGCCAATCTACTCCTGTGCTTGAAATTGTCAACTCGAGGTACAAAGCAGGAAAGCTCACCAGAAGAATTACAATTGAAGTTATTTATAGGAAAGGCACATGGGAGCTACGATATGGCGGTGGGAATTGACTGAAGCCGAGATGCCACGTTAGGACCAATAACATTGCAGATTCTTTGAATTTTATGAAGCATCTCTAAATACATAACAGAAGCACCAAACCAGACATTTATATTACAAGTGTAGATTAATAATAATAGTAATAACACATTAAAATAGCCTGTCTATATTTCTGAGATGAGGTATTATGTACAGTATTTACATTAGTCGGACTATTGTCCTCATCTTTGTCGCCATATTTGTCACAACGTTTCGGCCGTTGTACGCTCCGGCCTTCTTCAGGTGGTTGGAATTTCGAACTGAATCCTTTATTTCGATCACTGGGGTAGACTGTTCTAGTTCCACGAGCCATGTTTGATGGATGTCAGTTATCAGTTATCTCCTGCTAATTTTCCCTCTGAAAGTTCTTCACTGCCTTAACCGGGTATTGAAGTCACACTCTTTGGGTCTGTCACTGGATCTAACCAACGCCTTTATCCACTGTGCTATGTGTCCTTGAGGACCTGAAGAAGGCCGGAGGGTACAACGGCCGAAACGTTGTGACAAATATGGCGACAAAAATGAGGACAATAGTCCGACTAATGTAAATACTGTACATTAAAATAGCGTTTAAAACTTTCATAGATGACATTTACTTCGAGTACGAGACATTCTTTTTAAGGCCGGAGTAGAAATATAATAAGTGAGTGCATTGAAGCTGAGATGCTAGGTTAGGACCAATAACATTGCATATTCTTCTTTGGCTTTCATCAAGAATCTCTAAATACAAAGAAGACGCCTTTGACCAGATATGGCAGCAATATCTACTGCATGCATGAAATGAACATTTAAGAACTTTAACTTTAAGGGCCCACACAAATAAAACGAGATACCTGAAGTAAAAAAATTAATTTTTAGAAATGAAAAGTCTTTCTTGAAGATTATATTTTAGCTTTAATTTCAAGCTAATGGATTAAATTTAATATTTCCAAGAAGCAAAATTCTTCGCTGTTTTTCAAAAACTAATTTAAATTGACCAGAAGGAATTTGTTTTTAGTAAAATGGCTCAATATCGCCTCTTTTTTTCATCGTCTTTCATCGCAATGTAATTCTCTTTATTAAATAATATTCTAAATTTTTTTCTGAAATTTTATTTCAATGATATTGACTGTTTTGAAGTATAATTAATCTGATTTGAAACATTATTTATTTATGTTTAAAATATCGCAGAAATGCATTTTAACCCAACAGTAGACAGAAGATAATGATCGACATTGCATTTCAGTTTTTGAAGATCAAAGTTAACTAGAAAGAAAGAAGCCGGAATATAGTTCTACAAGAAAAAGAGAAGGAACTGTTACCATAAAAATTATGCTTACATCTAACCAACAGTAAAATGATGAGACATTGCTGCCAATCTAGCAATGCGCTTGAATTCATAATAGAAGTAGCACTATTTACTGGATGAACGAAATGAAAATTTAAAGAATATTCGATCTTACCTTTACTTCAATTGTGCTTTGATATTTCTATTGGTCTTTTCTGTGTCTGGAACTAGTATTGATAGTAATAGTATTTGAATGTCAGGAGGGGGTGCAGTATCTTTGAATATCAGTCGCCTCATATTTCGCGACCTTTTGTTGACTTCAACGCAGCCTTACGATCTTGTGATAAGGAAATGATTCAAATTTCAAGTCTTAATCGAAGACTAAATCCATATAAAGTTGATATTATTGTATTAAATACACCGAATGAAAATATATATTCAAACCAGAGTTCTAATAGGAATCACCACTAGCAAAATATGCAAGTTTTTGTATTGTATTCAAGAAGTGAAAACTGTCAATCAGTAAAATATTACCAAAAACGCTAATGAATTAATAAAGTTTCATAATATCTGCTAGGTTTTAATTAATAAGAAGACAGCCATAGATAAATAAAGAAAAACTGATTCTATTTAATCTTTTGCTCACCCGCTGACACAAGAAAAACAAGGTTTTAACCAAAATTTCTAAAGTATTAGAAAAGGATTAAAATTTTAATAAAATAATCGAAAAATACTTTTGTCTTTCCTCTTAATAATAGCATAAATATTTTGACAAGAAAACTTTATTTTTGTGAAGTTTTGGAATTTTTACATCATATTATGCTGTTTTTTTCAGCGAATTTTTGCACTTAACTACATCAATTCAATTGTGCCTTGATATTTCTATGAGTATTTTCAGTTTCTGTAACTAGTATTGATAGTAATAGTATTTGACTGTAAGGAGGAAGTCAGTACACTTGGATTTCAGTCATCTCAGCTTTCGCGACCTTTTGTTGACTTTAACACAGCCTTACGACCTGGCGATACGGAAAATTCAAATTTCAAGTCTTAATCCAACGGCTACCAGTCTAATCAGCATCCCTACGATAATCAAGATAAATTGCTTTCATATTTCGTTTCATTTGGGGTTTGACTTTCTAACGCTAAGGAAGTATTTCATTCTTTCTTTCATTCTGCCATCCATTTAGTAAAGCTTACTAGGTAGGTTCTGCATTGTTTAACTCTGTCATTTTTGGCTTTAATATACCATGTGAGTGTCAAACTTTCCAAGCGCTCTTTACTCATTGTGTGCCCTAGAGAGGTGAACTGCCTCTTCCCGATGTAAAGTATAAGTTTCATTTTTTTCCCATTTTCTCTAAGGATTCTTCGTTGTTCACCTATTCTGAAACATTCATAGGCTTACAATGAAGGAACGATGCTATCGTTGTGAAATCTTACATGCATTAATTTCAAAACTTCTTATTAATAACTACATCGTTGCGTTTCAGGTAAATCTGTCTGTTCAAAGAAAACTTCAGATGTAACTAGTAGCGGCTCCTCTAAAAAATGGATAAAATCTCGCGTCTTGATGTTATCAACTAGCTGCAGAAAAAGTGTTTTATCCCCTAAGGATATTCATGCTGACGTTTTTGATACATTAAGGAATTACGCTCCAGATTTATCAATAGCGCAAAAGATGTTAGATGAATTTAGGAGGGGAATCGAGAATCTTGAAGATCTCCCAAGGTTTGTACGTCCTGCAACTGGCACCATGGAGGAAACATTGATCATGTTTACCACATGCTGACGTATGATAAATGATAAGGGGTCTCCCCTTTTCATACAGATGGACTCGCCCAAGGTATACATATACTACGACCAGTGAATACCCGAACAGTCAAGGAGTCGAGACGGAACGACAGAAGAGTAGTAGAGTCCAGTAGTAGTAGAGTAAGTCACACACAGAGACGGCGGCAAGCGTCCAAGTTAGCGAGCACTTAGTCTCAGTAAAGAGTCATACCGCGATACTTCAATACCAAGACTGCATATATATTAGTGCTACTAACCCGCATTCCTGGATCTCCTAACCCATATTGCCAGTTTGTATTATTACGTTAATACATTTATTTTCCTTATCCATTCCTGGCGTTTGTTATTCATTGATATCGGATTCATCTCGGAATCCACAACAAATTGGCGACGAGGATATTGGCTGACGTATGATAAGTGAATGGTAATAAACAGTCAGTGCGATTAGCGCATTGTTATATTCCGTGCTAATAGGAATATATACTTGAAAAACAAGGTGAATAAAATAAGTAAAGGTTTATTGTAAAAAACCAATACAATAAGAATAAAGTTAACAGTTATGCGCAAGGTCGTCGCAAGTCAATCCAGTAGTGACTGCTACTATTGGAAGGTCGGTAGTTCTCGCCTAAGTCTGAGTTGTACTCAACAGATCCCAATTAGTAATATTTACCAACCTCCCCACGGGGTAGGATGTAGCTCAGCCAAAAATTCCACGTAAACATCGCATAAACGGTGCAGGTCTGTCTATCTCCCCGGACGAGACTCTGTCCTACGGCAGAAGCTCGTCCGGGTTCCTCTCTGACCGAAGGCAGAGAGTTCGACAACAGCTAAGAGCTGAGTAACAGATCCCAGCTAGTGTAGTTACTAACCTCCCCACGCGATCAAATGTAGCACAAGGCTGAATTTAATGTGGGGCATCCGAGCCCGTAGGCTCAGCCAAAATCTCCCGTATAACCCGTGTAAAACAGACCGAGTAGCTCGTTCCCGAGACGAGACTCTGTCCTTCGGCATAGCCTCGTCTGGGGATCCTCTCTGCTCGGAGGCAGGGAGTTTGACCAGCACATGTGAAAAAGATCCCAGCTAGTGATATCTAGCTACCCACCTCACGAGGGTTACGTGTGGCACATTGCCGGGTTTAACGTGGGTTATCCGAGCCAGAGGGCTCGGACAAAATTATTCCCTTTTTGAACACGTATAAACGAGTTCAGGGTCAGTCTAACTCCCTGAACGAGACTCTGCTTTTCGGCGGAGCCTCGTTCGGGTTCCTCTCTGTTAGGTTAAATAAGGCATCCAATCCCATAAAATGTTTGAAACCAGATGGAATAATAAAACTGGAATCACAATGGATTATATTTATTTCTCTTCGGGTTGATTGTTAAGTAAAGCCTTCAATCTCATAAAATCTTTTAAACCATATAGAACAATGAAATCGGTAACAAAATTAATGTTATTTATTTCACTTCGAAATCTTTTGGCGTTGTTCGTTAGTTAAGGTCTCCGATCTCTTAGCACTTTTCAGACTAGATAGAATGATAAAACCAGAAGAAATATGAATTATATTTATTTCTCTCCAAAATTTCTCGGGTTGAATGTCAAATAAGTCCACCAATCATACTTTTTTAGACTACATGGAATGATATTCTGTTTTGTGAATTTAACTCGGTATTTACCATCAGACGCACACACCTGTAGTTTTCTTACTTCCTCCTTCATTTGAGTAAGCTGTATTCCATCTCATTCGCTGACTCCTAGGTGTATATAGGCTTCTTCCTGTTCCAGTTTCTTTAATTTGTGACAAAATCGAGATCTAATTTGTGCGATTCTGTAATTCTCCATTTCTAGAATGTGACTTTTGCACATTTGTCTAATCCGAAATCCATACCAATGTCATCATTGAAACATTTTACAGGATTGTGGATAACCTTCAACTGATTATCGTCTTTCGCAAAAGGTTCGAGACCATCGATTAAACACGTTCTTTTTTTTACTTTGTATCCAGAGTTATTACTGTTTAGTTCATACAAAAGGGGGACTAAGGACAGACAGAACAGAAGAGGCGACTGGGAGTCTCCTTGATAGAGTCCCCGTCGCCTATTCAAACAAGTGGAAGTGGAAGTGCCTTTGTTGTCATTTCGCTATAAAGTCGTTTTACAGTTTGCTGCTATATTTAAGGAAATTTACTATCACCGAAGAGACCATGTGCATTTCGAAAACATTCAGGATCCAAGGGTGTCGCCCACTATCCAAGGTGTGCGGAGATTTCTACCTTATTCCTGCAATTTTCCAGGACCATTTTATTTATTAGTAGCTGACCTTTGTAACCATATGAACCTCTTCGACATGCCTTCTGCTTCAGCGTAAGAATGTTTTCTCATCGAGAAAAGAGTAAGTACAGTTCGTCAAAACAGACGTGATCAATTTATATGGGGTGGACAGGCATGTTATTAGCCTATAATATTTTGTATCATCTCTTTCACCCGTTTTTGGTAGGAGATATGTAAAACCTTCAGTGATCCAATCTGGAATTTCATTGGGCTTATTAATTAGCATGGATAAAGTTTGCCCAAGATTTTAAGGATTGATGACAGATGATAGTAACAAAAGTTGGTTACCTTGTCACTTCCATTTTGGGGATTTTCTTAGAGCTTGCCTAATATTTATATTATTCTTGTTAATATTTTTCCATTCTTTCACAGGTTTATAATTCATCCTTTCTTGTTCTCGTTTGATTCACTCTGCATTGGAATTATATATATATATATATATATATATATATATATATATATATATATATATATATATATATATATATATATGAAGTAATTCATCGAGTTTTAGAAGAAACCTCAGCAGAATGCAGAAAGCACTGGACGGCGGTTTCTTCTAAAACTCGATGAATTACTTAATTATGATTATCTCAAATCCCCCTAACAATTTCTTGTATATCCTTGCTTGAACCGGCTTCTAATGCTCTGGATGGAGCGGCTTGGTGATAGTAGTCGTGGATCTCGGGGGCACAATCCTTATTTAAAGGAACTTGGATGAGTTCCACCACGGAATATGTGAATGAGCGGCGCTATATCGAGTTTAATTCGTTACCTCTTCGTCACCGGGGCCTGTATGGTATGGTGTTTGCTTAATAACGTAACTGTCCGGGTTTCAATTCCTGGTAGTGGATGTGCACTGCTGATGAGTCCCAAATATAGGACGAAACGGCCGTATCGTGCTTTCTGCATTCTGTTGAAGTTTCCTGTCCGGGTTTCAATTCCTGGTAGTGGATGTGCACTGCTGATGAGTCCCAAATATAGGACGAAACGGCCGTCCAGTGCTTTCTGCGTTCTCTTGAGGTTTCTTCTAAAACTCGATGACTTACTTAATTATGATTATCTCAAATCCTCCTAACAATTTCTTGTATATATATATATATATATATATTGGGTTGTTCTATATTTTGTCCCGAAATCTTTGCGCTTCTTCAAAAGATGTTGGCATTTTGACTTCTGTAACAGCTTTTCTAAATTCCCTGTAAAACATCTTGAGGTCCGTTTGGAATATCTTATTTTGTGGATAGAACCTCCAACGCTTTTCACATCGTTTGTTCTCTGTGCCTTTAATTGCAATTTCTGTTTAATGATTTCCTTCATTGGTCGGATTTCATTTACTGTTTTAATTTTATATTTCTGCTTGATTTTCTGGCTTTTCCATTTTGAAACATTTGAATTTCTTGAAATCTCACCTCGCATCAATAACTCATTTACTCAGTTTCTCAATTTTGTCTTCAAGTGACATCCTCTGGTCTCTTGCTTAATCTTTTCTTTGTATTGATATTAAGTTTTTCGGGAGCTGACAAAGCTGTTGTATATAGGACATTATTTACTTCTGTGATCCTTTCTTTTGGTCTATCCGTTAACAATGTGTTATATTCCGTGCTAAGGGAATAAATACTTAACACCAAGGTGGATAATAGAAGAAAGATTTATTGTACACAACCAGTACAATATGAAATACGGTACAGTTATACACAACGGTAAATCTAGTAGTGAGTGTCACTAATTGGAAAGTCGGACGTGCTTGCGTTTTCTCGCTCTACTCTTCCTCCAGTCTCTTGTAGACAGTTGACTTTATAGGTACTTACTAACTATAGTGTAATCATTCATGGGGGGTGACTGGATATTCCATTACATCACAATGTTTGCAATGCAGCGTTATATGTTTGTAAAATATGTTTATTGAACTTTTTCAGATGACATTTTGAAAGCTGGTCTCTTTCTGACATTTGTGTGCGAGATACTTCGATGATTATTTGCAGGATGTGCATTTTACTATTTACTATCACCGCGGATACTTTGTACATTTCTAAAGCCTTAAGTATCCAAAAGTGTGGTACACTATCAAAGGCTTTATGGTAATATAAAGCTGTGCTGAGATTTCTACGTTCTTTAGCAATTTTCCAGGATCATTTTATTTATTAGTAGTTGATCTTTGCAACCATATGAACTTCTTCGACACCCTTTATATTCCAAGTTCGTCAGGACAGACGTGATTAATTTATATGTGGTGAACAGACATGTTATTGGCCTATAATTATTTGGATCATCTGTTTCACCTGTTTTTGGTAAGAGATATGTAATACGTTCAGTGATCCATTTTTTGTCTGTGGTTTTAATATTATATTTGTCTTAAAGTTAAGTTTTTCAGTAGCTGCTAAAACCGTTGCATATATGACATTATTTACTTCTGTAATGTTTTCCCGTCGTCTGTCCGTTAACAATGTTTACAATGCAGAGTTATATGTTTGCACAATACGTTTATTGGACTTTGTCATAAGTATTTCTCGAGGCCGGGCACTTTCTTAGATTTGTATGCAAGTTACTTTGCTGATTATTTGAATGCTGTGGTTTTTTGCTTTAGTGCTTTCAACTGTGTTGTTGTCAATTAATTCTACTCTAATGTCGTTTGATTCATCTTCATCAGTGACAGAATCTGAATCAGTGCAATTGTTTATGTTACAGTTAGATTCTTCCGTTTTATTTTTTCAGAGATCATTGTTTCGTATCTCATTTATTTTAGTTTGTATCTCATCTTCTGCTAAACTGTCAGATGAGGAAACCTGCAAAAGTACGTTTTCCTATTCTTTCCAAATATCCACTGCCAACCTCTGATTTGGAAGACCTTAAGAATTCCTGAATAGGTGCTACGAGACATTGGTGCTGTTACATTGAACAAATTACTTCCTACGTCGGATTGCTACATTCCAACTACATTAAACATGAATTACAATCTCTCCATATTTGGTAGGTCTGATGTTCATTTGCGGATTTTCGGGTGCAATGGAAAAAGATGCTATGACTTTTTTATACTCTTCACATTTTGTTCGCTTTCTTTTAATTAATTGATTTGGGATTAAGTCACAAGTCCAGTGTTGGTGTTATTCCATCAAGGTAGAGTGGGAAGCAAGAATGCATAAATGTGAATCAAAGAAACTGTTAGTGTTGAACTTAGATTTACAACTAGACATTTCAGTTACAAATTGATGAGATCTTTCCGCCAATCTAGCACTGCGCTTAAATTCTTAGGTACCAAAGAGGGAAGCTCGTCAAAGCAATTAGTATGAAATTATTTACAGAAAATAGCACAGGTGAGGTCGATTACGGCGGTGGGAGGGTAATTTCTCTGCATTTGGGCAGCAAATACTCTTTCAAAATTTTTTATTAAAGATGACAGATATATTGTGTCGATTAATTTTACTGATCGACTTTACCAAATTACGCATAATCCTTATCCGAAAAGGAGGAAATTCCATCATAAATTGTCCAAAGTTCCTTTCGAAAGGAATATGGTCCAAGCTTACGACAACTTTTCTCAGTGAGGGTAGAGACAAATGAAAAGTTTTATAGACCGAATAAGTTTAGTGTCGTAAGCAAGTAAGGTATGACGTGTGTGCATGCGTCTCTCTCTCTCTCTCTCTCTCTCTCTCTCTGTGTGCGTGCGTGCGTGCGTGCGTGCGTGCGTGCGTGCATGAGTTTATTATATATGCATTTGACAATGCAGCGTCTTAAATTATAACTGGTTTAATTATAGATGGTGGCTTTTGTCGTATGAGTATTCCTTCAAAGACCCTAAATCTGTATAAATATTAATCGAAACCGACACAACATATCTGTTTTTAATATATATATATATATATATATATATATATATATATATATGTGTGTGTGTGTGTGTGTGTGTGTGTGTGTGTGTGTGTGGTTAACATCAATACGCGGAACATGAAGTATGAATTGATTTTATTAAAAATTAACAGATATAATGTCTGTAATTTATTCCGTCAGACATGTCTAAAAGAGAATTTGCTGCCTAAATATACAAATTTTAAATCACACATATATATATATATGTGTGTGTGTGTGTGTGTACACAAACTACGTTTATACATATATCTACGTTCGTAATGCAAGTTAATGTTTCATGTTTTTCAAAGTCGTCAGGCACAAATGGGGAATAAACCCCTTAATACAGTTGTTTTTTTTTAAATACTAGGTCTCATGGGAGGAACACTAAATTATACGCAGATTCAAAGCTCAAAGTTAATATAAACTTAATATGTTATTGGGGTATACATTCTAAATATAGAGTGTAGGTAGGGATATAGTGGGGAAAAATAAAAATAAAATAAAAATAACGAAAAAAAGTAATGTGTGAAACAATAAGAAAGAAGAAGTAATTTCCCTTTATGTGTTAGCTGAAAGATTAAATATAATAAAACAAGTTTTCTGAATAAGAATGTTCAAAGTTCTGTATTAGATAGGATGATGTTTTCATTTGTCGATTATATATGACTAAGAGAGCTGTTGCAACTTGGCTTGTTACACAGAACTGATGGTGAGTGATATTTAAGTTCTGTGTGTGTGTGCACAGTGAGTAGAGTGAATAGTGTGAGTTGCTGAGTTCTACTGAGTTCTGCTTCTACTGTCTATTTTTGGAACGAATCCTGGTTTATATTACTATCGGTAGGCTCCCAGGACAACGGCGGGAGAAATTTCGAGAGAACACAAAAAATATCTGATTGGATGAAAAATTACACAATCGGTGATTTTATAACAAAAGCATGTTTGTGAATTAACAGTAGGAAAAATTCAGTGTGGTGAATGCGATCATTAAATTGTCCTGTGATAGTTAGTATTTATTATTTGACCAATCGCAGTTGAGAAAAATGTAGGCGTAGCAAGCATAGTAGTAATCACTACAATTGTTTATAAATAATCTCTGTTTCAAGGGTGTAATACTGCACAGTATATCAAAGCAAACGTTTAATAATATTAGGATATAAACTAAAAAGTGTAGAAGGACAAAGAAGTTAAAAAGTGAGGTAAAAAGAAAAAAAAAGGAAATTTAAAAGAAAAAATATATAACAAAAAGATGAACGCCGTGTAGCCCGTTACGTATTAATAAACACTGAAATGGTTAAAGGGGGATAATCAGTATTAAGTTTATGTTAACTTTGAGCTTCGAATCTGCGTATAAAATTAGCGTTCCTCCCATGAGACAATATTTAAAAAAAACAAAACAGAAATTGTATTAAGTGGTTCATTCGCCATTCGTTCTTAACCTAGCCCCGGGTAATTTTGCACATAAAACCTTTATTTAAAACAATGCCTACATTTTCTATGTATAGTATATAGAATAGTCTCTACTTAGTTTATTTACCTCTGCGGACATACCTTAAAAAAACCCTTTTTTTTTAGTTTTTATTCGTTTAAAGTCGGAACATAAAGGGAACAGAGGAACCCTTACCGTGAGATATATCGAATAGATATAAATCGAAGTTTAAAATATATCTAATATTCTTTGTTTAAATGTCTGTATACCTTGCTAAGCAAATTACCTTGTCTCTTATTGTATTAAAGTTTAATTAAAACTTATCAATTCCATATATGATGAAAATTGAAATTAATGTTAAACTTTTTATAAACAACTGTTTTTAAGGGTTTTACTCGATTTGATATTTAAATTTGATTGCAACTGATTTTTATCGATTTATTTTTTTTAATTTTAATTATATATTTGATTTTATTTATTATTTAATTTGATTTATAATTGATTTGTTTAAAAATCTGTTCGATTAATATTTAAATTAGTTCGAATTTAATTTACTAATGAATAGCATATTGCCATTGTTCCGTTCCAGGATGAGGATTGACAGTGTAATGAAAAGTTTGCCCTTGCATTCTGAAATATGTTCCGCATGTCAGGTATGACACTTATGTTTTCACCAAAGGACCCAACTGTTGATGCTCTTTTGTAGTTGCGTATGTTTTCTCTGAATTTGACTAAATTATAGTATTGAAAAAATAGTTAATGTGTACATGCATGTGCACGACTAATCAAAATTTTATTAGCAATCCCGCATGCTTTATTAGAGCATTATTCTACATAGTATACAATGGGTCTATTTTCATTGAATATATATATATATATATATATATATATATATATATATATATATATATATATATATATATATTCATGGAGACCTACCGGACACTATTCGGAATATACTTGTCGACAACACTAATATAATAGCATCATCCACTTGCAAAAAAAGGCTAAAAATAATGGAAGCCTTACTTATAAAAATAAACAAACCAACACTTAATAATATTAACTTTGAACATAATAATATTAACTTTGAACATGGACATAATATCTTGACCGTGTTTTGAAACAAAAAAATGAATCACTTTATAAAACATACACATAACAAACTATTTCTAATTCTAAAAGTTGAAATATAATCCTTGATAATGGCTAAATGTATATGGCTGTTTTTCGATTTTTAAGTCACATAGTAAAAATTTGTGTTCATGTCTGCATTTTGAGATAAGCTCAGATCGTTTATTTAGTTAATTATTTTGGTCTGGGAAGGTAATAATAGCTATTTTTTCCTCCAAGCAACCTGAAAACTTTGCGTGGAGAAAAAAATAGCTATTATTACCTTCCCAGACCAAAATAAATTACTAAATAATCGATCTGAACTCATTTCAAAATGCAGACATGAAAACAAATTTTTACTACGTTACTTAAAAATCGAAAACTGAAATGAATAAATACAAATAAACAAAATAATATAAAAAAACAAGTAAAATAAATTGACCCAAACAAATAATAAACAAATTAACAAACTACTCCCGTTAGAATAGACGAAATAGAATAAATGAAAAATAAATAAATAAAATACATAAAAACAAGTAAAAACAATCAACCCGAATAAGTAAATAAAGTAAATAATAATAAAAAAAATTAACAAACCAATCTCACCAAAATAACCGTCAGAATGCACTACAACCACCAATCCAAAAATTGGACCTAAAAATCACTATATCTGCTATATATCGATAAAAAAACATCACTACGTTACTCAAAAATCGAAAACAAAATAGAACAAATAAAAATATACAAAATAAAAAATAAGTAAATAAATAAAAAACAAATAAAAATGAATACAAATAAATGAACAAATTAACAAATCGCCCCCGCTAAAATAACCATTAGAACTAATAAAATAAAAATAAATAAGCAAAAACAAGTAAAAATACTCAATCCAAATAAATAAATTTAAAACGTCTACCAGCCAAAATAACAGAATAGACTACTGCAAGCAATCTAAACATTGGACGAATAAATAGCTTTAATTATCTTCTCAGACTAAAATAAACTATTAAATAAGCAACCTAAGCTAATCCCACTCATCATTTTATACTACGTTAATAAAACATGAAAAAACGAAAAGAATAAATAATAAAAAATGAAAATGGAAAACAAATAAAATAAATGAACCCAAACAAATAAATAAATAAACAAACCACTCCCAAAAATAACCGCCAGAATAGATTACCCGCAATTCATCACTGACCCATATATATAAATAGCCGAAGAAAACTTCAGCATTCGCGGCCTGACGTAGCGTCCAGCATGAAACAGACTGTCGCCTCTGAGTGTGACTTCAATGTCCACTTTATATATATATATATATATATATATATGAGATAGAGAAAGAAAAAATAGAGTAAAAATCAATAGTTCGTAGCATTTACTTTTAAAAAATGTGCTCAATACAGTGTAGAGCAAAGTATAATATTTTTAAAATAAAAATATTTTAAATCGTTGCCCAAAATCTTTCATGTTTCAATACTATGAGTGTACTATGAGTTCGATGGTTGGTAACTGGTGATAAAAATTATTTTTTAGGGAAATCTGGAAACAAATCGTTACCTCTTTTACGCAAATTAAAGGGGGAGATAAGGTCAGATTTAAAAAATATACTCGTGGGTATGTTTCGATTAACCAATTAAATATCAGATCGACGCTAAACAAGCTATTTGGCATAGATCTGACATTTAATTGGTTAATTGAGACATACCCACAAGTATATTTTATTTCAAATCATCTCTATCAAAAAAAAGGGGGGGGGGCAATATATCTGACTTTAACATTGAATTGATTCTACAAGAAACGAACCTTTAAATTTTCTTCGATGCAATGAAAAAGAAAGAAATGGAGACATTATCTTCTGTGTTTAGTCAGCCATTTTATATACACTTTCGCTTTATCTCCATCTGAAACAGGTATGGTATCTTTTTTTGGTTATATTATATTTTTTAAATCCTGCTATCTTAATGAATATGAAATACGTCTCATTTATTGTTGTCATTTTGTTTGTGATTGGTGCAGCTACCGGGAAGAATATATGACATCATCACAAGATTAGAACCTGCATGAACTTATATTCTGTAACACATATGCATTTCTTTGATGTAGCTATCTTTTCAGACGGAAGACATAATGAAAAGACGAACGTAAAAACAGAAAATATATTTATTTGTGAATTCCGGAGTTGATCCTTCAAATCTACAAATCAATCATTCGCCCTTGCATGAAGTATTGCTGTCATATATGGTCTGGAGCCCCTTCTGTTTGTCTCAAGGTCCTTGATAAAAATCCAAAGACAGATATGCAATGTATATGGCCCTGATCTGCCGTCTCCTCCCTCTGTCTTTTTTTTACAAATACTTTCACGGTAACCGCACCGATAAGCTGTTTTCGCTTGTTCCCAGACTTCATGAATTTAAGCGCTCAACTAGGCTGGCATCACGCTCACACCCCTTCACTGTCGAAACTGTTAAATGTAGCCGTCTCTTCTACTCCAATAGCTTCACGTCTCGCACTTCTCGCCTGTGGAAGTTCCTCCCCAATTCTTGTTTTCCTGATAGCTATAATCTCCAACTATTAAAATGTAATGAGAATTGACGTCTCTAGATGCCCTGATCTATCCCCTAACCTTCTCTTCAACTTTTCCTCTATTACTCCTCTTTGCTCTCGATCCCACTCTCTGTAATCTCTTGTGTGCTAGTGGCTTCCCGCCTTGCTTCGGGTTGAATGCTTAAAAAAAATGAAACCCTCATGCTATCGTCTCAATTAACGTAGACATTACCTGCACTTGGCATAATCAGTCAAATCCCACAATCCACTCGTCACAGGTGATTCGAGAAACCGTCAGTGCAAAATCCCTGATGAAATGGTTGTAAAAAAAACAATAATTGTTTTTTTTCGTTTCACCCCAAACAAGGCAAGAAATCCACGTAGATACAAGAGGTTACATATATTTTTATATGCTAAGTGTTAATCATCAATGACGATGATATACCCAGATTTTAAAAAAATTAAAGATGGAATCGACCTTTTCCCATTTCTGTAGGGAAAATTTTGTGGGGAAAATGGCTGCAGAATCCTTAATGGAAAGTTACCTTTATTTTTTTTTAGTATGCCCCGCCTTATGTTGTGATATACCTCATACGGCTTGCTGTTCGATAAAAAAAACAAAACAAACTATGTTGCACTTAATAAAAATGACATAAAAAGTTATTAATATGTCTAATGGGGAAAGGTGTGATAAATGTGATTCTACAGAAAGATACAGAGAATACAATGGACTGAACACCTGGTTAACAACGAAATTTTAGAGAAAATATAACCAGAAAGAAAACTTATACTTAACACCAGGAAAAGACAGTTGACATTTCTAGAGCACATAATGAGAACAGAGAGCTTGGAAATGTTGATACTCACTGGTTTACAAAAAGGACACATGGCACAGGCGTTAGTTAGATCCAATGACAGGACCCAAAGAATGTGAGTTCAATACCTGGTTAAGGCGGTGGAGAAATTTAAGAAGGAAATTAACAGGAGATAATTGACATCCATTAGACATGGCACGTGGAACTAGAACAGTCTACTCCAGTGAGCGAAATAAAGGGTCCAGTTCGACATTCCAACCACCTGAAGAAGGCCGGAGCGTACAACGGCTGAAACGTTGTAATAAATATGGCGACAAAGATGATTGGTTTGGTTTGGCTTGTTTTGTTTTACGGAATATCAACCTCAATGGGTCATTTAATGCCGATAACTTTTTTTTCCAGGTAACACTTTTGTCTTGTCAAAAATATATTTTTGTTAATATTTTTTTCCGCAAAAATCTAATCCAGTGAGCGAAATAAAGGGTTCAGTTCGACATTCCAACCACCTGAAGAAGCCCGGAGCGTACAACGGCCGAAACGTTGTGATAAACATCGCGACAAAGATGAGGACAATAGTCCGAATAATGTAAATAATGTAAAAAAAGAAAAATCGGTTGTTTACTACGAAATTTATTATCTGAAAATTGATTTACATTATAATATCTGGCAGTGAATAAATTCTATTTTTTTATGTTCAATTTTAAACACTTTTGTTCGGCTTAGTTTTCCTTCATTTATTTATTTATTTTTTGTCTTTTTGAATGTATGAAAAGCGGGTGCAGATATCGTTCCAACTTCTGTATGTCAAACTTCGTCATTTCGCCTTCTTCGGTACTCCCCGTCATTTCCGGCACGCTGACGACGAAACTCTGTCGGACGCAATTAACACCCATACACTCTCATATAGAACACCAAACACGATGACATTAACTAACAGAAACTTTATTTATTATTCAATTTCAAACAAATCAAAACATTTCAGAAAGTAAGGGCGAGTTAATTTGGCATTTGGTTAGCGGAAAAGTTGCCAACACAATTTACGTCTTTTCAAATTTCCAAGGTGAGTTAAGTGTTTCTTTCACTCTTCATCTTTCTCTCATTCTCTTTCACTCTCTCTCTCTCGATATATATATATATATATATATATATATATATATATATATATATATATATATAGTACAGGTAATCGATCCGTTGTTATATAATCCGAGTGGATCCTAGTAATATTAATTATTAAAACTGATCCACAGAGAGCACGAAGTTTTTATTTTAACAGAGCATATGTATTTTTACATGTAATTTTTGTTTTTTGCTGTAATATATATATATATATTCTTCTGCAAAGAAACGAGATTTGCAATTTTCAAAATTTTTTTTTTAAACTAAAAATCTTTTTTGAAGGTTTTATTTTAGTTTTAATTTCAAGGTAATTGATTAAATTTAACAGTCCTTTTTATAAAAGTAAAATATGGTGTTGTGTCTAAAAACGAATATAAATTGATTGGAATGAGGTTTTTAATCGCGAAATATCTCTGATTTTATCCATGTTTGCAATTCTCTCAGCATGACGTAATTCTCTTTTTAAATCAAAACCTTTCATTAATAAAATATACTTTTTTGAAACATAATTTGAGGAAGATTAGCTGATTTTAAGTGTAATTAATCTGATTAGAAACAAAATATTGCTTATTTTTACATTGTTCAAACTGTTGTCCTATTTATTGTCATATTTACGCTGTTTCGGCTGTTGTACGTATCGGCCTTCATCAGGTAATATACGTTGAAATTTCGAACCGAAATTGAGGTAGATTGTTCTAGTTCCACGGTTCCTGCCTTTTCTTGATATCTCAGTTTCAGTTATTCACCTTTAATAACTCAACTCTGCAAGTTTTTGTTCACCTGTTGCCAGATATCGAACTCACAACTCATTGGGTCAAGTCACTGGATCACTTCAACAAACTCTTTTACCCACTTGGCTTTTAGATTAAATTATTGAAGAAAATAATTTTTACGTGGAGCTGGATATTTCCAAGAAATGTTGACAACTCTCTTGATGTTTGGGAAATTTAAATAATTGTTTTTACATATATCTAAACATTACTTGACGAATATAACGTGAGCGTCTTTTTATATAATATTTACCTAACCAGTAATTTTAAAATTTAGGAAAATATTCTAAGTAACCTAATAATTTATTTAATTTTAGGAAATTTGGCCTTAAATGTATTATTGTACTGCACTTATTTTCTGATAACGACGTGTATGAACTTCAATATATAACACCGGCACGTTTATTCACACACAAAAAACAAAATTCCTTTTAAAACTATAGGTCGATGAATAATTGTAATAATTTTTTTCTCGTAATATTAGTAAATATAGGTCGTACTCCATAACAATATAACTTAACCCGTATAAATTGATACAGAATCCTAAAAGATTTTTTAAATTAAAAAAAAAATAAAAATTAATATTTTTTAAATGAAAACAAACCTTGTAAAAATTCATGATTTATCGAATTTTGTTTTCTTAAACCCATAGTATCCATAATTGTTAATGTCATTATATTTTTTTAATTTTACAATTCAGTGAAAATTTTTGGTAAATGTAGATCTAGTTTTACGAAAGAAAATTGATGATTTCTCAGAAAATAGAGACAGATTTTGATGATTTCTCAGAAATATAGACAGATACTGTTTAAAGTTATAGGAATGTTTTCTTATCCGAACACGGTCAGCACATTGTAGCCGTGTTCATAGTTACTGTTACTAAGTGTTGGCTTTTCCTTTTTTATGAAGACTTGTATTATTTTCAATCTTTTTTATATGTGGATGAGGCTATTATAATAGTATTTTCTGCTAGTATGTTTCAGTAGAAGTTTGGTAGATTTTTTGTGCGTGTGTTTAAACTGATAACATCGATAAAATCAACAGAGGCTACAATCCAGGATATCTATACGAAAATATAAAAATACATAATACTGGATACTCACTACGACCTATCATTTCACAGATCCCCCACCCTATATACGAACTGTCAAAATTCTTTAACGTTTAATTACTCTATAGTGTCACATCAACTCACGAATTCCTCCAAATTCTAAAGACCATAAAACTCAAGGTATTTTAGCGTCACTCGACGTTGAAAATTTATTTACAAACGTCCTCGTTAATCGAATTATCAATATAATCCTTAATTCTATTTCACATCCATCCATCAAACCAAATATCCTAAAAAAAAATTATTGCATGTGTGACACCCGACCTTGGTCACGACGCCAAATGTGACACCGGTCCTTTGTCACGACGCCAATATGTGACGGGCTAACCCTGGGACATCGGTTGAAGTCTTGTTGGGTTCTAGTACCAACTTGTCGTACTCGGCTCGCTTCCAACGCCTGGTCACCGAAGCAACTTGATCTCGATTCAACCTACCCACGTTGTGATTTGATCTTAGGTTGACGAGATCAATCAAACGTCGGGCTGTAGTGCCAGCCGAATCCGGGTCAAGGTGATACTGCACAATAAATGTAGACAAAAAAACAAAAAACAAAAGCACAAACAACAACTTCAAGGCGAGCGACTGGTTAGGAATAGCGATTAATTTTATGTCGGTTTGTTGAGTTACAGGAGTGCGTCTCTCTCTTTCTCTCCCGCCCGAAGAAAATAAAATGTGGATTGTAACACTTTTGCGTTCTTAGCTAGCTCTGGATATCTGGGTTGTTTTTCAATAAAGTCGGCTCTGGTAGAAAATATGTCGGACTTCTATAATTTGTTCTTGGTTAGAAGTCTAAGTCGGAAACTTGCTTTGGTGGGAAATCTAAAGTCGGACTTCAACAAATCTGTTCTTGGTTAGAAGTCTAAGTCGGAAGGCATGGAATCGTGCGGTCACCTGTGCGAGGCGTTATCTTCCGAGTCCCCTTGTCTCTTGGGCTCGACTGGATCTCTCTGCGAACTGCACTGCTCTTGGACTGCACTGCCACAAACTAACTTAACTGCCAAACGCCCGAAGACGTTTGCTTATATGGACGCCGATCAAACCCGGCGTGGGTCGGACGTGGTGTGGCCACCACGTTGATTTCAAATCCCCAATAAGGATTTTCATTGTTTTCGGTCAGAAATATTTATCATTTTCCATTTTTGGAAATCTTCTTCCACTCCCACCCTCTTCCGCTCTCATATGGGTATCTCACCATACTTTAGAGGGCGTCAACGGTTTTCCCACTTCCTCGCAGTAACATCTCATACCTATCCTCTCAATGGGCGGTGGCAGGCCTCCTCCCTGCGTCACATGGTCACCCCCGCTTGGCTATTCGGCCAATAGGCGTCAAAATAGTGTGAATGTGATAATCTCAATTTTTATCCAACGTCACGGCATATGGAATTCTTCAATTGGAATTTTGGCGAAATTGAGTTAATTAAAAAAAAATCCAATAACATGGCTTTTGTTATCACAAACGAATTTCAACAGAACACAGATGTCTTGTCCAACTGACATCTCCTTAACTCAGGGTTGGGCTTTGTGTGCGGTCGGCAGATGACCTATTAAATCCTTTCCCGATAATATAAGTTTTGGCTATCATGACACAGTTAATGTTTTATCTGCCCAAAAACTCTGGGATTCATCAACTAATTTTTACGACAATGACCATCAGAATTTTCGCCGTCCCGTTATCAAAATAACATCGCTTTGTGGGTGGCTTTTTTTTCTTTATCATCTAAGTTGTTAAGTCTCGTCACTATCTTTCTTTCTTTTCTTTCTCTTTTTCCTTCCTTTGTTTGGGGAAAATAACAAAACAAAAAGAATATCGCTCAGTATGTCATTCGTTCTATCTATCGGTTTAAGTTATCGCTCAGTATGTCTTTCGTTCTATCTATCGGTTTAAGTAATCCCCGTAATTAACTTCTGTGGTTAATTAATTGGTTAATTAACCTGCCGTTGCTAAATAGTGTTACACATGACTGCGCAACTAATTCCCTTTCTACCTCCATATCTACACCCAAACGACATGTCCCACGTAGAAAACAAGATAATGTACAAGTCACTGAACCCAAAATATATGTCTTCTAAGTAGACGATATTTTTATTTTAGCGGAAAACAAAAAGAAATGGACAATCTAAAAACCCCTTTCGGAAAAACATCTATCCTTAACTTTACCTATAAACTCCCATTCTTAGACGTTCTCGTAGAATTCAATAACATATTCACCAATTCATTATGCCCCCCCCGCCCCCAAAAAACCCACTGGCAGAAACTCTAGCCACCTTAATTTTAAGAGTGAATACCGATTAGATATAAAATAGTAGTTATGAAGAATTTCCTAAAGAGATCACACGAAAATTCATCACCTGTCTCCTTTTCCTTAAAGAATTAAATAACGTAAAACAGACGCTAGTTAACTACTTCATCGATCACCAAATTCGTTTATTTCTCTCTAAAGTAACGGCTATATTGACCATACAGATAAAAACAAAATCATTAACATCTTCTACAAAAAGCAAATACATGTCAACTGTAAGCAAGACAAATTTTCCCTGAGAAATGTTATAACGAAGTTCACAACCCCAGTCGATCTGAACAAGAAAATTAAATTAAATTATCTATTACAAAAAAACATTTCTTTAGTATTGCAAAGTGATTAAAGTGTTTATGAATTAAATTTAGGAAGGTTCGTCCAATATTCGTTTGAACATTACGATTATAAGGGGCGGGGTTAAGCCATAACACATTAAGTATCTGTTTATTTATTTTTCTACCTATTCTAAATTAATGGTCGCTTAGTCCTAATGGTTTTATATATTAAAGTAGTATAAAATGACGAAGTCTAAATATTTACTTTGAGTTTTTGTCATCGGGCGATCGCTATGCGAGGAAATAGGTGTAACGATTCAGACCTAATCTCTTTGTGCTGTTTCGTTGGTTAGTCTTACTGCTCTGTCTTGTCCTATTTGCTAGATATTGAACACCTTGAGTCATCGCCATTGCTAGATATTGAACACTTTGAGTCATTGCCATTCCTAGATATTGAACACCTTGAGTCAATGGGTGCTAGATATTGAACACCTTGAGTCATTGCCATTGCTAGATATTGAACACCTTGATTCATTGCCAAGGTAGAGATTTTTTTCTCTTTTTGTTCGTTTCTATATGTTGTTTTCATTCCTTTTTCAGATTCATCGTGTTTTTCTGCAGTTCAAAAGAACTAGATTGAGGTCCTTCCTCACAATGAAACTGACACAGCTCTTTCAAATCATAATTGCTACCATTCTGTCAAATCGACTGACAAGCGCCGACAACATTCTTTTCTTGTCTTTACCTTATTATGGCCATATCAATCCTCTAGTAAAATTGGCCGGAGAATTGGCGAATTATGGTCACACGAGCTACATCATTATCACTGAGAAATTTAGCGGGAAATTTGATCCAGTAAAAAATGGGGTCAACTTCGTTATAACAGAGGAGTATCCAGAGTTTCCGATCTTCAACGAGATCGCCTTAAATGTGTTTCGTTTCTCAGAGAAGTATGGGTTCAAAGAATCTTTTAATGCCCTGCACAAACTCTGCGATCGTTATCTTTTAGACGAAGAACTTTTTGCAAGGCTGAAATCGTTCAATGCGTCTCTAACGATCGTTGATGGGAATTTCGTGAGCAACTGTTTGACAGTTTTCGCATACAGACTAAGAATTCCTTTCATTCTTCTGGGACAACACAATCAGATTAACCTTCACCGAACCCCATGGGCAATATCAGTGTTCCCCCATTTTTCTCTCTGCATAGGGCAGATAACATCTTTTTCAATGAAGATCAAGAACATGTTGTATCATTTTCAAGATTACATAAATCCGGCAATTGGTTCCCCAGGCAAAGATATCAAAGTCTATGCACCTGAACGGCCGGATATTTCTTTTGACGAACTCATACGACAAACTCAACTCTACATATTCGATACGGATCACTTTCTACATATTCCTTTACCAGCACTTCCAAATGTCAAATACATCGGTGGAATAGCTGTCCAACCGGCGAGACCTCTAAAAGGAAAAATCTTGAAATTTGTTAATGCTTCTAAACATGGGGTCATCGTTGTATCCCCAGGAAGTCTTATCAGTTGGGGCGTTCACGTAAAAAAAATGGAAGAAGCGTTCAGTAGGATTAAATATGATGTCGTCTGGAAATATTCAAATTCTTCATATTCCCGCCCAAATGTTCTACTAAGAAAATGGCTTCCCCAAAACGATCTTCTTGGTCATCCAAACATCAAATTGTTTATTACGCACTGTGGAAACAGTGCTCAATATGAAGGTTTGTACCACGCTGTTCCTATGATTGGATTTCCACTTCTTGTAGATCAAATTTACAATGCTCGAAATATACAGTTAAAGAAATATGGATTCAAAATGGACATTAATAGTTTCTCAGTGGATGAGTTGGTAAGAAATATTGAAGAGGTTATTGAAAATCCTATCTATAAGAACAATATTGCAAAGATGAGCGAAATGTTCCGATCACAAAAAGAGCTTCCATCGGCTAGAGCAGCCCGCCTTGTAAATGAAATCATGAAATATGGAGGCGATCACTTAAGATCAGAGATTCAAGACATTCCGTTGTATGAGTTTTTAATGCTTGATATTTTGGCCGTCATTTTTACAGCTGGTTTCGTAATTTTGTTTCTGACGATTTTTCTTTTAAGGAAATGTCTCTCAATTGTTTGCAGAAAAAAGAAGACAAAGGCAGAATAAAGCTGAAAATCTTTTACTTTTTTGGAATTTCGACAATAAATAAAGAAAATTAAACATTCTTTAAAAATTAGGTTTACAAAACTTAGTTGTGTGGAATTATTTAATTATTAGAAATAACTAATAACAATGAAATCTATCTATCTATCTATCTATCTATCTATCTATCTATCTATCTATCTATCTATCTCAGTCTGTTCATATCTATATATCTCAGTCTGTTCATATCTATCTATCTATCTATCTATCTATCTATCTATCTATCTATCTATCTATCTATCTATCTATCTATCTCTGTTCATATCTATCTATCTATCTATCTATCTATCTATCTATCTCAGTCTGTTCATATCTATCTATCTATCTATCTATCTATCTATCTATCTCAGTCTGTTGCTATCTATCTATCTCAGTCTGTTCATATCTATCTATCTCAGTCTGTTCATATCTATCTATCTATCTATCTATCTATCTATCTATCTATCTATCTATATATCTATCTATCTATCTATCTATCTATCTATCTATCTCAGTCTGTTCATATCTATATATCTCAGTCTGTTCATATCTATCTATCTATCTATCTATCTATCTATCTATCTATCTATCTATCTATCTATCTATCTATCTATCTCTGTTCATATCTATCTATCTATCTATCTATCTCAGTCTGTTCATATCTATCTATCTATCTATCTATCTATCTATCTATATATCTATCTATCTATCTATCTATCTATCTATCTCAGTCTGTTGCTATCTATCTATCTCAGTCTGTTCATATCTATCTATCTCAGTCTGTTCATATCTATCTATCTATCTATCTATCTATCTATCTATCTATCTATCTATCTATCTATCTATCTCTCTATCTATCTATCTCAGTCTGTTGCTATCTATCTATATATCTATCTCAGTCTGTTGCTATCTATCTATCTATCTATATATCTATCTATGTGATCATGATTCTCGACAGCTTACTCTCTATTTCTGTTCTAAGTCACACGTATCCCATTAACTTTGTGGAGATAACTCGGTGCCCCCCGTTTCAATTAGCTTCAGTGTGCCCTGTGAATGTTTAATTTATCGTGAACCTCAAAACCATATGTTTATCACACATATCTTCTTTCTTTACTACATATTTTAGCAATATCATCTGTCACTTTCTTACTGCAATGTCCTTGATGTTACTATTTTCATTAAAAGTTTTTAGTTGATTTATCTCCATCGATTTCTCCGCATTTGTTAGTAGAACCACATCTCTGTCGATTCAAGACCCTTCTTTAACTGTGAGATAATATTTACTGCTATATAGGCAGGTAGACATAGCATTGCAGTCGAGCAAACATTTCTTTCGTTCAAAGGAAAATTTCAGACATTTTAATACTTTACTTTCTAGCGGACATACGATTCTTTAAAGGGGCAGTAACAAGGATTTCAAAAGATCCGGTTAATACTTCAATATCTGTCTATATCTCTGAGATGAGGCATTATGAGATGAGGTATTATGATTACTTGTATTATTTACATGATTCGGACAGCTATCCTCTTCTTCATTGCTATATTCACAACGTTTCGGCCGTTGTACGCTCCGGCCTTCTTCAGGCGATTGGAATTACGAACCGAACCCATTTATTTGGTCCACCGGAATAGATTGTTCGATCTCCACGTGCCATGCCTCTTCCGAATCTCTCAGTTATTTCTCTTTAACTCAACACTTCAAGTTTTGGTTCACCACTGCTGTGGCCTGGTATTGAACTCACAAATCTTTGGGTCTAGTCACTCGATATAACCAAAGTTTTATCCTTTTTTATTATTTTTATTATATATTTTTTAAATTTTTAATTTTAGATTTTTTACCGTTTTACGTATATTTTCTTAATATTTTATTTATTTATTTTTTCTAAAATTTTAAATATTTTAAAGTCATTTTTCTTTATATAAACTATTTGTGGTCATTATTGTTCATGTATTTTTTAAAAAAAGAAGGAGAAAATATATATTTTTGTTCTTTGGTTCTAATATTTACTATTTTAAATTAAAAAAAAAATATTTGGACTAGGATCTTTATTTTGTGACTCATTTTCAACCTGACTTGGGATGTTAATATTTTTAAATATAGCTCAACGTTATATTATTAACTGTCTCACTTTTAAGCCAGACACTTCCACCTCCCCCTCCCATGATACTGGCGGTTTGATTAACATAATGTCTATATTTTTTTATCGGCTGCTCCTGCTTCCTTTCTTTTCTTCTTTCTCCCTTTTTCCTTTTTCTCTTCTTTTTCTTTTTATCTGTGTTTAAATTTTAAGTTCGTATTTGATTCCTTCACACTTTTAAGTTGACAATGCCAACAGAATAAGTTTTGTTGGTTGAAATAGCTATTCGAATGAGGTAAATTTGTATTTCTATTCTATGTAATTATATATATATATATATACGGCTTCAGGGTAAAATTTCCGACTGACGCGAATTCAGCCGGTTTTCGATTCTAGCCAGAGGCAACCGGACGTCTAGCCACACTGATGAGCTGTGATACAGCGAAACAGTCTGTCTGTGGATGACAATATATACATATATATATATATATATATAAACAGATATTAATAGCCAAAATAAAACGCACATAGGATGCACTGAATGTGCTTTCAAACGTAGATGGTACAATCATAGGTCGTCATTTAAATTAGTAAATCTTAGGTACTCTACCAAACTAGTTGACCATGTGTGGAATTTAAAAGAAGAAAAAATACAGATATCCGATTGTAAAATGGAAAATTTCTTAAAATGGCGAAGCCTTATAACAACCAAAACAATATTTGCAACCTCTGACAATAGGAAAAATAAGAAATTATGACATTTCCGAATCCCAAGAATATTTTGATATCCGATGTTTTGAGATCTTGCATACATATTAGGAAATTCCTCTTAAGCACATAAAAAGTACATTTCAATTAACCCCCACCCATACATTCGTAATACTCTTCTTCTTCTTCTTCTTCTTCTTCTTCCTCTTCGTCGTCGTCGTCTTCTTTGTCTTCTTCTTCGTCTTCTTCTTCTTCTTCGTCTTCTTCTTTTCTTCTCCTTCCTCTTCTTCTTCTTCGTCGTCTTCTTCGTCTTCTTTTCTTCTCCTTCTTCTTCTTTTCTTCTTCTTCTTTATTCACATCCGCCTCCCTTTCTATTACACCTAACGTAGTCCGTTGTTCACTTATTTTTCAAAATAATAATATAGCGTTCATTAGGGTTCTTTTTTTATAAAAAGGAAGGGATAAGAAGTCATTTGATAAAAATCGCCTGAGGATAACTTAAGGTTGCAAGCAAGTCAGTGGATTCAACTGTCCTCCTGAATTTTAAAGTATATATATATATATATATATATATATATATATATATATATATATATATATACACAAAATGAAATAGGCTAAGTCCGATAATTATAATGATAATCGGCGGCTATAAACCAGTATATATTTATAGGTTTGTAGCGGACCGGGTGTTTACGTGTTGTTAAATTAGGAACACGTGTGTAACTCCTGATAGATTATTAAAAGCTCCACTACACGAATATGGCGGACTCAAGTTGAGTCCAACCAAAGATGTAAAGAAAACAAACAAGACCGATATATATATATATATATATATATATATATATATGTTTATATATATATATATATATATATATATATATATATATATATATATATATATATATATATATACAACAAGTATATGTATTAAACAACAAAATTTACAATGGACAAAAACATCAAAATTTGGGCTTGTGTGTGAATGATCGTACGTACATGTATGCGCGCGCTCGTGTGTGTGTGTGTGTGTTTCGTGGCGTTTTCCTACAAGTGGGCAACAACGCAAATCTCTGCGAGAGATCATATCTTTTAAATGTGTCCGCTGAAATGCAAAGTAAAAAGAGCACGAGGCAAGAAATCGCCCAGTATTTATAGTATAGGTAGATCCTGCCCTAGTGAACAATTGGACAATTAAGGAGGAGTTAATTCCGACAGTTTTATCAAAACTCCCCATCCTAATTTTCCACTCCGTTCCATTATATCCCAAATTCCAACTCCTGTCTACTAACTAAAACGCTTAACCAATCAATTACACCATACATATCTAACAAATACAGTATTAAATCAACCCTTGAACTTATACATATATTAAAAACATAAATACCTAATAATGAAACCATAGCATCAGTTAAAGTTAAAAATTTCTTCACTAACGTTCCAGTTAGAGAAACCATTGACTTATTAAAAAATATATATAAGAATTCGTTTCTGTCTCCATTAACAATTAAGGCTAAAATACTAATAAAATACTTTCAACCTATACCATCTATGATCACAGAAATAACGTATATGCGTAACGAGACGATGTTTCTATGGATTCAGTTCTGGGTCGAAACTTCAGCAACTTCTACATGGCGAACCTAGAAAATAATATATTTAGCACCGCCAAAAAAAGAAAAAAGAAAAGAAACCTCCATCTACCTAAGATGTGTAGGTAATATTCTTATTTTAGTTAAAATCATAGAAAAAATAGTTGAACTCCAAAAATCTTTCAAAAAACTCTATCCTCAACTTCATCTACGAACTTAACGAAGATAACAGAATTTCCTTGACATGTTAAGAGACACAAATAATAACACATTTATTACCTCCCAATATAACAAAAACATACAACCAGCAAAAAATCTTGCACTCTCAACCCTAAGAGTGAATGTCCAGATTACTACAAAATAGCACTTATACAGAATTTAATTAACCGAGTACAAATTAATTCCTCCACTAAAAAGATTTTCTACACTGGACTAAAAAGAAAATATTAAGCAGATTCTCATTAATAATGACTTCCCAAAACACATTGTAGATGAATAAATAAGACGATTTATCAAAAACCACAAAACACGTCAAATAGAACATGGTACTTCCTCAATTGACCCTACATATATCAAACTCTCATATTGCAACCAGATGCATGCTAACTACAAACAGGATGAGAAAATCAAAACAAAACAGATTAGCACCAATATATCTCTCATAGATCCCAACAAAAAAAATCATATATTATACAAAATAAAATACAATCAATTTAATTAATAACTCCTCCACAAGGCCTAAAATGGACCAAGTGAGGATCGAACTCACTATTCAGTCGTTATTGATCTACTAGACCACGTCAAAGTGATACGAATTTTAGCAGTGGTCTAAATGTATTTCCTGGGCAAATCTACACCAGGAACTTGTGACCTTCCTTTATATATTTATATATATATATATATATATATATATATATATATATATATATATATATATATATATATATATATATATATATATATGTGTGTGTGTGTGTGTGTGTGTGTGTAGTTGTATATTTAGGCAGCAATCCTTCGTTTACCCCTGTTTCATTAAAAATGACAGACAAGGTAGTAGGTTTAAGCTTTTTATTTAATTTTTCTTATGATCGAACAAGAGCTTTCTTTTCTGGACAAAGGGTGTGTAAAAACTGTCCAAATGTTTTATAGTTCCGAGCGCTTTCGGCTATACCTTTAGCCATTATCAAGGATGATTCAATTTTTCAGCTTAATTGAGTGTGTGCATTAGGTGTATGTCTTAGTGTGTTATTAGACTGTGTCAAGGTGTTCTTTAGTATCATGTTATGTTTGCATTAAGCGGGTATTGAACTCACACTGTTTGGGTTCTGTGACTGGATCTAACCAACGCCTTTATCCACTGTGCCATGAGTCCTTGAGGAATAAGTCAAATAAGGCGTTAGTTAGATCCAGTGAAAGAACCTAAAGAGCGTGAGTTCAATACCCGGTTAAGGCAGTGCAGAACTTGGAGAGGACAATTAACAGGAGATAACTGATAACTGACATCCATTAAACATGGCACGTGTAACTAGAACAGTCTAACCCATTGAGCTAAATAAAGGGTTCAGTTCGACATTCCAACCGCCTGAAGAAGGTCGGAGCGTACAACGGCGAAAACGTTGTAATAAATATGGCGACAAAGTTGAGGACAATAGTCCGAATAATGTAAATAGTGTGCATCTAGTTAGTTCAACAGTAAAACGGCGAGACCTGGTTGCCTATCTAGTAACACGCTTAAATTCATGTCGTCGAGTCTACAGGAAACAGTGTTCATCAGGACAATTGTTATGAAAATATTTGTTGAGTTGATATCAAAGCAAGATTCCCACTCAACAGCCACAAGTGTGCACATTCTTAGTGTCGTTTCTTTTGTCGATGTTTACATATATCTAATCACAATGCGAAAACAGCTTGTTCCATACAAACGAAGTTGGCAAATAACAGCAAGGAAGCATGTCGTCCCGATCTATGGAGTTGCTGTCAAAACAATACAGCTGAAGTCAACACACACACACACACACACACACACACACACACACACACACACACACACACACACACACACACACACACACACACATATATATATATATATATATATATATATAAGTTGTGACTTATACAAAGCTGTCGGTATTTCTTTTCATATAACTAGGGTTCTCTGAGTTCATTCATTCCAACTGATAAGTTAATATTAGATTATATCAGCTAATTTGGGGAGATGACCTAAAAACCGGCGGGTATTTGTGACAGATGATAAATGACCTCTTTCCCTGTCTGTCGGTTAATTAGAAGACTTTAAAGAAGAACTCGTGGACTAAGCTAATAATCACAAGGTCACTAAGTGTTTTAAAAATGATGAAAAATTAATATAAATTAGTATTGATAGCAGATACGTAAAGGAAATGAAAACGAGAAGAAAAGACTAAACATCAGTTGCAAGAAGAGGAAATCCATAGTTTTCAGCAAAAGGAACAGCATAATACGCAAATTACAAATTGGAGATGTCAAATCAAGCAAGTGAACAAATATCTGGAAAGTGTTTTATCAGAGGACAGAAATTGGGACACTGAAATCCGAAGCTGCATTGTGATAGCGAAAGTTGCTACTTGGAGTGGCTCTTTGGCCTTGTACATGGCGAACATTATTTAAAAAAAAATGAAGGATAGAATTAAGCATATGTAGCCTCTAATTTACCCGTCTTTTTTTTTTTACATAATTTCATTCCTCTACTCCGGTGGTACATGTATATCCGATGCTTTTTGTTTCTCGTTTGACACATTTTTTTATGCTGCCACAAATTATAAAAAAAAAACTTTTAATTATTTTTTATTTAATTGCTTAACCAATAAGAATAAATAAAATAAAATAAGATAAAATTAAACAGTATTTGAATCTGAAAGCATTATATAGGTTTTCATTTTACAGAGTAATTAAAATAACGTTCGGTACATATCGCCTCACTGACATAAAAAAATTATCAAATTTTAAAACAAAATAGTTTGTCCATTTAAAATAATGCATTTATTAGTTTTGTTTGGTTTGTTTTGTTTTACGGCATATCAACCTCTATGGGTTATTTAATGCCGACAACATTTTTATTACTGATAATATTTTGTTTTTTCAAAAATCTATTTCTGGTAATATTTTTCCTTCAAAAATGTATCTCTGGTAATAATTTTCTTTTCAAAAATTTATTGCTGGTAGTAATTTGTTTCAAAAATATATTGCTGGTAATAGTTTTTTTTCTTCAAAAATTTATTGCTAGTAATACTTTTTACAAAGTATTTCTGGTATTAAAACCTATTTTTACACTTTCATAGTGTTTTGATCCAGTTTCGGGGTCAACTATTTGTCCATAGCTGGGAACCTAACAGGTGCTACCAACCCGGGTCAGGGCGGACCTGGGAGTACCAGCAATTAAGAGGTGGTTCCACGCTCCTCAAAACTTCCTGATCAGAGGCCTTGCTGCTGGACGTAGTTTATCGTCTTACCAAGGACGAACATTTATCAGAAAATATATTCGGTTTAAATAAAGGACTCAGAAGAAAGACGTTTACAGAGTTGTTGCCAGACAAAAAGGGGAAATTTCCATCGCGATATAAATGTCCATTTTAATTTCATTCAAATTATGTTTGTATCTATCCGCATGCATTTTTGGACTCGGTAGAAAATCTAAAAAATATTTCTACAACACTAAAAAAAAAATCTTTAAAAATAATTCTATTTTTTAATGAACAATTTCCAAAAACGTCAATAAAATGTTTTGCCTAATTATTTTAAGGTTTAGAAAAATCTTTTTTTTTCCCCGTTTTCATGATATCGCTCAACCCAGGGTAGTGATTACGCAGACGGAATGAGAAGAGAATGCATTATTCCAAAGTTTTATTTCAAAGTGAAATTATGTGCGCAAGTGCGTGTTTTTGTGTACACATTAAATATCACAAACACATACATGTCATTCACACAACACATACATAAACATATACATTAGATACACCCATGAACATTAAATACACCCATGAACATTAAATACGCCCATGAACAATAACACGAAGACAGTTTGCGACGGACAGCGAATCAGCACTTCATTATTCGGAATAAATAGTTTCAAATAGGAAAAATATAGTGCGTTCATTTAAAATATTGAAAAATTATAATAGGAACGGAGTTATCTTCCCTTGCTTACATCCACACATTCTACCAGCCGATCAGAAACCAGCGTTAAAAACCTCAATATGAAACTACTTGCTTACTGAAAGTCGACGAAGGAAAACGCTTATTCGGCAAGAACCGTCTCTTTAGATGTAAAGTTGACTTCTTGAATTAAGTTAAGTGAACTCTTCCATTAAAATAAATTTGGCTCCGCAAGCTCAACTAAAAGTTTGCAAGTGACTTTTTTTTTCTTTTGGTTAATAGTAATGAACAATATCAGATTTCGTGTAAGTCACTAATAACAGAGGTTAATAATACTATGCCACGTCTATTTAATCCAGATAATCGGAGAGCGATGGAAGAAAGTTTTATTCGCCTATTTGATTTTTCCCATTATGGGAATTATTATAGCCATGATATAAAAGTACCGTATGTTACGGACGGAACTGAATAGCTGAAAGAAAGGGAATGAAAAATATACTACGTTCTCTGAGAATGTTTTAGACCACTAAGTCATAAACGAAATTATATATAAATATATAGACGTTTCCCATGCACAGAAAATATAACACATACTTACACAACAAGCAGTGTGAAAAGTGAATGAAAAGATATGGTCTTACATATAATATGGAGATTCTTCTCTGTTTCTGGAGAAGGTATATTTAGAATTTTTTTATTCTAGCGGGTTGAATTAATCTGCTATCGAGTGTATATTTCGCAAGCGGGAAACTGCGAACCGAAGATAGTTTCTTTCTATATCTGGGGAATATATATTCCCAAATGGAAATGGTAGCATGAGCTGTAAGCTTCGCCTCGTGGAAGTAAATTAGAGGAGGCAGATTTAGCCTTAAAAAGCAAGTACTCGGTTTACAACTCGTGGTAACTGTTTCACGACTTTCGTCACACAATAAAGTGACATCACTAAGTGGTCGACACGGGACCCACAAGAGAGATATTCGTCTATTGTGCCCCTTCGTTGTATATGTTTCTGTTTGTAAATCTACTAATTAATTATTTCGTATTTTTTTCGGATGTTAAATTTAGCCCAAGTTGTGGGGGTTGTGGAATCGTCCATAGTTTTCCACTCACCCCCATTAAAAAATAGACTATTCCATAAGAGCTAGTTTCGACCAATCAACACCACACATTGCGAAACTCGGTTTATTATTGGTCGAGACGACCCCAGAATGCGTTTTACCACCAAAAGTCGCTGGAGCCTATTTCAACTTCTCAAAGTAAATAAAAGGACAAATTTCAGTCCAATTCACCAGCCAGTAATTCGCCTTCAGAGAGATTTCCACAGAGATCCACGCGTGTCTACATTTTGACTAAAGGACTTTGCGCGCGTCAACACCTGACTCAACTTTCAACCTCTTTCTGTCTCTCTCTGAATTCATTGCCCATTTCTAAAAAAAAGTGTTATGTACACTACTAAACAGAAAACTGCAATTCAAGCATTAAGATAAAAAATACAGTCCAGGGTGAATAACTCTGTCAAAACAAGAAAAAAAAAAAAATCAACAAAAATCTCGCATTACATTACTTTTAATTAAAAAATAAAAAAAATTAAATTTTCCTTAATATTACATGTGAACATTTTTCCAAACAAAGGAACATCCCTGAACTGTAATTCATTAAGATACTTAATTCACATTTCGTCAAACATCCATATAACCAAAACTGAAACACAAGCTTTTTCCAAATTGTATTATAATTAATTGTATATAAATGTTCAGTGTTTTTTCTAATTGAATTCACGACTACCGTTGTTTCTTTGTTCAATTTTGCCTTGAGATTTATTCAACTTGTATGTCTATGCTTAATATTGTTGTGATTAATATGAAGAACATGCTTTTCACGCTTATCATCTCAAACAAAAAACCTTTTGATTTCACACTCATTTCATAGCATTCCCAACAGGATCATCTCATTTTGCACATGGAAATACAACAAAATTTGACTGTAAAATCAACATGGTGAGGCCATTCTTTCTTTGGTTTACTTATCATGAGTTAACCATGAGTTAAACGTCTCATTTTCGTGCCATCTGTTTTCACTAAATCCAAAGAAGTTACCAACAATGGCTGCTGCTGCTGATGCTGCTAAATAAAATAATATAAATGAAATAAATAAGCAGTAATTAAATATGACGGTAAGTAAATAAATGATAAAAACAAATATTCACAGGGAACCTACCCATGATATAAAAATTTCTTTATATAAAAATATCCAATGTCACGTGGTTTCATTTAGCCGTTAAAATAATTATTTTCAAGTGTATATATATAGCCAATAAACTCAGGTTAGTTGCAATCCCATTTAATTAAGCAATGGCATCCAAGGCATATCTTTAATATTATTTTGTTTTTAACATTATAATAATGTTACCTTCACTTTTTTCGACACCCCAACTTTTTTTGCTAAAAAGGCGCAAACATTGATAAAAAAAGCCCCCAAACTTAATAAAAACAAAGCTTTATCGTCAAAATGTTTATGTTATTATTAAGAGGAAAACCAAAATATTTTTTTAATTATTTTATTAAATTTTTAATCCTTTTTAGCGAGTAAATAATTTTGGTTAATTTTTTTTTGCGTCAGCGGTCGACGTAATATTAGTCTTTTTGCACATTTTTCCGGTAAAAAAAAAACAACAACAAAAAAAAAGCAAACACATTGATTTAGAAATTCTTGCAAAATTCAAATAAATGTTGGATTTTAATGAAATTTCCGGACTTATTCAGGAATGAATGAAATTATTCTTCAAATATTTTTGTTAGAAAATCTTGGTAAAAATATTTTTTTTACATATGTTACCCTCACATATTTAATTTCATGAAATTTCGAAAAATGTTTATTAGTTAAAAGCAGGACTCCTTGAAGAACGTAAATTTCCATTTTTTTTTCAAACGACTACGCATTTCCTTCAAAACTCCTCCGAATCGTAAACTAAAAAATACAATATAACTATGAAATTATTTACTTAGAAAAGCTTTTAATTGCTTTTACAAATAAGATTTATTAAAGACACTATTGTTTTAAGAAAAAAAAATAATGAATAATGAATTTTTACAAGAATTGCTTCCATTTTAAAAATTTTAATTATAATAATTTATAATATATAAACTTTTTAACATTTCGCATTAATGTCATCCGGTTAGGTGACATTGTTATCAAGTGAAATCAATATTTACTAATCAAAAATTGAAAAGCCTAATACTAATCATTTTGTAATTAAGATTTTTAGAATATTTTTTATGTATTTAAAATATTATAATATAACGTGCCCATTTTTGAAAGTATGGTCGATCATACATGTCACAATCAGAAAATAATAGCGATGACTATAGTGATTTTAAAGAGAACATTCCTAAAAAAATTCTCAACATTTTTAAGTTTACTAAGTAATTTAAAAAAATTATGTTTTAACACATAAAGTCTCCGTAGAACAATAATAAATCAGTCAAAACCTTTCTCAGCATTTGTTACGACTTACGAGCTATGACATCACCGCTACTACATTCAAAACTCCAATTCTCTGTCATTTTAAATTTAAATAAGTAAACAATATTTTTTTCAAATCAGATTTATTATACTCTACATCAGCTAATATTTCTCAAATAAAGATTCAGAAAAGTATATTTTATTTTTGTAAGATTTTAAAAACCGAGAATTAGCTTTTGTTTAAAAATGTGCCAAAATGTGTCAAAATAGCCGATTTTAATGCTTTTACTGAAAGCAACCAAAAGCGTCAATTCCAATCAATATAACTGCGATTTGAAATACACCAGAGTATTTTGCTTACTGGAAATAGTATATTTAAGAATTTAGGTTTCAATTAAAGCTAAAATGAAAGCTTCAAGTATTGCTTTTTCATTTAAAAAAATTCATATTAGAACTTAGGTTTCGAAAATTAGTAGAGGTACCTACATTATTATAAAAATAAATACATTTATTAAAGGTTAGAGTAAAATATTTTCAAGACGTTTTATTGGTTCGAAAAAAAAAAGACTTTTTTATCCATAGTTCCCCTCTTAGACATTTACACCTGCGTCAGCCTATTCATAACAGTTAAAATATATATATCTTCACTGATACAGGATCTGGAAATATAATCAAGAGAAGTAATTCAGAATTGTTGATTTATTTTGCATTTGATCTTCCGTAAAAAAATGAAACAATTAAAAAGAAATTCTTTAAAAATTAAACTGATGCAAAAATGGCATTACATTTTAATTGATTCGATTTTTTAAAAATATGTCTTTAATTAATTAAAAAAGTGACTTTTGTCATCATCAAGCGGAAGAATTTAAAAATTGCACTGAAAAATAAGGAATTTTCCAGAAATAAATAATCCCTTTTTTGCCTACCAAATCTGGAGGAAAATACATTATGAACAATTATCAAATTATGTATGCACAAGCTCTACACATAAAATTATTTTATAAGTTTTATTGAATTGGCCCTGATCTGTCATCTTGTCTGCAGTCGCTCTCTCACAGACGAGCCGTTGCCTCGCTCTGTCTTTTTTTTACAAATACTTTCACGGTAATTTCTCCGATGAGCTGCTTTCGCTGGTTCCCAGGCCTCATGAATTTAAGCGTCCTACGAGGCTGGCATCCCGTTCCCACCCCTTCACTGTTGAAACTGTTAGATGTAGACGTCTCTTCTACTCCAATAGCTTCATGTCTCGCAACTCTCGCCTGTGGAACTACCTTCCTTATTCCTGTTTCCCTGACAAATACAATCTCCAACTATTTATGTGTAACGTCAATCGACATCTCCAGTTGCCTTGATCTATCCACTTCCCTTCTCCACATCCTTTCACCTTTCATTCCTATCTGCTCTCGCTGCTTGGGGTGAAAAGCTTAATAAAAAATAAAGTGTTCAGGAAAACAATATTCAATAGTAAGTCTGATCAGTTCCATAAGGTCAAATTAGCGGCTAATCTAAAAAAAAGAACTAGAATCTGTTGTTAAATGGGGCAAAGAATGGCTTGTTAATTTTAACGCCTCTAAATCTAACATACTCTCTATAAAACTATAATTACCCCTCGCCTAATTCTAAAAGTGTATCGAAAGTGATGGTATACACCCTTGTTCAAATTAATTGAAACAAAACGAATAATTCCGTTATTATTTACAATTTTTGTCTTATTTTTCCAATGAAAAATGACCCAATGCACATGTTAGTACATCGTATGTGCATTGCAGATCGACTACAGATTCTCGATTGGATTTAAATCAGGAGAGTTTCGGAGCCAGTCTATAGTAGTTTGATTTGCTCACTGGTAAGGCTTGCCAGTGTGTTCCTGCAGCGTTATAATTTTCTTACGCTTCCTTGCATCGCAGACAATGGCCGTAGGAAAACTAATCAACAGTCGAGACAATAGTGTCTGGGCGTGATGAAAATCTGATGCAATCACAGATGAGGCAATATTTTTCAAGGCCAAACAAATTTCATCATACACCACGAAAATAGATTCATATTACTGCACACCACTGCAACTGATGTAATCTGAGGAAAAAATAGAAATCGAAGGTAGTTTCTCTTATCGATTAGGGACACAAGAGCCTAATAAATTTCTCGAATGTGTAGGCTGGTAGGCGTAATACACACTTTTCAAATAAAGAGCGCTTCTACTCAAACATGGGTATCCCCAATATAGAAAAGGTATCTTTTAAGTGCGATTCCCGCCAGAGTGATTTTTTTTACTTAGATTACTCGAACTCTAAGCCGATAGACGTTATGTACACTGTTTAAAAACAATACAAATAAAAATGAGAGCTCAATTTCAAATACGAGTATCCATTATGAATATACAGGGTGTAACAGCATAATTGTCCATCCCACAAAATGTTTAATATCTAAAAAATCAGTGAACAGGTTTTCAGATAAGACGTTTAGCCATCTTAACACCACTTGTCGTAAGAATCACAGAAAATCCCTTGGAATTATTCAGCTAGAAATATAACACTATTCCTTCACAACTGAGCAATGCTGAGCGGTTAAAGATCATTCAGGCCTTCAGTAATTGTATTAGCATTCATACTCTGGCTTCCATCGGAAATCGGGAAGTCACAACATCAGGGGGGATAATCATTTCAACTTAGAGATAAATACATTCTTATTTTTTAAAGAAAATATGAGGTCTGATTTCTCTATGGGCGTTCTTCTGAGACCTGACCATATTACGTTTTTGCAATGATTTTTCTTGTATTTAGGATTTTCAATGATTCCTCGATATAGCTTACCAGTTCGTCCACTGTGTGCGCGTACATATTCATCGAAATTATAAAACCCTTTACCTACACCCGATCGCCATTAAGTGAATCACGGAAAGGCCAACCATGAGATAGGCGTGGTACAGGCTTTGATATCGACCACTGTTCTGACAGTGAGTGATAAATAATTCCGTATTTGGGTGAGCGAGAACGTCATTTTGGGGTATCCATTTTCTTATAAATATCTCGGAGAATTCCAGTAAGATATCTTTAATCATTTCTAAGATACAACTGTTGAAAGTTTAATCTAACAATTGGACAATTTTGCTGTTACGCGATTTGGACAATTTTGCAGTTACACCCAGTATATGCGTATATGTTCATATATATATATATATATATATATATATATATATATATAACATGCACATGCACAAACACACACACGGACACACACACACACACAAACACACACACACACACACACACACACACATATATATATATATATATATATTGTATATGCGTATCTTGACTGATTCTTGACATTGGATTAAAGATGTCTTCTGTTGAGAGTGTACATCATTCAGTACAACCTCTGAAATATCTGGGTAGATAGCACCAGTTAGATATGATGGAATTTTACACTTTTAAGCATAACAAAACACGAGCGGTACCATAAGCTACGGCACCATCTCCTTAAATAGCACCTACCTTCTTTGCTGTTTGTAAATCGTTTTTTTCCGGTAATAGAAAATATCAAACTGAGCAATATGCATTTCATTTTCTACATATTTACTTTTAACATAACAACACTTAGAATTCATAATCCACGTGCGAATAGTATAGAAAAAACGCCTTCAAAGGTCACTTTTCCCAATATGTATATATAATAAATTTCATTCAGTTATGAAACGAAATCTCAAGCTCCATTTAGGAACAAAAATTAAGACCCAATACTTTTCTAGCTATAAAATAAAACACTCACCAGCGTGTATTTTATAAACACTTGTTAGTGTCTGAGTAATTTCCGTGTGCTTCTTTTAAGAATAAGATTCTATATCTTGTTAATTATAATTTTAAAAGTATACGTTCTTTTTAATTTCACTATTATTGTATTTAAAAAAAATAAATTTAGTTCTTGTGATGTTTTTTTTATAATAATTTTAACAAGATATGTAGAGAAATCAGTAACTCTGTAGTTTAATAATGAAAAAATTGATTTATCATTGGAGCTTAATTTCTTCTGTATATATATAGTCCTGGGCATGACGATAAACTACATCCAGCAGCAAGGCCTCTGATCGGGGGATTGGAGGGTTTTAGGAACATGGGACCACCACATATCTGCTGTTGTTCCCAGGTCCACCCTGACACAGTTAGGATTACAGCTATGGGAAAATAGTGCCCCTCAAACAAAAATAAAACTATGAAAGTATATTTTTATAACAACATTAGGCACTTTGATGTGGCGTAATGGTTAGCAAACTTGTCTTAGTCAGTTATATGCCATGCGTGATACAAGTTTAGGCGATTATGTATCTTTCGATACGTGACTGACGAGGCAGATTTGTTTCCCGCTGTAGGTTGCTATTTGTTTTTGCTGTCCTGCTATTTATCCATTGCTAGGCGGAGAAGAAGCGGATTCATACCTTTCCCAAGGCCATTAGCATGTAAGTGAATGTAATGGATTCGACTGGAATTCGAACTCGGTTCTCCTATTCCTCAATCCGAGCACAATCAATTATAACTGAATAGAGAGTTCGAACCTCCATAGGCACCCCATACTTCCGGCCTTGTGCCACATCTAAGCTACCCCTTCACCGTTGAAACTGTTAGATGTAGACGTCTCCTCTACATCAATAGCTTCATGTCTCGCACATCTCGCCTGTGGAACTCCCTTCCCTATTACTGTTTCCCTGACAAATACAATCTCCAACGGTTTAAGTGTAGCGTCAATCGACATCTCCAGTTGCCTTGATCTAACCACTTCCCTTCTCCACATCCTTTCACCTTTCATTCCTATCTGCTCTCGCTCCAAATTTTCTGTAACCCCCTTGCCTTGATCGACCCACTGTCTTTCTCTTTCTCCACATCCTCTCCTTTACCACTCCTATCTGCTCTTTCTCCAACCCTTCTATAACCCCTTGCGTGATAGTTGCCTCCAGCCTTGCTTGGGGTGATACGCTTAAAAAAAAAAAAAAGCTTAGAAAGTCTCCGTATTTATAGTAAAATTATTAAAAATACATATTCATAGTAGATTGTAGAATGACCAAAAATACATTTTATTTGTAGATGAACGCGTATAATTGCGTTCAAAATATATTTATTTGAAGCTATAAAACTGTATTCAAAATATTTAGATTTTGGCATTAAATAATCTATAGAAGCGTTGATATGCAACGAAACAAAATCAGCCAACAAATTTGTATATCTATAGAATAGAGACGCTGATACTAATCACGTAGTATGAGACATGATGCAATAAGAATTTCAAATTAATATTTAACTGTTGTGTCTCACTGTGAATTTCAGTCATGCGTATGTTGCATTTAGTTCTGTCTAAATGATGTCATTAACCGTCTGACTTATCTACAATCATTTTTCCTACAGTTGTGTATTTACTACGGAATTTAGCTGAACGTTAACGTTTTGTGTAGAGTCTGTGTTTGAAAAATAACGACGGACAATAACGAATGTTCTCGTTCATTTTCATTTGTTCTCGTTTTACTCTTTTTTAATCTTATTTCTTACGAACAACATGAAACATTTTCGCAAGAGGAACGCAGTAAGATAAAGGCTTAATAATGCCGCGGAAAATAGAACAGCCCAGATGTCTAGCATTAAAAATTGATACAATGGGATATCTTGAAATTCTGATCTTAAATGATCTCCTCCAAACAGAACCATCTCATTAATGAGGCGGGCTGCTTTCTCTGATGGCCGTTCTTTCTGAGACCTGAAAATATTACTGGTTTTTGCAATGTTTTTCTTGTATTTAGGATTTTCAATGACTTCTTCGATATTTCTAACCAGCTCATCCACTGCATACTTGTAAATATCCATCGCAATTCCAAAACCCTTTGCTTGCATCCAATGACTATTAAGCGGTTGATCTGCTACCACGGGAAAACCAATCATGGGAACGGCGTGGTAGAGGCTTTCATATCGACCACTGTTCCCACAGTGAGTGATAAACAGTTTAATATTTGGGTGAGCGAGAATGTCATTTTGGGGCAGCCACTTTGTTAATAAAACATTAGAGAGGGAATAAGAAGAATTTGTATGTTTCCAGACGACATCGTACTTAATCTTACGGAAAGCTTCCCCCATTTTTTTAAGGTGAGCTCCATTACTCCAATTTACAAAAGTTCCAGGCGACACAACGATAACTCCATTTTTAGAAGCGTTTATAAATTTTAAGAGATTTCCTTTCAGAGGTTTTGCTGGCCGGGTAGCCATTCCACCAACATATTTAACATTTGGCAAGGCCGGCCTTGCTGGATCTAAAAAGGTGTCGGAATCTATAATTAACAGTTCTGCTTGGCGTAAAAGTCGTTCAAAACAAATGTCTGGTCTTTCGGGGACGTATTCATTTACGTTTCTACCTGGGGATCCCAACAAAGGTTGCATATATTCTTTTAATGTCGACAACGAATTTGCCAGTCGTTGTGGAAACGTTTTCAGTTCTATATGATGCATATGATTGTAAATAGATATAATCCATGGAGTTCTATGCAGGTTGTACTGATTATGCAATCCAAGCAATATAAACGGTTTCTTAAGTTTGTAAGCAAAAATCGCCAAACAATTGCTCACGAAATTCCCATCAATAACAATAATAGAAGCATTGAATGATTTTAATCGGAAGAAAAGCTCTTTGTCAAAAAGATATCGGTCGCATACTTTGTGTAATGCCTGAAGGGTATGCCTCCAGGTTACACCGGGTTGAAATGATAGTAGTTTCTCAAGTAAATCGTTAAATATTTTGAATTCTTCGTATTCTTCGACGATGGTGTAGCTGACGCCATTTTTAGGCGGCATCATTGCAAGAAATTTCTCAGGAATTGTTATGTAACTAGTGTGTCCGAGGTTGGTCATTTCTCCAGCTACATTAGCCATAGGGTTCAAGTGGCCGTAAAAAGGTAGTGACAAAAACAAGATATTCTCTGTACAGGTCAGCCGAAATGAATGAGTAGCCAGAATAATGAGTTGCAAAATGTGAGCCAGCTTCATGACTGTGGATTTTGCTGATTCTGCGTAAAATCGAAAATAAAAATATGAGAATAAAGTGATAAAGAGAGAGAGAGAGAGAGAGAGAGAGAGAGAGAGAGAGAAGTAAAGGGGAAGTTTTAAAACTGAATATATAAATTATGCAAATAATCTATCTAATATATATATATATATATATATATATATATATATATATATATATATATTGTTGCATGTTTCATGAAATAATATAGACAAGTGTTGTCTATTTATTTTATGTAAATTCTTTTCATATCGTCTGATAAGCTTAATAACATTATCATTAAACGAAGAAAGAAAATCACAATATTGATACATATTTTTTAATCCTATCTAAGTTTTCGGCTTACATAAGCCTTTATCAAAAATTACAATTACATTACAATATATTAAGTAATACACGGACAAGATAGTGGTGATAGTCTGTTTCTGTTTACATGGCAGATTTCCAAGCAAAGACAAACTCGTGCATATAAAACGCTGGAAGCGAAAATCGAACCGCAGCTCATGATGTCACACATGAACACGGGTGAGTGAATTCGAGAAATATTAAGTATGGGAAGCCGTTGGTATAGACCAATGGCTTCTGTTACCAGTTATAGGCATTTAAGAATATTTGTGGAGATTTCATAGTTAATTTTGTTCAGGTTAGGTTTCAACTGTTTTATGTATCTAGCATCAAGAATTTTTAGTTTTTCTTTATTGTTTTCATGTTTAAGTAAAGTTGTGTTTTCAACAAGGATTTTCCGGAATTGTGTATGCGGCCAGGCATGTTGTTTTAAATGCCTAAAAATGTTAGAGTTATCATTCAAATGTAGTGTCAAACGTCATGAAAGCGAGTTTGTGGTGTGACCAACATAAATATTATTTAATTCGTTGGAGATACAATCTCCCAAAGGGCACTTGAATTTGTAAACTATGTTGTTTTTTTGCAACAAATTAAATGAGCGACTTTATCAAGGCAAATGTATGTATTTTATTTTGAGACAATTTTTTACACAAGCACACACATATTATGAAATGTTCCAAATCCGACAATTATTTAATATATATTCTGTTCATACGTTATCTTTGTAGATACAAACATTTAAAGAGAATCTCTGTTTATAATAAACAGTATTAACAACATTTACCGGCCTGAATATCCGAGAAATTTCATAGAAAATAAGTGTCCAACCGACATGAATAAAACTCCTATCCTACACGGAACTGTCATATAGCATGACGTGCTATACCATTTAACGTCATATAGTGTGATGTATTATACCATTTAGCTACAGAGGAAACGTCTTGCTAGCAAGGACAATCATTGTTTTTAAACTAAATTAGGCGATTAAATGTTGTTAATATTGTTTATTACAAACAGAGCATTTACTTAAATATTTGTATCTATAAAAATAACGTATAAACAGTATATATATATATATATATATATATATATATATATATATATATATATATGAAGGCAGAAGGAAAACTTATCTTAGTCGACGTGTTTCGTCAATTGAGGGACTCTATCAAGACAAATGAAAGTATTTTATTTTGAGACAAATTTTTACACACACACACACACACACACACACACATAATATTTTACAAACTTTGAGGGCAGGTTTTTCACACAAAAACAAGGAAAAAAGTCCATATAAACATATGACCGCAAATACTTCTTTTTTGAGTTACTAACTTTAAAGAAATTTTACAGTAGATGGCGCTGTGTTGCACTTTAGACAGAATTACATTTGTCATTCGTGTACATTTGTGGTTTTCAACGTTTAACGAAATCTGATAATGACTTAGCTGGGAAGTATTCCATTTAACTATGGCAGGATATTCATATCGCGAGCAGGCAGATATGATATTTACATAAAATCGCGCGAATCGTGGAAGACCGAGATCTACTCGTACGCTGAGAACGAAGTACACATTCTACAGATTGTCGAAGACGATCCAGGTATCAGCACGCGTCAAGTGGGCCTAACGTGTCGTACATCTCATAGTACCACAGAGAGGGTACTTCAAAAGCAGCTCCCGTATCATTTGCAACGTATGCTGGGCCTTTCGCCCTGTAATCACTCTCCAGGTGAGAACTTTTGCGAATGGCTTATTACCCAAAATGCCGATCCGTTGTTTGTCTCTTCAGTCATGTTCACAGGTTAGTCAACATTTGGAAGAGATGGAATAACAAATTTACTCAACCAACATTCGTGGGTGCATCGGCATCCTCATGGTACAATACAGGTTAGGCACCAGCATCAGTTTACGGTAAAGGTGCGGATTGGAAAGGTAGATAACTGTCTGGTAGGTTCATATGTTCTCCTAGCACGTTTTAGATGAACTGTCTAAAGGGACTTTATTACGAACAAACTTCCAAACCTGTGAAAGAATGTGGCACGGCTAATACGAATTGCATGTGGTTCATGCATGATGGGGCTCTAGTATATTTTAGTCACATTGTTCGCGATACACTGGCTAAAATCTAGTATGAAAGATGAATAGGTAGAGGAGGACCGGTTCTATGGCCTGCACGTTCCCCCGACTTCGATGGATTTTTATCTGTGGGGGCCACCTAAAACAATTGCATTATGCAGCAGACGTTAACAATGCAGAGACGTCTCATCAATGTGTCATGAAGGTCTGCGAATTCATTCGACTCCATGTGGGAGTATTTGAAAGGGTGTGCCAGTCAATGACCCGACAGGTGCATGCGTGTGCAGAAACAAGCTGAGGACATTTTGAATATTTGTTCTGAGTTGCTGTATTGTGGTACAGCGATAGCCTTTTGGACATATGTTTATATGGACATTTGACCTTGTTTTGGTGTGAGGAACGCGCCCCAAAGTTTGTAAATTATTTTGTATTTTATCTTAGATCGTACATTTAAAAGCGTCTACCGTAAACTTTAAACTTAATAACTAAAAAAAACGAAGGATTTTTGGATATATGTTTATATGGATTTGGTCCTTAATTTAGTGTGAGGAACCCGAGCCAAAGTTTGTAAAATATTTTTGATACACCCCATATATATATATATATATATATATATATATATATATATATATATATATATATATATATACGCATATATGATTAAATAATAATTAATATAAAGATTCAGCGCGTAAATTCCTCCTTGGAGGGGTGTACGCATTCGGATTCTTACCGATCACAGTGCTCCCTCCTAGTGCGGGTGGTATCACGGCTATGACTAGCTTGGATCGGTTCTGACCAGTTTGGACCAGCTATGACTAGCTTAGACCATCTATGTCTAGCTTGGACAAGCTATGACCAGCTTGGACAAGCTATGACCAGCATAGACCAGCGGCCCGAGTGAAAACACTCGGGTCCCCACGTTAAAAACTGACTCAGTGGGGGTGGGGAGTAAATATCCATTACTGCTTATGTATACGTGAATATACAGTACTGTTCGATAAAAGTGACTCACCTGATATTTTTACTTAAATTTTTTAGCCTATTGTTTTTGGGGTCAAACTAATTTTTAATCTTACTAAAAATGAAGACCCCTTCCCGACCACCTAGTAAAATAGTGTACTCACCCTAAGGTATTCTATTGATAATTATAATAGCTGGTCTAAGCTGGTCTATGCTGGTCATAGCTTGTTCATGCTGGTCATAATTTGTCCAAGCTAGTCATAGCTGGTCTAAGCTAGTCATAGCTGGTCTTAGCTTGTTATAGCTGGTCCAGTAATGTCTCTATAGTATAAAAGCATTTTCTGATACGTATACACGAATTTATCTTCACATGCAGTAGCCGTGATAATTTTATCGTTTTCCTATTTGATTTTTCTGATGAAAAATAATTCTTTAGTTAATGAGTGAATATGGCCATGGCAAGTTCTACGAAAGAAAATACGCGTGGACATTTCCTGACTGTATCGTTAACTATTTGAGCTTAACTACGTTAATCAAATATTGCAAAAACAATCTTATGTATAAATGCAGGTGATTAAGTAAGTAAGAGAGTAGAAATGAAATTATTTTAAAGGGACAACCTGTTTCCCATTTCACTGGTTCGCACCTATTTTGAAGAAGAAGAAGAACAACAACAACAATAGTACTCCTTTTTCGGCCTGCTCTGTCTCTTATAAAGGGTAGTCAGTCAGTTATGTGACATGCATAATAAACGCTTAGGCGATCATGTATCTTTTGATACATTTCTGACGTGGCAGATTTTTTTCCCGCAGTAGGTTGCCATGTCTTTCTGCTGTAGACCAGTTGCCATCCAAGGCTATAGAAACCGGTCTGTCGTGCTATTTAACCATAGCTGGGGGGAGAAGAAGAGGATTCATACCTTTCCCAATGGTATTAGCACGTAAGTGAATGTGATGGATTTAACTGGGATTTGAACTCGTCTCTTCGATTCCTCTATCCATTACACTACTGTGCCTCCTAAAGGGTGGAGAAAATGATAGGGGTTAGAGAAAAGTCACTATGCACTTATATTTTTTATTAACAGACATGTTTCTGTATAGAATATGAATGAAAATGTCGCCCGTTAGCATCAATACAGGCCTGGAGCCTTCTTGTTTTACTTCTGAAAACAGCTGTCAGTTACTCGCTTGAAATAGACTGTTAATAAAAAATATATAATTGCGTAGCGACTTTCCGAACAGCCTGTATGTGACAACTTTAAAAATATCACAATAACAATTATGTAAATATTTGATATTGACAACTTTTCCATTTCACTAACCGTCTTGCTTATTACGATAAACTATATCCGCGTCCTGGGTAAGACGCTAAACTATATCCGCGTCCTGGGTAAGACGATAAACTACACCCGCGTCCTGGGTAAGACGATAAACTACATCCGACAGCAAGGCCTCTGATCTGGAGGTTTTGAGGGGCGTGCTTAATTGCTGGTGTTCTCAGGTCCACCCTGATCTGAAATGGTAGCACCTGTTAGGGTCCCAGGTATCGGTAAATATTTAACACCTAAACTGGGGTCAAAACACTATGAAAGTGTAAATATAGGTTTTAACTACAGCAATAAATTTTTGAAGAAAAAATGATTATCAGCATACCTTATTACCAGCAATACATTAAAAAAAACAAAACAATATTACTAGCAATAAAAATCTTGTCGGCATTAAATAACATATTGAGGTTGATATGCCATAAAACAATACAAACCAAACTAAGCGATTTCACTAAAACAGATTTTAAACACATCTTCCTTTCTTGCTGAAACTATTTATTTTGAAATGAAGTATATTTAATGTAGCCCAAAGCTCAATCAGCAAAAGAACCCATACATCTCTACCCAATCCAATATTTACCAAAATACCCTATATTCGCAGGGAACTTACTAAAACCAGATGATATAAAACTTTGGATATATATCATTGTTTATTTTTTTACAATTTCTTTTTTGCAAAAAATATATAAGACTATTTCATGAAATAGGGGAAAGGGCTATCTTTTTGAAATTAAGCAGCGTTTTTTATGTCTTTCTACGCAATTAAAATGGAATATTCCATTATATAATAGGTATTGGCAGGAGACGTTAATCATTTCTTTTACTTACTTTCTTTCTTTCTTTTTCTCTCTAAAAGCAAGTAGAATCTCTGCAAAGGCACTTCTGTCTTTTCGCGCGGTCAAGCCGGATTAGTCCATTATTTATGTGGTATTGGTAGAGTCAAACGGCCATACGAACTAAGGAACTAAGAAACGAAATGACGATAATAATAAATACTATTATTAGTATTCTTATTCTACTTCTTCTTCTTATTGTTATTGTTGTTGTTTTTTTCTTTTCTTTCTTCACATAAACTTACACAAATATTTTATTTAATGAAATAATTTCATGCTACTTCTTTTATATAATGTATACCTGTGAAGATATCGAGTAAAAATATTATTACATACCTGATTGCTTGCTTTCCTAACTGCTTTGGTTTGCTTAAACTGGGGCACAGTTCTAAATTTTAAAAAAATGCTTTCTCACATTTAAATTCCGATAAACCTTTCTGCTTTATCTATCATGAGGTCATTGAAATGTTAAATTTAAACGTTTTTTCATCTTACTGGTTTATTTCGGTATGATAATATTTGAACCCTGCCGATAAGATTTTCTAACACATTTCTCAAGAAATGTGGCGTTGTTCTGATTAAGGTATGTGTGGTATAGTTTTTTTTTTAGCAACGTCTGAGTATGAATTAAACTAAACTGCAGTAAACTTAAAGCTTCGTGATCGTCCACATATAGATATGAACTCAGTTAGAAGTAATACCCGTAATAAGAAAAGTACTGTATACAGTGTAACCCGGATATAAGAGACCCGGATATAAGAGACCCGGATATAAGAGAAACTCGGATATAAGAGTATTTCCTCTGGTCCCAAGTTAGAGCCTGTGTTAATGTATATATAATAAACCAAACCCGGATATAAGAGAATCCCGGATATAAGAGACTTCTCCAGTCCAGGCAACTCTCTTATATCCGGGTTACACTGTATTTGGAAGCTATAGGACCGAGAACGGATTAAAAAAAACATTTCACCGTGATTTCATTAAACGTGAGACATGTTAATCCCCGTGTAAGGAGAGAGAGAGACCTCTACATATTTGCTGGTTCCTCGGTTCTTTTGCTCAACAGTTTAGGTGGAGTTATTTTTTTTCCTCATTTTGTTTCTTTTCTTTTTTTGTTTTTCTTTCTTCTCCTTCTTATGTTCTTGTTTTATTTTTTCATGTTCGTTTTTATTCGGGGGAATTCCAAATCAGACCTTTATTGTCAACCTCCTTGCCGACCATTTGTATGAGGAAAGAGCGCCTAGAAAATTTGACACTCAAAGGACGTATCGGCTTACGGCCACATCACGTTGAAACATAGGATCTCGTACAGTCACCGAGGTTAATCAACGCCGAGTCAGGTCAGTACTTTGATGGGTGACCGCTTGGGGATACCAAGTGCTGTAAGCTTGGATGTACGGGTGGTTAGGCTTACGGCCACATCACGTTGAAACATAGGATCTCGTACGGTCACCGAGGTTAAGCAACGTCGAGACAGGTCAGTACTTGATAGGTGACCGCTTGGGTATACCAAGTGCTGTATGCTTGGATGTACGGGAGGTTAGGCTTACAGCCACATCACGTTGAAACATAGGATCTCGTACGGTCACCGAGGTTAAGCAACGTCAAGTCAGGTCAGTACTTTGATGGGTGACCGCTTGGGAATATCAAGTGCTGTAAGCTTGGATGTACGGGTGGTTAAGCTTACGACCACATCACGTTGAAACATAGGATCTCGTACGGTCACCGAGGTTAAGCAACGTCGGGACAGGTCAGTACTTTGATGGGTGACCGCTTGGGAATACCAAGTCCTGTAAGCTTGGATGTACGGGTGGTTAGGCTTACGACCACATCACGTTGAAACATAGGATCTCGTACGGTCACCGAGGTTAAGCAACGTTGAGACAGGTCAGTATTTTGATGGGTGACCGCTTGAGGAATACCAAGTGCTGTAAGCTAGGATGTGCGTGGGGTGAAATAGATAACGGGTCGGAATTGAAAATTGGAGAGCAGAGTTACAATGCTAGTCTGGTTTGTTATATTCACTTATGAGTAAATACCTTTGGGAAAGGTAAGAATCATGCTGTTCTACACTCAGCTATGGGTTAAATAGAATCATTAACTCCAAAAAATTCATACAATCTAATAATATTATCTGGCCTTTAAATAACCTGCAAATGAGTCTGTCTATATTTCTGAGATGAGGTATTATGTACAGTATTTACATTAGTCGGACTATTGTCGCCATTTTTGTCACAACGTTTCGGCCGTTGTACGCTCCGGCCTTCTTCAGGTGGTTGGAATTTCGAACCGAACCCTTGAGTGCTGGTAAAAAATGGTTGCTGAAAAATTAGGTTTATAATACTCAGAAATTCATACCCAGATGTCACACATGGCACAGTGGATAAAGGCGTTGGTTAGATCCAGTGACAGACCCAAACAGTGTAAGTTCAATACCCGGTTCAGGCAGTGGAGAACTTTCAGAGGGAAAATTAGCAGGAGATAACTGATAACTGATATCCATCAAACATGGCTCGTGGAACTAGAACAGTCTACCCCAGTGATCGAAATAAAGGGTTCGGTTCGAAATTCCAACGTACAACGGCCGAAACGTTGTGACAAAAATGGCGACAAAGATGAGGACAATAGTCCGACTAATGTAAATACTGAACCTGCAAAAGGTTGATAAGACGTAAAAATCAATCAGGTGACGTATCGAAAGCAAAAATAGTCACGGTGCAGGCAGCAAGGCTGCTTACCTGACCAGCGTTTGTTAAAGGGTAGAAGAGCGGGAGTTAGATGGATGGTAGAAAGACAAAGCTTAAGAGCTACAAAGGACTGGAAATTGTGGAGTGTCGTGATCGTCCAGGTGCTGAATGGACGCAGCACATAGAAGAAGAACAAAAAGATTTTAAAAAAAGATGCGCGTCTGGGTCAGTTTGGACAAAAACAGCCATTTGTTGTACTGTGTTGAAAAAAATAAAATAAAATTGATGAAACAAAGAAAGCGTAAAAAAAGTTCAGATGGTCCGGTGACGAACAGACAAAAACCAAAATATAATGGAACTTAATATTTTCATTTGAAATTAAAAAAAAATGTCACAAGACCGATAAATGTGTGTGGGGATGTATTGGTCTTCATTAACTTAACTAATAGTACTTAGTTACTAAATCATTTACAATTTCTCTTACTATAACATCGCATTTATTCTGAATCATTCATACGGTAATCATGAAAGAGATCACATTTTCTAATGAAAGTCATGGTGATAATTTCTTGGTGGGTTGGGGTTTGAAAGATTCATATATTACGCAGCTAAATTTTCTCGATGATTTTATTATAATGAAATAGATTTAAAATAATACGTTTATATGTGTACCCACTCTGCAGTAATTAAATCGGTATACAAAAATGAAATGGTGTGAGAAAAGTAAAGAAAAAATTAAAAATCAAAAGATTAAATGTATTAAAAGAAAACAATTACCGTATTTGATGGCATATAAGACGCAACCCAATTTCTGCAGGGAAAATCAAGAAAAAATAAGTTATTAGTAAAATTAGTAAACCTAGATATGGCATATAAGACGCAGGGGAATTTTAAAAGATATTTTTAGTAAAAAAAGTGCGCCATATATACCGTCAAATACAGTAATTGAGAAATAGAATAAAATTGCAATAATCCGTTGGTATCTTTCTCCACCCAAATTGAATATCTAAAGATAAATGTATTAAAAGAAAGCAATTACCGTATTTGATGGCGTATAAGACGCACGGGTGTATAAGACGCACCCCATTGAAGCAGGGCAAGTCAAGAAAAAATTTGTTATTAGTAAAATTAGTAAACATACATATGCCATATAAGACGCAGGTGAATTTTAAAAGATATTTTTCTTGAAAAAGTGCGCCTTATATGCCGTCAAGTAATTGAAAAATAGAATAAATTTACAATAATCCGTTGGTATCTTTCTCCACCCAAATTGAATATCTAAAGATAAATGTATTAAAAGAAAACAATTACCGTATTTGATGGCGTATAAGACGCACGGGTGTATAAAACGCACCCAATTTCAGCAGGGCAAATCAAGAAAAAATTAATTATTAGTAAGATTAGTAAACCTAGATATGCCATATAAGACGCAGGTGAATTTTAAAAGTTATTTTTCTTGAAAAAGTGCGCCTTATATGCCGTCAAATACAGTAATTGAGAAATAGAATAAATTTACAATAATCCTTTAGTATCTTTGTCCGCCCTATGGTAATCTAATAAAAAAACATATGAGAAAATTGGTGCCACTTTAGCGTGTGCCCTACCGATCAGTGTATCCTATCACCACATTTGAATCCTATATTATTTTTGTAAAGTAGGGCGGCTGTTAAATAATTAATTATAACTCAAGATTTCAATATTAAAACAATATTTAATTGCAGCCGCAATTTCAATATTAAAACAATATTTAATTGCAGCCGCAAATAAATACTTAACAAGAACAAAGAAGTAAAAGTCAACCAAACATAATTAACCATTTCAGTGAATACATTGCTAGTAGGGCGGCTCGTTTTAACGTCCGGTAAATCCTAAATCAAAACACAAAACTTCAACGCACAATAATTCACTTTAATTCGACTGGATAGTTCCACTCAATAGTCACCTAATAATCACACCAGCCAGTAGCCTGACACCGCTATTTATACCCCTGGCGGAAAACATATATTCATAAGCCCAGAATCTCACGCTCGAACCTCGCTGTCGGTAGTTACTCATTTTCTTCCTGTCTGACAATTATTTGATGTAAGGGGGAAAGCAAAAACGGAAGGAGGGATGCAATTTATTGTTATAAAATTTAAAATAAAAAAATATAAAATAAGAAATTTGACTAATAAATTATAAAACAAGATATTTGAATTTTTTAAATAAAAACATTCTGAATGTCTTTTAACATATCGAATAAAAGATCGGGACAAGGTCTTAATCACGAAGGATACAAACGTGGTGGTAGAATGCACACAAAAGCAGAAACTGATTGTTAGGACACACGATAAGGCGGCACCAGAAAATTTACACGAGAAAGGGGAAATAAAAAATTAAAAAACCTGCAATAAATGGAAAAATAAAATAAAATAAAAATAATGTGCTTGTAATTATCCCCATTCTATGTTAATTTAATTAAAAAGAAATAAGAGAAAATATAAATAAAAATGGAAAAAACATATTTCAAAAGCATTGAAATGACAAATGTAAAAATGCGATGAAATGAAAAATAAAATAAACCTAGAGTAATTCTTTAGTATCTGTACCCACCCTATGGGGCGTTGATCATAGAGAATGGCCTGAGAAAATGCAAATGAAAAACAGAACGGTGAAGATGTTAAATAATAGTTTAGCAGACTATTATTTTTGGAGAAGTGTATCGCTGTTCCGACTTCCTGAGGCTGACCATTGAGGTCAGATGGAAGACAAAACAAAGAAAGTCAATTTTGATTGGCTGAGCCAGCATGAGAACGATAGATAGAAATAAGTTTTCAGGGAGATTTTCTTAATGTAAACGTGTCTGAAACGGCTCCCCAGTGGAGGGAGAGCAACCCCACTGGCGTGTTAGATGTATACGTCGACGTTAATAAACTAGTTAAGTTTAAATTTCTCCTTGATTATGTCTTTTATCTGTGAACAAAAACAATTAACGATCACCGTCCGAGAGAAAACGGGAAAAGAGAGAGAACAACAATATATGAGTGAATGGATGTTGTCGGCCAAGACCACCTTCACCAAGGGGCAATACAACATTGTATTAATTTGGCAGTGATCAAGTGCTTCCCAGAACCAGGGGGCTTTACAGCATAGGGAAAAGAATACATACAAGAAAAGAAATAAAAAAATGACTTATATTAATGCGTTAGTATGTGTCCTAGCCCTATCGTAATTTAACCTTAAAAATGTGGGAAAATGTAAAAGTTAAAGGGAAAGATTAAAGAAAGCTGAAGAAAAATTAAAAGAAAAGAATTAATTAAGAAATATCTTATTATAATTCTGCTTTCCCGTTTAGATAGCATGGAAAACACACACACACACACACACACACACACACACACACACACATATATATATATATATATATATATATAGCACAGGTAATCGATCCGTTGGTGTATAATCTTTGTGGATCCTAGTAATAGTAATTATTAAAACTGTTCTACAGAATGCTCAATGTTTTTATTTTAACAGAGCATATGTATTTTTTACAGCAAAGAAAAAAACCCTCAAAATCGTCTATTTCAAGCCGTTTTGTATACGGCTATCATGAGTCTCTAAGTGTCTTTCTCGGAACATTGTTTTCAATTTATATTCAAAGTCAGTCCTCCTCTCGTAGACGCCTTGTTAATAAGAGTGGGTATGTGTTAGCGATTAGCGGAGGCGTAAGGTATGTTATTCCGGCCACCACATAGTAGGAACTGATATTAAACTACAAACACCAATTTTCGGCCATAAATAGACTCCAACCACAGACTTTTTTTCCTCGGGATAGGATAATGTCCCTATAAAAAGAAAGTGTCTAATTGATTTTCAGCAACACCTTCAATCACGTCAATTGTCCTCGCTTGCATTTCCTCCTTGTTGAATAAACATTACTTTACAAATGTCTCTATAAAAAAAGAAATCCAATGGAGTCAAACATCAAAAAATGTCATTTTCAAGTTTCAAGAAATTGAATAAAAATAATAGGTGAATCGAATAATAAATAGGTTTTCCGGAGACAAGAACAAAACCCTAGACATATCGATATCTGTCTATATCTCTGAGGTATTATGATTACTTGCATTATTCGGACTGTTATCCTCATCGCCATATTCACAGCGTTTCGGCCTTTGTACGCTCCGGTCTTCGTCAAGTGGTAGGAATTTCGAACCGAATCCTTTTTTTCTTCCATCGGCGTAGATTGTACTAGTTCCACATGCCATGCCTCTTCCGGGTGTCTCAGCTAATTCGCTTTAACTCACCTCTGCAAATGTTTGGTTCACTACAACACTTTGGGTCTAGACATTGGATCTAGCCAACGTCTTTATCCACTGGGCCCTGTTTCCTGTGTATGAAGTTTTAGGACATATAAAGTTAATGTCTCAAAAATGTAATGGTAATAATAGAATAAATTGCAATATGAACACGGGTAAAAATGGTGGTTGAGACATATCAAGCTTTCGTATCATTTTTAAAGATTGTTTCTGCCGTATATAGTTACAAAACCGCAAGTATAGGGTGACCCCCCCCCAAAAAAAACGGGAACTTTTTAACAATCCAATAAAACCAAGAGTGATGGAAGAAAAATATTTAATTCATAGTAATTGAAACCTTAAAACTTGCCATTTAAGAAACAATGATGGAATTTCCATTTTTTTAAAATTACGTCCTGTAGATGGCGTCCTCCTGTACGGATGCATTCTTGAAATCTGCTGTTGAGATTCCTCATTGACTGCTGCAACATCTCAGCTGGGATACTGTGAATTTCATTTTCGTTACTAAAATGGCGAAATGTTTACTTGCTCTAGGTCACTGTCTCGCAGTGTTGCCACTTGCTCATGTCCGGCAATACGCACTTCAAAAATTCCCGTTTTTTTGGAGTCACCCTGTATTTTGCAGAAAAAATATATTTGTCGTTTATTTAAACAATTGTTGAAAACATGATTTAGATAACGCATAATTTTTTGTAATTTTATAAACAGTGAAACTTTCACAAAGCAGTGTCAATTCATATCCTCGAAAGTTAGGAGCCAGTTAAAACGACTCTTATAAAATATTTTTACCGGAACACAAAAGTCTGAAAAAAGCACATTTCTTTTCACTTGTTCTAGTAAATCTGAATAAAACTTATAAGTTTATTGCGTCCTTTCTCTTTCATTAAAATTCAAGCGAGCTAAGTTCGTCATCCGAACGCTACATAAAATCTACGCAAGTTGGGTAATAACTTCAAGGATGAAACTTCCGGTCATCAAGCGGTGTTGATTTCTATATCCACGCTGTTTTAAATGTACGTAATCTGTTTTTTTTTTGTTGGTTTATTTGTTTGTTTTACAATGACATTCACACTGTACAAGGCCCGGGGACCACTCGAGGCAGAGGTTTACACAAGGAAAAATTTTAGAAGGAGCCGGAAACCAAATACTACACAGCAATCAAGGGATAAGCCTCTACTCCTGTTCAAAAAGACCGGGGATGACTGTGAATCAGACAAGAGGCGAACCTATCTACTCCTATTGACAAAAAAAGTAATTCAATAGCAAATAAAAGTTCACAGTTTTACGGGAAGACGTTAGAAGTACAGAGGTGAATTCGAATTTAGAAGGAACCGGACAACCAATCTTAAACAGGAAACAAGAGATAAACGTCTACTCCTATTCAAAAGACTGTAGAGATATGTGAACCAGGCAATGGATGAACCTCTCTACTCCTATTGAGAAAAGAAAAAGTAATTCAATAGCAAATACAGAGATTTAGGCTGAGACGTTAGACGTACAGAGTTGAAGTCGAATTCAGAATGAAACGGAAACCCAATCCCCAACTTGGAAATACTACATATTGTAACCTTGGGTGTGCGGGTGGTGCAATGTATAATGTCACGGATTTCTTAATCAGATAGCCGAGTTTTAATTCCAGTTGAGTTCGTTATATTCACTTACGCACAAATAACCATTGGTAAAGGTATGAAGCCAACTTTTTTCTCCCCAGCTATGGGTTAATTAGTAAATCTTGTATCATTAAACCATTATCATCTCCAACATTATCATAAAAAATCTCCATTCAAAATTCTTACAATCTAAAAATATTTTCTGGCTTTAAATAACTTGCAAATGGTTAATAAGCTATAGAAAACGAATCAATCAATTAAATACTGATTAGATACACAGGCAAGTTTTTAGAATTATTAACATTCTCTAGAATATAAATATATGGAAACTACCGTGACTAGAAAGTGAGGGGTCAGTTTATATATTGATTATGATGTAGAATTGATTAACCATTTTATATCCACATAGTAATTCTTTTGTTTATCAAATTCTGATTAGATATAAAACCACCACATGCTGTAAGATTGAATGTGTGAGTAGTGTAATGGATAATGGCTTGTAATTGTTAATCAGTCAAGTTCCAGTTCTAGTTGGGTTCATTACATTCACTTATGAGTAAATACCCTTGATAAAGGTATGAAGCCACATCTACCCACCACACCTATGGGTTAATTAGTAGGACCTGTATCCTAAATCATTATGTCCTCCCACTCACCCGAAAATTCTTACAATCTAAAAATATTTTCTGGGTTTATAGGGTTGATAAGCTGTAAAAAAAGACTCAAATCAAATCAAAATTTATGTGACGGATGGAAGATTCGTTTTTACCGTAGATCTTAATAGGCACAAAAAGAGATTAACAACAATAATAATTAGTGATTAGTAATTTTTAATCATTAAACCATTATTATCTCCAATAATCTCATCAAAAAATTCTCCAATCGAAATTCTTACAATCTAAAAATATTTTCTGCCATTTTGCAAATGGCTGAAAACCCGAAGAAAACGAATCAGTCGATAAAAAGAAAAAAAAAAATCAATTATGAACTTTTATGTGATATCAATCCTTTCATATGACAGTGAAAGCTGGACAATCTCCTTATATATGGAAACAGAACTGGAGGAAACAGAAATGTGGTTCTACAGAAGGATGCTGAGAATATCATAAATAGAGCGCTTAAGTAAATTAAATAAAATAGAAACAAAACGGACACTTTAGTTTAGAATCAGAATAGATTGGAAACATTTCTTATATACAAAATAAGGAAGAAGGCATTGGAGAATTTGACACTCACACGGTGTATTGAAGTTAAAAGGGATATAGAATGATAGCAGGACCTCTAAGTGACGTACTTTTGCAAATGGATGGCGGAAGTGGAAGTTGGGGGCTTGGTAAATTGACAAATATTGTTAAGAGCTAGAAAAGAGAGGAGATTGTGGAGGGTCATGATCTCCTCCATCCTGAATGGAATCGTTATAGAGAAGAATATGCCAGACATTAATTAATTATTACCAGCAATAGATTTTTGAAAAAAATATTACCTGCAATACAATTTTGAAGGAAATATATTACCAGAAACAGATTTTTGACAAAACAAAATATTACCAGCAATAAAAAAAATTGTCGGCATTTGAGAATTGATATGCCGTAAAACAAAATAAAGCAAAATAAGCCAAACCAAATATCCACCGCCAACAACGATAAATTCCTTACATTTATACAACCATGTTCTCATTTTAATAAAATAAACATGCCGCTTGTGAGAATACAATACGAGATATTGTCACCAGATTCGGTGCTTTTAATAATGGCCTTTGTAATCTAGCGCATTATTAATGTTAATTAAACCTTTTGTCTTTTTCTTTGTTTTGTCTGTAAATCAAATGTAGTTGACTACGCAAAGACACATTCAATGGTTTAGTTGAAAATGTTTTTTATGACTATATAGTTACTTTTCTTTTCTTTTATTGTATTTCTAAACGCGTTTTTATTTCCTGGCGATGGCGTGGGTTAGGCCGGTGAAGTCAAAATCGGAACATAAATAGTTGGCAGATTTTGAGCGGCAAAAGGTCAACCGACCGGCATTCGCATTTCTTTGGACCCGAGTATTACGAATATCAGCAAGAGACAAACCAAAAGATTTGTAAGTAATTTTTCCTTTTGTTTTGTTTTTTTTGTTTTTTTCATTTAATTTCTTAACTTGAGAATTTCTATCTGAATTTCTGGTATGAGTTGTGTTATCATAATCGATGTATTCAACTTTGTTGCTATTATCACAACGTTTCGGCCCTCCTACTTTCCGGCCTGCTTTAGGTGTCTGTGAATCCGAGTAACCGTCAGGGTATTTCGAAATTAATCTTTAATCTACATGGGTAGATCGCCTATATCTGTCAAGGGATATCTTGTCTAGTTATTACTTACTAATGCTCAGTTTTGATCTTCTGGATATAGACTCAGGGAAAACAAGGATGTGCAATTGTTGATAATACTTCATCGCATAAAAATAAAAGATGACATTTCTATTTGTTTACTTACAACTTATGCCTCCTCGCTATAAGTTGGGTTACTTTTAAATTCATATTAGCTCAATATCCAGGGGACCCGCAGACAGTACCTTTCATTTTTGAGGAGACTGGGATCATTATCCGGCGCCTGAAGTGCCCTCCAAAAGAGGAATTACCGGGATTTGAGCAATTTTGACTGCGAGAAAACCCACATTAAACCTTGATCTAGTGTCACATTCGGTAGTGAAGTGGGTACACTAAAAATCCCCATAAAGTTTACTTTAGAATGTAGATTTTACTGGTGGAGGGGAGGAGCAAATGACCTTCTAATCAAATATTAGTATTGCTTGTGGCGTTCCGAATTCAACGAGTGAGGACGCGTCCATTCGAATTTCCAAGAGATCAATGAATTCCAAGCCCAAATGAAAAACCGTAAAAAATTAATTTAGTCATTTAAGTTTATTTACTAGCATAAAAAGATTTCCGTTTAGACAACCATTCACATTCACTCGACGAGCATAAAAAGATTTCCGATTAGACAACCATTCACATTCCCTCTTCGAACATAAAAAAGATTTCCGTTTAGACAACCATTCAACCTCACTCTACGAGCATAAAAAGATTTCCGTTTAGACAACCATTCACATTCACTCGACGAGCATAAAAAGATTTCCGATTAGACAACCATTCACATTCCCTCTTCGAACATAAAAAAAGATTTCCGTTTAGACAACCATTCACATTCCCTCTTCGAACATAAAAAAGATTTCCGTTTAGACAACCATTCAACCTCACTCTACGAGCATAAAAAGATTTCCGTTTAGACAACCATTCACATTCACTCGACGAGCATAAAAAGATTTCCGATTAGACAACCATTCACATTCCCTCTTCGAACATAAAAAAAGATTTCCGTTTAGACAACCATTCAACCTCACTCTACGAGCATAAAAAGATTTCCGTTTAGACAACCATTCACATTCACTCTACGAGCATAAAAAAGATTTCCGTTTAGATTCAAATTATTAAGATCGTTTAGCCAGACTGGCATTCATTATTCGGATCCTATTTTGGTACATGAATCTGAAGCTGTTAAAAATATATTTATTCATTTTTACATACTTGAATGTGAGAGCAGTTCATATGGAACTTGTCAGGGACATGAGATCTTGTGGTTTTGATCTTGTTTTATCAGATTCTGTAATATGATGAAAAATATGGAAAAGACAAAACAAAATCCGAATATGCAAGTTTACTGTTTTAATTTTGTTTTACTGTCGACGTCAGACGTTTCGGTCTAGTAGACCATCTTCAGGACATGGTTATTAGAAACATACTTAGGATTAGACGATATTTAAGTCAATATCAAAAGACGATAGACACAAGACTAATCAGAAACAGAACAACATTTTGTTTTGTCTTTTCCATATTTTTCATCATAACGTCGGATCTACATCCACATATTTGCTTACATTCTGTAATATATATGACATTCTTACACACACACATAAACACAGACATATATTTATACACACACACACATATATATTATTATTAGTAGTAATCTTATAAATATAAGTAACTACACTCGTTTCGGAAAACCTTCGGTTTCTTGATTTGCAAATGATCAAATCAATATCGAAGGAAATATATATATATATATATATATATATATATATATATATATATATATATATATATATATATATATATATATAGTGTCAGTGAGAGATCGATTATAGCAGGTTGTAATTTTTATTAAGGAACGTTTGCTTCTAACGAAATTTCAGACAAATTTGGATGGTTTAATATAAAACATTTGACACTTCCTTTATTACTAGGTTCTGGATCAAATCTAAAGACGCATCCGCAAAGTTATCAGACCTAACTTGGCACCTCGACTCCAGTCGATTTCTCACAGACGTGATGTGGCTTTCCTTTTCTACAAATATTTTCATGGTAACTGCTCTGATAGGCTTTTTATACCTGGTGTTTCGAGTGCGTGAATTTAAGCGTGCTACTAGATTGATATCTAGGTCGTACCATTTTACTGTTGAAACAGTTAAATGTAACCATCTCTTCTACTCCATCAGTTTTTTTTCTCGTACTTCCCTACAGCAGAACACTCTCTTCCGTTTACTTGCATCCCCGATAACTACAATCTTCGAAAGATTTAATGTATCGTCAACCCCCATATCTTAATGCCTCGAACACTGTCTTATTTTTATCTTTCCCAATCCTTCTATACCCAATCTTTCCTCTTACCTTCACTCTATGTAACGACTTGTGCACTAGGGGGACTCCCGCCTTGCTTGGGAGGAAATGCTTCAAAAAAGTATATATTCGCTATGATTTAGAAGTATTTGGGAAAGAATGTTAATAATTATTCAGATGATAATGATCATGATAATAATTATTCACATGAAGAATTTATGATGATAATAATTATTCAGAAGATAATGATAATAATTATTCAGATGAGGAATAATAATGATAATAATTATTCAGGTGATAATGATAATGATAATAATTATTCAGATGATGAATGATAATGATAATAATTATTCAGATGATAATGATAATGATAATAATTATTTAGATTATGAATGTTAATGATAATAATTATTCAGAAGATAATGAAAATAATTATTCAGAGGATGAATGATAATGATAAAAATTATTCAGATGATAATGATAATAATTATTCAGGTGATGAATGATAATGATAATAATTATTCAGATGATAATGATAATAATTATTCAGATTATGAATGTTAATGATAATAATTATTCAGAAGATAATGAAAATAATTATTCAGAGGATGAATGATAATGATAATAATTATTCAGATGATAATGATAATAATTATTCAGGTGATGAATGATAATGATAATAATTATTCAGATGATAATGATAATAATTATTCAGATTATGAATGTTAATGATAATAATTATTCAGAAGATAATGAAAATAATTATTCAGAGGATTAATGATAATGATAAAAATTATTCAGATGATAATGATAATTATTCAGGTGATGAATGATAATGATAATAATTATTCAGAAGATAATGATAATAATTACTCAGATGATAATGATAATGATAATAATTATTTAGATGATAATGATAATGATAATTATTAAGATGATGAATAATAATGATAATAATTATTCAGATGATAATGATAATAATTATTCACATGATAATGATAATAATTATTCAGATGATAATGATAATGATAATAATTATTTAGATGATAATGACAATGATAATAATTATTTAGATGATGAATGATAAGATAATAATTATTTAGATGATGAATGATAAGATAATAATTATTCAGATAATAATGATAATAATTATTCAGATGACGAATAATAATGATAATAATTATTCAGATGATAATGATAATGATAATAATTATTTAGATGATGAATGATAATGATAATAATTATTCAGATGATAATGATAATAATTATTCAGATGATAATGATAATGATAATAATTATTCAGATGATAATGATAATGATAATAATAAATGATAATGATAATAATTATTCAGCTCTGTCGTTACAAAACAATTGGTCGTTCTCGGCTCAATTATTAGGATTTACTTACTATTCTTTCCGAGATACAAAATGCCATTAATTACAGACCTCTTACCTGTTGATTTTCTGATGATTCCAGTGTGAAATAATTACTCTTAATTACGTCCTAATGTTAATTAGTCTATTATTGAAACGTAATAAAGGACATATAATTATAGAACCGCCTAGCAAATCTATTTTGGTAAATTCTCTTGACATTCAGGATACTATGTTACAGAAATTCCGTGATATTTGGTATCAAGTGTACCTATTAAGTCTAAGAGAAAAATATGTATAAAAGAAAAAAAAGACAATAGGAAAACTATAGTTTTAGCCGACGCGTTTCGTCCAATGTGGACATTTTCAAGGAAAAAATGAAATGAATTTATTGAAATAAAGTATCTATAAACAACAAACAAAATGTCGTTAACAACTAAAAGAATTTAGAAAAACTTTTGTATATTCATATCATCATTATCATCATCAAAACTGTTTCAATTTGAGGTCACGAATTAACATGTTCTCTCATCTTCAGTGACATTGTATACTGATTCGACAAAATTTTACCAGTCTTCTCTGTCCTCTGCGAGTTTGCGGATTGGTTGCAGATCTTCCTTGATTGTGGACTTCTCCAAAGGAAAAGTCCGATCTTTCTGCCTTGTTATGTGAATGTATCGTTTTAGCGTTGTCACTATGGCGGTTCTTGGATGACCTCTGAAGTTTTTAAAGTCAGTCTTTTCAAATTAAAACTCCATAAACTTTTTCCGAATATTGTCTTTCTCAGTATACGACGTCTTAAATAAGTAGTTACTGCATATCAGTAACTAGAGCAGCCATTACCAACTCCGCCAGTATAAGAATATTTTCACATGTAGAAATATTGTTTGTATTGTTGTGTTGACGGATTCAACCGTTTTCTTTCTACGACAAATATACCAATAAATCAAAAGAAAATTGTTGAATCCGTCAAAACAATAACACAAATAATATTTCTGCACGTGAAAATATTCTCTTCAAACATAAATTCTCTTCAAACATAAATTGACGTAATTTTTCCGTTGACCACATGAATATGCAAGAGCGTTTCTAAATTCTTAATTAAAAGAAAAAAAATCTTGTAGTTTTAATTATGCAACTACCAACGGAGACAAGCATCCTAACTTTTCTATATTCTTGTTGCTAACGACATTTTGTTTGTTGCTTATAGATACTTCATTTCAATACATTCGTTTTGTACAGTAGCGATGAAGTTAAGCTAAAAGATGAAAGAAATATCATTAAAAAATTCATAATAATTAATAAAATTTCTTTTATATAAATTCAAGATAACAGATAAAAGGCATGTTTGCTAACGACTGTGGAATGAAGGTCTGGAGTGTTGCGATGAAAAGTAAGTAAAAATAAGATGAAAAATATTAATAAAAAACAAAGGCATCATGTCTGACATCCTAACTTTTCTAAATTCTTCTTGTTGCTAACGACAGTGTTTGTTGCTTAATGATACTTATTTCAATAAATTCGTTTTTTTTGCCTTGGAAAAGTTCACACTTGAAAAAATCTTTTAAAACCAAGACCATATTGGACTTTGGGTTGAGTAATGAAATTGATACAAGGGAATGACCATAATGTTTTCATGGTCAAGGTAAAGAATGTCTATGTTCCCGTTCGGGTTCATGCTCATAAGCATTTATATAGGCTTGAGTTATCTCTTACTCATACACATAACTGTAAAGGGACTGTAAATAAATAATTTTAATCTTAAGATAATAATTAAGTTGTTAAATATAGCCGTCTCTTCTACTCCAATAGCTTCATGTCTCTGTGGAACTGCCTCCCCTTTTCCTGTTTCCCTGATAGCTATAATCACCAACTATTCAAATGTAATGTCAATCGACGTCTCCAGATGCCTTGATCTATCCCCTGTCCTTCTTTTCATCCTTTTCCTCTGCCACTCCTATTTGCTCTCACTCCAACTCTCTGGAACCGCTTGCGTGCTAGTTGTTTCCCGTCTTGCTTGGGGTGATATGCTTAAAAAAATCACAATGGAACATAGATATAAATTTGAAATTTTGAATATCTATTCTTTTCTTCTCCATTTGCTGCTTGATATTTCAAGATTGAATGTTTGAAAAGTAATTATAAATCAATAGTAGTCTTTATTAGCTGCTGTAGAATGAATGTACTAATAGCTACCAGGAAAGTCATTTAAAATTAAGTTGAAGATATATTAATAATAATTCATATTGTTGATAGTGATATGTAATAAATTTTTAAGCTAATCTTTCCAAGCTAAAATTAAGATAAAAGAAATATCATTAAAAAATTCATAATAATTAATAACATTTCTTTTATATAAATTCATGATAACAGATAACAGGCTTGTTTGTTAACGACTGTGGAATGGAGGTCTGGATTTTTGCGATGAAAAGTAATGCAAATTAAGATGAAAAAATATTAGTAAAAAACAAATGCATCATGTCGTAAAAATTCACGATAATATGGCTACATGCGCCGTGGCGGCTGCAGAATGAATTCCTGGGTCGTTGTGATGATATGCGAGATAATATTTCTATTTGTATATTTACAACTTAAACTTCCCCAGTACCTGCTTAAAGAAAAGAAAATTGAAAGAAATACTAGTCAAATTTGATTTTCTACGTAATCATGCATTACTTTCAGGCTTTGATGTTTATTAAAGTGAAGACCATTTTATAAATTTTGGCGAAGCGAGTTATTTGTCTGCGAGGCGTGTTTGATGATTTTCACTCTCAGGCGAAGCGAACGAGTTCAACGTTTTAATAATTATCTGGTTACAAATAATTTGAACATTTTTTTAAAGGGTTTCACCGCAAGCAAGTTGAGGATACACTAGCACGAAAGTGGTTACAGAGAGTTGGAGCGAGAGCAAATAGGAGTGATAGAGGAAAGGATGAAGAGAAGGATAGTGGATAGATCAAGGCATCTGGAGACGTCGATTGACATTACATTTGAATAGTTGGTGATCATAGCTATCAGGGAAACAGGAAAACTGCAGGGAGTTCCACAGGCGAGAGGTGCGAGATATGAAGCTATTGGAGTAGAAGAGGCGGCTACATTTAACAGTTTCGACAGTGAAAAGGAGAGAGCGAGATGCCAGCCTAGTAGATCGCTGAAATTCATGAAGACTGGGAACCAGCAAAAGCAGCTCACCGGAGCAGTTACCATGACAGTATTCGTAAAAAAGGCAGAGGGACTTGACAGAACGTCTGTGAGAGAGCGACTGCAGACGAGATGTCAGATCAGGGCCAATTACATTGTATATCTGTCTCTGGATTTTATCAAGAACCTTGAGACAAACAGAAGGGGCTCCAGACCGTATATGGCAGCAATACTCCATGCAAGGGGGAATGGTTGATTTGTAGATTTATTGGTTGTGTGCAAAAGTTCTCAGTGCTCTTTCTCGGAAAATCGAAACGGCAGACACATTTGAAAGCGGATTTTATACTATAAAAATAAAAAAAATAAAACTAACATAATATTTTTTTTGATGAAGGACACATGGCACAGTGGATAAGGCGTTGGTTAGATCCAGTGACAGACCCAAAGAGTGTGAGTTCAATACCCGGTTAAGGCAGTGGATAACTTTCAGAGGGAACATTAGCAGGAGATAACTGATAACTGACATCCATCAACTAGAACAGTCTACCCTAGTGATCGAAATAAAGGGTTCAGTTCGAAATTCCAACCACCTGAAGAAGGCCGGAGCGTACAACGGTCGAAACGTTGTGACAAATATGGCGACAAAGATGAGGACAATAGTCCGACTAATGTAAATACTGTAAATGTTATTTAATATACATAACGGAACAATTTATGTTCAGATAGTTATTTCTAAATAAAGAACGGGTGCATATAGCATTGAAACATCAGTCCGATCATCGAGGTTGTACAAAATCGAAATTTGTCAGTACCTAGATGGGTGACCGACTTGGAAATGTTGAAACATCATGTTGAGATCTCTAATTTGAAACACATCTTGGGTTTTTCCTCCTGTTGATGGCCATACTTTCTGTCTTCTTGTCGTCCTTCTCTCTCGCTTTCTTCTTCTATCCTGTCTAAGAAGTTCTGGAGTTTTCATCCAGAGTCAGCTATCAACGATGTCATCATCATATCTGATATTTTTAAGATGATGCTCACCGATAATAAATCCAGTTAGAGTCTCCAGTTCCCTTAGGATAGCGTCGTAGTTGAGGTTGAATAAATCTAGGGTAAAGACACGTCTTTGTCTCAAGCTCCTTTCTATTTTTGTGTAGCTACTAAATGTATTTTCTATCCGTATGAAGGCAGTTTGCTCTCAGTATAAGTTCCGGATTATTATAACATCCTTTCCATAGAGATCTAATTTTCTTATCAGTTAAAATGTGACACTGAGGCCATGAAGTGGTTAATGTCAAATATATTCTGGAAGGCTACGAATTGGTTAATATGGTATATAAGCTGGAAGATGGAGAGAGAGGGTGGAAGATATTTTCCCTGGTGACGAAATCGAAAAGGGGGACTATCTGAATTGTCACGCCTCGACGACTTGGATCGATACACCAAAGATTTTATTTTATTTTTTTTTCATCTATGGAGAATTTAGTATGCGGGTGAAACGAATTGAGAAATAATTTTATAACTTCATTGATAATTAAAAAAAGAAAATTATCAATGAATTTATAAAACATCAATGAAGTTGCGCTTCGATTACTATGACATTCGATCTTACCCCGCCCTGAGACCAAGAGCACGACGTGAGCAAAGTGGGTGTGGTTAACGAGGAGAGAGACTGGTCTGTGTTATATTTTCGCAGACGAAAATCAATTGGGAAATAATTTTATCTCTCACTCGCAAAGTTAAATGAGAACCAACTTATACAGGTCGGATGTACGATTAAGCCGGGAATTATGAAAACAAGTCCTGTCATCGGCGGGCAAGAAGAGTAGTCTGGTTTATATTTTCGCTGGACAGAGGTAAGTCCAGGAATCAGAAAAAAACTAATAACTAAACTTAAACCCCGTACTTTCGCTGACGTGCTTTAAAAATTAGATTTCTCACAAAAGCAGTTATGCCTGCCCTGGAAAGTAGGCTGAGGTTGAATGCTAAGTGTGTAGGAGGAAGAAGGAGTATTTAGAACTACCTGTATGGAGTGATAGTATGAGATGCAAAGTGAAAGAAGTTGGAGTTGAGGTCATCATGAACGGACCCCTGACTAACACTTGATATAATGCCCACGAGACAACGCCTGGGCGTTGGAGAGGCCATCCGAAGCCCATAAGAGGCGTTTCAGAGCACAACGACATTTGCAATAAAAGAGCATTCGACTCGGGGTAAACGGTGGGCCTCCTCCTCGCTCGAGTGCACACTTCTCAGGTATGAGAAATTCCTACGGGCGTCCTCCTTCCAGAAGGCGCCCACCACATTCAATTCCCGACACATTCGGTCTAGGAAGGCGATGCGTATATCGACGAATCTCAATGCTAGGCATATCCAGACCGCCTTCAGATGGATGAAGGCAACATATCTCCCGAGATACTATAGCAGCCTTGCTTCTCCACAAGAAATAGGTGCGACTAAATTATTTATTGTATTAAAAAATACAATTCTGGCACAAGACCGAAAAATGGGAGGGGTTTAGGCTGGTCTTAACTAACTGTTCTATACCTAGCTAATCCTATTCACGACCCATTCATTCATTACAATTTGCCCACTCACCACAAGAACTCATCCATCACCAATCAATCCTCCATACACCGTAATACCGCATCCTCACAAGAGCGATTCCTATGACCACTCTCAAAGTAAGGTGGATATTTCTCCAAATTTGCAAAGTTAAGGAAACAGGAACAAGGGACGAAGTCCCGTTGTTGAGATTAATGCAAAAATTGGTGAATCCCCAGAACCGTTGGCTTCACGTCGGTTTTGGGCCGAAGTGCATATAAGCAGATAGTTATGTGAGCTCGAGGAGTTGCGCAGTGAATTCCCGCATCAAGTGCCTCTGGAATCCACGTCAGTTGCCACCAGATCTCCTGACTCTGAAGAACTTTGAACCCTGCTCCTCCAGAATTTCTGACGAGGCCCAGTGTCACTATAGAAATTTATGGGGGAGGATAATTTTTCCTTATACCAAGAATTATATAAACCAACTCAAAATTAACCCTACAAATATTTAAGTCTATTTTTCGTTGTGAAGATATTTTCCCCCTCAATATAGCTTCCGCCACGATTCAACCTAGCGCTTCGATTACTATGACATTCGATCTTTCCCTGGTCTGAGATCAAGAACACGACGTGGGCAGAGTGAGTGTGGATGGAAGCGTGTGGGACTACCCACCTCTGCAACTCGTTGCACAAAGATATAGACCCCACGTCGTAGAATTTCTGTGCGGCGGATCGAGCGAGAGGCAGGCTCACAGGCAAAAGAAAAACACAACTACAAACTTGGGTAGGACGAAAAGAGGAGGGAGGGCGTGTGACCTTTTTGTGGATGATTAACTCTGGGCTGATTCTCGGCTGGCAAAAATATATATATATCTTAGCTAACAATGTCCGGCTGCTAATGGGTCGCTCTTCGTTGTTACGTGCTCCGGCCTAAATCAACCTTCCTCGAACCTAAACTAAGTCTAACTAACTGCCGTGACAGAAAGCGCTCCCGTATATATGCAGAATCCTCTTTCATCATTTCCGGACAAGGGACACCCACGAATAAACCCATAACTTTTTCATGACCATTTCTCCCTTTGAAGAAAGTGGACATAAAAATATTTCTTAGCCTAGCTGATTCCGATTCAGGGACATTAAATTTTAAGTTTTGACCAGAGCCGGTCTTTTTCCTATCTTCGTATTTTGACAAGTACTTAACACTCATCTACCCTTTTGGCCATATGTCCAAAACATGTTTTTATCTAGATTCCTAATCTAGTCATTGGGTCTTGAAGTTTGATACCCAGGTCAAATCTAACTAATCTTCTCGCACATATGTGTGCGCGTGCACGCACACACAGATGTGGGGGTGTATATACACACACACACAGATGTGCGGGCGCACACACACACACACGCGTGCGCATATATCCAACTCATAGTGTCACAAGCGGCCAGGCTGGACCAGCATCAGTATTGACCAGTGCAGGGCTAGCCCTGTGGTTAAGACGTCGTCCTAAGAATGTGAAGACCGGACCACTAAACGTGGTTACACCATCGGCTACTGGCGGAGTGAAGAAGGTTATAGAATAGGAAATTGTGTCATATCCTTTCAAATGTTTTTGCGTAATTTATAAAACATCCTCCTGCATTTGTATTGCACTTACTCTCTGATATCATTCCAATCATCATTATCACATATCTTGTCTCAGGGTCCTTGACAAAGCTTCATTGTTTTTGTCCTATTCTCTGTTTAATTCTTCTTCGCGCTTTACTCATCAGGATTTGCATCATTAGTTTTGTTATGTGGCTCATTAAACTGATTCACCAATGGAGCTCGCGTTCATTTGTATCTGCTCCCTCAGATAATGTTACGAAGATGGATTTAGTGAGCTCCTCCAATATGTGGCCACAGTTTTATATTTCGTTTATTACATCTGTGATCTGGTCGATGTCGAAATCGTCTAAGGCTGAGAGCATCCCTGTTGATACTCCACCAGGCTCTGCTGCTTGCGTTCCGTTCATCTTCTCCCGTGCTGAACTTACCTCATCTTTTAGCATTTTGGCCATTCCGCATTTTCAACTGTAGGTTTTTCTGTCCCATCGGGAAAAAAGGTATTTGACGTATTTCTCCACCTTTGGAGACCTGTTTTTTTCTTTTTCTATTCCAACTGAATCTTTATTTGATTTTATAGAGCCTGTTGGTTGGCCTATTTTTCGACCTGTTAATTCTTTTACTCTGTTTTGCATACTTGCTGCGATTGCGTTGCTTATTCTCTCTATTTTTTGCCACCATCTTGGTACACCTACCTAACCCACGAAAAAAAATTCCTGGATAGGCTTCCTTCAGTTCTTTTTTCAGTTTTTCAGCTTCGGCATTTCAATTTTCAATTTTTCGGTAGTATGAATTTACAGGTAATTCCCAAAGCTGGAATTGTGTCCTCCAGTCAGTGCCAAATAGGTTGTTATTTGTCATATTAATCGTAGGATTCTCCCTTGCTTCTCTGAAGACCTTATTCTGACGTGTCTTTTAGTAGAAATGTAACATAATTCTCTTTTTTTTTCCATATTAATGATGGGATTCTTCTTTGTTTCTCCGAAGCCCTTATTCTGACGTATCCTTTAGTAGAAATGTAAAAAAATTGTCTTTTCTTTTCATTTTAGGTCGACGCAGTTTCGGGAGAAATGATGTCCCTACAACTCTCAGCCTTGTGGTTGACGTTTTCCTTATTAATTCTCCTGATCGAAGGAGCGAATATTATATTTCTGGGTTTACCGATCTTTAGTCATCTCACAAGCCAAACTTCCGTTGCCCGAGAACTTCACAAACTCGGCCACAATTGTTATTTACCGGTACCGAAAGAAATCAAAGAAGCTATAGGTACTGAAGAAGGCGTCAAATACTTGCCTATGGAAATTAAATACCCAGAAGTGTACCGAGTTTCCGGTGACACGACACAGACCCCAACCCAACCAGAGAAATTCACCAAATCAAGAAGACAACACGTACACGTTGAAATATGCGACGATTTACTTATGAACGAACATTTCTTTCAAATGCTGAAATCCGTCAACGCTTCATTATTTGTCATCGATGGTGTCTATATAAGCAATTGTTTCGCTGTGTTTCCTTACCGTCTGTCAACCCCTTTTATATTGATGGGGTCCCAGAATCAACCCAACCTTCACAGAACGCCTTGGCTCTTTTCTGTTTTTCCTCACAGGGGATTGGTATATTCAGACCGTATGTCGTTCCTAGAACGGTTCAAAAATATGATGTTCCTGCTTTCGGTCTATTTCAGAAAACCTCTGGGTAGCCCAAAACGCAGTATCAAGGAATATGCTCCAGAAAAACCGTTTATTTCTTTCGATAGCTTGCTTCGAAAAGCCGACCTGCACATTATTGAAAACGACGCCCTCTTAGACTATCCATTGCCAGCTCTACCCAACGTCAAATATATCGGAGGAATAAAGACCAGACCCGCTAAACCCCTGATTGGAGATCTGGGACGATTTGCTAATGCTTCTAAATACGGTTTGGTTGTTGTTTCGTTTGGAAGTATGATAAGACCCCTTCCAGATATTCATTTAAAAAACTTAGAGCAAGCATTTACAAAGATTCCATACGATGTCATTTGGAAGAGAACGAATACCGATTATTTTACGGCACCTAATGTCTTTACAAGCAAATGGCTACCACAGAACGACGTTCTGGGCCACAAGAAAGTGAAATTGTTCATCACCCACTGTGGTAGCGGTGGTCAGTATGACAGTCTTTATCACGGAGTTCCCATGCTTGGATTTCCGATTTGGGCAGACCAGCCGTTTAACGGTCGGAGAATGCAAGAGAAAGGTTACGGAATTTCAATGGACTTGCGTCATTACACGGCTGACGAGCTGGTGCGAAATATTAACAAGATCATCCAAAATCCGAAATATAAAAATAACATCCAGAAAGCGAGTAGAATATTAAAATCAGCACGCGAACATCCACCCGCAAGGGCTGCACGTCACATTGATAACGTCATTAAGTTTGGGGGCGGTTATCTGCGTTCTTACTGTCAGGATATTCCTCTTTATCAGTATTTTATGCTTGATATTTTTGTAGTAACATTATTCGTTCTGATTCTCGGTATTTTCATCGCCATTTTTATTCTACGAAAAGCGCTACATATATACTACGGAAAAAAGACTAAAGAAGATTAAGACGTTTGAAAATGGAGCGCCGCCAAATTGGATGCACAAGAGAATGTTAATGTTTGTGATGTGCGCAGGTGAGATTTATTTTGCGTTTTATAGGTTAAAACTAAAAAAAAAAAAAATTTTATTGGATGAAGACATGCAAGTTTTTATCGTTTCGACACCAGACACTTGTAGCAGATGGGGTTAAGAATGAAGGTTGTTAAGACTCAAATTATATGAATCCAACTTCTGCAGGATTTTCACAAATATATAGAACAACATAGCTCACAAAAGAACAGAGAATATACACTTACGCGTAGACAACTCAGAAAGTAATAGTAAGAAGTAAACATTTATGTTGTTAGGTCCGATGTGCGTGTGTGAAAAACAAAGCGTGGCTGGGTTGAAATTATGCAGTCGGCTGCCCGGAGCGTGTCTCCCGAGAGGGAGACTGGACAACGTTTTATACGTCTTGCGTATCCTATGAATTAGAGAATAAAAAAAAGGAACGTGATAGGTTTTATCGCCTTTCTTTTATAGTCTTGAATAGAACACCGCTTAGCGACGTTAAGCGAAATCAGTTTGCAAAGTAACGTTTAAGCCTGGAGAGCTCAAAGTTGATGAGACATTGAAATAATAAAAAAAATCTCCACTGAATTTGTCAGTTTTCCATAATTTCAGAAATATTATTGCCGGTTTTAATTCAATTATAAATCTTAAGAAAACGTATTCTTTTATATTCGAAACAATTTTCGGTAAATGTTTTTAATAATTTCTCGCCGTGCAGGGCAAAATACAAGGCTTCATTGAGTGTTAGAGAATATGAGAAAAAAAATACTATTAAGAAGCGAAGACAATAAAAGGAAAAGAATTAAGGAGACAGAAGATAACGATTAACATTGCATTTAGATTTTCGAAGATCAAAGACAATAAAGCCACTAGGACGCAAGGGGGTTACTGAGTGTTAGAGAATATGAGAAAAACTACTATTAAGGAGAGAAGACAATAAAAGAACAAGAATTAAGAAGACAGAAGATAACGATTGACATTGCATTTACATTTTTGAAGATCAAAGGCAATAAAGCCACTAGGACGCAAGGGGTTACTGAGTGTTAGAGAATATGAGAAAAACTACTATTAAGGAGAGAAGACAACAAAAGAACAAGAATTAAGAAGACAGAAGATAACGATTGACATTGCATTTACATCTTTGAAGATCAAAGGCAATAAAGCCACTAGGATGCAAGGTGTTACTGAGTGTTAGAGAATATGAGAAAAACTACTATTAAGGAGAGAAGACAATAAAAGAACAAGAATTAAGAAGACAGAAGATAACAATTGATATTGCATTTAAATTTTTGAAGATCAATGGCAATAAAGCCACTAGGACGCAAGGGGGTTACTGAGTGTTAGAGAATATGCGAAAAACTACTATTAAGGAGAGAAGACAATAAAAGAACAAGAATTAAGAAGACAGAAGATAACGATTAACATTGCATTTACATTTTTGAAGATCAAAGGCAATAAAGCCACTAGGATGCAAGGGGGTTACTGAGTGTTAGAGAATATGAGAAAAACTACTATTAAGGAGAGAAGACAATAAAAGAACAAGAATTAAGAAGACAGAAGATAACGATTGACATTGCATTTACATTTTTCGAAGTTAACTGTGAAGAAAGATGCCGGAAGTGAGGTCCACAAGCGAGAAATGCGATAGAAGAAACTGTTAGCATATAAGTTATGGTTACATCTAGGCATTTCAATAGTAAAATGATGAGACCTTACCGCCAATCTAGTCTGTCTTTCTTTTTATGCACCGTGTCCTTTCAGCACGTAGGCGATCATGACTCTCCACTTTCCCCTATCCCTTGTAGCTCTCAATAAGTTTCGTCCCTCTGACACTTCCTCCAGTCCACGTTCTGTCGTTCACTTGCTCAAGCCCGCCTGGTATATCATGCATTGCTTTCTCTTGTCTATCTTTCCCTCTATTCAACCTGTGAGCATCAGATTCTCCGGGACCTCCTTTCTCATTACATGTCCCAGAATCTTCAGCTGCCTCTTCCTGGTGTTAAGTATAAGCCTCCTTCTTGTTTGCATCCTTTCCAAGACCTCATCGTTGCCCACATACTCGGTCCATGATATCCTCAGCATACTTCTGTAGAACCACCTCTCCGTCGCCTCGAGTCTCTTCTTCCAACGTTCGCTGTCATAAAGGAGGACAGATGTCATGCTCAGTACTTTTGTCTTCGTTAACAAAGAGATCCTCCTGGATCGAAATAATCTGTCCAGCTTTTGGAATGCGCCCTTGGCCATCCCAATACGTCTACGGATCTCAATGTCGCACCTACCGTCCTCTGTCGAAACACTTCCCAGATATTTAAACTTCAGCACCTGCTTGATTTTAGTGTCACTGATATGAAAATCGCATTTTGGGCACGTCCTTTTACTGATGACCATGCATTCTGTCTTCTTGTAACTGCGCTTGAATTCATAATATCTAGGTACCGTCAGAACATTTACCAAAGTCATATTTATTGAAAAAGCACAAGAAATTTCTGTTGCGGCGGCGGAAAATTGACTGAAGCCGAGATGCCAGTTCAGGACTACTAACATTGCGAATACGTTTTTGGATTTTATCAAGATTCTCTAAGTATATAGCAGAAACACCGGACCAGATGTGACACCCATATTCAAAGCAAAGACGACTTGTAGACTTATAAATATGTAAGATATATTCAGGTGAAAAAATGTATCTAGAACGACAGAGTGAACCAAATTTTTTATCTGTAGACCCAGCAATTGATTCACTATAATCTTTTCTCTTTGTGTCAGCGGAAAACATTACGCCGAGAAGACCTAATGAGTCACTATTCCGGAGGTTAGCATCAGCCATTCTGATGGAAGTTAAAAAGAAACCTTTCTGCATACACTTTTTCTTTATCCGTTTTTTGGTAATCAACATTATTTTTCAATAAATAAATAAGTTCCGTTTTTTTGGTTATCAATTTATTCTTCAAAAATTAAACATTAGGTCGAGTCCTAAATAATTTCCGTTTTTGGTTTTCAACTGTATTCTTCAATAAATAAATATTAGGTCGAGTCCTAAATAATTTCCGTTTTTGGTTATCAACTTTATTCTTCATATACAAGGTAACCAAAAATGTTCTGTCCGTTTTTAAAGGAAAAAAAGAAAACGCTTCACAGTATGTGTAACTTATATTTAGTCTTTGAAGTAATCGCCATCGGCATCCAGCACCTTGTGACAACATGTCTCCAGCTGTTCAATGCCTTTGCGGTAGAACTCGGGGTGGGTGGGGGGTGAAGCAAAGAAGTCCGCGAGGGCTTTGCGCAAGTCTGCTTCATTGGTGAAGGATTTCCTACGATGATGATTATCCAGGGAGTGGAAGAGGTGGTAATCGGATGCCGCAAGGTCAGGTGAATAAGGTGGATGGCACAAAGTCTCCCACCCAAGTTGCAGTATGTTAACCCTTACCACTCGCGCGACATGCGGCCTGGCGTTGTCATGGAGGAAAAGCACACCTTTGCGATTCACCAGTGCTGGCTCCTTCTTGCGGAACCCACTTGCTCAGTTTGTACGTCTTACTTAGGCGGTGCAGGTGAAGTCTAACTGTTTCATCGGAAACATTGATCTGTCTTGCAAGTTAACCACACGTTAGACTACTGTCCTTTTCAATGGCCGCCTTCAGGACTCTGTCATTCAAGACCTGTGGTCGTCCACTGCGAGGCTCATCATGGAGAGACAAATCTCCCGACTTGACTTTTCGAAACCAACGCCTTGCAGTACATTCATGCACAGCATTATCCCCAAACGATTGGCATATGCGGCGACTTGATGCAGCTGCTGATAAGCCCACTATGAAGTCGTAAAGCAAACAGCCCCGAACGAGATCTCTAGACACTTCCATCCTTCTCACAGCTGTCCGACTTATAACTGATGGCCGGGCACGGTGCGCGTGTTTTTTCTAACGTCTGATGTTCCTACTTCTGGCTGTCCGAATTGGAAAACAATTGCTACACGCATTTCGTATATATTTCAACTTCATTCAATGACTAATCAAAAAACGGACATAACTTTTTTGTTTACCTTGTATAGTATGTTGATGCAAGTACAGGTGAATATAGCGGATGGGGTGGCACAGACTAACAGTTCCATTTTTCCCCTTTTGCTCTTGCTACATGTGTTCTTGTGTTGTTCAGAAGGAGATCAATATTGTTGTAGCATGCCTATGGACGATAATGTGTATGTCTACATTCTCCTAAATACAGTAGTGAATACTGTATGTTTGTCTGCAGTTAGAGATTCGTCTCCAGCTGTGCTGGTCAAACTCTGCCTTCCCAGACGTGTCGAAAGGGAGTGTTTCGTCTCGGGAAACAGCTACCCGACCCAGTTTTATACGTGGTCTAAGGGAAATCTTTGGCCAAGCCTTACGGGTACGGATACCCCTCATTAAATTCGGCTTTGTGCTACATCTGAGCGCGTGGGGAGGTTGGTAGATATCCTGCCGTTGGAGATTCATTGTAGAATTCAATTCGTTCACTTCTAGCTGTTAACTACTTCTTCTACACACCGCTGGCGAATCTTATATGTTATTCTTGTCCTAAGTATTATCGTATATTACCAATCTTCTTTTGGCTATTCTATTCAGTAACATTCTCTAGGTACAACAAATATGTTCCTATTGATAAACGCAGGGTGCCTTTCGATTAAACTTTTATTGACACGTTGCAGCTGCTGAACGTATAAATGTGCATTTAGTGTTTCAATGTGTTTGAAGAATTCTAAATGAATAACAAAACTATAATCTCACCCCAAGCACAATATTAACCTTCGTCCATGGAGCTCAACTTTTAGGGTCAGTTGTGAGAATTTACCTTTTATTACGTCTTGAACATTGTTGTATACAACCCATTGTTCATCACCTGTTATTATATATTTATAGAACGGTTAGTTAGATTGATGCATTATCTATAATTCATTATAATAGGTTATTTTAAATTTTGGTGATTTATCTATATATTAAAAAGTTTTCTTTTAATTATCAGTGTCGTATTACCTTGGTAAGAAGCGGGAAAGATTCAATGAAACTACAAATATTCGACGAAGAGGTTTTAGTATTTGTTTATATTTCTGAGATGAGGTATTATGTACACTATTTACATTATTCGGACTATTGTCCTCATATTTGTCGCCATATTTATTACAACGTTTCGGCCGTTGTACGCTTCGGCCTTCTTCAGATGGTTGGAATATCGAACTGAACACTTTAGACATGGTACTAGTGAGCGAAATAAATGGTTCGATTCGACATGCAAACAACCTGAAGAAGGCCGGAGCGTACAACGGCCGAAACGTTGTAATAAATATGGCGACAAAGATGAAGACAATAATCCGAAGAGGTTTTAATTTTTTACGACGACAAAAACGTCAGTTATGCTATAATCATTAATAGAATGTTTACCTAATATTTAATATAAATGCATTTGATTTCGAAATTTACAAAGAGAATTTTATGCAAAAGACTTCTCGTAATAAACACGAATATTTTTTTCAGGGATGTGTGTATTCTGTTCCTGGAGGAGTCTATCGATGTTGATAATCTTGAACGTGACCTTCGGAGATTTTCCTACGCTTCTGAATGAGATTTGTGCGCGCCACACAAGCTGTGCACAAAAAATAGTTGCTTCTTTTGTTAGAGATCGATGGTGGAATCATTGAATTTAAAATCGGATTGGTTTTGTGCGTTAGGAGTTTGGAAAGTTCTTAATGTTTGTTTTTTGTTTTCACGAAAAGGCGGATTTGGCAGCTTTCAAGACATTTTACCTGACCGTAATCGAAATCTTGATGCCGTCACGATGTAGTGTGTTGAATATGAGGCTCTTCGACTTGACCCAAAAGTCAGCAGCATTTATGATTGCATCTAATGCATGGAATTGGTAAAGATTTAGAGATATTAAAAGAACAACAGTAAATATTAAAAAATCTCCATATCTCGTTTAAAATTGAGCTTGGATTTCAGAAGTTATAGTGTGGAACATCAGTTTTAACATTACTGATGTTAGGTTTATTTGGTACTTTTTGCAAATATGTCGATAACATTCTGGGGAAAGTCTTTCAGATTGATTTTGGAAGGTGTCTAAACATACAATAAGACACTCACCCAGCTTTCTACCGCCCGGCCTTTGACTACTCCTCGCTAAGCCTCCGTTCTATTCGCGTCGGTGTGCAACAAAACGGGGAAAGTTCCACTGCATTTTCATGAAGAAACCAATGATGAAAACAAATGTTCGATGCTGTTTCAAATATACTTCGGTGTTTTATTACCCCTTGCTCGATCCCTGTAGGTAGGTAGGTAGGTAGGTAGGTAGGTGACACTTAAAACAACTTCTGCTATGTCGGATTCACAGCTCAGTTGTTACCTCTTACCAACTCTCAGCCTACCAACACATCACGACGTATGGCTGGAAGCTCAACAGGCGGTATTGGAACGACGCGATGAACAGTCTGGCCCCTACCAAGCTCAGTCTAGAACTGATTCTTCAATCTCATGCATGAATGATTAATAAATGTTCTTTGATTTCTCATCTTAAGTTGTTTTGCATTAAATCCGTAAAATCCTTGGTAACCAATGATTATGGTCAATAAATAAAATCATAAACAATAAAAATATGAATAGATCATTTGGAATCTATAAGACGAAGTGTATATATATTTCTATTGTCTTTTTAATACCCCCTATTAAAATGAAATAAATAAATACTTTCCCCTCAAGGACACATGGCACAGTGGATAAAGGCGTTAGTTAGATCCAGTGACAGGACCCAAAGAGTGTGAGTTCAATACCCGGCTAAGGTAGTGGAGAACTTTCAGAGGGGAATTAACAGGAGATAACTGATAACTGACATCCATTAAACATGGCATTTAGAACTAGAACATTCTAAACCAGTGAGCGAAATAAAGGGTTCAGTTCGACATTCCAACCACCTGAAGAAGGCCGGAGCGTACAACGGCCAAAACGTTGTAATAAATATGGTGACAAAGATGAGGACAATAGTCCGAATAATGTAAATATGGTACATAATACCTCATCTCAAAAATATAGACAGATACTTCCCACCGCCGTAATGTGACTTCCCTGTGCCTTTTCTAGAAATATTTTCATGGTAATTTTTCTGATGAGCTTTCCTCTTTGCTACCGAGACTTTATGAATTTAAGCGTACTATGATATTGGCAGAGACGTTTCATCACCTTACAGTTGAAATGGCTATATATAACCGTAAGTTCTATGGTAACAGTTTCTTCTCGCTTGTGAGACTCTCTGTCGGCTTCTTGCTTCCCAGTTAACTTTAATCTTCAAAAATTTAAATGCAATGTTAACCCTTGTCTTTTGTCGTCTTAATTCGTGTTCTTTTATTGTTCTTCAGTGATCGTACTGGTACCTGTGTTTCAACGAAAGGCATGAGACACGGGTCGGGGGAGAATGGAAGGTATTTGTCCAAAACGGAATAAGTTTTTACTCCTAATAGTCTTAGAGATAGGTGTAACATACGTTTAGATAAAAAGATTAGAATAATAAAATGCAATAATCAAAGCCAACTTTTGAATAAGTGGAATGAATTCGTTTTAAAATGTCGTCATTAAAACAAACTCAAATTTCCTTAACTTAATTAGCTACAATATTTCCATAATATCCACTCCCGTCTATTCTAATGTCGACAGTATAACTAATTCTAATTTCTAATATTTGATTTCTCTACCCACACTCTATAACATTTTATACTATAATAATTTATAAATTAAATGTCTAGATGCAGTCTAATGTACTGTGACTAGTTTGAAATGTAATTTTGTTGAGTGTGTGTTGCACTCAACAAAATTACATTTCAAACTAGTCACAACATATTACATTGCATCTAGACATATGTTTCTGTTGTTAATATTTCAGCCTCTCGTGTGGTATGACGTCATAGAACCGTATCTTGAACTTACATCCTGTGTCTGCTATTCTGCGACCGTTATCGCTGTATAGCAATCTTCTATGTAAACATAACAAAATATCATCTTCTATAGTGAATATATTAATAACCACTATGAAGATGGCTCATGTGAGCCGAAAGCTTACATCAGGTAGCAACTTAAAAAAAAGTATTGGACAATTTTCACGCAAAATATCTACTTATAAAAAAAATATAGTTATAAATAAATTAAAAGTATTTTAAAATGGGGAGTTAGTTTTCAATCACCCTGCTTTATATAAACAATTTGTCTATGAACATTCCCAGATCATTAGTAAAGGCTGAGCTTTCGTCTCGTTTCGTCTGTTAACCATTGTCAAGGATGTTTTATTTTATTATTTTAATTTTTAACTGGATATGTAATTTTTTTAAATATGTGAATCTATAGCAATGAGAATCTTTTGTTATTTTCCAAACATGGTCAGTACATTGTGACTGTGTTCGCAGTTGATATTCTTGAGAGTTGGCTTTTTTTCTATTATTAAAAACTTGTCTAAATTATTTAAAGAGCCTATTTTACGTGTGGACGGGGTTATTATAATTACAGCTCTCTAATAATACTTCGAAAAGGTTACATTTAAACAGGCACGGGAACCTAGCAAACTCACTTCCGCAAAATACTCGCAGAAAATACGCATAGAATAGACTCACGGGAACCAGATAAGCAAAAGTCATTGAAACGAAGGAAAAACTCAAACACAGTGAGTGAATAGCGATTATATTATCAAGGGGAATAACTCCATAATCTATTCTTCAAAGTTGTCACCCTTTGCTTGAAAAACGTTACATTTTCTTTTGGTAAATATCGAGAATTTAACGTTAAAGCATTTTACATCGCAATAAAAATAAAGAAAAATAAACAGTGGAAAAGAAAACTGATCGGTTGATTTAAAAGGACAATAACGATATAATAATAATAATGATATTCTCTAATATTTATGATACCACGAAATCAAATAAAATAAAAATTACAAAACTAAAAAATTAGAGTATATATATTATCAAATAACTCCCGAAAATTTGAGAAAACGAATTACCATAAAGCCCTCAAAAATTCTGCTGTCTGTAATATCGGTGATAACATTGCTACATTATTTTATTCCCATATGAGGTGATTTTGGATTTTATTGTTTACTGAATGAATATATATATATATATATATATATATATATATATATATATATATATATATATATATATATATATATATATATATATGTATATATATATATATGTATATATATATATATATATATATATGTATGTATATATATATATGTATATATGTATGTATATATATATATATATGTATATATGTATGTATATATATATATATGTATATATGTATGTATATATGTATGTATATATATATATGTATATATGTATGTATATATATATGTATATATGTATGTATATATATATGTATATATGTATGTATATATGTATGTATATATATATATATGTATATATGTATGTATATATATATATGCATATATGTATGTATATATATATATGTATATATGTATGTATATATATATGTATATATGTATGTATATATATATATGTATATATGTATGTATATATATATGTATATATGTATGTATATATATATGTATATATGTATGTATATATATATATGTATGTATGTATATATATATATGTATGTATATATATATATGTATATATGTATGTATGTATATATGTATGTATGTATATATATATGTATGTATGTATATGTATGTATGTATATATGTATGTATGTATATATAGATGTATGTATGTATGTATGTATCTATCTATCTATATATATATATTTATATATATATATATACATACACAAATGAAATGTATATGTATGTATATATATATATATAATTATATATATATATATATATATATATATGTATATATATATATATATATATATAAATATATAAATATATATATATATATATAATTTAAATAAAAACAGACCACTTTAAGGTTCCATATAATAAATTATTTCACCACAGCCCTTTTAAAGGACAGCGGATCATCAGATTTTATTTGCAAATGTTAAAATGAAAAGAAATGTACACGTTTATGGCAGCAATAAGTGAACTAACGAAGTGAGGGAGGTAGGGGTGTGAAGGGGGGGGCAGAGAGACATGATTGAGTTAGGGGTAACACTTCTACTCTTTCATCTTTAAATTGTTTGAGGAAAACCAGACATTGACACATTAAATCTGTTAACGGAAGTTATATATTGATATGGGAGGGGGATAGGACAAAAAGGCATAAAAAGAAAGAGAGAGAAAGAAGTTGTGATAAAGTGTCATTAGTTTTCTTTGTAATGAGTGCTGTTTTTTGCTTTATTTTGAGAGTTCATAAATAACTTTTTTTTAAACATTCTAAGGAATTTAATTATATATTAGTTAAAGTTTTTTAAAAAACTTTATTACAAAAATTTGGGGATTTAATATGAAGTAGTAGGTTAGAAAAATATTCATAGATTTTACATTAAAACACTAAAACTTATTTTCAAATATAAATTTACTTCTAGTTGTAATTGATTATTAAGGTAGTATCTCTATCAGTTTGCATTTTATTCATGAGACCAATTAGCGACTATTTTTAGATTGGTAATTTCTCTTACTTAAAATTTAGTTTTAAGTTAATATGGAGTAATATTTGAATGTAATATTAGAGATCTTTCTCTATCATATATTGTAAACACATCCATGCGAATTTCATATACATACGTTCCTTTACATCTGCAGTCACTCATACATGTATACATGTACCGATATACATGGGTAAATTATCAAAAATCTAAATATTTTATCATTAATAATGATTATTAAAGGGTAATTCATTTAAAAAAAAAAAAAATAATAAAATAAAATAAAATTGGGGGAGGGGAGGGGGAAAGCCTACCTGTATACCTACACGTATATATATACATATCGATCACAACAGGAAGAGGGATCTTCATTTCAACTTAGAGCTAAAGAGATCAATTAGAAAAGATCCAACTCAATTCATGTTTGACACGTGAGACAAGTGTTTTAGCTTTTAGTTCAAAGATCCGTGTAAAAAATGACTTGAAAATGTAATCGTCCGGGAAATCTGTGACGCACCTTGTTATTCCAGCACAGAAAGTTAGAAAAGTTAGAGAAGGTGAATATCATTTTGAATAAGTTTGAAAATGATCCTGGAATTATATATATATATATATATATATATATATATATATATATATATATATATATATATATATATATATATATATATATATATATATATATATATATATTATTTTAAAATAAATATGTTATATAATCACTACAAAAATAGCCATTTCCTTTCAACACCTCCGGTGTCTTATCAAGTGATGATGTTGAATGTAGAATAAATGGTTTTAAAAGTTTCAAATTAATTAACGATTCTTCGCTAGGGGTAAACGCTGTTACATAAGCTAGAATGACCAATCAAAATACAAGGTGGGTATGATCTTAAGTGATTATCCGAAATTGATTCTATCCATATATATATATGCACATTTCATTAAAAACGACTGACAAGCTGCTTTTATTTACTTTTTTATACAATTTCTCATGCGATCTAATAATGTTTTTTTTTTCGGATGATAAATTATATAAAATCCGAATGTTCTTTTTATCTAAGCGCTTTCGGCTACACATTTAGCCATTTTCAAGGATTATATTTTAACTGTTAGAATTAGAAATAGTTTGTGTTTCGTTTTTAATGAAATGTGCATGAAAGAAGGATTGCTGCCTAAATACACAAATTTTAAATATATATATATATATATATATATATATATATATATATATATATATATAAGAGGGTCATTCAATAAATAAGGTGAAGTCTCCCAGCACTGTCACACACTTTTCCCATCTGTGCACAAGCTTCCGTATTCCCTCAGCGTAAAAATCTTTGGACTGATGTCTCAGCCAGTCGCTCACAACATTTTTGACTTCATCGTCACTTTTAAACTTCGTGCCTCTCGTGAACGCTTTCAAGGGACCAAACAGGTGAAAATCTGAAGGGGCAAGGTCTTGGCTGTAAGGGGGATGAGGGAGCAGTTCCCAGCCCAGCTCGTTGATGGTCTGCACTGTTTGGGCTGCTGTGTCAGGCCTTGCGTTGTCATGATGCAAGATGGCTCTTTTGACTGATGACCCCTGCATTTGTACCAAGAGATAAGCTCAAAGTCCTTGCAATGTCATCCACTGTCACCCATCTGTCAGACTGAATGAGGTCATTGACTGATTCGATCAACTCAGGAGACCTCACTTCTGTAGGCCTCCCAGGCCTGTCTTCATCCTCAACAATGCTCCGTCCTCCTTAAAACAATTTAGCCCACTTGTAGACATTTGTTTGGTTGAAACATGTGACACCATACACAGTTGACATTCTTCTATGAATTTCAACTGGTTTGCACCCTTCAGCAACCAAAAACTTGATAACTGATCGCTGTTCAATCCTGGAGCATGCTTCTTGGTCGGCCATCTTTGTTAATCGCTAAAACTCTGAAAGTTTTTTTTAATCTGCAAAAGAAATTAAATCCATGTGAAAAAGAAGTAAAAAAAAAAGAGTAAGCTTCTATCGGTATTAGAAGTCCTTATACCGAAAAATTCACCTTATTTATTGAATGACCCTTGTATATATATATATATATATATATATATATATATATATATATATATATATATATATATATATATATATAAATAACATGTTCATCATTAATTAATATATATGAACTTTATTTCAATGCTTCATGAGCTTCCGATCCTTAGCTATGATTAATTAATGATGAACATGTTATTTTCGTTTATGATCGATTTCATCACAGTATTTCTGTTAAGTTTAGAGTGTTATTATACATTCTTATTGCTCAAAGAAGAGTTCAATAGTTTTATAAATACCTCGGAGTATTCCATTAACATATCTTTAATAATCATTTCTAAGATCCAACTAGCTTAATCTAACAATTGGACAATTTTGCTGTTACAAGATTTCTATAAGTTTTTTTGTTACAGTTGGTATATATATATATATAGTACGCCACGTGAATTTGGATATTTTTGTCTCTGATGTCTGTAACAAAGTTAATATAGTTATTACGCTTGATAGAGTTATTTCCCTTGACGCCATGACAATGGCGTACTGTTCGTGCATGTTTACTAAGTTTGGAGGTGAACAATCTGACTGCGTTAAAAAGCATAATACAAAAAGGAATACATTGGAAAATCTTTTTAGTTTTTGTAACACTGAAATAAGTGTGTTTATATTCAGAAAGCTACTCTGTTGAACATTAACTTATCCATTTCAATTGATAGGTGTAGGCTACGATCGGCTGACTTTCAACATCTGTCATCAGTAACATACATACATAAAAATCAATCACTTTTATTGCCCCAGTGCTTTTGATGTTGTCACAAGCCATTAATTTCCCACCAGCGATTTATACGAGTTTCGTTGTATATCTTCAATTGATTTTTGTGCTAAGTGGCTTGGACAATTTTCCCATTATTTTTTTAAAATCGAATTCACTCTATACAAGGCAGGAAACCTACTAAAACACAATGGGTTACTTGATGTGAAAAACAGAAACACTATGAAGGAGCGAGAACAATAGAAGAGTAATAAGGAAGACAGTAGATAACGATTGACATTGCATTTAAATTTTTGAAAAGATCAATGTTGTGTGGAAAGCATTGAGCTGGAAGAGAGTTCCATTAGCAAGATGTGCGTGAAATGAAACTGTTACTATATAACTTACGGCTCCATCTAAAAATTAGTGTGACCTATAAATTAGTGAGACCTTACCACCAATCTAGTACTGCGCTTAAACGCATAACGTCTAGGTACCAGAAGAGGAGGAGGAGGAGGAGGAAGAAGAAGAAGAAGAAGAAGCAGCAGCAGCAGCAGCAGCTGCTGTTTTCGGACATATTATCTTTCATTCAAATGTAATTCAATTTTTACTTTTATCGTGTTGCCTATAATTCTTTATCCTACGGTAGATGTTAATTTGCGTAGATTTTAGCCCTGGTGAAAGAAAATTGATAAAAATCGATGAAATACTGAATAATGAAAAACAATGTACTTAGGCCCCAGCTATTTCTAGATACATTGGAGAAATAATTCACCACGACGAAGTGTGCAACAGGTTTCCTCATGGATAACACATTGCAGACGTTTCCATGAAAGCGTTTTCAATTTATATTGAATCTCAACTCTACACAGCCTTCAGCTCATGTCGAGTTGAGATGTGGCTTGCCGAAAGATCTCATAGAAAGTGAAACGAACAATTGCAAATCCAAGCATTGCGCTTTTAGCCGTCAGATCCTGACCGTTGTAAGAGCAAGGCTTAGAATTGGCACTGTACGTTTTCCTCAAATCTCTTTCGCCAGTCTTGGAGAATCAGCTTCTTGTCGCGCACCAGTGCTACCTGGAACCGACTCCCAAGGAAGGGGATGTTTTCACGATAACGATAATCTTAACCCGTTCATTTCTAGTGTTAACCTTTATCTTCCCAAAATATCTTTATAAAACTGAGCCTCTTACCGTGTAACCCTCGAGTGGCTCCAGGTCCTTGTACAGTGTGAACATTACTGTAAAAACCTCATAGAGTCGCAAATCCAAGCAGTGCTCTCACAAACTTGAGTACCAAAAGACCCAGAAGTTTGCAGTTTGGAATTGCGTTGTTCGTTTTTGTTATTTTTAATCAAATTATTTTGGTAAACTTCTAAAAAAAAATAACAATGCATAAGATGAACATTCACAAATCCACAAATTTGACCCTGACGTTTGTAAGAGCAGTGCTTGGATTTGCTACTGTTCGTTTTTGTTTTTTTGTTTTTTTTTCACAAAATATTTTGGCAAACCTTGTAGAAAAATAAATAGATAAAAATCCAAGAGCCCCAATATTTTTCATCTCGTGTATCCGAGATAATAGAGGGGGAAATAAATAAAGAAGACAAACTCGTAGCTAAGTAATGAAATAGAAGGTTTACTACACAAAGGTACACTTAGCAATTAACATAAGCACCTCCACGAGATCGCTAAAAAAAAGAGCATTGCATGATGAAAAAGACGAAAACAAAATTTTATCGTCTAAATGTTTATGTTATTATTAAGAGGAAAGATCAAAGTATTTGGGGGTTATTTTTTTTACATTTTTAATCGTTCCTAACACGTCCGAAATTTTCGTTAAAAAACTTGTTTTTTTTTTTGAGTCAGTAAAATTGACAGATGGCAACCATTTTTTTTCCATTTTATAAAATCAATGAAAATCTCAGTTTGAAATTCTTTTAAATATCAATTATCATTTTTTCAAAACTTATTTTAAGAAAATCAGAAATTATAGTTTATATTTAAAATATTTTGAACCAAGCTTAACTTAGCTTCTGCGCCGAAAAGATGTAATTTGAAAATAAATCAAAGCAGGTCATAAACTTTCGCGTCACTTGACAGGTAATGAATGACATATTGACGGATTCCGTGAGGAAAATTTGTTCTACGGAAGGAGAAAAGTGAAATATTTTACATTTAAGTGAACAAATTATTTACCTCGTTATTTTTAACTTTCAGCTCACTAATTTTTTTTGTTTTTTGTACTTAGCTTTCACCTTTACGTTTACGATGCTTTATAGAAAATATATTATAAAGAAATTAAAATAAGGCTGTTACGAATGAGATTAAATTTCATAAGAAAGGTATCTAATTAATTTATAGGTACCTTTCTTATGAACTTTTATTAGAAGTGTACATAAAATACTATAATTTTATGTAAATTTACTACATTTTACTGTGTTATTTGTATTTCCATTCATTTTATTATTAATTTTGATATTTCATTTATGGAAAAAATGCAATAACTGAGATTAATATAAAAATAAGATCATTTCAATTTCATAAGATGATACTGGTACTTTTAAGTACCCTTCTCAGTTGAAATTGAAAAATCAAATAAACTTCTCCACACGTGTTTCGCAAAAATAAAGGCCTTAACAGCGGAGAACAATTCTTAACTCAAATAACGCAACTTAATTGTATTCTGTACTTTATAATTAGAGCCCGATTATAAACATAAAATTACATTTCTTAATTACTGCAGATCTTCTGATTAGTTAAAACGATTCAATTTACAACGCACTAAATAAAGATCTATCTCATAAGGACACTTACAAAACCTGATGCGGATTTTAACAAATTTTATAATATTTTAACAACTTAAATGTAAAAATCTATTATAATTAAAAAATAACAAATAATTGTATTAAAAATTCATTTTTCATCGAAAAACTTTTTTACTTTCAGAAAATATTGTCCATATTCATAAAAACAACTAAAAGCAAATAAAAGCATTTGAAATTAAATATTATATTTGTTTTATTGAGTTTTGTATGTTACAATTCAGAACTGATTTTCAGGTGTGCGTGTGTGGGGGTCCAATTAAAAACAAAAAAAAACATGATTTGCATTCCTCAAAGTCTTGTGCTTTTAACTATTGTAATCACTAAACCTGACGCGATTGAATTTCTAGCATTTTCATAAAATTAGTTATGGGGTGGGGATAATAAATATAAAAAAAATATATTTCTGCCGTGACTTTAATAAAAGAAAACATATTTATAATAATTTCGATCATCTGTGAATAGTTTCTGAAAGTTTCATTAACATCCGACAATTATTTTTATTTTTGCAAGATTTTCCAAATTAATGTGTGTCATACAAAAAAAAAGAAAAGAAAAGAAAAACGTGCTTAAAATTGTATATGTTATTTTACTAGTTCCGGTGATACAAAGAGAAACAAGGATTTTTTAAATGAAAATTCAGATTGTTCTAAGAAGAAAGAAACATTTTGAAAAATAATTAAAATAAACTTTGATCTTTCCTCTTAATAACATAAATATTTAGTAGATAGAATTGTGTTTTCGTCAAGTTTGGCGTCTTTTTCATCCTGCTATACTCTTTTTTTAACGATCTCGTGGAGGTACCTAAATTAACATATTTACCCTAGCAACCCACAGAGTAGAATGTGGCGCAAGGCTGGTTTAACGGTATTTTTCCGAGCCCGTAGAGCCAGGCAAAAAGCCCCTGTAGTCCCTATAATAACGGGGTCGGGTTTGTCTACCTGCCCAAACGAGACTCGGCCCTTCGGTATAGCCTCGTCTGGTTACCTCTCTGCTCGAAGGCAGAGAGTTCGATCAGTACTCAGAGGTTAGCGCGTGGCTAAAGCCTAATGCTAACTCAGGATTTATTGCGTTAACATTGTGGCGCAAGGCCAAAAAGTGGGTAAGGGTTGTGGCTGGTCTTGTACCTAGTTAATCAATCTAAGGCTTACTCTGTTCAACTCCACTTATTTACATAACTATAACTACTATATGACACAAATCAAAGCATTGCTCTCCAATGATCAATAAACAGACCCAGAAGTTTGGTAGTGCATTGTTCATTTTGTCTATAAATTATTTTTGCAAAGTTTTACAAAGAAAAACAGAAAACGAATAATCAGATATCAACGCGTTGCTCTCTTTTGAAGGATACAGACTTGTGGCTTCGGAGGACTGTACTTGGATTTGAGACTGTTCGTTGTATCTCTACAATTTCAGTGTCATTATAGGAAAATGAAAAAAAAAAGAAAGAAAAAAAATGTAAAACATATCCTCTTTCGTTGAAAAACAAGGATTTATACATTCTGTTTAGATAGAAAATTCAATTGCATATTTCTTCGTCAGTAATTTAATATTAACTCCTAAACTATAAAACGTATATTTGAAATTTGATTTGCAAATTATCTGTCTATCATTACGGTCTTCGATTCGAATTACTGTTGTCATGACTGAAAAATAAAGAAGGTTTTCAGTATTGTAAGAACCGAAGACACTCAACTCATCAGAACATCCAACAGCGGTCAGTCAAAAAGATATGGCCAATTCTTGTATGCATTGTTTATTGAACTGTGTAAGCAGTGAAGAACAAAAATTAGGAAGAAAAAAAAAGAAAAGTAAATGATAAAAAGTAACTGATCTGTGACATTGATTACAACGTAAATCAACAACCATTACTGCATGTATATATATATATATATATATATATATATATATATATATATATATATATATATATATATATATATATATATATACCCAATATATGTGTGGTTTGATTTTTTGTATGTGTATGTATATATCTAAATACGTCTGAGCGCTTAACATGCCGTTGTTCGAATGATTTCACGTGAGAGGCGACTAACATGTTGAAATGAAACTAAAAATGTATACATCTCTGTCTGGGATTCCGAATACAACTTTCAACTTAATTTCAATGAAAATATAAATTAAATAGCATATATATCTTTTATTTTTATTTTTATATTTTTTCTCCTTGGTAATTCTACAATTTAAAACTTAATAGAGATCTGATTTAGATTTCTAAATAGGTAATTTTAATTTTTTAATTTTTTACTTTTAATTTTAATTTCAAATTTTATAAATCTTTTAATATCTAGATAACCTTGCTTAGTTGTCAAATTTTTCGAATCATCCTATACTTGTTTTTTGATTGGCCAATCTAGCTTATGTAACAGCGTTTACTCTTAGCTAAGGATCGTTGATTAATTTGAAACTTTTAAAACCATTTATTCTATATTCTATATTATCACTTGACAAGACACAAGGAGTGTTGAAACAAAATGGCTACTTTTGTCGTGATTTTATAACATATTTATGTTGTAATATTCAAATAAATAAATAATTATATATATATATATATATATATATATATATATATATATATATATATATATATATATATAATATAATAGAAATAGAAATAGAAATAATTATACTCGTCTGGAAAAACCTTAGGTGTTTTGGCTTGCAAATGAACAAAACAATACCCAAGGAAAAATAAGAAAATAAAAAAAGAAAGAACTAAGAACATGTAATTGAGGCGAAAACAATTGTCCAGAATCCATGCTCAGAGTCTAAAGAAAAAAAAACTCCAAAACGAGTAAAGCAAAAGTAACTAAGTGCTCAATACACTAAGTAGAGCAAATCTAACTATGAACCTAAAGAGCCAGGTAAACCTAGGTAGGTTTACCTAGCTCTTTAGGTTCATAGTTATATATATATATATATATATATATATATATATATATATATATATATATATATATATACAGGTCTAGGATTGGTGTATACGGAATAAATTCCAATAACCAACAATTACTATTCTTAAAAGAGTGCTCAATACAGAGTAGAGCATATATAATTGTTTATTTAAAAATTATAACATAAATATGTTATAAAATCACTGCAAAAATAGCCATTGATAAGACATCGGAGGTGTTGAAACAATATATATATATATATATATATATATATATATATATATATGGATAGATAGATAACAATCCGTTGGCATAAATCCAAGTGAATCCTATTAATATAAAATATTAAAACTGATTAACAAAATAATCTCATCGTATTTATTATAACAGAGCATATGAATTAAATAGAATAAAAACAAAGTTATATCATTCGAATAGCTATTTCGACCAACAAGACTTACTTGTAGGCCTTGTCCCTTACACCCACCAAACGGAAAGATTTAAGAATACTAAAAATTAACTAAATTTGCCTTGTTTGTCATATTCAACAAAATATGGTTGAAGGAAAGGTTGCTGCCAAAATACACATAATATATATATATATATATATATATATATATATATATAACTTATCCTCAAATATAACAATACGCCTCCAAAATCAAACTACCAAACAACGAATATTATTTACGAGTTCAAATGCCCCTTAAGCATCTGTGTTCCTCATCAAATCGAACTCGTAAATAATTACATTGGTCACACTAATATATGCCTATCCAGACCACTTACTTTACACCTATCCGACCACAGCTCCATCAGAACCCATTTAAATACGCACACAAACTTAGTAGAGTCCATTCGAAACACACTAGCATAATATCCTCATTCACATGTAAAAAGGATGAAAATAATGGAAGCCTTAATAATAAATAATAAAAAGCCAACACTCAACTCAATAATATTAACTAAGAACACGCTAACAATGTGCTGACTGTGTGAGAGATGAAAAGCAGTTTATCCGCTCGAGGGCAGATACTACACTTTGATCACAGACAAAAGGCCGAGAAGCGATTGTATTTTTCCCTTACCGTCGGTTGCGCCGTCATCGATATTAATACCAATCCCCCGTCGTTAGTGCAGTGAGGGAGGTATTGCCACGGGGAGCTCTTTCCTGAGTTCTTTGATCCCAAAATAAAAGGCCGTGACGCAATTGCATTTTCTTTACCTCCCCATGCTGGTAGGATGTGACAGAAGGTCAGTTTAATGTGGGGAGCCCGAGAGCGTACGCCCGGGCCAGGTCCCTAAGTAGCCTAACTACATTAATAGTCGGTTGCACTGTCATCAGTATTAATACCGATCACCCCCTCTTTAGTGCAATGAGAGAGGTATTGCCGCGGGAAGCTCTTTCCTGAGTTCGGAAACCTCTCAATAATATTTTCTGTTGCGAACTGTTCGTAGAAAGAGACACAACTGAGTTGCACAGTGTCCGAAGACTGAGACACAACTGAGAGATGAAATGTAGTTTATCCGTCCTAGGGCTGGTACAACACTTTGATCCCAGTCAAAAGGCCCGGAGCGATGGAGATTGCGATAAAAGCGACATTTTTTAGACGCACAGAATCGAACGATGGAAACGGAATAAAGCAATAGCAAATATTTAATTACCATAAATAAAATGATATCGTCTGCTGATTTTTTTTATCAAGCAAGGCAGTAAAGCCACTAAGACACAAGGAATTACTGGCTGTGGAAGAATTAGAAAACAAACATTACTAAGGACGGAGAACAAAAGAAAAGTAATCAGGAAGACAGTAGAGAGCGATTGACATAGCATTTAAATTTCTGAAGATTAATATTGACTAGAAAGCAAGGAGCCGGAAGGGAGTGCCACAAACGAGAAGTTCGAATAAAAGAAACTGATACCATAGAACTTACGGTTTCATCTATCCAACTATCAACAGTAAATTGATGAGATCTCGTCGCCAGACTAGTTATGCGCTTCAATTTAAAAAAAAAAGTGCAGTTACCATAGCGAAGAGTTCCTCCAAACAATTGCCATGGAAGTATTGATAGAAAAAGAAAAGAGGGGCAACTTTAAGGCGATAGGAAAGTAATTGAAGCCGAAGAGGCAGACCCGGATGACAATATTGCTGATTCTACAATGAATTTTATCAAGGAGCTCTTTATTTATTTTAAAATATATTATTAAGAGAAATGTTCCTAAGACGGGGGTTTAGTTAGTTATTATGAATTGCCATTGTTTGTGAGGAAAAGTAGTGAGCTGGTTTACAGTTGTTTAGTTACCCTCATTTCAATTTCAAACATTTACTTGAATTTCATTGGTTGTTAAATAAAAATAAGCTTCGCGAAATTTCCCTAACACAAAAGTCAAAATTTGTGCAAACATATGCTCAGCCAACGTAAAAAAAAAATCTTTCTCCAATTCATCCCTAATTTAAATGTTTCAAGAAATCCTATTGGCTAAAATAATTAAAAAAATACAACATTCGCCCACGCATTTCTCAGAAATATTCGCAACAGCTACCAAGCCTCGTTGGAGCCGATTTCATTGTCTAAAAAAACTATAAATAGAAATAGCAAACGAATTTTCGTCGCATTTGACACTCACACATGCGAAAGATCCACACGGGAATTATGTGCCGCCAAAGAAACAAACTTCCTTTATGAGAGATTAGAAAAATTTACACAACAATTTCATAGAAAGAATCATTTGTCTAAGTTAAATTCAACCTTTTTAGTCAAAGGCAGACAACTGTTTAGACATTGAACATTTCCGAAACAGCAAATAACTTTTCCTCTATACCTTGGCACACATCATTATAAACAAAGAAATTGTAAATTGTGTATATAAAATGTAATCTGTTGTTTTTTGTCATGATTGAATATCGTTACCATTTGGCCATTTCTTGTAATTTATGTTTGTGGATATTGCATATTTTATTTGCAGCACAATCTTAAATATTCATGCAACTTTCTTAGATCCACTACAGTTGTCTTCTGCATGTTTCGAATTCAGAATTCTCCTTCCCTTAGACTGGCAACTACCCAAGATTCGAAAGCCATCTATACCCTGTTATGTAACTCGTAGCTTACAAGAGATAGATTCAACCGTTTCTTGAGGTCATTAGTCCAAAGTGAACGCTACCGACTAGATCGGAAATTAAATTCTTCTCATGAGTATTCAAAATTAACCCAGCTTGCTTTAAATGTAGTGCTATAAACGGAATTCCAAATTTAGCAGTGATAATAATTCAATAATAGACAATGTTGCCAACTGTGTATAATTTACACATTGATATTTGATATGTTAGGACATATCACCCTTCCTGGCTAAGATAACACAGGAAAGTAATATTAAAGACTGTAATTAAATTCTAATATAAATATTTATCTTTTCTTATTAATATTTTTATCCTAAGCAAGGCGATAATGTCACAAAGACGTCAGAAGTTTACTGAGAGTAACAAACTGAGAAGACTTCATCATATTAAATATAAGGGTACTTATTGTCTCTAGAACTTTGTCGTTCCTTACATGTTCGGTGCATGGTATTCTCAGCATCCTTCTGTAGAACAACATTTCTGTTGATTCAAGTCTCTTCTTTATCTGTGAGAACATTGTCCAGCATTCATTGTCATATAGGAGAGTTGATACTTCATAAGGGTTCAGTAGTCCTTTCTTTGTTGCTAAAGATATTTTTTCTGTTCCTTTATACTTTGCACAGCTTTCGGAAGGCCACTTTCGCTATCCCAAAAGCGTCTTCGGGTTTCCGTGTTGCGCTTTCCGAGGTTATCAATCCTGCATACGAGGGTCGTTAAAAATGTTCTAAGCTTCACCCAAACGGATAATGTCACTAAGGCGTCAGCGTTTACTGAGAGCGAGAAGACTTTACTTCAAAACTAGGTCTTCAGAAGTCGCATGATACGCGAGTATATACGGTAACTATTTGAAATATTCATTAAGGGTGGTTGGGGTACCATATATACTGCATCCGCTGCAGAAAAAAACGTGCATGTCTCGGGTAGGATAGACTGTTGCTTTTCAAACTAGTGTAAGTTCGCAGTTGTCATCTTAGACCAACTGCCCTACCAAGGCTAAATGGTATTGTCTACTCTACTATTTTGAACATAAATAGCGGGAGAAGAAATAGATGCAGACCATTCTAACTGATATCATCGCCCTCGACAAAATCCAAAGAAGGATCTGCAATGTCATTTGTCTTGACTTTCTCACAGACGTGATGTTGCCTCTCTCTGATTTTTCTACATATATTTTCATCCCAGCTACTCTGACGAGCTTTTTTTTTTCTCTGATGCCCCGACTACATGAATTTAAGCATGCTACTAGAGTGGCATCTGGGTCCCACTCTTTTACTGTTCCCTTTCTGGATATGGCGATAAACTACGTCTACATAGCAAGGCCCCTCATCAGGAGGTTTTGAGGTTTTGTCGAACAACTACTTAATTGCTGGTGTTCCCAGGTTTATGCTGACCCGGTGTGGTAGCACCTGTTCGGGGTCCCAACTATGGGTAAATAGTTAACCCTCAAAGTGGGATTCAAAACACTATGAAAGTGTAAAAATAGGTTTCAATATCAGAAATATTTTGTAAAAAAATTATTACCAGTAATACATTATTACCAGCGATATATTTTTGAAAAAAATATTACCAGCTATATATTAAAAAAAAAAATACCAGCAATAAAAATCTTGTAGGTATTAAATAACCCATTGAGGTTGATATGTTGTAAAACAAAATAAACCAAACCAAACCAAACGTTTTACGGTTCAAATAATTAAAAGTAACCGCCACTTATACTCTAACAGTTAATGTTCTTGTAATTCCCTACAGTGGAACGTCCTTCCTCTTACTGCTTCCCTGATAACTACAATCTTTAAAAATTTAAATGCAACGTCAATCGTCATCTTCTATAGCCTTGACCCCCTGTTCATCTTTTATCTTTCTTTCAATCATCCCTATACACAGTCTTTTCTCTCATTTACACTACATGTAACGCCCTGCGTACGAGTAGAACTTCCACCTTGCTTGGTGTGAAATGCTTAAAAAAAGGGAAATCTAAAAAGCCTCGGCCGCTGACACGACGTCTAAAGATTATATTGAATTAATTGTTAGGTCTGCTGATAAGGAAGTTGTACTAGAGAATTTTTCTTGACATAATCTATCTTACACATTTATAAGTCTACCATTCGTTCATTCATTAAACACTGCTGCCAATTCTGGTCTGGTGCTTCTGTTATGTTTTTAGAGATTCTTGATGGGAAAACGACATAAACATTTTTTATATATATCAAGACCAGTTTTAGGAAAATATATGACAAAGTGGAAAAAGTTTCTTTATGACACGTTAGGTCCTTTAGGTCTCCACCGAACTAAAGTGATGTATACGTTGATGCCACTACACATTCACATGGAGGAGAGGGGACGCTGAGAACGTTGAATTTTTTTAAAAACATATTTGTTGAGCATTTTATTCAGGTATTGATCACTTTTGTTATTAACTCTTCTACATTGTGATGGGTGAAGATCTGCCAAGATAGGTGAAATATTGTAAGAACATGGATGTAAATTTACTGTGCGTGATATAGCGATCAAAATACTTTCTATATATCTTCGCTTTGGTAAATTGATTTCACTTTTAATTAAAGTCGCATTTTTAAAAAATCAAAATTATGGTCAGACTCGTTACGGAGACCAACTAATACATTGAATGTGTTGATTTGTAAAAGATCTCTGTTAATCAGTCTCCCCGGTGGACAAAATGAAAGGTTTGGTTCTAAATTCCAATCACCTAACAAAGGCCGGAGCGTACAACGAATGAAATGTTATGAATACAAGAAAGATAATGACAACAGTCTGAACAACGTAAAAAGTGTAAATCTTGTAAACTGCATTTTTCTCTTTATGAATTCATCAGTCTAAGATGATGTTTATGTTGATTACATATGCGCATGAAGAAGAGGGGATGTTGAACTTTTAATCTTTTAAATTTATTTTTTTGTTTTTAAATTGGTTTTGGATATATAGCCTAACCAATTTCCTTCTTGTTTCTTTTTTCTATCTGTTTATGTTTTTATCACTTCAGTTATTAAGTAATCCACATTGTGATAATACAAGTTCTGCCAAGAAAGGTGAAATGATGGATGCAAATTTACTGTGGATTAAAGCACTTTCTATACACTCTCATCTTAGTAATTGGTTCCTCTTTTAATTACAGTCGCATTTTTTTAAATCAAAATTATGTTCAGACTCATTACGGTGACATACTAATACATAGCATGTGTTGTTTTGTAAGTGATGTCTTTTAATCATTCTCCCCGGTTGACAAATGAAATGTTTGGTTTGAAATTCCAGTCACCTAAAGATTGCCGGAGCATAATACGACTGAAATGTTATAAACACAAGAAAGATGAGGACAACAGTCTGAACAACGTAAAAAGTGTAAATTTATGAAAAAAAGAAATTTATTTGTGTAGTGCATTTTCTCTTTATGAATTCATAAGACTAAAATGCTGTTTAAGTTGATGTGATTACATATGCTCATGAAGAAGAGGGGATGCTAAATTTGAATCTTTTAAATTGGTTTTGGATTATATAGCCTAACCAATTTCCTTTAGTTTCTTTTTTCTTTCTGTTTATGTTTTTTATCACTTTTGTTATTAAGTATCCGACATTGTGATACTAGAAGATCTGCCAAGAAAGGTGAAATGTTGGACACACATTTACTGTGGTTAATCTAGTGATTAAAGCACTTTCTATACACTCTCATCTTAGTAACTGGTTTCTGTTTTAATTAAAGTACCATTTTTTTAAATCAAAATTATGACCAACTAATACATTGAATCTGTTGTTTTGTAAAAGATCTCTTTTAATCAATCTCCCAGGTGGACAAAACGAAAGGTTTGGTTTGAAATTCCAATCACCCAAAGAAGGCCGGAGCGTACAACGACCGAAATGTGATGAATACAAGAAAGATGAGGACAAGAGTCTGAACAACGTAAAAAGTGTAAATCTATGACGAAAAGGAAATTTTTGTATACTGCGTTTTTCTCTTTATGAATTCATAAGACTAAAATGCTCTTTATGTTGAGATGATTACATATGTGCATGAAGAAGAGGGGATGCTGTAATGTTAATCTTTTAAATCTAATTTTTTGTTTGTAAATTGCTTTTAGATATATAGCCTAACCAATTTCTTTTAGTTTTTTTCTTTATGTTTTTGTCACTTCAGTTATTAACTATGCCATATTGTGATACTAGAAGATCTGCCAAGAAAGGTGAAATGTTGGACTCAAATTTACTGTGGATAATCTATTGATAAAAGCACTTTCTATATACTCTCATCTTAGTAATTGGTTTTCTATTTTAATTAAAGTACAATTTTTTAAAATCAAAATTATGGTCAGACTCATTACGGTGAACAACTGATACTCTGAGTGTGTTGTTTTGCAAAAGATCCCTTCTGTGTTCATATAATTTGTTTTATCTAAATAATATTCTTGAAAACATACAAAGAAGAATCTACAATGTTTTGTGATGTCAACGAACACTCGTTGTCACTTTTTTAATCTCAACAAATCCTCGTTGTCACTTTCGTAATACTCGTTGTAGTAGAGACTTTGTAATCGCAGTAACGCCGTTGAACAATACTGGTGTCAAATGCCTTTGAATAACATTTGCACTAATAGTACTTGTTCGATAATACTCGCTCGAATAGTAACCAGCCAAGAGTGATCGGAATAATAATCCATATCGTGATGATATTCACTAACCACCCTACGTGGTCGGATGTGGCACAGAGCCGAGTATAATGTGGGGTCTCCGGGCCCGGAGGCTCGGTCAAAAATATCTCGTAGACACCGTAGAAACGGAGTCGGGTAGTTGTCTACCACCCCAAACGAGACTCTGCCCTTCGGCATAGCCTCGTCTGGATTCCTCTCTACAAAGAGGCAGACAGTTTGACAACCACACTTCCGAAGTAATCCGGATAATGATGATATTCACTAACCGCCCCACGCGGTCGGACGTGGCACAAGGCCGAGTTTATTGTGGGGTATCCGAGTCCGTAGGCTCGGGCAAAAATTTCCCGTAGACCCCGTAAAAAACGGGATCGAGTAGCTGCCTACCACCCCAGACGAGACTCTGCCCTTTGGCATAGCCTCGTCTTGGTTCCTCTCTACACAGAGGCAGAGAGTTCGACAAGCATACCTCCTAAGTAATCCGGATAATGATAACTTAGACGCCACGCTAATTCCCATATATACATTTCCTTTACCATCACGTGATCTACTTATTCAAAATAGGATCGCCTTTGTTTGATCTCTGGTGATCTCTGTTCAGATTCCAGTGTCGGCAGCGACACTTTATTCCTATATAACACAATGATATTACTCCTGACCTGGCATCTGGTCTTCAGTCACTTTCCCACCGCCGTAACGTATCTTCCCTCTACCTTTTCTATAAATACTTTCATGGTATTAGTTCTGATGAGTTCTCCTCTTTGATACCTAGATTTTACTAGTTTAAGTGTTAACAGTTTCTTTTCTCGTACTTCTCACTGGTAGAACTCTCTTCCGGTTTCTTGCTCCCTAGCAAAATTTGTTCTTTAAGAATTGAAATGCAATGTCAATCGTTATCTTATGCCTTCTTAATTCCGGTACTTTTATAGTTCTCTCTCCTTAATAACGTATATTTTTTTCTTATATTCTCTCCCGCTCAGTAATGTCTTGTTTATTAGTGGCTGTATTACCTTGTTTGGGGTAAAAAAAAATGTTGCTACGTTTATGTGCTTCTTTTCGAATCTTGAATTTCCAGTGCAGGACCGTGCTTAAAATAAATTTAAAAAAAAGCTCTGATAAAAAGTTAAATCGAATACGAATTTTCTCATATAATTTCAAAAATAAAACAAAAAGTTTTATGATTTTAAAAACTTAAGAAATAGGTTTAGAATTTAGTTCAGTGTAAACTCATAAATATCGTAATTTAAATGGGACAAATTGCTGGTATAAAATTACTGTAATTTTTCAAATAGCCGTAATAATCGAAAATGTCTGGACGAGCGAATATTTTAAAGAGGATATCTATTTTTTAAAAAAATATATGAACAGAAGAAACGTTATTATAATGTGAATCATTATTGTTCGACCAGTCTTTTAAATTAAATATCTCATTTTCGTGCGCTTAAAAAAAAAATCTTGCTTCATTTAAACGCCTCCTCTTGCAGAAGAGCGGAGTAATTTGCTAGTTTTGCAAGTTTACTCCTTAATGGGGCTTCGTTGAATATGTGTAAGTGCTCTGTTTAGCATCTCTAATTACGAACGTGGTAAATTCCTGAATTTCATATGTGCGTAGGTACGTAATAATGAAAGTACTTACAATGTTACTGCATTTTTTTAGGCATTTCAACTCAAGCAAGGCGGGAGTGCCATCAGCACGCAATGGGTTACAGAGAGTGAGAGCAAGAGTAAAGAGGGGTGTTTGAGGAAAGGATATAGAGAAGGACGGGGATCAGGATCAAGGCATCAGAAGATGTCGATTGACATTACATTTGAATATTTGAAGATTATAGCTATCAGGGAAGCAAGTAAAAGGAAGGGAGTTCCACTGTCGGGAAGTACAAGAGAAGAATCTTTTGGAGTAGAAGAGGCGGTTACATTTGTCCTTTTCGACGGTGAAAGGTTGGGACCGAGATGCCAACCTGGTAGCACGCTTAAATTCATGCAGTTTGAGAACCAGTGAAAGTAACTCGTCAGAGCAGTTGCCGTAAAAAATACGTGTCAAAAAAGACAGAGGAAGCCAAGGCACGATGGTAAGAAAGTGGCAGTAGATGAGACGCCAGATTAGGACCCATCACATAGCATATCCGTCGTTTTTAATTTATTCCTGCTCCTTGCTGCAACATGATCCAGTCACTTTCCCATTGGCATAACGTAGCTTCCCTTTGCGTTTTCTGTAAAAAAAAAAGTTTACCCAGTGATGATTCTGATTAGCTTTTCTCGTTGGAATCTCGACTTCATGAATTGAAGCGCAGTGCTAGATTGTCAGTTAGGTCTCATAATTTTTCTGTTGAAATGGCTAGTTTTAACAGTAATGCTAACAGTTTTTTCTCTTGCATTTCTCATTTGTGGAACTCTCTTCCGGCTTCCTGATTTCCTGTCAACTTCTTATTCTACGTGCCGTGTCCCTTCAAGACGTTGGTGATCACGGCTCTTCACAATTTCCTATCACGTGTAGATCGTACTATCTTTTCTCTTTTTGCCATCTCTCTTATACCCTGTTCCGCCATCCATGCACTCAAGCTTGCCAGGTAGGTTCTACTTTGCTTTCCTCTGTCTTTCTTACCTTCAATCTGTCCTTGTGAGTACCAACTTTTCCAAGCCCTTCTTCTTCCTTATGCGTCACAGAAACATCAACTGTCTCTTCCCGATGTTAAATATAAGTATCCTTTTTGTTGTAATTGTCTCTAGAACTTCGTCGTTGCTTACATTTTCGGTGCATATTTTTCTCAGCATCCTTCTGTAGAACAACTTTCCTGTTGATTCAAATCTCTTCTTTAACTGTGAGAACATTGTCCAGCATTCCTTGTCATATAGGATGATTGCTACTATATAAGGGTTCAGTAGTCCTTTTTTGGAAGGCCACTTTCACTATCACAATGCGTCGTTGGTTTTCCGTGTCAAGCTTTCCAGGTTATCTCTCCGTCATACGAGGGTCGTTCAGAAGGTTCTAAGCTTCACCCAGACGGAGTTGGATAAAGAAAAGATTTTCACTGTTTTTCAATAGAGAACCCCATAACATCAATGAACTTGGTTTAACGATGCTTTGCGGAAGAAGGTGACGTCCTGGTCCCCAAAAGAACTCTTGCATTGCTGCCATATATGGTCTGGGGCCTCTGCTGTTTGCCTCAGGGTTCTTGATAAGATCCAGAGACGGATATGCAATGTGATTGGCCCTAATCTGTTATCTCGTCTGCAGTCGCTCTTTCCCAGACGCGATGTTGCCGCTGTCTTTTTTACAAATACTTTCACGGTAATTGCTCCGAGGAGCTACTTTCACTTGTCCCTAGGCCTCGTGAATTTAAACGTCCTACGATGCTGGCATCCCGTTCCCACCCCTACACCGTTGAAACTGTTAAATGTAGACGTCTCTTCTACTTCAATAGCTTCATGTCTCGCACATCTCGCCTATGGAATCCCTTCCCTTTTACTGTTTCCCTCACAAATACAATCTCCAACGGTTTAAGTGTAGCGTCAATCGACATCTCCAATTGCCTTGATCTATCCACTTCCCTTCTCCACATCCTTTCACCTTTCATTCCTATCTGCTCTTGCTCCAAATCTTCTGTAACCCCCTTGCCTTGATCGACCCACTGTCTTTCTCTTTCTCCACATCCTCTCCTTTACCACTCCTATCTGCTCTTCCTCCAACCCTTCTATAACACCTTGCGTGATAGTGGCCTCCAGCCTTGCTTGGGGTGATACGCTTAAAAAAAAAACCCAAAAAAACATCAATGAACTTGGTTTAACGATGCTTTGCGGAAGAATGTGACGTCCTCGTCCCCCAAAAACTCTTCCATAGCACATATGATCGCGTCACTGTTTCCAAAATTGCGACCACATAGATGGTATTTGAATTTAGAAAACAGGAAGAAGTCAGATGGAGCTAAAGCTGGTGAGTAAGGAGGATGGAGTAGCAATTCAAAACCACAGTTGGTTGATTCAGCTACTGTAACCTGAAGAGTGTGAACGGGCGCGTTATCCTGGAGCAAGGAAACACCTGCCACCCCGCAGCTTCCCTCTGCGTTTCAACATAATTGATTCCTTCAGTTGTCTTAATTATGATGCATAGTACTGTTCATTGATTGTTTTCCCCTTTCTACGTAGTCTATCATGATTATGCCTCCAGAATCCCCCAAAAAGCAGAAGCCATATCCTTGCCAACAGACGCTGCCTGCTTGAACTTAGTTGAGGGTGGAGAACCAGAGTATTTTCACTTTTTGTTTTGGATCTTTGCTTCACGCTCGAAGTGGTGAACTCAGGTTACATCTTGAGTTATTAATCTACGTTAGAAGTTCTCAGGGTCAGCCTGAAAGCGAATCAGAAGTCTTATGGAAATGTCAACCCTTTTCAGATTCTGCTCTGATGCCAGCATTCTTGGGAGCCATCTCCCAGAGAGATGGCTCATCACCAAGATATTTGTTAAAACAGTATTGACCGAACCGGAACTACTGCTTATAGATTTAGCTATCGACTGGACAGTAAAACGTATGTCAGCGAAATAAAATACGGCGAATGTCATCAAATTATTCATCAGTGGTTGAGGTTTTTGGACGACCTGACCGAGGGTCATATTCTGTATTGTCTCATCCCACTTATTCGCAGTTGCATAGCAAGGAACATCCCCAGCAAGTGTCTTTATCATGTTCTCATGCATATTCTTAGATGTCATAACTTTCATTTGCAGATACTTTATGACTGCTCGGCTCTCTGTTTTGCCCATTTTAACATTTGTCGCACACCTCTCATCTTTGCATGGGCCTCACCTTCACAGAAATTAACACAGAAATCTGAATTAGTTTTTCATAGTTTCTAGTGTTAGTGTGTTCCTACAACAAAAATGTTTATCTATGAGTCTTTTACTGGGTAAGACTTTGAACTTTTTAACAACACTCTTCTTCCTATAATATGCAACCTATAATATCCCTATAATATTTTCAATCCTTTATATTCCTCTAATATGCAACCCTTGTTCCTTCCCTGTACGTTTTTACTACATACCCGTATCATGCTTGCGTCCTGGGTACGACGTTAAACTGCATCCAACAGCAAGGCCTCTGATCAGGAGGTTTTGAGGAAGCGTGGAACCACCACTTAATTGCTGGTGTTCCCAGGTCCACCATGACCCGGGGTGGTAGGACCTGTTGGGTTCCCAGCTATGGGCAAATAGTGAACTACCAGGTCTTTTCCAGACTTCCAGGTCTTTTCCAGCACATTTCTTTTTGAAAAAATATTATTACCAGCCATACGTTTTTGAAAAGGTATTATTACCAGCTATACGTTTTTGAAAAAATATTATTACCAGCTATACGTTTTTGAAAAAATATTATTACCAGCTATACGTTTCTGGAAAAATATTACCAGCTATACTTTTTTGAAAAACAATATTACCAGCTATACTTTTTTGAAAAACAATATTACCAGCTATACTTTTTTGAAAAACAATATTACCAGCTATACTTATTTGAAAAAAAAACAACTTTTTCAGCATTAAATGGCCCAACGAAGGTCGATATGCTGGTTAAACAAACAATCTATCTATCTATCTATCTATCTATCTATCTATCTATCGTATCATGCTTAAAATAGAGTACTGGCGTCATATTAAGGTAGAAACTGCCCAGTTCTCACTTTCTGATTTCGATAGAATCCAAGAGCGAGAAATTATTTTCCAACCTATAAATCCTCTCCCACAGACGAAAAATCGCAAGCCACTTACGGCTCTATCGTAATTTCCATGGGAAATGCCCAGACGAAATAGATTCCTTAGTTCAACCAGTTCAAACCTTCACGGCAAAGACGCACCATGCCACGCACAATGTAGCGAACCAGTCTCACGCTCTTCGTGTTCCATTGGTGAGATGTACGTTCCACGCAAGCAGTTTCTTCTTACAAACCGCTGCTCCCAAGAGGATATTTTCCCGATCAGCAGGTATTTACTCTGCCTCCCCACTAAGAATAGTTGTGACACAATGTCTTTTTTAAGGTGGGGACCCGAGCGCGTACACCTGGGCTAGGAACAAAAAGTGCACGCAGCCCCCGCAACGTCGGTTACGTTGGCCTCGGTGCGAGCACCGATTCCTCTCTCTAGCGCAATGAGAGGGCGTGGCCTCGAGCAGCTGTTCCCCAGAGCTGGGCACCTCTCAGTATAATTTTCTTCAGTTGCGACTCTGTCCTTTGAAGGAGCCGCCCCTGAGCGGACTCTGCCCAAAGACAGAGACGCAACTGAGAGATGATAAATAGACGTGTTACAAACTCTTCGAGGGAGGGGTTTTATTTTCCCGTTCACTACAATCTTAACCTGTTCAAGTCAGTAGCTAACCGTTATTTTCGCCACATATCCACCTAAACTGTGCCTCTTACCATGTAACTTCTACCTCGAGTGACTCATGGAGCTTGTACAGAATGAACATGTTATGGGTCCTACCTATGACTACAGAATGAACTCTTCCTAACGCTATGTATACTACGCCTCTTAAGAGAGAGGGACGAATCGAGAACCGATAGTAGTTCACTCCAAACCAGACTGACAGTCATACTAACACCTTCCACATCTTGTATTATTATTCCGTGTTATATATCTTCGTTATTTCTACTCTTGTGTTCGTGTTGTTCTTCCTTGGTCCTAACCTGGACCATAATAGAACATTACTCTAAAAATGAAAATTAGGATAGGATCTTGTGATAAAACAGAAGTTCAATGCCAAGACACTGAAAAGAGTACAGGACACTAAATAGAAAATGAAAACAATTTATGCTAAAATAAAATAGCTCAATGAAAGAAAAATGTAAATATCTACCATGACCGGCTCTTAGTACTTTGAATGAAAAATAATAAAAAAAAAAAAACGCTCGGAATTTTTAAGATGAATAATGTTATATTCAAAGTGTTCGGCTGTTGAACTATCCGGACACCTTCAGGTGTCCATGTTTGTGTGCAGTAATCCTATATCAACAGTCTGGGAAGACACTGTTGAACCAATTTTATTTATATAGATAAATGGTAGTTTACTAACTAGTGTCTGAGAGGATAAAGAACAAATAGGAAACGATTATCAATCTAATATGTTTCAATTTTATTAAATTTTCATCATAGAATGTGATAGAGAGAAAAAAAGAAATAATTTCTGGTATTTTTATTTTTATGTTAATTTACGTTGGTTAATCAGGTTACATGTGTATTTGACCTGTAAAGCAACGTTAGTATAATTTATGTCATTTCAAATTCAAGAAAAGACGACGCATCTTTTAGAAGCTTCAAAACTAGTTTCTATGTCGAAAATGCTATATGAGCTCAAAATCCTCGTCTGGGGCATTATCTCTGGTAATTGCTTTTACTAAAATTCAGCCATATTCCCAAGATTCATTCAAGGTATAGGGTTTATTAAGGAGGTCGTTGTATAGGCGTTAGAAGATTTGTTTGTGTGTTTGTTTGGGGTTTTATGGCATATCAACCACTATGGGTTATTTAATGCCAGGTGCAATATTTACTAGATATATCAAAAACGTATAGTTGGCAACATCATTGTTTCAAAAACGTATAGCTGGCAACATCATTGTTTCAAAAAAATG
>OZ038512.1:34220140-34305140 GCA_964036315.1 Acanthosepion esculentum
TGACCTTAGGTCTCGGAAAGAAATGAGTATACAAAAGACTTAATAATAATAATAATAATAATAATAATAATAATAAGAAGAAGAATCATCCATTAATAATCCCGTTGAAGTTCCCAGATGGATTACTGTAGGTATATATTTCTTGCTAAAAACTGGTGAAATAGATGATCCGAAATATTATAGGCCAATAAAATGTCTGTCTACCATGCAAATGGCGTTTCATTATGGCGGATTATATATAAGGGTGTTTCATTAAGACGGATCAAAGTCAGCAGTAAATAAATCAGTATTATTGGTGAATATTTATTTATTTCTCTATTGGATCATATTATTTAAGTCATGGCAATTATGTGTGAAAAATAATATCGCCCAAATGTCAATCTGAAAGAAAAAGAAAAACAAATCATTAGACGCTTAAACTTAATTCACATTTAAAATCTGTCCAAGTTATTGGAACACCCTTTATAAAGTGATCATATCTGTCCCGACGAACCATACTTACTGTTCTCGAAGAAAACATTATTACCCTGGAACAGAAGGCATGCCGAAGGGGTTCATATGGTTGAAATGATTAACTATTGATAAACAAAATGATTCTTGAAAATTACAAGAAAAGCGATATAAATCTCAGTACAGCATAGACAGATTACCATACAGCCTTTAATAGCGTGCCCCGCTCTTTGATTCTTACGATTTTGGAAATATACAACGTATCCTCGGTGATAGTAAATTTTCTAAAACACAGCATGGGAATGTGAAAAACTACATTATACGTTACATAAGAGACATTGCCACTTCCAACCGCCTGGATATCCAACGAGGAATCTTTCAAGAATCCCTCCCTGTCACCGCTTCTGTTTTGTCTGTCCATAAACTCTTTACGCAGGAACTAAAAAATAATAGTTATGGATACATACTAAACAAGAAAGTATTCAGTCACCTACTCTACATGGATGATCTCAAACTCTTTGTCAAAGACGACAGTGAGTTGAAGGGCTTCCTCAATGCTGTAAAATGTTTCACTGGCGACATAGGTATGCGTTTCAGATTAGATAAATGTGTAAAAGTAACATTCGAGAAAGGGAAGTTATAGAAACACACTCAACAGAGTTTATATTTTGTAACAAAATTGGAGCAAGAAGAAGCCTATAGTTACCTAGGAATTAGCGAAGGAGGTAGAATACAGGATACCAAATAAAGGAGAAAATAAGAAACGGATACTACAAGAGTCTGCCTCTGTTACTGAATACGGAGTCGAATTTTAAAAAAAAACTGAATATCAGGTATAAACACATTGGCTGCTCCCAACGTGGTGCAATAAAGTTACAACATCCTTAACTGAACCATAGCAGACATTAAGAAAATCGAGGCTGTAAAGAGGAAGCTTCTTGTCAGCGCATGCTTCATCCATAGGGCTGATGTTGATCATCTGTATGTGCCCAGATCCAAAGGAGGCAGAGGATTAGTTCAACTAGAACTGTCTTACAAAAGTACAGCAATCAGCCTACAAATATAACTGGAAACTAAAGACTGGATGTTGATCTGTGTCAAAGAACATGAAAGAAGTAAGAAACTGTATTCAGTTATAAAGATAACCAACAAGTATAAAATGATGTTTCAAGTGGATGAAGAAATGCATAGTACATCTACTGCAGCTTCAAAAATCTTTAAAAACAAGCAAAGGCAAATGCAATCGACCTGATAAAGAAACGATGGCAAGATAAACCTCTTCACAGTTAATATTCTGTCCGTAACAAACAAGCTGATGTAGACAAATCCTATAGCCATCAGTGGCTACGATTAGCAAGCACACCTATTGAAAAATTATGTTAGCCGAAAATGCAGATTCTGCGATAAATATCTAGAAATAATTATATCAGGTTGAATGGTTTTGACACTCACGGAATATAAGTCCCGGCATGACGGTGTGGGCCAATATCTACATTGGAAAATCTGCAACTCTTACGGGAAGCAAACGGCAAGAAATTGGTATGAACACTACCCAAATCAGGTTACGGAGATATGGTCTGTAACAATGTTATAAGACTTCACAATACACACAGCGAACAGTCATAGCTAATCACCCAGACATCATTGTTAGAGACTGCAAACGCAAAAAGTGCCTACTTATTGATATGGCAGTCCCTGCAGAAATGCTATCAAAATACAAAGATATTGAAATCGAAATCTCAAAAATGTGGCACATGCCGACATCAATAATTCCAGTTGTAGTTGGAGCACTCGGATTGATTGGAAAAAAAATTCAATAGATTTATAGAAGGTATCCCTGGTAGCCCATGCCTAAGAATTGTACTCACAAGTACAGCTCGCATCTTACGAGGGGCTTTATCTATGTAAAATATGTACGTTTTTTTTTTCAAAACTTATCAGTAGAAAATGTCATGGTGCCATTTCTGAACTTAGGTCTCTGACTGGAACCTGGAAAGCAATGACTATACATCAGAAATCAAAGGAAATAATAATAATAATAATAATAATAATAATAATAATAATAATAATATAATTTATCGTTGAAGACCTTCAAAAACTATCAAAATACAAGGACCTTGAAATCAAAATATCGAAAATGGGGCACATGAGGACATCAAGAATTCCAGTTGTCGTTGGAGCACTCGGATTGATTAGAAACGATTCCAGTAGACTAAATGAAGGCATCCTTGTAGTTAATGCCTTAAGGAAATACAAAAAATTGTATTCACAGAGAAATGATTCTAAAGAGAGGTATATAACCCCTTAAATTTGTGGCACAGAAAAAAACCCCCATCAGAATGAATGCAAACAAGCCCAAGATAGAAAGATGACAAGAATGCGAATGCAGGAAGTGTGGGTAAGCTGATGAGACACACACCCGTTGAATGTTCCAATGAAGGCGTGTAAGCGACGACATGATTGGCTTGAGAAGTGAATACATTGGAAACTATGTTGCAAATTTGGCATCAGTGTATAAGAGAAGTGCTATGAACATCATGCAGAGGCTGTGGTAGATAATGGCAGTCATAAGATATTATGGGATTTCTCGGTCCTGACAGACCGTATCACTGAAGCACGGCCCGACCATATTTTCATAAATAAGGAGAATAACAAGTGTCAAGTTATTGACTTCGCTGTTTCATATGATACAAGAGTGGATTTCAGAGAAATTTAAGATCATTGAAAATACCCCGGCTAGAGAGATGAAGAAGTAATGGAATATGAATTTAAAACTAATTACTACAAATTACGAGGGTCATTCAATAAATAAGATGGATTTTTCGGTATAAGGACTTCTAATACAGATAGAAGCTTACTTTTTTTTCTACGTAGTCTCCCAGCACTGTCACACACTTTTCCCATCTGTGCACAAGCTTTCGTATTTCCTCAACGTAAAAATCTTTGGTCTGATGTCTCAGACAGTCGGTCACAACACTTCATCGACACTTTTAAATTTCGTGCCTCTCGTGAACGCTTTCAATGGACCAAACAGGTGAAAGTCTGAAGGGACAAGATCTGGGCTCTAAGGGGGATGAGGGAGCAGTTCCCAGCCCAGCTCGTTGATCATCTGCACCGTTTGGGCTGCTGTGTGAGGCCTTGCGTTGTCATGATGCCAGATGACTCCTTCTGACTGATTACCCCACCGTTTGTCCCAACAGATAAGCTCAAAGTCCTTGCAATGTCATCCACTGTCGTCCTTCTGTCAGACTGAATGAGGTCATTGACGGATTCGATCACCTCAGGAGACCTCACTTCTGTAGGCTCCCAGGCCTGTCTTCATGCTCAACAATGCTCCGATCTTCTTTAAACAATTTAGCCCACTTGTAGACATTTGTTTGGTTGAAACATGTGGCACCATACACAGTTGACATTCTCCTATGAATTTCAACTGGTTTACACCCTTCAGCAACCAAAATCTTGATAACTGACCGCTGTTCAATCCTGGAGCATACTTCTTGGTTAGGCCATCTTTGTTAATCGCCAAAACTCTCAAAGTTTTTTTTAATCTGCAAAAGAAATTAAATCCATGTGAAAAAGAAGTAAAACAAAAAATAAAAATAAAAAAGAGTAAGCTTCTATCTGTATTAGAAGTCCTTATACCGAAAAATTCAACTTATTTATTGAATGACCCTCGTACTACAATGTGTGCATTTGGAACTCCGCATTGAAAGTTAAAAAAAAAACAAACACTTAGGAAAAATTGGAATTGAGACCAAAATTTAAAAAAAAAAACAAAAAAAAACAAAAGCAAAAAAAAAAAATGGCTATAATTTGCTCTACGAGAATTCTTGAGTCGTGAGAAGTCTTGCCGACACATTGCTTTAAGAAGAGTATTTACGTTGACTATGTTAATGTGCAACTCGAGCATAATGAAAATAACGAAATCGATAATGCTGTTAATACTTGATCGATATTGTTTGATAAAAAAATATGAATTCTACGGCGGTGGTAAAATCTTACGTTTGAGAGCTGCAGGTGGAACAAGCACCGGATTCAATTGATAGAGATAAAGAGGAATACAATTTTCTGCATAAAAAAGAAACGGAAAGTGAGTGATAAATATGTGATGCAAATTCTTTCTTTCTTTTTTTTGGAAGAAGAGAGTAAAACGTTTCAAAACCCTTACTTCGGAATCTATCCATTCATTAAGCAACCAGTTCCTCCAACGTGAATTAGATTCACACCACGGCGAAAGGGAACGGATTAGAAACGATGTTGGAGATAAAATGATAATACGTAATAAAAAAAACGACATTAAGAAAGAGAGAGAAGAGAGAAAGTGAAAAGAAATAAAATTTTGAACAAATAACAATAATAATAATAATAATACCGATAGACTCATTGAAGGTATGCCTTAAAGAAATTCAGAAAATTGTAGTCACAGGTAAAGCTTACACATTATGAAGATCGTTATCTACGTAAAATGTGTGTGAGCTTAGGTTTTTATTTTTTTTATTTTAGAAAGATGATCAGTGGAAAATGTCATTAGGCCATTTCTGACCTTAGATCTCTGGTTGGAACCCAGAATGAATTGCGTATACAACAGAACTCATATATATATATATATATATATATATATATATATATATATATATATATATATATATATATATATATTTGTATGTATGTATGTATGTATGTATGTATGTGTGTGTGTGTGTTATAACTGCTATATTAAGCGATGTATTTGAAATGTCTAGCATTTACTAATTTCACATCTTGAATGTTTATGATGGATGGCACCGAGGCTTTCATTTGAATTCCAGGTCATAGTGTTTGAGTTGGAAAGAGCTATCTTGAGTCCTGTTTCTTGGAACACTTTGTAGGCAGTTCTTTTGAGCAAAAATGTGCCGAGAGAACTATGGGGAAACAATTTATATACTTATTTTTTTCTCCTGTTCATAAGGAAAACTAGTTGAACCGGAGGATATATGCAGAAGGCATGTGATGTTGAATTATCTTTGTTTTGCTGCTATCAGTGGAGTGGAGTTTTTCCCAAAGTTTATGGAAGTAGCACTTGATGGAAGCAGAGTAAACCGACACCTCAGTAAATTAATTCCGATCCTAGAGAAATGTTTAATGACAGACCACCTGCTTCACTGAACCAAACAGCAGATGAGCTCATTACAACTGGCAGATGAATCATTATTGAAAAACACCGCAACAGCCTTGAGGTGAATGACGTACTTTTACACCATGACAATGAATGCAAGACATCATATCAGCTTAAAGATGAGACCAAACGAAATATAGAGATAATTATTAATGCCTTTCCAAATTAGCTCAATAAACTTTTCTTCTTCTTCTTCTTCTTCTTCTTCTTCTTCTTCTTCTTCTTCTTCTTCTTCTTCTTCTTCTTCTTCTTCTTCTTCCTCCACCTCCTCCTTCTTCTTCTTCTTCTTCCTCCTCCTCCTCCTTCTTCTTCTTCTTCCTCCTCCTCCTCCTCCTTCTTCTTCTTCTTCCTCCTCCTCCTCCTCCTTCCCCCTCCTCCTCCTCCTTCTTCCTCCTCCTCCTCCTCCTCCTTCTTATTCTTATTCTTCTTCCTCCTCCGCCTCCTTCTTCTTCTTCTTCTTCTTCTTCTTCTTCTTCTTCTTCTTCTTCTTCTTCTTCTTCTTCTTCTTCTTCTATTATATCCCTTCAGGTACTGAGTGATCATGGCTTTCGACAACATCCGGTCCTTTTTAGCCCTTAATAAATTTTGTCTTTTTGTTGTGTCTCCTAATGATTTTTCTGTATAAACCGTGTATACCAACCTGTTTTATTTTTGTGCTTCTTTGTGTCGCGTTTCTTCAGGACTTGGCGAACGCGGCTCTCCACAACTTCATGTCCTTTACAGACCTTTGTAAATTTTGTCATTTTGCTATATTTCCTAATGTCTTTTTACCAAACTTTTACACCATCTCGTTTTTTTTTCATTCTCCTCCTCCTCCTTATTATTTGTGCGTGTCCCTTCATAAAGAAGTGATCATGGCTCATCACAAATTCTTGTCTTGTGTAACCCGTAAGATTTGTTGTTTTGCAATCTCTCCTAATCCCTGCTCTGCTAACCATTTACACAAACTCGTTCTCTTCATCTTCTTTGTATGTCTCCCTTCACGACGTAAGCGATCATGGCTCTACACAAATTCCTGTCCGTTTTTCATCTTAGCTCGTTAGGTAGTTATTTTCCTTTTGTTTTCATTCGGGCGTACAGATTGACTGGAAAGTCTAATAGTGTAACCCGCTGGTAAAAATGGCCACACACTAAATAGCAATAATCTTTTAATGATTCTAACAAGAAAATAATGGTTAGGAAATGGTAATGGCATTGATGGGAATAGCTGTAGATTTGAGCGAGTGAATCCAATGGGTCTTGGAGAGGACTATCCTTCTTCGAACCTTGTGGACTGGCTCTACAGAATCCCAAACAAAGAACTGTACCAAATAGCAGAAAACATCACTTGATAACTTTCAACACCTGCTACAACTAAAATGGTCATCGTGTATCATAAAGAAAAAATAAGGACACAATCTAGATGTAGTGGTCTTGAGAAACATATTTTCCAGAATAAATGTTTTAATAGAAACGGTTTACAAATTTCAACTGACAGTGTTACTAGCTGCTCGGTCGGTCAATGAATGTCATATAATTCCTCATAAGGAAATTGTTAATATGACCGTTACAAGAAACATTCGGCATTTAATGACCAAGCAGTTGGCAAATAACTTTAACGCCCAGCCACTGGTTGAAGAGTGGTAGAGGAAAATAACTTAACGCTCAGCCACTGGTTGAACATTTGTAGAGGAAAATGACTGAATGCCCAGTTACCGGTTGAACGGTGGTAAAGAAAAGTGACTTAACGCCCAGCCACCGGTTGAACGGTGGTAAAGAAAAGTGACTTAACGCCCAGTTCCTGGTTGAAAATTAGAAGAGGAAAATGACTTAACGCCCAGTCACCGGTTGAACTGTAGTGGAGAAACATGACTTAACTCCCACTCACCGGTTGTATATTGGTAGAGAATAATGACTTAACGCCCAGTCACAGGTTGAACAGTGGTAGAGAAAAATAACTGAATGCCCAGCCACCGGTTGAAGAATGGTAGAGACAAATGACTTAACGCCCTGGCACTGGTAGAACAATGGTAGAGAAAAATGACTGAATGCCGAGACACCAGTTGAGCAATGGTAGGGAAAAAGTACTTAATGCCCAGTCACCAGTTGAACAGTGGTAGAGAAAAATGACTTAAATCCCAGTCACCGGTTGAGAAAACTGACTTAATGCTCAGTCACCGGTTGAACAATGGTAGGGAAAAATGACTGAAAACAGGGCCACCGGTTGAGCAGTGGTAGGGAAAAAAGTACGTAATGCCCAGTCACTCTTTGGACAGTGGTAGAGAAAAATGACTTAATGCCCAGCCACTGGTTGAACAATGGTAGAGAAAAATCACTGAATGTCCACTCACCGGGTGAACAGTGGTAGAGTAATTGAACTGTAGTCAAACATTGTAACTATTTTTATATCTACTCCTAAACACAATATACCAATTATTTGCAAATTTTGGCATAGTAGCTGAAAGGGTTAAAATTGTTCAAGGACGCATGTCTCGAAGAGTTCAAAAAACTGGAGCCGGTGTCCGTTGTAGCGAGGATAGGATGTTTGTAACTCTGAAAAATAACACGAAGTCTTTCTTTAATCATTTCCCCTGTGATAAATGTCAAAAAGAAAGAAGAATCTGTCAAGACTGAGCGAAAAAATGAGGCCAATTAATGTACAGGTCCCAAGGAGATATGAAGACAAATGTTGACACTTTCATTTACATTGTTGACGATTGTAGTAGACAATATAGCAAGAATCAGGAAGAGAGTTCTAAATGTGAGAAATGCGGGAGAAGAAACTATTAGCATAGAACTTGCGGTAAGAAAATGATTCTGATTTTCACTATTCTATTATTAACTTAGCTATTCGTATTCTCTGTCACAAGCTTTGTTCATTGTACTTTCGGTAAAAACACCGCCTTTAATCTTAAATATATCATACCACAGTCGCAAAAGTTCCCGTTCTCTCTATGCAAATTTTCACTAAACTCATATATTACTATTTCATGGGTGGCTGGGGTGTAGTTGGAGAGTAAAACATCTTGAAACGATCAATATGACAAAATACATTTTTACAAAAATATGTCCGAATGCTTCCCCCCAAAATGCTAATGTAGCAGACACATAAATTTGTAGAAAATTATTGAGTATGACACATAAATCTGATGGCGTATTGGGATAGCAAAAGATGCCTTCCATAATCTAAGGAAAGTATTAAGAAACAGGAAAATTTCGTTAGAAACTAAGAAAATTTTTATTACAGTTCATTCTTTATCTATCTATCTATCTATGGCTATTATTTCTTTCTCTTTCTCGTTATATCTATCTATCTATCTATCTATTACACAAAATTATTTTTCTATCTGTTGTGACCAAGTGAATCGTTAAAAAAATAATAAGCAAGTGTTGCAGATATATCATATATTAAACAGTAAGTACACCAGAAGAGTATTACACGACTAGTGAGTGTGTGCCGGTTGACCCAGTGTTCAATCTATTCGATTGTTAATATTTAACAGTCCCCCACGAGGGATGTATGTTGCACAAGGGTTCCTCTCTACCCAAAGGTAGAGAGTTCAATAGCAGCTGCGTAGTCACAGCCCGATAGAACAATCTATTCGACTGTTCCCCCAAGGCCTTCTCTCCTACTAATTTTATAGTAGGCGGAAGAGACCAACATAGACTCTTTAGAGGGAGGACATCACAACACTATCTATTACAATTCATTCTTCATCTATTAAAATTCATTCTTTATCTATCTATTACAGTTCATTCTTTATCTATCACAATTCATTTTTTATCTATCTATTACAGTTCATTCTATATCTATTACAGTTCATTCTGTATCTATATATTAATCTATCTATCTATTACAGATCATTTTTTATCTCTCTCTATCTATCTAAGTGTTGTTGTGTAAAGTTCTCACAATTACGCAGTGTAGTCAAGGAGAATAATGACTTAACGCCCAGTCACAGGTTGAACAGTGGTAGAGAAAAATAACTGAATGCCCAGCCACCGGTTGAAGAATGGTAGAGACTTAACGCCCAGGCACTGGTAGAACAATGGTAGAGAAAAATGACTGAATGCCGAGTTTAGAAACCATCCCAGTTATATACAATCTCATTTGCATAAAACCACATCTTCTGGAACCTTAAAGGCGTTATGTCCTTGGTAGATCAGCTACTTATACGACCCACTCCAGGAGGTGTACCGCTTGTCTCATGGTGATTGCCTAGATACTTCTTCATGAGTGATCTCGGTCTTAACGCGTCTTTTTCATTTGAAACTTCCTCATTTTCTTCATTACAACTAGACACTCATTCTTTCGTCCCCATCACTCTTCAATTCTTGGTAATAATCCTGATCCCTATCTTCTGAACCAGGCTCTTGCTCCCTTTCAATATCTTCCGGTTCGCTTCGTGAATTAAAACGCACTGTTCATTTTTTGATAATGTCGCTGTAGTATATCCTTTTTTACTTCAAAATTTTCTTTCGCAGGATTCGAATCCTTATTTCTTTTATGTCATCATTTAGTGAGCAGGACATTTGAAATTTGAGAAACATTGAAATTTATGATGTAAAAGCGCTTTTACTTCATAAATTTAAATGTTTCTTGTCAGAGAATCTGGATTCTCCACTTCTACTCTTTCTTTTATATTTGCATACTGACTGTAAATGTTTTTTCTTCTTGCAATTAAAACACATCTTTCCAAAAACCGGGCATTTATATTAGTTCATCTGATGTTCTTTGTCGTAAAAACGAGGTTTACGTAATCTCTCCGTAGTACTGTATGTCTCCGTGTTAATCTTAGGGGTATTAAATCTCTGAAATAAATCTAACTGCTGTAAAAAATCCAAAACTCTTTTCAATATTCATATTCTGGACTTGAAGCTCTTCCAAAAGTTTGTACTTTATTCGAGACGTCATACAGTCATTCAGTTAGTCTTAATGTGAGATTCAGTCCTTTTGGGACGTCTCACCTATTCGGTCGAACCCTCTGCCTCTGAGGCAGAGGGGAACTCTCTGTCTCTGGGCAGAGAGGAACCCGGACGAGGCTCCGCGGAAGGGTAGAGCCTCGTTCGGGGAGGTTGACCAACCCGATCCCGTTTATACGGGTTCTACGGGCAATTTTTGCCCGAGCCTACGGGCTCGGAAAGCCCACATTAAACCGGCCTTGTGCCACATTCGACACACGTGGGCGTGTTGTTAAACATCGTTAGTCTTAACTGTATTAATATCTTTTTTATAGGTATAAGTCCTGTACCCAACTTTTCGAATTCCCAGTACCTCAACGTCTTTTTTAGCCTGTGGATATACCGTCTAATATTTTCATCCAGGTCCTCTCAGATATGACCAGTTTCTGTTTTTGGGCGTACAATGTTTGCAAATTCTCCAATTGAAAGGTCTTCTAACATCTACGGATATACCATTACGGAGATCTTTTTTACGGCCTCACAACGCACTGATGCTAGAAATAAATCCGTTACTTCATTTACTCCTCCTCTAATTTTTCTGTCACTCAATTTCTTGACTCTCACCAATGCAGCGAAACATCTGAGGAGGTCAGACGATCCGATCGTCGACGCCATGTTGTTGCGCCCTGCTCAGTTCTCCCAAGTCCGCAGTATCGTCAAGGAAACATAACTCGCCTCACGAGTGTAGAATTCTTTCCAATTATATACAATCTAATTTGCATACCACCACAGTAAGTCTATTATATATTTTTCTTTCTCGTTCGCTATCTATCTATCTATCTATCTATCTATCTATCTATCTATCTATCTATCTATCTATCTATCTCTCTCTCTCTCTCTCTCTATATATATATATATATATATATGTATATGTGTGTGTGTGTCTGTTATTTCTTTCTCTCGTTGTCTATCTATCTATCTATCTATCTATCTATCTATCTATCTATCTATCTATCTATCTATCCCCACCTCTCTCTCTCTCTCTCTCTCTCTCTCTCTCTCTCTCTCTCTCTCTCTATATATATATATATATATATATATATATATATATATATATAATAAAAATGCTTAAACACTACTACTCCATGGTCACAATTTATTACATTGGAAACGTAAATACGATCCAATTCATCATACCTACAAATTCAAAAAGATAACAGAAAATATATATATATGGCTTTTATAATTTATATATATATATATATGGCTATTATTACTTTCTCTCGTTCTATATCTATCTATCTATCTATCTATCTATCTATCTATATGGTTATTATTTCTTTTCGCTCTCTCGTTCCCTATCTATCTATCTATCTATCTAGCTATCTATCTATCTGTATGTCTATCTATCTATCTATCTATCTATCTATCTATCTATCTATCTATCTATCTATCTATCTATGGCTATTATTTCTTTCTCGTTATGTCTATCTATCTATCTATCTATCTATACTCTCTCTCTCTCTCTCTCTATATATATATATATATATATATATAAATATATATATAGATATGGGTATCATTTTTTCTGTCTATCTCTTTCGTTTTCCTATATATCTATTATCTGAGTCTATTAATCCGTCTGTCGTTTTCTCTCCGTATGACTGTCTATATATCTCTTTGCATCCATGTATTAATCAATTTAGTTAGCTGTGTATCTACTGTGTACATTCCATTTTTATCTCTTTCCTCTTTTCTTGTTTATATTTTTGTTACATTCACTCTTCTTTCTTATGTCAGTCGCAGATTTCATTCACAATTACTAGTTCTTGAATTAACCTTCCTTTGACATTTTTCCAAATTCCAATTTGCATTTTATTAAGACTGCATAAAATTTCGATGAAATTTCTATAATTTTCCCATTCCTTCATTCTTATACAATCTGTTCAAAATTTTCGCCCTCTTCTTAGCATGAGACATTTTCCAAGAAACTTATAATCGCGTTTTACGCTAGTGTTCATAACAAAAGCGAATACTGAAAAAACATGATGAGAACAATATATATATATATATATATATATATATATATATATATATATATATATATATATATATATATATATGTGCGTGTGTATTCTTGCTAGTCGACGACACGAAATGTGTTAAAATTAAATTTATTTCCAAATATTCTCAGCAGAAGAAAAATTTAAATGAATTCTTGACATTTGCGTTTTCATTAAATCTAAAACAGAAAAAAAAAGAAATACATGGAACTATTTTTTTCTTCTTCATAGCAGTGTTTTCAGATCTCTGAGGCAAACATATATTAAACTTCTCCCAGTTTTTTCAAATGTATTCCATTAACAGTCTTCTCAAAACATTTGGATCTTCATATTGTCAATATGTATTTCCTTCCACTCCAAAAGATATTTAGCTGATATCCATGTATTAGTAAACGCTTTGATATATTTTAAGCAGTGAACAGTACGCCTACTGGCCTTAGAATTCGACAGACAATAATAGAAATGTGCCCCTCATTTTTTTGTCCATTGTTGTAAGCTGATACTGTTTTCCTTATTTTCCATGATGTTTATCGTGCAATTTTGTTTATGTTTCTTTTTATTTCCCATATATATTTATAAAGTATTGTGCTGTTCCAGCATTTACTATTTGTATAGGATATTTTGTATACATAATTACTTTGTCATCAGTTACTCCTATGTATATTTTTCATTCGTTATCTGCTTATTTGATAGTGACTCGGTATATTATTTGTGAGAGAAAAAATAGTGTGACCCGAAGGTGTGCGGAGAGACATTTTGTTTATCAATTCTGTAGATTCAGGCCTGTAAAAAAAAAAAAAAAAAAAAAACAGTATCTGTCTACATTTCTGAGATGAGGTATTATGTACACTATTTACATTATACGGACTATCGTCTTCATCTTTGTCGCCATGTTTATCACAATTTTTCGGCCGTTGTACGTTCCGGCCCTCTTCAGGTGGTTGGAATGTCTAACTGAACCCTTTATTTCGCTCACTGGGGTAGACTGTTCTAGTTCCACGTGCCATATCTAATGGATGTCAGTTATCTTCTGTTAATTCCCCTCTCCAAGTTCTCCACTGCTTTAACCAGGTATTGAACTCTTTGGGTCCGGTCTCTGGATCTAACTAACGCCTCTATCCACTGTGCCATGTGTCCTTGAGATCCACCGGCCGAGTTGCAATCTCCCAAATGATATTTGAATTGATATACGATATTGTTTTTTTGTAAGACGCTAGTTGACGGAGAAAAGTTGTTATGGATGAGCAGATTGGTTGTATTAAAGTTAGTATAGTATATACGTAGTTTTATTTATTGATTTATGAAACAGAGAATATATTAAATAATTGTCGAACATAATCAATTTCAAAATCTCTCTCCCACTCACTCTCTGTCGGTCTGTCTGTCTTTCCTCCCCCTCTCTCTTTCTCTCTCCCTCTCTCTCTATATATATATTTATACACACACACACACACACATATATATATATATATATATATATATATATATATATATATATATATATATATAGAGAGAGAGAGAGAGAGAGAGAGAGAGAGCGAGAGTAAAGTGTAAAAATTGAAAAAATTCCTTTAAATTCTCTGAGATTGAGCTAGGATCGTTTAAGTGAAGCGTAAGCCTTCTCATCATGGTCATCAAACATATTATTAAGACTTTTGTCAGCGATGCAATCTCCTAAAGGACATTCAAATTGATATACCATGTTGGCCTTTTGTAAATGTAGTTGACAGAGAAGAGTTGTTTTGAATGACAAAGTTGGTTGTATTAAATTTAGTATAGTATATAATTAATTTTATACACTTACACACACACAGACACAGATACAGACACACACAGACACACAAACATATACACACATATATATATATATATATATATATATATATATATATATATATATATATATATATATACAGGAAGGTGGGCTGAAAATTTAATAATCTCGAGCTGTGAAATATTGTATACATTAATTTTACCTGTTTTTGTTAATAGCTGCATTGTTTCTTTACAGGTAAATTGACATCTTACATTTTAATGAGGACTTTTCAATTTGGTGATCAAAAGAGCGATCAACAGTAGATGTGACGTCATCACTTCTGCGATAATGTTTTCCGGCCAGCTGGTTTTTATGAAAAAATAATAGAAAGTCACATATGAAGAATAACCAACAAGCCAATTGCACAAACCGAAACCATCTGTAACTGCAGAGCAAAGAACGGTTAGACTTTAAATGGCAGTTGCTTGCAAAGGAATATAATATCACTTTGAATAAGCAGATAACGAATGAAAAATATACATAGGAATAAACTGATGACAAAGTAATTATGCATACAAAATATCCTATACAAATAGTAAATATGGGAACAGCACCATACTTTATAAATATATATGGGAAATAAAAACAAACAAAAACAAAATTTCACCATAAACATCATGGAAAATAAAGAAAACAGTATCAGCTTACAACAATAAACACAAAATGAGAACTTTGTCCTTTAGACACAGTTTCTTATCCATGCCATCTCTATGTCGATAGTATGTTATAAATTTGGATGTATGAACCCAAAAGCATTATTAATTATTGAAAATTGGAAAAAAAATTCGACTATGCATTTCGCTGATTAGGCTTCATCAGATCGAAATGAAAAAAATTAGTTGAGTGTTTATGTAGTTGTGTATGTTTAAAATAATGAAATCTCATATTTTCCCTAGTTGGCGTTATTCTTGAGTAAAAAAGAGAAATAAAATTTGTGATTTTTTAAAAAGTCTTTTAACATGTCATGTTCTTTGTTTTAAATGTCCGAGTTTAAAGACAGAATCCTTCAAAATAGGTAGAAAATAAATAAAAAGATTTGTTTCTTATCAAGGCCTTCTCCATGTCTACAATATGTTATAAATTTAGGTATATGATAAATAAAAAAGATTTGTTTCTTATCCATGCCTACTCCATGTCTACAATATGTTATAAATTTAGGTATGATCCAGACAGAGTTATAAATTATTGGCAGCTGGAAAAAAATGGTCGAAATGTATAATTGGATGTTTTTTTCGAAACAGTATAATTTCAGGAACGTTTTCCAATTGTCAATATATATATATATATATATATATATATATATATATATATATATATATATATATATATATATATATATATTTATTACAGAGGTGAGAGAGTAAAGAAGGGTGTTTGGGGAAAGGATAAAGAGAAGGACGCGGATCAAGGTCAAGGCATCAGAAGATGTCGATTGACATTACATTTGAATATTTGAAGATTATAGCTATCAGGGAAGCAAGTAAGAGGAAAGGAATTCCACAGTCGGATAGTGCGATATAAGAAGCTGTTGGATTTTTATATTTAACCATTTCCACAGTGAGGGGTAGTACCGAGATGCCAACCTAGTAGCACGCTTAAATTTATGCAGATTGGGAACCACTGGAAGTAGCTCGTCAGAGCAGTTTCCATGAAAATACTCGTAGAAAAGACAGATGGAAGCCACATCATGTCTTTGAGAAAGTAACTGTAGAAAAGATGGTAGATCAGGACCTATCACATTGTATATCCGTCTCTGGCTTTTTACTAACACGCAAATTTCCCTGAGAAAGTTATGGATACACCTTTTCTCACCCCACTTACAAGTTGATTATTAAAGTAATTGTATCAATAAAATCATTATTATCTAAATGTTGTGGATTCCGGGAATGGAATCCTGCACAAAATCCAAAAAGGCTGTAGTTACTGCAACAGGTGCCGTCAGAATTTGAACTCGGTATTCGGGTTTCTTGTTCTGCGCTGATAACCGTTCTGCTCCACTCAGATTCAAATTTTAAAAAGCAAGTAAAATGAAAACGAATTAAATCCTAATAATAATAATAATAATAATAATAATAATAATAATAATAATAATAATAATAAATAGTCCTTGATAATGCTTCATTTAATAAAGTACGACAAGTAAAGGGGGTATTTTGAGAAAGAAAGAGAGGGGGATGGAGACAACGAGAAAAAAAGTGCGATGAAGTAGACACTAAAATAATGAGACATGATGAAAAACGGTAAGTGATTCTTAGAATAAAAAATGAAAAAACAAATCTTTTGAGAGTAAAGGAGATAGAACGAATTAAAAGAAAATATGGAGGAGAAAGAGAGAGTACGAAAAGATAGGGAAAAAGAAAAAGAGAAAGCGAGAAAAAAAAAGACTAAAAAACAAGTTTAGAAAAAAAAAATGGCTCAAAGTTAAGAGCAGAAATCGTGTTTAATAATCTACGGATGAGTGCCAAAAATAACCCACGTCTCGAAATATAAGGACAGTTTGATTCTTGCTAATCTTTTCTTAAATGAAACACAAAAACAAACGTCTTTTAAAAAAAAAAAGAAGCAACGCTAGCAGTGCAAAAAGAAAACAAAAACAATGTGAAATGTTACTCGACAACTGGAAAGTCAGTCACGATATTATAAAGACAGTCGATTGAAGAATACTAAAAGAAAATAACGCAATAAAAAATGTTTATGAGCGTATGGTGGATCGAAAGACTAATCAGAATTGGCCAAATAAGTCAAAGACACACGGCTGCTTCATTTTGATTGGTCAACATGCGCTAGTTAAGTCGCGAAACGAATAGTTACCACTTATGCCGAATGTTGACACGGTATGCGAAAATACATTTCAAGAAAAAATACAAAAATTACCGATAATGAAAAACAAAACAAACAAAGAGCAGAAAAAAAGTCATAGAAATAATCATGTATCAGACACTTTTATCCATTGGATCAGAATGAAAAAGCTCAAATTGAACTTTCTATTTTTAAATGAGTTAAATAAAAAAAGTAGAAATAATTATCCTCAACCTGGCAGATAACAAAGATTCCTCCGTGGGCTACGCACTCAAGAAACAACGCTCGTAACCTCGATTTCACCGAATCATTTTTTTTGCGCCCGCACGGAATTAGTTTAGTTCCATAAACGTCTATCAAGAATGAAGTTCATTCCACACTTTAAATAATTATACAAAATCCATCACTAAAGATGCTGGGGGAATGGACAACACTTGTACCCTTTTTTTTTAAATCGTTTCACGCCAATCAAAGCATTAAAATTAGTTAAGCGGTTACTGAGTGCGAGAAAAAATGGAAAAAAGAAAGAAGATTATAGCTATCAGGGAAGCAAGTAAGAGGAAGGGAGTTCCACTGTCGGGAAGTGCGAGATAAAAAGCTGTTGGAGTAGAAGAGAAGGTTATTGAGTGCGAGACAAAATGGGAAAAAGATTATAGCTATCAGGGAAGCAAGTAAGAGGAAGGGAGTTCCACTGTCGGGAAGTGCGAGATAAAAATCTGTTGGAGTAGAAGAGCCGGTTACTGAAGGCTAGACAAAATAGGAAAAAGAAAGAAGATAATAGCTATCAGGGAAGTAAGTAAGAGGAAGGGAGTTCCGCTGTCGGGAAGTGCGTGATAAAAAGCTGTTGAAGCAGAAGAGACGGTTACTGAGTGCGAGACAAAATGGAAAAAGATTATAGCTATCAGGGAAGCAAGTAAGAGGAAGGGAGTTCCACTGTCGGGAAGTGCGAGATAAAAAGCTGTTAGAGTAGAACAGACGGTTTCTGATAGCGAGACAAAATGGGAAAAACAAAACATTATTAAGGAGAAATAACATTAAAAGACTAGGAATTAATAACAGAAAAGATAACGATTGATATTGCATTTCAATTTTTAGAAGATCAAAGTTGGCTGGAAATGAAGAATCCAGAAAAACGTTCTACAAGTCAGATAAGACACTGTTAGCATAGAAGTTACGGTTCCAGCTAGCTTTATAATTGCAAGATGAGAAGACCTAGCATCCAATCTAGTAGTACGCTTCAATTTATAAAGTCTGTGTACCTAATAGGCAAGCTCAATAGAACAATTATCGTAAAAATATTCATAGAAAAGTCAGAGGAAAGCTACGATAACACGGTGAGAAAGTGACTGAAACCGCCGATGCCAGGTCAGGACCAATAGTAATGCAGATTCGTCTTTGCATTTTATCAAGAATTTCAAAATATATAGAAGTGCCAAAACAGATGAGGCAACGATATTCAATATATAAACGAATAGTAAACTTATAAATTTGTAGGATAGATTCTGACGAGAGAAACTGTCATATCGTTAGGCGACCTTCTTAGCATCTGACCTAGCAGTTGATTCAATATTATCTTTCCATTTCCCGCAGAAAACGTTAGCCTGAGAAGACGCAAATACTCACTGTCTTGGAGGTTAGCCACGGGCATGCTGATAGAAGACAAAATGTTCCTACGAGACGATTAAAATAGAGCACTTTTTGTATATATATATATATATATATATATATATATATATATTGCTTAATATAGGCAAGGCTGGAAGCCACTAGCACGCAAGGGGTTACAGAGGATTTGGAGCGAGAGCAAATAGGAGTGTTAGAGGAAAGGATGTGGAGAAGGATAGAGGATAGATCAAGGCAACTGGAGATGTTGAGTGACGTTACAGTTGAATAGTTGGAGATCATAGTCATCAGGGAAACAGGAATGAGGAAGGGAGTTCCATAGGCGTGAGGTGCGAGATATGAAGCTATTGGAGTAGAAGAGACGTCTACATTTAACAGTTTCATCAGTGAAAGGGTGGGAATGGGATGCCAGCCTCGTAGGACGCATGAATTCATGGGGCCTGGGAACCAGCGATAGCAGCTCATCGGAGCAATTACCATGGAAGTATTTATAAAAGAGACAGAGAGAGAGAGGGGGGACGGTGCGTCTGTGAAAGAGAGAGAGAGACTGCAGACGAGAAGCCAGATCAGGGCCAATTACATTGCATACCCGTCTCTGGATCTTATATAGAACCTTGAGGCAAACAGAAGGGGCTCCAGACCATATATGGCAGCAATACTCCATGCAAGTATATCTATTATACTCTATCTTTACAAGAGTCAGATTAGAGCAACAATAGATTATTATTTCGATATCGAGGTTGTTGTTGCCAGATTCATACATTCAAACTTTGTGCCATATGAAAATATAGAAAATGAGTAACTAAAGACACTAACGTTCGAGATGACACTTTTTTCTTGATATGTTAAAAGACTTTCAGAATGTTTTATTTAAAAGATTCAAATATCTTGTTTTACGACTTTTTTAGTCAAATTTCTTATTTTATATTTTTTATTTTAAATTTTATAAAAATAAAAATGGCACCCCTTCTTCCGTTTTTGCTTTCCTACTTCCGTTAGTTAATTGTCATAGAGGAAGAACATGAGTAACTACTGACACCGAGGTTCGAACGTGACATCCTGGACTTATAAACATATGTTTTCCGCCAGGTGTATAAATAGAGATATCAGGCTACTGACTGGTGTGATTATTGAGTGGAACTATCCAGTCGAATTAGTGTTAGCTATTGTGCTGACAAGGTATTCACTGAAATGGTTAATTATATTTGGTTGACTTTTTACTTCAATGTTCTTGTTAAGTATTTATTTGCCTTTGTAATTAAGTACTGTTTTATCTTGCATTATTTACATTATTCGGACTATTTTCCTCATCTTTGTCGCCTTATTTATTACAACGTTTCGGCCTTTGTACGCTCCGGCCTTCTTCAGGTGGTTGGAAGGTCGAACTGAACCCTTTATTTCGCTCACTGGGGTAGACTGTTTTAGTTCCCCGTGCCATGTTTTAATGGATGTTAGTTATCAGTTATTTCCTGTTAATTCCCTCTTTAACTTCTCCACTACCTTAACCGGGTATTGAACTGTCACTGGACACATTGCACAGTGGATAAAGGAGTTGGTTCGATCCAGAATACATATTCTATTCCTACAAATCTATCCTAAAAACGTGGTCGGCATTAAACAACCCATTGAGGTTGATATGCCATAAAACAAAGTGAACCAAACCAATTTAAACCAAAGAATACATATTCTATTCATACGAATCTATCTTAAAAATGTTGTCGGCATTAAATAACCCATTGAGGTTGATATGCCGTAAAACAAAATAAACGAACCAAACTAAACCAAAGAATACCTATTCTATTCATACGAATCTATCCTAAAAAACTTGTCGGCATTAAATAACCCATTGAGGTCGATATGCCGTAAAACAAAATAAGCCAAACCAAACCAATCTATGTTAGTTTCTATCTCTCTCAGATCTTGTTAGGTATTTATTTGCAGGTGTAATTAAATACTATTTTATTTTAACATTGAAGTCTTGAGATATACTTAATTATTAACGGCCACCGTACGTCGCAAAACTTCGATACAGTTAAAATTCTTTTATGCGGACTTAGTGAGTGACATTTTCCACCATACAGCCTAATTTACCAGCGTCGCAAGTTGCAATCCTATCGCTATTTACACCTAGAAATCGCCATACTACGTACACGAATTCTAAATACCCAGACATATCCTATATATCATATATATTCCAATTTGTAAGGGAAAAATTTCTGCTCAGGTTCTTTTCCTCTTGACAAATGCTACGTTGTGTTACCTATTGCTGTGCGGACGCTTGTCAGAAAACTACAATCTTAAGCTTTTCAATTCATGGAACAATTGTTATCTAGCCTCCATATCCTCATAATCGTGACTTTCTCCAGCTTCCTTTTACACACCTTATCCTCTACCATGAGTGGCTCTACAGCTTTGTGTTTGGTAAAATTTAGTATTAAAAACAAATATGTCAAAGCGGAAGGATAATGGACCAGTTGAATGATTTTCCGTTGGTGCTGAAATATTCTAAACCCGGAGGCGGTGTAACTTAAGTGAGGTGGGCAACGAAATATTCAAAAGACGCACTCACTTTTAACCGAATTCCCTTTCCGCTACCGACGATTTGAAATGGACCGTCTTCCCACATCCATCGACAAACTTACAACTAAGGTTACAGCTAATATTTCAACGGACTTCTCTCTCTCTTTCTCTCTCTGTATAATAATCATCTATCTTTTTACGCGCATTAATACGTTTTTTTTAAAATTTAAACTCTAACATCTGATGAGAACATTCTTCTTATTCTATGTATAATGACATTAGCGATCATGACTCTCCACAGCTTTCTATCTCCTGTGGCACTTGGCAGCTTTTTTTCCTTTGCTAAGGCCCCCAAATCTCCCTGTTCCGTCATTTATTCACACAAATTCGTCAGGTGGCTCGACCCCACCCCCACCATCTCTCTTGCCTTGTGAAGATTAAATTGTCCAGGCCCTCTTTCCTCATTATATGCCGAAGGGATTTCAGTTGTCTTTTCCTGATTCTGAGTATTTTTTTTTTGTTGCCATTTTCTTTACGACTTTCTTTTTGCGAACTCGACTGTCTATGGAATTTTCAGTATCCTTCTGTAGAACCATATTTGTCTCTAGTTTTGCCCCATCCATGGGGAGATTGCCCAACATTCACTGCCATGTGAGAGGACGGACATCACAGAGCAACCCAGCAATTTTTCTACGAAAATTTTCCATTACTCAGCTGCCAACTTTACATTGCAACAACTTAATTCCTTTTTCCTATCTCAATTGTTTTGTTTGAACCGTGGATATAAAATTATCCTTATTGTTGTTTTGTACACCCCTATATGTTTTCTGCTGATTTATTTTGAAATGGTAAATATTCTAGCCGAAATTTCTTAAGGAAGTCGTGAGTTTAATTTAAACTGAGCTTCAAACAAATCTTAATATTAATACGAAGGGGCTGAATTTAACTGCGAAAAAAATGATATATTTCAAAGAAAAATCTCTGGACTTTACACTTACAGTATAATTACCTATTTGTAACTGTGATGAGAGAGAACCGATTAGCAGGTTTAGGCGTCTGTTTTGTTAATCGTATTTTGATATTACCATTTTACGGTAATATATACCCATCCTTTTTGTGCTCGATTTTGTAATTGATGAGAGGGGCCCAATAAACAGGTTTAGCCGTCTTTTTTGTTCATCGTATCGTATTTTGATATTACCATTTTACGGTAATATATTTTTGTTATCCATCCTTTTCGTTCTCGATTTTGTAACTGATGAGAGGGGCCCAATAAACAGGTTTAGCCGTCTTTTTTGTTCATCGTATCGTATTTTGATATTACCATTTTACGGTAATATATTTTTGTTATCCATCCTTTTCGTTCTCGATTTTGTAACTGATGAGAGGGGCCCAATAAACAGGTTTAGCCGTCTTTTTTGTTCATCGTATCGTATTTTGATATTACCATTTTACGGTAATATATTTTTGTTATCCATCCTTTTCGTTCTCGATTTTGTAACTGATGAGAGGGGCCTAATAAACAGGTTTAGCCGTCTTTTTTGTTCATCGTATCGTATTTTGATATTACCATTTTACGGTAATATATTTTTGTTATCCATCCTTTTCGTTCTCGATTTTGTAACTGATGAGAGGGACCCAATAAACAGGTTTAGCCGTCTTTTTTGTTAATCGTATCGTATTTTTATATTACCATTTTACGGCAATATATTTTTGTTACCCATCCTTTTTTATTGGGAAGTACGACTGCAAATGTATTTCAATATTGACAACGGTTAATCTAAGAAATTCTGGCAGTTTACTACTACTTACATAATCTACTATCTATCTAATTATCTATCTCAGCCTTTACATATCTATGTCTTTACATATGTCTATGTATGTATTTATCAAACTTAGGCTTTACGTATCTACCTATCTCAGTCTTTACATATCTATCTATCTATCTATCTATCTATCTATCTATCTATCTATCTATCTATCTATCTCAGTCCGTTCATTATCTATCTATCAATCTATCTATCTATCTATCTATATATCTATCTATCTATCTCAGTCTTTGCATATCTATCTATCTATCTATCTATCTATTTTTATACTTACCTTTTTTAATTATCGATCTATCTATCTATCTATCTATCTATCTATGTTTTACTTATCTATGTCTTTACTTATCTATCTATCTATCTATCTATCTATTTTTATACTTATCTTTTTTTTAATTATCTATCTATCTATCTATCTATCTATTTTTATACTTATCTTTTTTAATTATCTATCTATTTATCTATGTTTTACTTATCTATGTCTTTACTTATCTATCTATCTATCTACCTATCTATTTTTATTCTTATCTTTTTTTTAATTATCTATCTATCTATCTATCTATCTATCTATCTATGTTTTACTTATCTATGTCTTTACTTATCTATTTATCTTTCTATCTATCTATCTATCTATCTATCTATCTATCCATTTATTTTTATACTTATCTTTTTTTAATTATCTATCTATCTATCTATTTTTATACTTATCTTTTTTTAATTATCTATCTATCTATCTATCTATCTATCTATCTATCTATCTATCTATCTATCTATCTATGTTTTACTTATTTATGTCTTTACTTATCTATCTATCTATCTATCTATCTATGTATTTCATGACCTACGCTACATATGTAACAGAAGCCTCGTATAGACATAAAGTGTACTCCATTTTAATGTTAATGTGAAATGTATCGCGGAATGACCAACCAAATGCTTACATTCCGTGGCACATTGTTTTTAATTAATTCTGTTTAGCTGCTATATGCGTAATATATGACATCCATTCTACGTTGTTGTATATAAATGATCCTACCTGCGAAAGTGTGCGTTTATGAGTGAAATTGTTAAGTATGTGCGTTCGTTTCTCAACATACACATGTTTATAAGCGTTGTGTATGTGTGAATGCCATATACAGACATGCAGCCGCATACCTGCTGCACACATACGTGCACTTGTGAAGTGTCCATGCATGAAAATATTCTTATTTCAGTAATGCTGAAATGTGATTTTTTTCTCTTAGCTAATAACCATCAGAATTGTAAGAGATCTTTTAATTTGATAACACGCTTCCTGGTGTTATCGGACTGGAGGGTTCGATCCGAGCGAGCGGCACTTTTAGAAAGTGTCTGAAAATCATACCACGGTTTGAGCCAAGCCTTGTGAATGAAATTGAGTAGACGGAACACTTGGGGGCCGTTGATAGCTGTGCTAGTACGAAATCACAAGTCATCGCGGCCGAGCGCTTGAGCGTGCTGACCTTGTTCAAATTAATGATCACACTAGATAGCACGCTTTCCCCCAGAAACTGTAACTAAGGTCTGCTCGGAATATAGTTGCAGTATAAACCACAGGTGGGCTCTGTTGGGTGTTGAATAAAAACAAATGCGCCTGAGAAAGCGTCTGCAACAGGGATTGGCGAGCCGCCCTAGTAGACGGGTATCCTTGAATACGAATTGCCAGATATACGTGTGTAAATGCCAATTTGTATACAGAGATGCACCCCCATGCTTGCTACATGCACGCACCTACACGGGCACTTCCGAAGTGCCTATGCATCAAAATCTGATTTTATTAATGCTGAAATGTGACCTTTCTCTTAGTTAAGAACGCTCAGAATTGTAAGAGATCTTTCAAAACATTTATATCTATAATTTATTTGTTGAATATTGATTTGTAATTTAATTAAGTTGGGCTAATTAAGGCGCCACGTTACCACATTTCTCCTTAAAAAACAAGCAAACATTGTAGAAATAAACATGAAATATTCAATTAAGAGTTCCATTAAAATGAATTTCGCTGTGGCTTGCCTGGGTTAAAAGACATGCCTATATTCAGTAGAGTTAGAAATTCGTGTGCATTCCCTCCCCACCCAGTCTTTTGAACAATGGGGAGAGGTTTGTTTCCCTTGTTTCCTGGTTAGCATTGGATTTCCGGTTCCTTCTAAAATCTACTTCAATTCTATACTTGTTATGGGTCCTTACCTATAACTACAGAATTAACTCTTCTTAACACTATAAATATTCCTTGCCTCTCAAGAGAGAGGGACGAATCGAGTCAAGCCGATAGTAGTTCACTCCAAACCAGACTGACAGTCATACTAACACCTTCCCCATATTGTATTATTATTCCGTGTAATATATCTTCGTTATTTCTACTCTTGTGTTCTTGTTGTTCTTCCTTGGTCCTAACCTGGACCATAACAGTGGCGACGAGGATAATGAAGAAACGAATTCTACGCGGAGAATCTAAAAAAAAAAAAACTTTTTGCTATCGGTCGTCCATAACAGTGGCGACGAGGATATTGAAGAAACGAATTCTACCCGGAGAATCTAAAAAAAACAAAAAACTTTTTGCTATCGGTCGTCCATAACAGTGGCGACAAGGATATTGAAGAAATGAATACTACGCGGAGAATCTAAAAAAAAGACCTTTTTGCTATCGGTCGTCCATAATTGTGGCGACGAGGATATTGAAGAAACGAATTCTACGGGAAACTAAAAAAAAAAAAAAAACTTTTTGCTATCGGTCGTCCATAACTGTGGCGATGAGGATATTGAAGAAACGAATTCTACGAGAATCTAAAAAAAAAAAAAAAAAAAACTTTTTGCTATCGGTTGTCTATAACAGAGGCGACGGAGGTATTGAGAAGAAAAAAAAAACAAGTTCTACGCGAAGATAAAAAAATGAGAACATTTTTGGGAACCATAAAATTACTTCTAACGTCTCCGTCTAAATCTCTGTACTTTTATTTTATATCCATTTACATTTTCTCCATCAAAAGTAGTAGATAGTTTCGCCTATCGCCCGGTTCACAAACATTCCCGGTCATTTGAACAGGATTAGAGTTTTATCTTTTGTGTCCTGTTTAAGATTCGGTTTCCGGTTCCTTCTAAAGTCTACTCAACTCTACACTTCTAACGTCTCCACCTAAAATCTCTGGAATTCTATTTACCTTTTTCTCTCAATAGGAGTAGATAGCTTCACAATCCGCCGCTGTCTTTTGAACGGGAGTAGATGTTTATTTCTTGTTTCTTGTTCTGGACAGGGTATCCGATTCATCCTATAAAGTCTTTTCATTCCCTTTCACTCCCTGTTGTCCCTTATGTAAAAATGCTTAAAACAATTATAATGCGAATAAAATATTTATATATTAGATATTTGGTGCTGCGAAACTTTACGAAACCATTATAAACAATTAGATAAGTATGTTTCATGCGATGCCAGGATAAAGCTAAAAAGGTTCTCTGTGATACTAAAAATATTATGTTGTCAGAAAGGCCTTATTGGTTAAATTTACAAAATCCGACAATTATTTGAAGACATTTCTTATGTTTATACTTTCTTTTTATAGATACAAATATTTAAGTAAATCTTCTGTTTAAAATAAACAGTATTAACAACATTTACCGGCTTGAATGTCCGAGAGGAATCGAACCTGTATCCTATACGGAACCGTCATATAGCCTGACGAGCCTTTGACCGATTAGGCCACAGAGGAGTATTGTTATGTTTATAAAACATTTTATGTTTATACATTCTTTTTATAGATACAAATATTAAAATAATTGTCGGACTTTGTCCATTTCATAATGTGTGACGTCATTTGTTTACATTTGGCTACTCCATGAGCAGATATGAATGTACGTGTGAGAATCTTGGAAGATTGTCGGTTAAAGACAGTAAAATCGACCTTGCAAACCGAATGCTCCTCTGTGGTCCAATCGGTTAAAGGCACGTCAGGCTATATGACGCTTCCGTATAGGGTACAGGTTCGATTCCTGTCGGGGAACGAATATTTTCTATGAAAATTTCTCGGACATTTCGGTCGGCTAATGTTGTTTAATACTGCTTAGATCATTTTCTTAAATATCTGTATGTATGAACATAAAAATGTCTTAAAATAATTGTCGGAATTTGTCCATTTCATAAATATATATATATATATATATATATATATATATATATATATATATATATATATATATATATATATATATATATATATATATATATTATGTGTGGAATGAGGAATATTATATTTCTTTTTCAAAATCATCTTATTCAGACCTCGTTTCAAAGCCTAACCTTATTCTTAGTTCTTGCGTTTTTTCTCACGTTTTTTTCTTTCCTTTCCTTTTCAACATGAAGTCTGTATAAGTAATCGCAACACTCGCTGTGGTCTCTTCCTTGCGTGCAGAGATTACATCGTTTTGGCTGGTGTGTTAAGGGAAAAAAATGCTTGAAGATTGTCTCGTCAGGAATGGGGCAAAAGGAAGATGGCAGTTAAATGAAATCAAATTTGGACAGGAGAATGACTCTTGGTCGTTTTGACAGACGGTTAGTTTCAAATGCTGGGGTCGTGCGTTAAGGTTACACTTGAAATCAACTGAGGATGCGCCTGTCAAAGATCTCGGCCGAGGCGAAACTTAAAACAGCAATTACGAGATCCGTTGCTGTTTTTTTTTTCTCTCTTCTGGTAATTTACATGCGTGTACATGAGTGTTACATACAGAAATTCAAATGCAGTAAACTTGAAAGACGTTGACAATCAATACACGCTTTTTCGCTGACCCCCAGCATAAAACATACACACACAGCCGAGATCTCTTACCGAAAGGAATACTTACACCCTGATCTCAGTTTCAAAGAGTGCGAAAGTCGAAGTTGAAGAAGTGAATTCGTCTTGTTTTCCATGTCATGTGGATCTGTAGATCGTCGAAACTATATTAGCAAATCTGGCATGAGTTTTTCCCCTCAAGGAATGAAAAAAAAAAAAGAAGCAGAAGCTATGCAATAATTTTAGTCCACAAGTTTTTTTACATTGTTTCTTTTTGTTCAGCAGGGATAAAATGAAATGTCACTCACCCGGGTTTCATAATTTGGTGCCAACATCTTTAACTCAAAGGGCATCATTATGCAATGTTCATTAGTAATAAAATCGATTCTTGTGCGAAAAAAAAGCTATACTTTTTATACGAGAGGTCATTCAATAAATAAGGTGAATTTTTCGGTATAAGGACTTATGATACAGATAGAAGCTTACTCTTTTTTATTTTTTTTGTTTTACTTCTTTTTCACATGGATTTAATTTCTTTTGCAGATTAAAAAATACTTTGAGAGTTTTGGCGATTAACAAAGATGGCCGACCAAGAAGTATGCCCCAGGATTGAACAGCGGTCAGTTATCAAGTTTTTGGTTGCTGAAGGGTGCAAACCAGTTGAAATTCATAGGAGAATGTCAACTGTGTACGGTGCCACATGTTTCAGCCAAAGAAATGTCTACAAGTGGGCTAAATTGTTTAAAGAAGGACGGAGCAGTGTTGAGGATGAAAACAGGCCTGGGAGGCCTACAGAAGTGAGGTCTCCTGAGGTGATCGTATCAGTCAATGACCTCATTCAGTCTGACAGAAGGGTGACAGTGGATGACATTGCAAGGACTTTGAGCTTATCTGTTGGGACAAACACAGGGGTCATCAGTCAGAAGGAGTCATCTTGCATCATGACAATGCAAGGCCTCACACAGCATCCCAAACGGTGCAGACAACCAACGAGCTGGGCTGGGAACTGCTCCCTTATCCCCATTACAACCATATTTTTAATTTAACTTTTTTTTCCGGTTTCACAGTGATACATTCTATCGGTAAGCAAGTTCTCTATTGCCAGTAATTAATCGGATATCTTTCCCATGCAAATTAAGCTTTTTATGCTGCCTGATCAACTGCTTTTGTGTGATCAATGAAACACGAATATATCTTTTTAAAATTTGCATTTGTCGTATAGTATTCTGATATAATTTCTTGTTCTAATGTCTGAATTAAAAGGACATATTTCTTGCTCTATTTTCTTTTCTTTCTTTTTTATTCATCCGAACCATATTGATAAGTTTATTTATGTGGCTCATTCAGTTCCTTATCCAATGGAGTTCCCCTTCGTTTTCATCTGGCTTCTTTTGGCATCATTATGAAGTCTGGTGCATTCCAGTATTTCACCACTGTCATATATTGTTTATTATTTCGACAATTTAATAGATTAACTATTATTCAAATTATAATTAACAAAATAGAAATTAACAGTATTTACATTATCTCTCTGCAACTCTGCAATGGTTTAAATATATTTATTGCGAAGTGAGTGAGGAGCAGATTGTTTTTATAATGCCCTCCCAGTGGTGACAGGAAAAAAATGCTTTTTAATTCTATTCTTTTACGCAGTTTGCCATTTCCCCATTAGAAGAGAACGTATAAAAGAGAGAATTGTTTCGAGTAGCCCAACATGCAAATTAAAATTTAGTGATACAATTAAAATATATGGGAAGTATTTTAACAGAGAACGGAAAATACGATATTGATATCCAAAGTAGCATTGGGATAGCAAAATATACCTTCCAGAAGATAAGCAAAGTATTAAGCAGTGATTTCTGAACCATCTCCCGACAGATGATGAAAGGTCTTAAAACAACAGAATGTGATTCTGCAGAAGGATTATGAGGATGATACTATGGGTCGAAAATGTTATCAATGACGAAATTCTAGAGACAATGACATTTATGCTTAGCATAAAGAAAAAAGAGTTAAAATGTCTAAGGCACATAACGAGGAAAGAATACTTGGAAAATTTAACACTTACAAGACGGCAAGGGGGACAGAGGAAATTAACCCATAATCTATCTAGCGAGTTTGAGTAAGTGGATGGCGGAGCAAGGTTTAGAAAATATAATAAAAAGATTAAAATCTGTTTAGAGTTAGACAAAAGTGTGGAGAGTCATGATCGTCAAGGAACCTGAAGGGACTCAACACATACAAGTAAAGAAAACACTTAAAACAGAATGAAGCGAAAAGTGTTGTCATTTGAATGATAAGATATACAAAACTATCATTTAACAGGCAACACTTAATTAAAAGCCGTCTGTTCATATGTGAATTGGTAGTTGATATTTGTGAAAGGAAGTCATTTAGGTTTTTATGGTCTAAAAATATCATTAGATGTGAATATTGAGATATTTTATTTTTTAGTGATTTTATGGTTTATCAACACTTTGCAGATTATTTAAAACCATAAAATATTTAAAGATTGTTACAATTTAATTTTATTAGATAATAAGGGTTTGGTAATATAAATCTTAATAATTAACCCATAGCCGGGGGAACAGGTTGATTCATATCTTCCCCAAAGTTATTTGCGAGTAAGTATATATAATGAACTCAATTGGAATTGGGACTCTGCTCTCCATGCCATTATCCACTAGGCTAATCCAAGCTTACAGCACCTGGTATATACCAAGCTGTTGTCCATCTATGTAATGACCGCACTTGAGGTTACTTAACTCCGATGATAGAACGGTGACAGGTGTTTCAACGCGATGCGGCCCTAAGCCATATTTTATTTTAAAAATAAAATGATAATCAGGGACGGATACAAAAATGATATACTCAGCTCTCCACAACTTCCTCTCATTTGTAGAACTTAGTATATTTTGTCTTTTTATTATCCCTTCTATTCCCTAGATCAAGTGCTCAGAGAAGGTAGTGCTGCCCAGGGTCAAGTGGGTAACTGATGGAAGATCCTATGTTTGGCAACAGGACCATGACACACAAAAGCAGAAGATAGTCATGACTTTCAGACACTGTGATCACATCACTTCTTACCTCTGGCCACCTAACTTACATTAAAAGACCCTTGATTATTATGTGTGGATCGCAGTTGAGCGAGAGAGGAAGAAAAACCTTCTGAGAACAGAGATGAACTGAAGGCAAGGATTATGGCAGCATTCACCAACTTAAACGACAGTTCAGAAGAGTTGCAGGAGATTCCGAAGTCGTCTTGAGGCTGTGGTTGAAGCCAATGGCGATTTTATTGAATAAATTTACTATTTAGTATCTCAAGATTCTTTTGTATAGCTTTGGTAAATACAGTGTAACCCGGATATAAGAGACCCTGATATAAGAGAAACCCGGATATAGGATACTTCTTCTCCGGTCCCAAATTAGAGCCTGTGTTAATGTATATAAAATAGACCAAACCCGGATATAAAAGAAACCCGGATATAAGAGACTTCTTCTCCGGTCCCGACAACTTTCTTATATCCAGGTTACACTGTATATCTGTTAAAACGAGATGTCAATATTTTCATTCTTGCGTAACGCTGGTTTGATTTGTCAGGAGGAGAGATATCCTAATGTTATCGGAATGGATCGAGGTCGATCCCAGCGTGCAGCACCTTTGGAAAGTGTCTGAAAACCCTACCACGAGTTGACCCAAGCCGTGTGCATGATATTGGGTAGACGGAACTCTTGAGGTAGCTGTGCTAGCACAAAGCTACATGTCATGCTGGTCTTGTTCAAATTGTTGATCACGCTAGATAACAAGTTCTCTCCCAGAAACTGTAACTAATGTCTGCTCAGCATAGTTGCAATATAAACCACAGGTGGGCTCTGTGGGTGTTGAGCAAACACAAATGTGCCTGAGCGAGCGTCTGCAATAGGGATTGGCTAGCCGCCCTAGTAGACAGGTATCCTCGAATACGAGTGGCCATCTATTATATATATATGGAGGATGTGTGGGTTTGTAAACAGTGACTATTACGGCTAATAATGCAAGACTCTTCGGTAAATCGAATCGAGTTCTCTCAGTCACTGTGTGTTTATCTAAATATAAATACGCTTAAATTCACCTTCTTCTCTGCCGTGCGCCAACGGCTTCAGGGTAAAATTTCCGACTGACGCGAATTCAGCCGGTTTTCGATTCTAGCCAGAGGCAACCGGACGTCTAGCCACACTGATGAACTGTGATACAGCGAAACAGTCTGTCTGTGGATGACAATATATATATATATATATATATATATATATATATATATATATATAAACACACACCACACACACCATATATACATACATACACCATCTTAGTAATAGATTTAGATAAGTAATTTTTTCAGAAACATAACATAATAATCTAAATTTTGTGCATCATCAGAAAGTGAATCGTCCAATCTAAACATTCGAATCGATTCCATTTCGCATCGAGCCAGACGAACTGCGTTAACAGCATGTTTGTCTTCTTTGTATTGTTTGCAAGAATACGAAGAATTCTTTGGATGGAGAGAAATTTTCAAAACACAGTTTTCACCATTCTCTTAAAACGGAAATGCAATTTTCTCAAACTTCCTGCCGAGAGATTCAAAGAGTTTCTATTCAGACAACAACTGATAATTAAACGACAGATTCACGCTTTGCGAATGTCCCAACGGATGCGTAATATTCACATGACACAATTCTGTCTACTCTTTCCGCTGCCTTAACGGAATAAGAAAGAAATATTTCGGTTTCATAAGATTAGAATGGCACAAGGATAATTAGGAGAAAATGCTGCAGTGGGAGCACCTGTTGATATGACGGGCTTGCTTACCCCCAAAAATTCAATTTTCAGAACATTGGATTTTACTGAAATCGAAGAATGATCCAGCACACACATACACACGCGCGTGCGCGCGCACGCACACACACACACACACATATATATATATATACATAAATACAAATATATATTTTTTATATATATACCTGTGTGTGTGTACCGGTTTTCGATTCTAGCCAGAGGCAACCGGACGTCTAGCCACACTGATGAGCTGTGATACAGCGAAACAGTCTGTCTGTGGATGTCAATATATATGCACCTGAAAAATTTATTTCCGTTGAGCTCTCTGGGGGAGGATGTGTGGGTTTGTCAACAGTGACTATTACGGCTAATAATGCGAGACTCTTCGGTAAATCGAATCGAGTTCTCTCAGTCACTGTGTGTTTATCTAAAAATAAATACGCTTAAATTCACCTTCTTCTCTGCCGTGAGCCAACGGCTGCAGGATAAAATTTCCGACTGACGCGAATTCAGCCGGTTTTCGATTCTAGCCAGAGACAACCGGACGTCTAGCCACACAGATGTGGTGTGATACAGCGAAACCGTCTGTCTGTGGATGACAATATATATATATATATATATATATATATATATATATATATATATATATATATATATATATATATATACACGCACGCTAAGTAGGGGGAAACAAATATTCGTACACATACAAATTTTTAATTTATTGCATTTCCAACTAATGAATAAACATACTTTTCATAATTAACTGTCCACCGATAACTAAATGTGTATAGAAAATAGAAAAAAAATGATTTAATACAAATACATCCCGTTTATCCATTTTAATGGATGAAAAAAGTATTCATACAATACAAAAAAGAATACATAATCTTCATTTAATACTTTGTAGAATAGCCATTATTCACTTCTGCACCAATCAACCTCTTCTTGTAGTTCTCCATTAATGATTTGCAAATTTTAGTTGGTATTTCGTTCCATTCTTCTTCACATACAGTCTTCAGATCCGGAGATGTTTGTTGGAACTCTCGATTGGATTTGAATTTTCAAATAACGCCACGGATTCTCGACTGGGTTTAAATCTGATGACTGACTTGGCCATTTCAGGATATTTACATTATTTTCAGCAAGCCATTTATTCGTAGATTTTGCAGTGTGGTTATGAGCATTATCTTGTTGGAAGATCCAATCAGAAGGAAGTTCAATATTTTCAACTGAAATCATTAAATTTGCTTTCAAATTATTTTGATACGCTGCGACATTCATTCTACCATCTATTTCTGATATGTTGTCAGTACCCTTTGCAGAAAAACGTCCGCAACCATGGTGCTGCCACCTCCAAAATTTAATTCTTGGAACTGTGTTCTTTTGTTTGAAGGCATCGCCATCTTTCCTCCATACATAATTTCTATAGCATTTCAAGTTCAACATGGGAATAATCAAGTTAAAGTTGGATTAATCAAATTCAAGTTGGTACTAAACAATTTCAAGTTGAACTTATCAATTTCAAATTGAGACTAAACAATTTCAGTTTGGTACTAAATTGATTCTGAACACAAGGCTTTTAATGAAGAGTGTGTGAAAGAGAACCCATAAATAACTTTGAAGCAGCTGGCGGCTTTGATACAGCAGAGATTCAATATGGTTGTGAGTTCCGAATGTGTTCGACAACATTTGAATTGAAAATTATTCACACTCAAAAAAGAAGGAGAATGCGAATAACGATATCAACAAAAACAAACGTCGACAATGTCCAGGAGCTTCTATGATTCCAGACCGACAATATCCCAGGTGTTTACGTTGCTGAAACAAATTTTAATTGGTATATTTCTCGTCCAGAAGGGCGATCAAGTAAGGGGAGTCGCTGTACCGTAGTTTCCGCCGTGACTCACTTGGCAAATATTCACGTAATTGGAGGTGTTCAGTAGACTGGGATTAATCTATCATGAAATCCGTCGGGGGTCATTCAAAAAAAAACAAAAGCTGAAGAGTTTGTGAGACATTCTTTACAACGCTATTGGTAGCTATTGGTAGCTGACAATGCCAGTTGACATGCTTCGTTGGAAAACGTATTTCCGGAACCTGAGTTTGCCCATCATCACTTCTTAAGCCTCGGACCATATAGTCCAATGATGATTCCGATAGAAGGGGCATGGTCAATTCTTAAGGCTGGTGTAAAATCCGAGGTAATTTTGAAGCTTCCTTGAGTTCTTACAGGCGAAGGACGGGGAGATGCAACACAAACTGGATTTCGGAGTGCACAACTTGAGCAAGTGATTGCTAGTAATAAACAACTAATAACCCTGCCTAAACGTACTGCTCTTTTGGCACATATTTAGCGATTTATACAGCCAGCCTTTGATCTTGAGGATATGAATTTTTGACATGCACGATTACATTGATATTCCATAATTCATGAGTTAGTGACAATAAATATTTGACAGCTTAGTTTCATTGTCATGCCTCATTTGTTTCGTCTAAAAATATATTTGCCAACTTGAAATTGTTTAGTCTCAATATGAAATTGTTTATTACCATCTTGAAATTGTTTAGTCACAATAGGAACTTGGTTATTCCAACTTGAAATTCTTTAGTACTAACTTGAAATTGTTTAGTCTCAATTTGAAATTCTTTAGTATCAACTTGAAATTGTTTAGTCACAATAGGAAATTGGTTAGTCCAACTTGAAATTCTTTAGTACCAACTTGAAATTGTTTAGTCTCAATTTGAAATTGTTTAGTACTAACTTGAAATTTAGACACAATAGGAAATTGGTTAGTCCAACTTGAAAATCTTTAGTACCAACTTGAAATTGTTTAGTCTGAACTTGAAATTGTTTTTGTACCGCCTTCAAAATGGCTTAGTCTCAATTTAAAATTGGTTAGTTCAACTTGAATTTGTTTAGTATCAATTTGAAATTGTTTAGTATCAATTTGAAATTGGTTAGTCTCAATTTGAAATTGTTCAGTACCAACTTGAAATTGGTTAGTCTCAATTTGAAATTTTTTAGTACCAACTTGAAATTGTTTAATACTAACTTGAAATTGTTTACTCTCAATTTGAAATATTTTAGTACTAACTTGAAATTGTTTAGTCTCAATTAACTTGACATGCTATAGAATTACGTTCAAACAACTCAATTTTGGTTTCGTCTGTCCATAATACTCTTTCCCAACATGATTTTCCCGTGTCTTTATGTTTACGAACGACTTTCAATCTGCTATCTCTGTGTCTTTTCAGTAGCAGTGGAGTTTCCCGAGGCTAGCGTTACTTAGATTGTTCCTACTAATTTCATTGCTTATTGTCCGTTCCGTGACACATATGACTGATGAAAGCAAATCATCCTGGAACTCTTGACGAGTAAGCTTTGGATTTAGTTTAATCTGACGCATTAATTTCCTCGAAGATCTTGTAGAAATCTTCCGTGGAGCACCTGTTCTTCTTTGGTTTTCAACAGTTTCGATTTATTTACGCCTTGTAATTAACCAACTAATGGTAGTAAATGGAATATTCAGATTGTGTGAGATTTCCCTGTAACTTTTACCTTCTTTCCAGAGCTTAACAATCAGTTCTTTTTGCGAATTTCTCAATTTTTTACTTCTTTCTATGATGAAAACCTTCTTGCACAAATTTCAATTACATGATGTTCAGTTTGTAGTTTTTAGGCTAGAAATAACTACTGTTAACATTATTGGAATATTCTAGAATATTCTACTTGAATAATATAGAGTATTAAAGCAATTTAAAAGTTTTAAAATTTGAAATTTGCATTGTACGGATACTTTTTTCACCCATTTATTCATCAGTTGGATATACAATAAATTAAAATTTGTAGGTGTGCGAATATTTGTTCACCCCCCCATTAGAGTGAATTGCTAAGACAAAAATTAATGTAATTGATAGTTATGGTTATTTATTTTTGGCACATGCGCAGGAAAACCGCTCGGTTATAATTATAAACACGTATGAACGCGTTCTGTTATAATTAATTAAAAAAATTAACTGTTAAAATTTTATGTTTTTTTTTTTATAATGGAGGTAATCTAATTTATATAATTGTAATTTTTTTATAATTACAATTTAAGTATTTTAAAAACAGTGCTACTATAGACCCCTGAAGATGATCTCCAATGAGATTTAAAGTACTTGGAGAAATAAAAGAAATGAAAAAAAACAAACTACGGCGCCTTCCTTAATGAATTTAATATTAAGAAGTTGATCAAAGAATGCAAGAGGATTAAGATAAAATAGGCAGACATAATATGTCTAGATTATTTATCCCTTTTTTTGTCTCAACCAGGAGTGTCTATGTTTCACGCCCAGAGAGGAGGATGGAGAGAGCCAGCGATTTGTAAAGCTTGAACTTGGTATGGAAGTTGATATCTTGCATATCCTTTCCAGTGTTAGCATCGATGGTGTAGCCTTGGAGATCCGTGACCCATTTTCGTTTGTTTTTATCATTAATTTTGGTCAGTCCTTGTGTTGGTCAAACGGCCTCTTTTAAGTTGTTTTTAAGATAGAGGCTGGGGAGATTCAGAATTCACTTCTTGGTCATTTTTGCAGTTTTACTGGTTGCTGGGAAGGAGATATGTGTGTGTATGTTAAGTTTATGTTATCTTTTAGGGCTTTGGGAATGTGTACGGTGTGTGTATGTGTTTAAATTAGTATAGGTGTCTATATAAGTGTGTGACCTCAACACCTCTACAAGCATATCTGTCTTGTGTGGGTGGGAAATGTGGGTAGGGATTGATTCATGGGGTTATATATTAATTCTATCTATGTTGTTAAATTTGTGGTTAAGCCCATCTGGACGAAGTGTTTTGAGGCGCAAGATCCATTTGTCTTCATGTTCCTCTAAAATTTTTCTAATGTTATCTTTTCTGTCTATTTCTATTTTTTCAATTATAGTGAATTTGGCATGGCTTTTAAAACCATGTTTTTCTACACAGACATGTTGTTCTACAAGTAATAATCTTTCGTGGAAAACCAATTTTATCAGATTACGATAATTATTAATTCTATAGTGAAAGGACAATTCAGATTTTCCCACACATTGTTTTTAGCGTAGTATAAATTCAAATAGGTAAATTATTTTATGATTCTACAGTCCCAGTTTCTTTCTTAAAATCAACTTAAAAGAGGCCGTTTGACCAACATAAGAACTGACCAAAATTAACGATGAAAAACAAACGAAAACTACAGATAAAGTTTATTTTCTCATATATATAGAAATTGTAAGGAGGATTTGATAATTATAATTAAGTAATTCATTGAGTCTGAAAGAAACCTCAACAGAATGCAGAAAGCAATGGACGGCCGTTTCGTCCTATATTTGGGACTCATCAACAGTTCGCATCCACTACCGAGAATTGAAACCATGACAGGTTGTCAAGCAAACACCATACCAACTGTTCCAACAGGCCTTCGTAATGAAGAGATAGCAAATCAGACTGAATATATCAGATATATATATATATATATATATATATATATATGAACACAGAGAGAGAGAGAGAGAGAGAAAGAGAGAGAGAGAGGGAGAGAGAGATAAATAGTTATGAACGCATCAGGAGAGATAGATGTATATTTACGCTCTTAGATAGGGACTACCTGATATGAATAGAAAAGATAGAATCATTACACCTGGAGAGACACTGATCAATGAATAAACCCGGTAAAAAGAATCTGATACAGAAAAATTAGACTTCACTTCACAAATAAGAAAAGAAAAGAATACTGGGCTGTTACGTGACATCTGTCCTTCTTTACGGCAGCAAATCTTGGACTATTTCCTCAAAGATGAAGAGACTCGAGGAGACAGAGATGTGGTTCTACAGAAGGATAACATTGACCCAGCGTGTGAGCAGCGATGAGGTCTTCGAGAGGTTGCAAACAAGGAGAAGCCTTATACTTAATATCAGGAAGAGGCAGCTGAAGTTCCTGGGGCACATAATGAGGGGAGAGGGTTTGGAAAATCTGATACGCACGGGTCGAATAGACGGAAAGAGAGACAAGGGAGACTACGCCTGATATACGTGACGGACTTCAGCAAGTGGATGACAGAACGTGCTCTGGGGGAGATGTCAGAGGCAAGGAACTTGTTGAGAGCTGCAAGAGATAGAAGGAAGTGGAGAGCAATGATGACCGACGTTCTGAAAGGACATGGCCCATAAAAAAGGAGGATGTGCTAACCAATCAACATATTTATGAGTTGTAGTAATGGATAGCGGTTCGGATTGAGGATAACGGAGTGCCGAGTTCGAATTCCAGTCGAATCCATTACATTCACTTACGTGCTAATACCCTTGGGAAACGTATAAATCCTCTTCTTCTCCCCGCCCACTATGGGTAAATAGCAGGACAGACCGGGTTCTGTAGCTTTGAGTAACAACTGGTCTAACACAGAAAGAAATGGCAACCTACTGCCGGAAAAAAAACTGCCTCCACAGTCATTTATCGAAAGATACATGATCGCGTAAGCGTGTATCACGCATGGCACATAACTGATTGACTGTTATCTATATTATATTAAAAGTGTGCGATTGCATGTCCCCATGTCCGTCCCATAATGATTTACTATTTGGTTATACAGTAAGTATTTTTATTTTAACTTTAATCAAACAGGCATATTTTAATTAAAATATTTTAAATTTAAAGACAAAGAGAAAGAGACTCTGCTTTACCGTTTTGTCCAGTTTTTTGTAGAGTAATTATTGATATTTCAGTTTTCTTTAAAAAAAAATATATTTTAAATATTTAAAATTTATTTTTTGGCTTATCAAAAAATATTTTTAAGTTTATGTGATTTAAAGTCCAGGTTTATCCAGGAAGTTCTATTCCTATTAAATGCTATAAACAATCAGTAAAACATTAAACATGAACTTGTAAACCAGACCAATGATGACACGAACGAATTGAAATATTTAAATGAATCATAATAAAATTAAATTTCATTTTAATAGAATATTGAAATGAACTTACTCACGAATGGATCACGAGTAGTCTAGTTTAAGATAAAATTACGAACATAGAAACGAACGTACAGCACATCACAGGTTTTTTTTTCAGACAAGCAATATGGTTCGTTTTTTCCAGGTCAGAACTGATGTACTAACGAGAATTGCGGAAAGATACTACCAAGCTCTAGATAAGAATGGTGAAGCTCTTACTCTAGCTTTGGACATCTCGAAAGCTTTCAATAGGGTTTGGTATGGAGGTCTTCTTCGCAATCTGAATAGTTTCGGTGTCTCCGGACAGATTTTTTTGATTGACGCAGTCTTTCTTATCAAAATGAAGTTTATCCTGAACGGTTACTCTTCTAGATCCTTTCAGATGCCCACCAGCGTTCTCTCCTTAGACCTACATTGTTTTTAATTTTCATTAATCACCTCCACGTTGACATCAGCTCTCAACTTGGTATTTATTTTAATTAGTGTATTAACGATACAACCATTTACTACTGTATCAATAGTAAGTCTGATCAGTTCGATAAAATCAACTTGGCAGCTGATATCCAAAATGACTTCAATTTGTTGTTAACTGGGGCAGAAGACAACGACTCCAAAACTAAATTACTCTCTGTTAATCATCTCAGAGACCCCGTTCTGCCTTCCATCAGATTAGAGTGTCTCGTTTTGTCTACTCGGGCTAACGTTCTCAGTTGAAATTAAGTGGAAAGACTATATTGAACCCATTACCATGTTAGCTACTAAGAAAGATGTTTCACTGTGTGTGTGCGAGACTATTTTCTCTCCAGAAAATGTCTTACTATTATGGTCGAATATCCTCGCACCACTGTTATGGTCCAAGGTTAGGACTAAAGAAGAACAACACGAACACAAGAGTAGGAGTAACAAAGATATATTAAAAAGAAGAACAATAATACAAGAAGTTGAAGGTGTCAGTATGACTGTCAGTCTGGTTTAGAGTGAACTACTATTGTCTCGACTCGTTCCGTCTCGACTCGTTCTACTTCATTCTATCGTCTCTCTTGAGAGGCGCAGTCTTTATAGTGTCAGGAAGAGTTCATTGTCGTCATAGGTAAGATCCCATAACACTTACATATCTATAATTCTACCATTCATACATGATTAGGATATTGCTGTCATATGGTCCGGTGCTCCTGCTATTTATCTGGGGCTCCTTGATAAAATTCAAAGAAGAATCAGAAATATTACTAGACCTGACCTAGCGTTTTGATCTCGGTCACTTCCCACAGCCGTCAAGTTGCCATCCTGTATCTATTCTATAATTACTTTCATGGGAATTGTTTAGATGAGTTCTTCATTGTGGTACCTAGACTTTGAGAATTTAAGCGCAGTACTAGACTGGCGGTGAGGTCTCATCAATTTATAAATGAGATGGCTAGATGTAACCGTAAGTTCTATGCTCACAGTTTCTCGCACTTCTTGCTTGTAGGACTCCCTTCCGGTTCCATGCTTTCTAGCCAAGTTTGATCTTCAAAAGATTTAAATGCAATGACAATCGTTATCTAATCTTTTTGATTACTCTTCTAATGTTCTCTCTCATTAGTACTTACTTTTTGCATTCTTCCACACCCAGAAAACCATTACGCCTTAGTGGCTTTACTGCCTTAGTAGGGGTGAACGCGATTAAAAAAAAAGCATAAATGTGAATGTACTTAGAAAAATATAGATACATAAATAGATATGAACTCACTTAGATATTCATAGATAGATATGAATGCAGATATACATAGATAGATATGAAAGCACTTACATATTCATAGAAAGATATGAACGCACTTAGAAATTCATGGATAGATATTCATAGATTGATATGAGGGTACTTCGATATTCATAAATAGAAATGAATCTAGATGTTCATAGATAGATATGAAAGCATTTACATATTCATAGATAGATATTAACGCACTTAGATATTCATAGATAGAGAGATATTCAGGGGTAGATATGAACGCAATTGAGTATTTATAGATAGATATTCATAGGTAGATATGAACGCACTTAGATATTCGTAGACAGGTATTCATAGGTAGATATGAACACATTTAGATAGTCATGGATAGTTTGATAGATATGAAAGAACTTAGAGAGTAGCAGATGTGAATATAAAAAATAAGAAGGACCATTACGTCTTGAAATACTTTGACAGAGGAATATACCAGAAAAAAATAATCTGTGACAGAAAAATTAGAATTAACTTGGCAAACAATGTCTTACGATGTGGCGACATATGTATAAGTTGTTATTGAAGAAAAAAAATTACGGAAACCGTTTGTTTCTTGTCCATTTCGAATGTCGGTTATCAGATGCCATTTCACACTTATCAGACCCAAACGCATCTTCTCCACTACGTATAATATATATATATATATATATATATATATATATATATATATATATATATATATATATATATATATATATATATATATATATATATATATATATATAAAAGAAGTCTTTTAAATAGTGTTATTCACACTCCATAGTCAAAGCCCCATCCCACAAAGTGATCGCTGTATTCAAAACATTTGTAAATTTTTAAATATATTTTTAAGCATGTCACTGATTGCTTCGTTCTTAAACAATCAGCTCGTTTGTTTCATGGAGGCGGATGAAAAACGAAAGAAGACATGCGTTTTTTTGCTTTATTTAAATTGTTTCCTTATGTTATTCAGTCATAAACAAGAGTTAGCCACATCGTTTAATTCCTGGCATAAAGATGCCTTTATCTGATTAATTTTATAACAAGACCCTCTGAGATTTCTTTACGGTTTCGTTTTCATGTGCTAGATTAAAATATAAAACAGTCCTCTTCTATTTTCTTAAACCTTAGCGTTATTCCTAACGACCGACAATTCTTTATTCTTGATTTATGTGGTTAGGCGGCAAAGTGCAGAGACTGACTATGAAGGGGTGATTCTATAGCTGTGTAACCTTGCATGCTCGAATTTTAACTCTTCTTATTAATAACTGCATTGTTTTCCTCCAGCTAAGCTGACATCTGACTGTTCAAAGAATTCCATCCTATTTGTCAAAACAATCAACGGCAGATATGACATTACATCCATGCGATAATAGTTATAAGTCAAGTGTTTTTTTAACGTTATGGAATAGATGATAGTCAAATTAGAAGAATAGAGAGGGTGATCAATCATTTCAAAACACCCGGTCACCCACAGAAATCATTCAAACCAAGGACTGGTATGCTGAAGAATTGATCCCTTTCGTCACATTTCCTGTGCGTTGTTCGTGATAGCCTTCTGTAACTGCCTCAGAAAGTTGGCGTAATACTCCCCATTGAAGGCGTGACGGTTTTGACAGTCAATAAAAACAATGCCTTTTACATTCCCACCCCACCAAAAAAATGAAGTGATCACCTTCACTACAAATGAACTGACCTTGTTCTTCTTTGACGGGGAGGGACGTTTCCACAGAATGGATTATCTCTGGATTAAAGGTATGAACGCAATACTTATCCTGAGTTAGGAAATATTCAAGAAGCAAGCTGGATCTGCACCAACGTCGGATTTCTCCTGATCTGATCAGGGTGGGGCAAAGTTTATCAGGTATCAGAAGACGTAGGACCCACTTTCGTCATGCCAAATTCATTGGGTAGATAAATATTCATGGGTAGATAAGAACGCACTTAATTATAATAAGTTAATATAATTAATGGCGAACTCACTTCGCTAACAGATTTATGCTTCTCCCGATGAACTCGACGTATGAGGGTCAGACAGATCAGCTCCCAGAAACCGAAAGCCCGACAGCCACACAGGACTTGATTATAGTGGTGAAGGCCTTGTGCAGGGCCATCCACACTTTTTGGAGGGACGAATACAGGGACCTGGTGCAACGGATGCCACAAGGTCCCCAAAAGACCCTCCGCAGGTTTTGAATTCAGAGTTGTCCTTCTCCTAGACCAGTTGCCATCCAAGGCTGTAGAACCGAGTCTGTCCTGCTATTTACCCATAGTTGGAGGGAGAAGAAGAGGATTCACACCTTTCCCAAGGGTATTAGCACGTAAGTGAATGTAATGGAATCGACTGGAATTCGAACGCGGCTCTCCGATTCCTCAATCCAAGCCGTTATCCATTACTCCACCGTGCCTCCTCAACAGATTAAAAAAGCATTAAATCACTGACCACTCGCTGAACAACACGATCCTTGTTTTTATTAATTGTACTCTGGATTAGATGTTGGATCCATATTGCTTGCAAGAACATTCGGGAATATATATATATATATATATATATATATATATATATATATATATATATATATATATATATATATATATATATATATATATATATATATATATATATATATATATATATATATATATATATATATATGTGTATATATATATGTGTATATATGTATATATATATATATATATATATATATATATATATATATATGTGTATATATATATATATATATATATATATATATATATGTGTATATATATATATATATATATGTGTATTTAGGCAGCAATCCTTCTTTCAAGCACATTTCATTAAAAACGACTGACAAGGTGCTTTTATTTAGTTTTTTATATAATTTCTCGTGCGATCTAATAAAGTTTTTCTTTTCAGAGGATAAATTATATAAAAATTGTCCGAATGTTCTTTTTTCCCGAGCGCTTTCGGCTATACATTTAGCCATTATGAACGATAATTATAAACAGGATGAATGCCGAATGAATAACATTATAAAAAAATGCATAGCACCAGTTGATAATAGCAAAAAAATTAGATTAATTATTTATTATAAAAAATTTAAAACTTGTAACCTTATAGTTATAAATAATAATTCACCTCCTAGAACAAAATTAAATAGAGCAAACATTATTTACGAATTCAAATGTCCATTAAGGAATTGTATTCCTCAAGAATCAACTTTCGTAAATAATTATATAGGCCACACTACAAATCGTTTAACACGCAGATTAACTCTACACCTTTCTGACAATAGCTCAATTAGATCTCATTTAAATATTCATGGAGACCTACCGGACACTATTCGGAATATACTTGTCGACAACACTAATATAATAGCATCATCCACTTGCAAAAAAAGGCTAAAAATAATGGAAGCCTTACTTATAAAAAGAAACAAACCAACACTTAATAATATTAACTTTGAACATGGACATAATATCTTGACAGTGTTTTGAAACAAAAAAATGAATCACTTTATAAAACATACACATAACAAACTATTTCTAATTCTAACAGTTGAAATATAATCCTTGATAATGGCTAAATGTATAGCCGAAAGCGCTCGGAAAAAAAGAACATTCGGACAATTTTTATATAATTTATCCTCTGAAAAGAAAAACTTTATTAGATCGCACGAGAAATTATATAAAAAACTAAATAAAAGCACCTTGTCAGTCGTTTTTAATATATATATATATATATATATATATATATATATATATATATATATATATATATATATATATATATTCCTCTTAAGCACATAAGCTGGATAAAGAACATGTACATTTCAATCAATCACCCCCACCGATATATCTATAATACCATTACTTTTCTTCTCTTCCACCTTCTTCTTCTCCTCCTCCTCTTTCCTTCTTCAGAGCCTCTTCCCTCTTTTTATCACACCCAAAGTCGTGCATTTTTTAAATATTTTTGTTATGGTCCAGGTTAGGACAAAGGAAGAACAACACGAACACAGGAGTAGAAATAACGAAGACATATTACACGGAATAATAATACAAGATGTGGAAGGTGTTAGTATGACTGTCAGTCTGGTTTGGAGTGAACTACTATCGGCTCGACTCGATTCGTCCCTCTCTCTTGAGAGGCGTAGTATACATAGTGTTAGGAAGAGTTCATTCTGTAGTTATAGGTAAGGACCCATAACAATTTTTAAAATAATATAGTGTTCATGATTTCTTTTAAAAATAAAGCATTGGGAGGTCAGTTGATAAAAATCACCTGAGGATAATGTAAAGTTGCAACCAAGGTAGCGATTTCAACTGATCTCCTAATTTATAAAGTATATATATATATATATATATATATATATATATATATATATATATATATATATATATATATATATAATGTTACATGTAGTTAATGTGGATATATGAATGCTGCTTGACAAGACATGCATGTGGGGTCTGCTTAACCAATGATAAACAACAACAAAATTAAAAATACCAAAATTTACTTTTCTCCTCCAAAGGAGAGTGTGCTATACATTTGATTGAGGAAGTTTTAATAGACGCGAAACATGTTTGATCTATAAACGTTTCCCATCATTCTGGAGAATTCCACTTTATCCCTGATTGCAAGTCAAATACACACAAACACATAATTTATGTATTACAGAAATATACAGAATAGTTTATATATAATCTTTATACGAGGGTCATTCAATAAATAAGTTGAATTTTTCGGTATAAGGACTTCTAATACAGATAGAAGCTTACTCTTTTTAATTTCTTTTTGTTTTACTTCTTTTTCACGTGGATTTAATTTCTTTTTGCAGATTAAAAAAAAAACTTTGAGAGTTTTTGCGATTAACAAAGATGGCCGACCAAGAAGCATGCTCCGGGATTGAACACCGGTCAGTTATCAAGTTTTTGGTTGCTGAAGGGTGCAAACCAGTTGAAATTCATAGTAGAATGTCAACTGTGTATGGTGCCACATGTTTCAGCCTAAAAAATGTCTACAAGTGGGCTAAATTGTTTAAAGAAGGACGGAGCAGTGTTGATGATGAATACAGGCCTGGGAGGCCTACAGAAGTGAGGTCTCCTGAGGTGATCGAATCCGTCAATGACCTCATTCAGTCTGAGAGAAGGGTGACAGTGGATGACATTGCAAGGACTTTGAGCTTATCTGTTGGGACAAATGCAGGGGTCATCTGTCAGAAGGAGTCATCTGGCATCATGACAACGCAAGGCCTCACACAGCATCCCAAACGGTGCAGACAATCAACGAGCTGGGCTTGTAACTGCTCCCTCATCCCCCTTACAGCCCAGACCTTGCTCCTTCAGATTCTCACCTGTTTGGTCCCTTGAAAGCGTTCACGAGAGGCACGAAGTTTAAAAGTGACAATGAAGTCAAAAGTGTTGTGAGCGACTGGCTGAGACATCCGTCCAAAGATTTTTACGCTGAGGGAATACGGAAGCTTGTGCACAGTTAGGAAAAGTGTGTGACAGTGCTGGGAGATTACGTTGAAAAATTTAAAAAGAAGTAAGCTTCTATCTGTATTAGAAGTCCTTATACCTAAAAATTCACCTTATTTATTGAATGACCCTCGTAGAAATGTGTTCAATATAGTATTAATTTGTTATAGCTGATCTATACCCTGAGATATATAAAGAGTTTACAATTTCTTAAATTTACAACCTGAAACTTCATTGATTATTTCAGGGTGTGTCTCATCACCACACTCCAATTCTAGATCATTCTTATTTGGTAAGACCTTGCAACGCTTGTTAAAAGTGTGTGCTATACATCTGCCTTAAACATATAACAGTCCTATTCAGTCAGTAACTGTTTTGTGTATATCCGTTGACTACAGACATGAATGTTTGTTGATGTTTGTGATATACTTATATTAAAATAAATAAAAATGCATTTACAAATTTAAATCTAATCGCCCTATTCTGTCATCAATGCCAGCTTTAGCTCTTAACCAACGTCTTTATTCCTTATTTCAAGTGCATGTCTATACTGCAGTCATTTTCGATATCTTATTAAGATCTTTTGCAAAGGATTCTGTATCATTATCATGCCATAGTTAACTTTAGTAAAACTATTAAGCAATGCAATCTCATAATACATATAATAGACTTTTTGTGTCAACCCATATTCGCCTGGGGTCAGTTTAAACAGAAGCCTTTCTTTGCCATATCGGAGGATGGGCTGAAAAGTTTATAGACTGGTATGGAGGAGTGATTCTAGAGCTTTGAATTCATGCATCTATTAATTTCAACAGTTCATATTAATAACTGTATTGTTTTTTTATTCAGCTAAACTAATATCTGACTGTATAAAGACGTCTTCAATTGGCGAATTTTGTTATTATTTTATTAGTAGTTGTTCTTAGCATCCTGCATTTTTCATTCATAAATCCGAGTGCGTATATATCCCTAGACATGCGCAGTGGAATGAGAATAGTCTGCCTGCGTAGGTTAATTAAAGGGTTCAGTTCGAAATTTCCTGAAGGTTACCCGTATCAAATATACTTGTAGAAGGCCGGAGAGCTCAACGTTATGATAATAATAACAAAGACGAAGACAATATTACCCATGTGAATAATATATTTATAACACCTAACCCTAGGTATTCAGACAAGAAACGGTTATTTCATGTTCCTCACTACAATATCAGGTCTGTTAGGGTTTAATTTCTTTATCGATTTTGATTGGAGCAGCTTCGTCGTTTTGATTTACACTTAATTGTTCATGTTTTCGGATTTGTCTTTGATCTTGCTGCTGACAGATTATCCTTACCTTTTTCTTTTTCTTTCATTTTTTTACCTTTTTATTTTTTCATCTTTTACCTTTTGCATTTTTTTTCTTTTTCATCTTTTTCCTTTTTTTATCTTTTTCCATTTTTTTCAACTTTTTTTTCCTTTTTTACATCTTGTTTCTTTTTTCTTCATTTTCTTCCTTTTGTTTCTAGTTTCATCTTTCCTTTTTATTTTATTTTCATCTTTTTTCCTTTTTCTTTTTATCTTTCTTTTTTTCTTTTCATCTTTCTTTGATGTTGGTACCGACAGGTTAGCTTTTTCCTTTTTCTTTTTTACATCTTTTAAATTTTTTTCGTATTTTTTTGTATTTTTTTTTCATCGTTTTTCATCTGTTTTCATCGATTTCCTTTTTCATCTTTTTTTCCCTTTTTCATTTTTTCCTTTATCTTTTTTCCTTTTTTGAATCATAATTCTTTCTTTTTCATCTTTTCCTTTTTGTTCTAGTTTCATCTTTCCTTTTTCTTCTTTTTCATCTTTTTTATGTTTTCATCTTCGTTTTTTCCTTTGTTTTAAATCTTTCTTTTTTTCTTTTTGTTTTCATCATTCTTTTTTCTTTTCAGCTTTCTTTGATTTTGCTGCTGACACGTTATCTTTTTTCTTTTGCTTTTTTTAATCTTTTTATTTTTTTTAACTTTTTCTTTTTTTTCATCTTTTTAAATTTTTTCATCTTTTTCCTTTTTCTTTTTTCCTCTTTTTTCCTTTTTTAATCTTTTTCCTTTTTTTCCATCTTTTTCTTTTCATTTTTCTTTTTTCCTTTTCCTTCTTTTCATCTTTCTTTTTAGCTTTCTTTGATTTTGCTACAGACAGGTTATCTTTTTCCTTTTTCTTTTTTTTCAACATTTTTTCATCATTTAATTTTTCCATCTTTTTCGTTTTCCATCTTTTTTCCTTTTTCTTTTCAAATTTATTCCTTTTCTTCTCTTTTTTCCTTTTTCTTCTCGTTTCATCTTTTTTCCTTTTTCGTCTTTCTTTTTTCGTTTTTCTTCTTTTCATCTTTCTTTTTTCTTTCAAGATTTCTTATCTTCATTTCAGCTTTCTTTTTTCATTCTCTTTTTATCTTTTTTCCTCATTTTTCTTTCTTCCCTTTTCATCTTTTTCTAATTAAATGCTATCATTATTAAATAATAATAATTTGTACACATGAAATTTCATCTTTATTTTGCAGTTGTTTCTTGTATTTGCATTTACACCGTCTATGTAAGATAATGTCTTTGAGAAAGAGAACAGGAAATAAAGTTTTTTAATGAAACACACAACTCTTGTTGCTTCCGGAAGCCTGCTTGAACGCTTCAGCTGTTCCGAACGAGCTCTGAGTGTTCTACGGCTGACAAAACATCTAATCTAGCCTTTAATCCAGAATCGTATTCCACGACAACTATTTGCACTATATTAATTTTCATTTTCAGGCACTCTTTGGTCAGTCGTTTAGAGCATTTCGTCTGTTACTGTTGTGCTTGCTGTTCTCGTTTCTGTTCTCTTTTCTCGTCTTATTTTCTTTTTGTGATCTTATTCATCTAAGATTCATTAGAGTCCGCTGGTACTGGTATGTCAATAGGAAATAAGATTCTGTTTTGTTTTCTTTGATCACTATGTCTGGGTGATTAGCTTTGATTGTTCTGTCTGTGTGTATTGAAAAGTTTTATAAAATATTTACATGCTGTATCTTTGTAAATGTCTCTGGTGATGTTCATACGAATTTCATACAGTTTGCTTCCCGTGAAGAGTGCAGATCTTCCGGTGCAGTTATTAACCTACTCTGTCATCCCGTGTTTTATATCCGGTGGATGCCAATACCGTGCAACCTGTTACAAGATGGCCAATTGTTTCTGGATATTCATCACAGAATCTGCATTTGGGGCCAACACAATTTTCACTATGATTAATTTATAATTTCTAGTTAGCAAACATTGGTCTTGTTCAGCCGGAATAAAATATTCGGTTTACGCTTTTAATCCTGCACGACGGATCTACTGATATGTATAAAGTTCCTCTACATCAGTTTATTTGGCACGGACAGAGTATTGACCATGAAGAGGTTTATCTTGCCATCGCTTCTGAATTAGGTCCATTAGTGATTTTTTTCTGTTTTCAATTTTGGTATTTGAAAAAGAGTAAGGTTGCATTATGGTTGTTGGTGATATAGTTGGAATTTGTTTTCGTCTTGAAAATAAAATAAAATATAATATAAATGAAATAAAATAATTTCTATTTCATTATGACTCACCAACTCAGAAGCGGACGTTGGTGCCATGGAAATAAAGGGTGAATCTTGTTGTAGTTTTTGGGTACCCTGGTGTACTAGTGAGCCAACAAAAATGCTCTGACTCATTTTATAGTCCACCAATAGAAGAGTTAACTAATCAGAAGGCTCAAAATATTCAATTGGACGTGTATAAAGGCGGCCATTTTTTTCCCCGAATATGCACAGCCAGATTTGATATCGAAGACTGAAGAATTACGGAACAGCTGCTGGTGGTATTGGCGATATAGTCAGATTCAGTAGAGTGCCTGACTCGTGAGTGTTAATCTTTAACGTTGTTTCATTTAACAGATTACGTACTGTGCTCTATTCTATAATCATAGTCTATGCTTAACATGGTCAACAGATCTTCCTACCAATAAACAGTAATTATCTTTATCTTTTTACAGATAGCAACTGAGCCTCAATCGGCCAATAGTAGCACTCACTGGTATCATTACCATTATCATTAGTCTGACATAAATATGCATACGAAAATAAAGTTTTTTCGTCGGATTACTTCAAGCAGATATTTCTCGACACTTACTCTATGAATCGAAGGCCAAATAGTGGTTCTCCGCCCAGGTGAGCAGTGGGTAATGCGTTTCAGCAGTGGCAGAAGTGATGTGTGTGACAAGATCTGATTCGCTCGGCCAACACAGCTAAACGAAAAACGAAAAATTCTCGTTTACCGCCGGTAAAGATGCCTAGCCAATAACGATGTGTATTTTCAGCGCGACCACGTCGCTACTGAATGTGACTCACTAAAAATGGGTTTAATGGCAATACTGTAAAAAAATTGCTCAAGCCCCCTTGGAACTTCCCTTTTTAGAGACGACTCAGGCGCAGGGTAATGATACTAGTGAGTGCTACTATTAGAAGGCCGGTAGTTCTAGCGTAAGCCTGTGTCGTACTCAATAGATCCCAGCTAGTCCGTTGACTTACAGATACTTATTGGTAGTTACTACCTATAGTGTAGTCACTCGGGGTGGTGACAAGTTATTCAATTACATCACATTATATATCAAATAATTAGGATGAGGTTAAATATGCTGTATTTATGACAAAATGTGCTCAATATCAGCGATACAGCTTGTGTCAATATGAGACTGGACACTGCGATCAACATCAAATAGCCACAGTTTCATGCATGAACGCAATTTATTATTATTTTTTTTTGTATAAAACAAAAAATGTAATACAAGACCAAAAGTGAGGATGGGGGAAGCTGGTCTTCATCTGACTTGTCTTAAAAACTTAGCTAGGCACAATGACTAACCCAAGCTATGAAATATCTCTTGCACCAAAACACCACATTCTTACTACAAACAAAATAATACCACACAAGACTCTATGAAGTCTTAACTATCGTATATGTATAATTTTTCTGTGGGGAATAAAAATAACTTTTAAAAATTACAACCCAGATTAATATTTACACTATACATACCAGAAACTAAACAAAATGGCGTTAGTTATAAAAGTAGAAAAAAAACCTATAATGATTAATTGTGGCAGAAATATCAATTAACTCGACTAAATGAATGCGAGACTTGGGTAAATTAAAATCAGTCATTCGGCCAACCACACACACGCAAGCATTCTTTCAAACAAGGCAACAAATACGAAAGAACACGCTCGAAAAACTAAAAGTGCCTCGCATCCACCAGGGAACTAAAATTTCTGGACACCTATCGGGAGAAGAGATGGATAATTAAACTAAAGAAAGTGCGGACAAAATTAAATGGTTCCATTGATCATACATCCCCTAGCTAAGTTAACTTGGCACAAAAAACAAACTAAAATCAAAACAAAGCTAAGCTATCCTATTTTGGGCGGGGTTGCCAATGTTTAATACAGTTCTCCCAATATGCCTAACCAGCATTAAAATACCACTCTAAGATGCCTAAGGGAATCGTCGCCTTTTCGTCCTGATCTTGATCTTAAACTGATGCATAAAGAACAAGATCAGTTGCGAATAGGTAAACTTCTCCTCTCCATAGAATCCGTTCTCTCGCGTCGTCTATATGACAACTCGAATCCCTTCTAGCAAGTACCATAACACATGATGCTCAGCCTAAGTCAATGACGGTACTACGTGGCTACAAACAGAACTGGCCTCAAAAACAAAGAACTATCCGCACGGCATGCGAAACATGATGTTTTCAATAAACTTGCCCAACGGGACTGCGACCCTGCAGTGATCGGTGTGATCAAGGTCTCAACCGACTCAGTGCAGCGAGTGCAGTTTGGTAAATTTTCCAAGGCCGTTAAACAACGGTTTTCTACCGACCCAGGTATTTCACAACACCCGGCAGGTGAATGATACCTCATCGTTAGTGTGGCATTTCAATCCAGACGCCCAAGGTCATATGGAGCGAGCCTCCTCCTCAATAACACCTAATATAATGCCTTACAGGGCAGAGCCTGGATGTCGAAGAGGGCATCCATTGCCCGTAAGATGAATTTGCGAGCTAGCCGGGATTAACGATAGGAGCACTTGCCTCAGGGTGAACGTCGGGCCTCCTCCTCACACTCCTTAGGGACTAAAAGTTATTTCCGACGTTTTCCTTCCAGAATTCGCCATTCCTATTTGCGAACACATTCGATCGAGGAACGCATACCCAGACCGCCTTCAGAGGGGTGGGGGTGATAGATCTCCCCACATAACTTGTGAGTCTTGCCTCCCCACAATAAAGAGAACAAGATCCTAACTAAATGCATTAGTATGGCACACGGAAGTGGAGGCATGGATAGTCAGTAAAGGAGAATTGGGTAGATGTGCGAAACACATACTTCCGCCTTACCCTGCTTCAGCCAGTTGTTCGGTTCCAGCAAGGGAACAAGAACGGGCGACTGCCTCAAATACAGTTCGTAAGGAAGCCCATTTAATCCTGGAGTTTTGTCCTGGCCAAACAGCTTTAGCACTTCCCAGATCTCAGACTCTGTAACGGGACCCTCGCAACTAGACACTTCAACCACCTCGAGGCGGGGATAGTCGACCAAGTATCCATCGAACTGAACAGGACAGACCAGTCTCCCTGGTGAACAGATTCTGAAAGTAGTCACGAAAAGCCTACATTTGTAGTCACACTCTGCTTATCCGGCAATGTGACGCAAGCGATATACGTATTGATGCATATGTAACTCGATCTGCACAAAGTTCAGCGGTCTTATTCGTTGCGGCAGAAGACCTACTCTTTCACCTTGACCTAGCTACAACACCTTGATCTTCCTTAATATGCAAGGGAGCATGCTCCAACCTAGATCAGTTTGCGTCCCCACTATACGGGATTTAATCGCCCGATCAACTTTTGCTTCACATGCCGTTTGTGCTGCTAACCTCATGAAAGTCGACGGCTATAATCAGCAGCAAACGACATAACTTTACATTTCCATAAATCCTGCAACATATTCCCAACTACAGCCCCCGTCTATTCCCGCTGGAGAATTAGCAGCAGCTGGCGCTGGAAATCGCGCTCACGAAATAAGGATGCGTTCAATTTCCAGTAGCCAGCTATTCTAACCGTAGGCTTATCTAAGTTTACACAAATACGTACGATCCTATGACCCGTGTAATTTATAGAATGGAAACTTGGACAACCTAAGAAACCTCCATTTACCCACTTAACTAGAACTTGGTCGCGGTAGCTACAACGCACCACAGAAGCCGAGCTGCCTCTTTTAAAGCAAGTGCACACTACTTCCCGGAGGCCATCCTGGGTAGGACGATAAACTACATCCGCGTCCTGGGTAAGACGATAAACTACATCCAACAGCAAGGTCTCTGACCAGGAGGTTTTGAGGAGCGTGGATCCACCCCTTAATTGCTGACCTTAATTGCTGGGTCTGACCCAGGGTGGTAGCACCTGTTAGTGTCCCAGCTATGGGAAAATAGATAACCCAAAACTGGGGTGAAAACACTATGAAAATATAAAAACTGGTTTTAATACCAGAAATACTTTGTAAGAAATTATTTCTAGCAATAAATTTTTGAATAAATAAAGAACTATTACCAGCTATACATTTTTGAGGAAAACAATATTACTAGCAATAATTTATTGAAAAAAATTATTAAAGTAACACATTTTTGAAAAAAAATATAACCATAAATAAATTTTTGAAAAACAAAATATTACGAGCAATGAAAATTTTGTCGACATTAAATAACCCATTGGAGTTGATATGCCGTAAAATAAAACAAACCAAACCAAACCAAACTTTCCGGGGGTACTCATTACGAATCTTATCCACATGACTAAACTTACCGATAAAGACCCGAATTAGTTTCATTTAGCGGTTGTTAGTACCCGGTCTCTTTTTTACCCGACCTAAATCGGGATCAAGGACAACATTCTAATCGCCCGCTAAAACTGCACGATGAGATGCGGTCAAAACTGCTAGATCCGCCGAAACAAATCAAGCCGCTCCAAATGGTCATTGGAAGCATAAACCCCAATAAGACGAAGAGACCTATCCCTTATGGTAACATCTAGCACGCAAAGCCTTCCCGCCGGATATGCAAAGACAAGAGCACACGCCACATTCAAATACTTGATCACTATCCGAGTAACACCTATCGAGCGACGATCAAAATATGCGTAAAAGAGGACAAACCTCTTAGACAGTATATACTCATGGTCGCGAGTTGAAAACTGTGTTTCCTCTACACACCATACATCCACACTGTGATTCTGAAGATGCAGCTCGAGACTCGTCCTGCGATTAACCGACCTCAGGCCTCGTCGATTTATACTAGTTACTCAGAGAGACATGATCAGTCAGACTAGGGTAGAGGATCTGCATTAAATATGGCCGGGGTAAGGACATCGATGGCCTGTCCCATTGAGCCTTGGTTAATCTCCCCAATGTCCCAGCGTAACGGTTATTTTCAGAGCCCTAAATAGATATGGGTGAATAAAAAGTCTGGGGCCCCTGCTGTTTGCCTCAGTGTTCTTGATAAGATCCAGAGACGGATATGCAATGTGATTGGCCCTGATCTGTCATGTCGTCTGCAGTCCCTCTCTCACAGACGCGATGTTGCCTCGCTCTTTCTTTTTTACAAATACTTTCACGGTAATTGCTCTGAGGAGCTGCTTTCGTTTGTCCCTAGGCCTCGTGAATTTAAACGTCCTACGAGGCTTGCGTCCCGTTCCCACCCCTTCACCGTTGAAACTGTTAGATGTAGACGTATTTTCTACTCCAATAGCTTCATGTCTCGCACATCTCGCCTATGGAACTCCCTTCCCTATTACTGTTTTCCTGACAAATACAATCTCCAACGGTTTAAGTGTAGCGTCAATCGTCATCTCCAGTTGCATTGATCTATCCACCTCCCGTCTCCACATCCTTTCATCTTTCATTCCTATCTGCTCTCGCTCCAAATCTTCTGTAACCCCCTTGACTTGATCGACCCTCCGTCCTTCTCTTTCTCCACATCCTCTCCTTTACCACTCCTATCTGCTCTTACTCCAACCCTTCTGTAACCCCTTGCGTGATAGTGGCCTCCAGCCTTGCTTGGGGTGATACGCTTAAAAAAAAAAGAAGCTTCCCTGTACAAAACTGATTTAATTTTTTCACATTATCTTTGTCGAAGAACGACAGGCTAGGATATGTCCCGAAGGCATCACTTGCCTCTTCTCGCATAGACCATATTTGTTGGGATCCCTGTAACGATCGCAACACAGTTAACACCCCTTTTAGCGTTGGGGAAATCTGGCGGGGTGTTCAACGTCTTTTGAGTCGACTTTTGTGAAATTTAGAAGATATCTAAAATCTTTTATTTTGCGGCTTTGGATTAATGGGTTTTCCGTCTTCTACACCGACATTCGGTACACGTCTTCCACTGAATTGACATTTTTTTTTAAAGATTGTGCCTTTTTTTAATTTGCGTCTCTTTTCTCACAGAAAAAAAAAAACTAGGAATTTTAAAAAAATAAAATGACCAATTGACGAAACGAAACAGTAAAAAGCAAATTAAGACACAAATAAAGGTATTTCTACAAACAGTGGGGCAGGGTAAGATAGAATTACTTTAACGTACAAACAGTAACAATGGAAAACTAAAACGGAAGACGATATCTGACTGTACCCGCAGATGAAGGAAATTGCAAAAAAGATTAACGAATAAAAATAAGACATTTACCTCAAAGACACGAACGATAAAACAACGCAAAAAGGTGGGGGTTCTTTTAAATGAAACAAAACAACAATACAATTTATTTAAAAACAAAGATGCCTGAAAAAATGAAAAGAAACGCATGTGTAGCAAAAAAAAAAGTTCGCCTATAAAGAAAACAAAATGGCCCAAATAAACCTAAAAAGGACTGTGACAAGAGGTCTATCGTAAAATAAAAATTAAACTGGGAATTTTTAAGACTAAGGAAGGGCTACGAGTAGTGATTTTAAGAATAAGGAATGAAAAAATTAAATACTTACAAACAAAATTAAAAGCAACTAAAGAAAAAGTAAATAAAAAAGGTCTAGTGAAACAAATAAAAGGACGTTAGACCAGAAGAAAATTCTGGGGGAGGGAGAAAAAGAAAAGAAATAAAAGTAAAATGAAAAACAAAAGAGAAAATCACAACAGATACCGCAATTTAAAGTAAATACAGTGTAACCCGGATATAAGAGACCCAGATATAAAAGAAACCCGGATATAAGATACTTCTTCTCCGGTCCCGACAACTTTCTTATATCCGGGTTACACCGTATGAAAAAAAATGAAACCTTTTTTTTAGCAGACTTTGAAAAATTAAAATGAACGTGAATACAGAAAACTAAAACGATCAGGCTTAGGGGCAAAAACAAAATATTGTCAAGGCAATCGTCAAGCTAGATATTTATTGTAGAAATACGCCAGAAGGGTCAAATGGGGATAGGGGCAAGCTGGTCTTCACTTGTCTATCGATAAATTAGCCAGCCTCAATCACTGACCCAATCGTTCTTATATTGATACTTTCAGTAAAACATCTCATCTACAAAACACTGACTTACACAAACGGCACAATGAAACATTCCTCTAAGAAATCCTACCTATTCCAATATGTGTGGCGGGCTGGGCTAATAAATATCCGTCAAATGTTCACGATGTAAAAAGTATTTACACAACTAAACAAAACTAGAGTCTGTCTATATTTCTGAGATGAGGTATTATGTACAGTATTTACATTAGTCGGACTATTGTTCTCATCTTTGTCGCCATTTTTGTCACAACGTTTCGGCCGTTGTACGCTCCGGCCTTCTTCAGGTGGTTGGATACCCAGATGTCCTCAAGGACACATGGCACAGTGGATAAAGGCGTTGGTTAGATCCAGTGACAGACCCAAAGAGTGTGAGTTCAATACCCGGTTCAGGCAGTGGAGAACTTTCAGAGGGAAAATTATCAGGAGATAACTGATAACTGACATCCATCAAACATGGCTCGTGGAACTAGAACACTCTACCCCAGTGATCGAAAGAAAGGGTTCGGTTCGACATTCCAACCACCCGAAGAAGGCCGGAGCGTACAACGGCCGAAACGTTATAATAAATATGGCGACAAAGATGAGCACAATAATCCAAATAATTTAAATAATGTGTCTTTAATGTTGTGCAATAGAACATGTATCCGACAAATGAAGTTTAAGACGTCTTCCGAATATTGTCTTCGTCAAGCTGATATACCTACTTATTGTCAAAGATTCAATCTCCCAAAGAACATTTAAACTACTGTACAATATTGGTCTTTTTCAAATCACTACTTGACGGAGAAGTGATACTGAGTATGACTGAGTTGGTTCTGTTTACTTTACTATAGTGCATAATTAATTTACACCTATATATGAAAGACAGAGACAGAAAGAAAAGGCTCACATGAAACTTGAGAGTATAGAAGATACAGTTATGCAAAAGAAACTTTTACGTATCAATTCAATTATTCAAAGCCTGGAAAAATCGTGTAATCTCGTAGCGAAAATCTCCCGAGTGGAAAAGCCTCTTGTCTTGTAAGTTCCGAAGTTTATCTGAACTCCCAAGGCAGTTTCAAATATGCTACCCCATCTCGAATTAAGCAAGTCATTTCACATCCAGATTGATTGCAAATTATTTCAATTCCTTTTGGTTTCCACGAAATTCTCTTCAATATTTATTTTTTACTGTCTTTCATGATTATCTGAAAGATATTTTTTTTATTAATTAGCAAAAATTAGAATCTCCCATTTCAATTGATTCCTAATTTTCGATTAAAGCTGCCAATTTCTTTCCAAATTTTTTATTTAATTTCAGTTTTGAGGTTTCATTTCTCGCAAGTGTGATTTGTTCGTTTTTCTCCGATGTAATTCTCCTTTTTATTGATACGTGTCGGATTCTCTCTGTTTTTATACAGTGCTGTTCGATAAAATGACTCACCTGATTTTTTTTACTTAAACATTTTTTCGCCTATTGTTTTTGGGGTCAAACTAATTTTTAATCTTACTAATATAATGACCCCTTCCCGACCACCTAGTAAAAAAGTTTACTCACCCTAAGGTATTCTATTGATAATTATAATTTTGGATATAAATGAGATTAAGGGAAAAACTCCGTTGCAAGAAAAGTGACTCACTTATTTCCTGCAACTAGTAATCATTAGAAACATAACCGAACAGTTTTAAATAAAGAATAATAGAGGTATAATTTATTTATAATAGGTAATATAGTTCGAAATATTTAATAATCTATGGACCCTCCTTTATTTTGAATAAACTTTTCAACCCTTTTTGGCATTGAATTGATTGGGTTATGGCAAATCTCATCTCCAAGCATTGAATTCCATTCGGATATGAAATTCAAAATCAAATCCTCTTTGTTGCTCAACTGCTTTCTCGAGAGCCTGTACTTTATAATGCTCCATAAGTTTTCTATGGTGTTGAGGTCAGGAGATTGGGTCGGCCATGTCATAACATTCACCTGCTACTCATCAAAGTATTCCTTCATTAAGTTTGATTTGTGACAGGGAGCATTATCCTGCATAAAAATGCTCTTGGTGGGGTCGATTTGCACCCTTTCAGCAGAAGGGAGCAGACAAGACTAAAATTCTCTTGGACTCCTGAGGGTCTTTCCAAAAGGTTTTAAGAAACCAGTTCCATGAAAAGAAAAGCATCCCCAGAACATTATACTGAACTGATGCTTGACAGTACTTACTGCTAAATTCAAAGATCTTTCAAATCTTCTTCTTCGGATTTTAGATCGCTTATCATTTGAACTTAGCTCAACTTTCGTTTCATCGGAGAAGAGAACATTTCGTAAAAAAAAATCAGGTGAGTCACTTTTATCGAACAGCACTGTATATTAAATCCGCCGCCTTGTCTTAAAATCAAAATCTTCTACTGATTAACATATGTCCTTTCTTCTTTTTAATAATGTAATTATTTGTGGTTTGATATCATATTCCATTTTATTTCAGTTCTAAGTATGCTTCAGTTTCTCCGATGAGCTGCTTTCGCTGGTTCGCAAACTTCATGAATTTAAGTGTCCTACTAGTCTGTCATCTCGCTCACACCCTTTCACTGGCGAAACTGTTAAATGTAGCCGTCTCTTCTACTCCAATAGCTTCATGTCTCGCACCTCTCGCCTGTGGAACTCCCTCCCCTCTTCCTCTTTCCCTGATAGCTATAATTCCCAACTATTCAAATGTAATGCCAATCGACGTCTCCAGATGCCCTGATCTATCCCCTATCCTTCTCTTCATCCTTTCCTCTATCACTCCTCTTTGTTCTCGCTCCAACTCTCTGTAACCCCTTGCGTGCTAGTGGCTTCCCACCTTGCTTGGGGTGAAACGCTTAAAAAAAAAAAAAGAAGTTCGCCTTATGCCAAAATTGTAACGAATTTCTACTGACACGAAAGTACGGGGCACCCAGTGAGCATCGAACTCATTTCTCAGACGTAATGGCTCTTTCGAGACCAGCTTGCTAACCATTGCACCACCTCGAGGTGCCCTCTTCAAGACATTGGGCAATCATAGCTCTGCACAATTTCCTGTCCTTTGCAGCTCTTAATATATTTCGTCTTTAAAACCTGTTCGGCCATCCATTTACACCGCGATATGCTTGATTTTCCTCTCTCCTCCATGGCTTCAATATGTTCCCTGGGTGTCATTTTTTCTGGCCTTCTTTCCACATTTTAGCTGTCTCTTCCTGGTACTATATATAAGTGCCCTTTTTATTTCAATTTTCACTAAAACTTCGTCGTTGGTCATATTCTCTGTCCATGGTATTCTCAGCATCCTTCTATAGAACCACATTTCTGTTACCTCACTTCATATATGAGGAGATTGTCCAGCATTCACTGTCATATAAGAGGACTGGGTTTAGTTGTCTTTTCTTTGTTTCCTTCGAAATTTTCCTGTTTCTTAATACTCTGCTTAGATTTTAGAATGCGCTTTAGCTATACCAATGGGCTTCCTGATTTCAGTGTCATATTTTCCTTCCTTTGTTATAACAATTGGCAAATATTTAAATTGTACATCTTATATTTCATTTTAATTTGCATGTTGGTGTCTTTTTTTGCTATCAATTATGGATTTTATCTTCTTGTAATTGATGTTAATCCTTTTTTTCAAGCTTTTATTCACTATCTTCTGCATGTCTTCTTGTGGTTTCCTTTCCACGCCTGCTATCAACACTGTGTCATCTGCATATGCTATGTTGCTAAGATTGTGTACGCCAATAACAAATCTTGGTAATTTGTGGTGACAGAAATGTAGTCCGAGAGAAAGCATGCTGAATATACCGTGGATGGTATAGCAGAGTAACGAGGAAGTTTTATGGAAAATGATAACAAAATGGATACTTATAGCTCGAATCAGAAATAGACAATTGAAATTTCTAGGACTTATAAAGGGGAGAGAAGACGTGGCAAATTTAACACTCATCTTATATATTAAAGTCAAGACGGTCAGAAAAATAAACAAGAAAGTTACCAACCTAAGAAGCTTGTGTAAATGAATGGCGATAGAGGGAAGAATATAAAATCCAATGCTTGATAGCAAAAGCAATGACCAACATGCAAATTTGAAATTGAAGATAAACAGTACAACAATTTAAATATTTAAATAAATTTAAAAAGCATTCTAAAGGCCAAGCAAAGTATTAAGAAAGGAAAAAATTCGTAGGAAACAAACAAAAAAAAAAGACAATTAACCTTGCTCTGTCTTTTTTACAAATACTTTCACGGTAATTGCTCCGATGAGCTGCTTTCGCTGGTTCCCAGGCTTCATGAATTCAAGCGTCCTACGAGGCTGGCATTCCACTTCCACCCTTTCACTGTTAAAACTGTTAAATGTAGACGTCTCTTCTACTTCAATAGCTTCATATCTCACACCTCCCGCCTGTGGAACTCGCTTCCTTATTCCTGTTTCTCTGACAACTATAATCTCCAACTATTCAACTGTAACGTCACTCAACATCTCCAGTTGCCTTGATCTATCCTCTATCCTTCTCCACATCCTTTCCTCTAACACTCCTATCAGCTCTCGCTCCAAATCTTCCGTAACCCCTTGCTTTGTTCTATCCACTGTCCTTCTCCACATCCTTTCCTCTATCACTCCTATCTGCTCTCGCTCCAAATCTTCTGTAACCCCTTGCCTTGATTTATCCACTGTCCTTCTTCAAACCCTTTCCTCTATCACTCCTATCTGCTCTCGCTCCAAGTCTTCTGTAACCCCTTGCCTTGATTTATCCACTGTCCTTCTCCACACCCTTTCATCTATCACTCCTATCTGCTCTCGCTCCAAATCTTCTGTAACCCCTTGCCTTGATTTATCCACTGTCCTTCTCCTCATCCTTTCTTCTATCACTCCTATCTGCTCTCGCTCCAAATCTTCTGTAACCCCTTGTGTGCTAGTGGCTTCCAACCTTGCTTGGGGTGAAATGCTTAAAAAAAAAAAGAAAAAAAAGTAATAATATATTTTCAAAAGCAAAAACCAGCCAGTCACTAAAATATTACCTATTATGGAAATCAATATTCGAATTAAGTTTATTTTAGAATGCGGGAAATGTTCGAAGAAAAATAATCCCTCATTGCATCGTAAATATCAATAAATTGATTACGCGAAATAGCATCGATTTATAGCAAAAAATAAGCAACATGTGTTTTTGCTTAATATGTAACATCATCGTAACTCTATGAATTCTACAGATGAAATTTTAGATAATAAAAATACGTAAGTAATCAGAAAGAGTAAGAGATAAAACTGATTAATATCAAGCCAAAAAAAAAAAAAAAAAAAAAAAATGAACTCAGTTCTTTGTAATCTTGCAACACCCTAGCCGGTCGTCGAAGACTTCCAACAACGCGGCTGTTCGCTGAAGTGGCCGCTTCAATCCAGAGCTAGCTTTATCCCTCCTTGTGATTTAAGTTTGATCATAAGGCAGCCAAGATCGAATCGTCGCAGGTATCTTCGTCTTGGGCTGGTCCAAAAAGAAAAAAAAATAACACTCGAATAAATTGAACAAAAGTAAATACTGTTTTTATATCTGTCCACCGTACAATAATTGCTTTATATCAGAGTTCGCATGCAAGTAAACTAATAATCAGCCCAACCCGCGTCTAAAGTCGGAAGTGATATTATTGTTGACCTGGCAAAATCTGGTTTGCTGTTGTTGGAAAAGTTTGGCACAAGGCTTTTGTCGGTGGCTTTTATTAGCAGATTATCACATGGGCCTCTTCTACTTCTGTCCCTGTCTCTTCTGCTCTGACTGGTGAATTAGCTTACCGCATGTGTATTTATCAACATAATCTTGGGGAATTTCCTTCTCCAAATTTCTCATATCATTACCTCTCACTAAAGCTCATCAGTGAGTGTGGGTGGCTTTTCCCCTCCCTCCCGTCTCAAATTAAATCGCAACCAGATGAATCAACTCCAAATTTGTTGTTTATGAAAAAGTTTTCGCTTTACAGCTTGCATTTTCTGCTGCGTGTCAATCAACATCACCTCCTAAGTCTGGATCACTCCATTGTTCAAACTACTCGACGTAAAAATCAAGTGGTTTATGAGTGAATTAAATCCTCAATTCTTCCCACGAGATTTTGGTATTAACACTTCCCGTTTCAACGTCGCTCAGCATATAACATTTTCTTATGTTTTAACAAAACTGTCTTCCGTTTTACCACGGCAACAACAAATAGTATCGCATCTTTAGTTCGATCAGTCAAGACCTTTACAGATAGAACATGCCATGCGATTTCCACGGAATCAAATCATCCTTATTTTCTACATATTGCTTACTGCGTGAAATGTTTTGCAAGCCTATCGCTACTCTATCCCAGTTGTCATGGAAAATGTTTAGATCAGCTCAACTCTTTAGTTCCACTAGTCCATAATGTCATGGTCCCAAAAATTCGTTTCTTCAATATCCTCGTCGCCACTGTTATGGTCCAGGTTAGGAGCAAGGAAGAACGACACGAACACAAGAGTAGAAATAACGAAGATATATTACACGGAATAATAATACAAGATGTGGAAGGTGTTAGTATGTCTGTCAGTCTGGTTTGGAGTGAACTACTATCAGCTCGACTCGATTCGTACCTCTCTCTTGAGAGGCGTAGTATACATAGTGTTAGGAAGAGTTAATTCTGTAGTTATAGGTAAGGACCTATAACACATAACTTTACAGCAACGACTCACCATACTGCATCCACGGTTTCGAATCACTCACATTTCTTCCATATATACATAAGAGAAGGTTGTTTCCATAAGACGAGCTTTTCCCGGGTTTCGTTCCTTTGTATACGCTTTCACAAACAAGATAATCGTAACCTCTTTAAGTTAAAGGTCAATCGCTCCTTATCCATACATAATCGTCACTTCCTTTTATCTTCTCTTGCATAACCCACTATCTTGAGAGATTCTGGAGCATTGTATTGCGTAAACGTTAGTGTAAAAACTGCATTCGGTTTTGTTTAACTGACAAAGAATAATTTCCTAGGGTCTTAATTTAAAATACTAATTTCCCATTAAATACCACCGCGTGCTGGAGTAGTTTGAAATTAATATAAGCTCAAGCCTTACTAGCGTATCCCCCCACGCAGTACTTCTTCAGCGGAGGAGGGGACGATGTGGTCATTACCAGAGGACTTGAACGATTTTTCAATGGTTTCCCACTTTAAATCTAAACCTAGTGCAACATTTTGTAAAGACGTCCTCGTGCGGGTAAATATCCACACGCCTACCGTAATGCCCAATTATCCGGATTAATATTGTACAAGCAACACAGCGGATGGCTGCAATTTAAGGGCACATTAAACATTGTCAAAATGAGTATATTTTAATGTCATGATAAATATGACGAACGCTGGAAGGGAATTTCTAATACGAAGAGACATCTGCAAATGTTTGAATCCTATATTCTTTAATTATAGCATGTATCAAATATATTTTCATTATTTCAATCACCGAAAACCTCAAAACTCTCCTGAGAGAGAGACACACATAGACAGAGAGTCAGGCAGACAGGCACATTCACTGTGTTTTTATTAACAGATATTAAGTGGACTGCATTACAATCTTAGGACGAATCGAGTAGGTCGAGGGTTTGGTCTCAATTGATCGCAATGTAGTGCCTTCTCTACTAAGTACGTCAACCCGAGCCTGAATTCAAGTGGTCTACGAGCGGTCGTCGTCTCACGCTCCACGAGGGGTTCGAAATAATACGGCGACGGCAAAATCCCGTCTGTCGCGGATGTCAAATCAGGTGGCCCGTTCGCGGATGCCGCCGCGTGCGAAGCGACAGCAGCCGAAGAGGAGGATACGCGCGGCGACGACGAGCGCCACCGACGTAGACGAGCGTCACCGACGTAGACCCAGACAACGTCAGCCACCTCTAACGACGACGACGACGACCCTCTCTGGCAGGCTCCAGCGAACGAAAAGAGACGACTTTCGTAATACCGTGACGGCACCGGTGGTGGTTCCGGCTTTGAGGCTTTCAGCCATTATCGCGCAGAGGCAGCGTGGCACTGGCGCTCGTTACCTCCCCGAAAAGTTGTTTCTAAATGCTGATAAGCAGGTTCTATAAGGTGATGATGAAACGTTATCTGTCTGACGAATGGATAGAACCGTCACTACAAGCAAAATTTTAATTTATAAATTAAGCAAAATAGGACACCATAATGAAATAGGGCAATTAACGTTATTTCACAGAATCAAAATGTCCTTAAAAGCAAAGAAAAGAGTGTTGAACTGCTATGTAATATGTAATCTCCTATATGACAGTCAAGGCCGATCTAAGGGTCTCGTGTCCCCACCCCCGAATATATGACAAGCGATTCCCTACTCTACTACCTTATAAAAATTGAGATGAAGTAATTATATAAAATACAAATTTTATTGTAACCTAATTATGTACAATAATGGGTCATATACAATATAGACTTTTTGACTTGTATTGGTTTTTCACCCTGGTCGGGTTGAACCGGCTTTCCCCCTAGCAAGTACATCATCACCGAGCATCGCTGCCCACGCCCACCGATCCTGAGCCAGGTCACACGAAATGGCGAGCCACTCGCTTCCATCGTCGAAGACCCATCACTTGTGGAAACGATAGTACTGCCAGGTCATCCTTGATCGTGCTAGCCCACGTCTTCAGCTGCCCACCGACACGTCTTCGCCAGCCAGGAAGAGAAGGAGGGAGAAGTACATCGCGGATGAGCACTCCCTCCGGGCGTCGAGCTGCGTGCCCGAACCATCGGAGACGACGCTGGAGCAGCACGGGTGGAAGAAGACGAAGACTCAGGCGAGGACGCAGAGTGGTTGTGGGCACACGATCGACCCCGCGACATCGCAGAATGCAGCGAAGGCAATTGTTGTCGAACACTTCAAGACTTCGTAGGTCAACCGCTCTAAGTGGCCACGTTTCGCAGTCATAGAGAAGGATAGTCCGAACAATAGCCTGATAGATGCGCCTCTTCGTAGACGTGGAAATCTCTCGTCGCCCTGATAGTGACCGCTTGAGACGCACGAATGCGGACCTTGCAGTTCCTATACGGCGTTCGACCTCAGCAGCAGGCTGCCCGGATGGTATAATGTTTGAACCGAGATAGACGAAAGACTGCACGTCTTCCAGATTAACCCCGTCCAGCGTCAGTGGCTGCCAGTTGACTGGATCAACCAGGGACGGCATAACTTTGGTCTTCGAGGCATTGATGGTCATACCCACATCCCGTGCTGCAGCTTGCACACGATTGAGCGCTGCTTGCACATCGTCACAGTTCGATCCCACCAAGACAATGTCGTCCGCGTAGGCCAAATCAGACACCCTGACATTCCGACCAACCGAAACTCCAGCCTAGTCCCGAAGGGCCTTACTGAGAATGTAATCGATTGTATAGTTGAATAGGGTAGGGGATAGGGCACACCCTTGCCGCACACCAGTCTTCACCTCAAACGTCCCCGACTCCTAACCATAAGCACGAACACGGTTGCGTCGACCAGTAGTAGCCCCTGATGAGACGAAAGAGTTTAGCGGGCATGCCATCGGCCTCCATGATACGCCAGAGTGAGCCTCTATCAATGGAGTCGAAGCCAGCTTCAAAGTCGATGAAGCAGAGAACTGTTGACTGCTGGTATTGCCAGCGTTGTTCGAGGGTGCGCCACAGGCTGAAGATCTGATCAACACATCCTCTGCCCGGGCGGAAGCCACCCTGAGACGGGCGAGTTCGCAGATCACGGATGCCCTGAAATCTTCGCAGGAGAAGCACTGCAAATACTTTGGCTGCCACGTTGATGAGGCTGATTCCTCTATAATTTGAGCAGAGTTTCCTATCACCCTTTTTGGAGAAAGGTAGCAGGATGTCCTCGCTCCAATCGGCAGGGTAGGTCTCAGAGAGCCAGACCGCATTGAAGAAGACTCTGGCAGTTTGATTATTCTATGCCCGCTATCCGGGAGGTGGACCTCTGACAGACAGGCGACAAAAACACCATACTTGTGCAGAGTCTTGACGGTGAGAGACTGCGTTCCTTCGTTGCGAAGAGTGCGGACATTCCAACCGGCAATCTTCATCACATCTCTTCTTGCAAGGGTTGTAGTGGCTTGCTGATTTCTTACCGGTCCCGCCGACCAGAAGACCGGCGCGTCGGATACACATGCAGCGGACGCCCTAGCATTATTCGTATCCTTGTTAGTTGTATCACTCATAAAGGAAGATTTATTGGGATTTGATTAAGGGAAGGGTCCCAAGTCCTACTCGGGGGAGAGGGAAAAAACGCCATGTTTGCCGCAGATTTTCTACAGACGCATTGACAGAGCGACCGAGGCCGCCGGTTACCGGAACAGACACCTGGATTTTCACCAGAGCCCCTTTAGCCGGGTTGCGGCCCTAATACCGCTGGGTACCAGAACGATCCGTCTTGGGTGGCTCTACCAGGAACCGAAGTTCCCGACGGCATAGCTCTGGCACTACCACGTTGCCACCGCCCTGCCATGTTGAGGAGGGGTTGGACTTTAGGGAGGATATGCATTATAGGGGAACACTAGAAAAATTGAAAATAAATACAATTGATCTAAATCCAAATTAGATACATGTCATAATAGATAATTGCATCTTAATAAATCAATACTGTTTTGCGGCAATTTTTAACAAAACTTCAGATTTTTTTCTTGATAAAGAGTTCAATAATTTTAACACATTCAACATTATGAATGAAAATAATAAATTGTATATAGTGTTTTTTCGAGACTTAGAATGAGCAAAAACATCACGAATTTGGACAAAAAAAAGTTGTACTTAGTTTAATTTATAACGTATATAAATGTACGTAGAAAAAGATGAAATGTTTATATAGTGATTTTCCAAGCTACGCTTGGATGTGGCACAAGGCCGAAAGTAAGGGGCACCCAGTGAGGATCGAACTCACTACTCAGACGTAATTGTTCTAGCGAGACAAGCTTGCTAACCATTACACCACCTCGAGGTGCCCATGAAATGTTTATATAAGAGAGCAAATGTCAAAAAAAATCACTGCAGCTTGGGGGTAGTACGCGCTGTCCCTGGTGACAGTGAATGTTGGACAAACACCTCCCCGCTGAAGAAATTTAAACCGACAGAGATTTGCTACCATCGATAAATACTAGAATTATATAATGCACAGGACATGTGAGTAATGAGGAAGTTTTAATGAACGAAACTAATATTTAAAATCAGAACGAGACAATTATATTTATGTGATGCATGGTGAGAAAAGAGAGCTTGGATAATATAACACTCACAGGATATACTGATGACGTTTTCCACTAACATGAAGTGCAGTGATTATACTGAATTAATTGCTGGGGTTGCTGCAAAGAAGGTTGTCGTACCAGACATTTTTTCTCGTCAGAATCCATCTTGCATATTTATAAATCTACCATTCGCCCATGCATTGAATATTGCTGCCATATCTGGTCTGGTGTTCCGGTTATACATTCTCGACAAAATCCAAAGAAGGTTCTGTAACGTTGTTGGTCCTGACTTCAGCCCCTTTCCCAAGGCCGTGATATGGCTTCACTCTGACTTTTCTATAAATATTCCCATGGCGGTTGTTCAAATGAGATGGTCTCCTTGGTAACTCGACAGCGTGAAATGATTAACAAAATGATAATTAATTTCGGCATTATTAAATTATTTCGTTTTTAATCAAAATTACTCCAAGCAAGGCATTAAAGCCACTAAGACAAAAAGGGTTACCAGGAAGAGACCTGCAGATAACTAAGAATCAAAATCATATGGCAAACAATTAAAAATTTAGAAAAAGATTTCCACTGATGATTAAGAAGGTGATAATAAACTGAACTTAGTGCTAATAATAATTTAAGCGTACAACAAGATTTTCTTCTAGGTCCATTCGTTTTACTATTGAAATAGCTAGATATAAGCGTAAGTTATATTTTAACTGTTTCCTTTTTTCTTTGCACTTCTCGTCTCTCTCTCTCTCTATCTCTCTATCTCTCTCTCTTAGATTCTTGCCTCAATTTAGGGTAGGTCTACTGCTATGAAAGTTGGTTCACTGTGTCGTCTCAGACAATTTTTCTCGCCAGAACCCATTTTAAACATTTATAAATCTACCATTCATCCGTGCATTGAATATTGCTGCCATATATGGTCTGGTGCTCCTGTTATATACCTCGAGATTCTCGACAAAATCTAAAGAAATGTCTGTAATGTAATCGATCCAAATCTGATATTTCATAGCGGTTGCAGATCCAAAAAGTGCTATCGGGGACAAAACGGTCTAGATTTTTCTCTTTTGTCATAGTTTGTTTTATTGTTGGTCACCCGATAGAGAAAGAACTTCTTAAAAATAGAGATTTACTAGATAAAGGTCTTGAAGGTAGGTAAATGTTAACACGGATTCTGAAGCCTCTACTCGGGAATATGATTCAAAAAGCAGTGTTTCTAGGGAAGATGACGACTGACTTCAATTTCCTTCTTATCAATGAAATACGAATTGAATGTAGTCCTGGGTATGACAATAAACTACATAAAGCGTTCAAAATATATTTAGTTGAAGCCATAAAATTGTTCAAAATATTTAGATCTCGGAATTAGAGTTTGATATGCCGGTAAACAAAATCAACCCAAAACGACCGGAATGAGGGTAATTCAATCCTGTATACGCAGTAGGGTGGGTCAAAACGATAAATATCTGAACAGGTGGGTCCAAGGAATATAGTTGGTCTGAACACTCTCTCTGGGAATAGCTAGCGATGGTGTAGCGAGAGGCTTGCGACGTTTTGTCAGTGGGGAAGCGGTTGTAGCGTAGAAAATAATTCATCACCCAAAAGGGCGCGTAAGACTTTTCGAATCTTAGTTTCACCAGTTCTAAACTTCACGGCAAAGACTCAACATGTCACGCACATTATACCCCCCACGACCATTATATCCCCACACCCATTATACCCCTACGCCCATTATACCCCCACGCCCATTATACCCCCACGCCCATTATACCCCCCACACTCATTACACCCCCCACGCCCATTATATCCCTCACGCCCATTCGACATCAACATTAAGTATGTCCTACTTTACGGTCCAGAAACATGGCGGATAACAAAGACCAACACCCACAAACATCAGACATTTACCCACCGATGTCTCAGGAACATCGTCAATATCAGGTGTCTGGAAGTCGTCTCCAACGACCAACTGTGGGACATGGATCACACATGCCCCATAGATTGACATCAAGAAACAGAAATGGGGATGGATCGGCTACACATTCCGCAGGCCTGCTTCTAGTGTCTCCAGGCAGGCGCTTGACTGGAATCCACAAGGGAAGCGAAAAGTGGGTCGACCCAATCAGACCTGACACTGAAGTGATGACGTAGAGGTAAAGGCAGCCGGCACGATATCTGTCGAGCTGAAGAGGATCGTCTGGGACCGCGTCCGTTGAAGAGGGGTTGCTGCGGCCCTGTGTTCCCTAAGGAATCAAGAGGCATAAAAAAACAAACAAAGGAAGACCCCCCCCCCATTCGGTTTGTATTCCATTGGCTAGATGTAAGTTCTATGCGAACAGCTTCTTTGTGTCTCTCAACACCCAAGATGTTTCCCCGGTCACTACAATCTTAGCCTGTTCAAATCTATGTTTAACCGTTATTTCCCAATATACAGTGTAACCCGGATATAAGAGAGTTGTCGGGACCGCAGGAGAAGTCTCTTATATCCGGGTTTCTCTTATATCCGGATTTGGTCTATTATATATACATTAACACAGGCTCTAATTTGGGACCAGATAAAATCTCTCTTATATCCGGGTTTCTCCTATATCTAGGTCTCTTATATCCGGGTTACACTGTATCCCCATAAACTCTGCCTCTTACTCTGTTACACTCTATCCAACTTGGCTCTTGTGTCTTGTCCAGAATGAAGATTATTATAATATATATATATATATATATATATACATACACATACAGTGTAACCCAGATATAAGAGAGTTGTCGGGACCGGAGAAGAAGTATCTTATATCCGGGTTTCTCTTATATCCGGGTTTGGTCTATTTTGTTTTATTAACACAGGCTCTAATTTAGGACCAGAGAAACTCGCTCTTATATCCGGGTTTTCTTATATCCGGGTTTGGTCTATTTTGTTTTATTAACACAGGCTCTAATTTAGGACCAGAGAAACTCGCTCTTATATCCGGGTTTCTCTTATATCAGGGTCACTTATATCCGGGTTGCACTGTATGTATATATATATATATATATATATATATATATATGTATTAAAAAGCGATTACAAGTTAGAGTCATTAAAGTTGTCACGTGATCTCTATCACTGTCCTTCGAATGAATTTATGCTAACGAATGAGAAAAACATTGACGAGTAGTTTTACACTCTAAGAATGAATTGTCGAATTAGATGACAACGGGAAAGCTCACTTTTTTAATCTACACAGAATTGACGCTCAATTGCTTCAACATCTCGTTGTCTTACTACCGATCTAATAAAACTTGCCTTAATCCTTTTCATTCCGAAATGTAAGCTCTACCGCTCGGATAATGAATAAAGACTGAACGCTTGCTACTGACGCCAAGATACTGCACCCGATAACACTAGGCCAAGGTTATTGTCAGCAATTTATTGATGATCAAATCGAAATAAAATTCCCGTTGATTTAAACAATAAATCATTTAATTTTACCTCAAACCAGCTGTTCTAAATTTGGCACAAAGGAGATAAATTTATTACACGCAATTTTTCATTTCTTCCTTAAAATCAACCATGAATATAACATCTTTGCGTGCGGATTTCCGATCTTTACATGCGTAAAGCATGGAACAGGAAGTTATTTGTAAAGTGAAGTAATGCGCATGCTCAGTACGTTGTCCTTACATATCGAAATGGAATCATGGAGTAAGAATTTTTTTTAAAGCGCGTTCGTTCGTGTAATAAAACATTGGAAAATTCGACAAATCTAGGAATAGATGAGCAACTTTTAATCTATAATATTTGTAAATTTATGAATCAATCGATTTTTTTTTATTTTTAGGTTAAAGTTCATTTAAATCATAAGTGAAGAATATCAGATAAACTAAGAGAATACTCGGGCATCCACCCAAAACAACTATTTACAATATTTACATGCGGACGATTGTTCTCATCTTTGTTGTTTTTATCACGGTGTTTCGAATATGATCTTGTCCAGCCTTCATCAGGTGTATGTTGATCATTTTTTATTGATTTATTCGTTTTCTATGGTTTATCAACACTTTGCAGGTTATTTAAAACCAGAAAATATTTTTATATTGTAAAATTATTTTTTGTGAGGAGGAATATAATGAGTTAGTGTCTACACTATTTACATTATTCGGACTATTGTTCTAATCTTTGTCGCCATATTTATTACAACGTTTCGGCCGACAAAGATGAGGACCATAGTCCGAATAATGTAAATAGTGTACGTAATATCTCATCTCAAAAATATTGACATATACTGATACATATCTTACTAATTAACCAATATTTACGGGAGAATATTCGTTTTCTACATTTTATCAAAGTTTTGCAGGTTATTCAAAGCTAGGAAACATTTATAAATTATAAGAATTTTCCATTCAGATTTTCAGATATTTTGAGATAATAATGATACAAGTATTATTATTTAACCCATAGATGGAGGGAGAAGAGGTGGATTCATACCTATCCCTAGGGTATTTACTAGTAAGTGAATATAACGGACCCAACAAGAACTGGAACTTGGCTCTCCAGTTACAGTGATCGTATGAATTTACTCTTGTTCATAAATCACTTTCCGATTCACTGTTGGCATCCATCAGATGCGCTGTAATTTTACATTCATCATGGCCATTTTACGTTAAAATACCGTTTCCCGCCCGATCACCAAAATTAAACAACGTCTAGTCTGGTCGGTACCTAGATAGGCGACCTCTTGAACATCCCATGTGCTGTAAATCTGCATGTGCTGGTGGTGCAATAGTTAATGGTTCGGAATTGTTAGTCGGAGAGCCGAGTTCCAAATCCAGTTGGGTTCGTTATATTAACCTGCGCGCAAACAGCACTGGAGACGGTAGGAATACACTTCTCCCTCAGCTATGGGTTAAATAGTAAGACTTGTATCACTAAATCATTATATCTCTCCCCCAAAACTCTTACAATGTAAAAATATTATCTAGCTTTAAATAACCTGCAAACGGTTGATAAGTAATAGAAAAAGAATCAAACAATTTAAACTCCTTTCCAGTCGATTACAATTACAGTTTGGTGATGACCCGACATCGCTGTGTAGAAGGCTTCCTAGGCCGAATTAGGTAGCAAATTCAGATATTTTCTTATTTCTTTATTCACTTGGTAACGTTTTTCTTTTCACTCATTTTTAGTATAGCAGAAAGCAACTGAACAAAATGTAGGCTACACTAAGAGTAACATTGTCTAAAACCGAAACAAGTCGAAAAAATAAAATAAAACCGAAGAGCTCCAGGCATGTTCTTAAATAACCCCGTCAGATCTTGACTCTCATATGGATATCATACATAGCATCCTCTGCGCTTAGAAATGTTCAAACTGTCAACTGCATACAACGAGTTTCTCAGATCAATGATTAAAAATGGTTTGAAGCGAATGAGTCCAGTAGGTTTTTAAAAAGACTATCCTTCATCAGCTCTCATAGAGTGGTGCTACATAGAGTGGCGCTACACAATCACAAAAAAATTTACCAAATAACAAAAGCCGTATCACTTGAAGACTTTCAACAACTAAAAAGTGTAGCGCATGTAACTAGAAGAGAAAGATAAAGGTATAATAATTTGTTTTTCCATATTATGTTGAACAAAAGGTTGGGAAGGAAACTGCCATCAGTACTAGAAAGTGCGATAACGGTTAGTGGAGTTGCAAAACTCATTATCCTGAAAAACTGTTTATGGGAAAGATTTTATAAATTTCAACCGACATTATCGCTAACTGTTCTGTCAATGAATTTCCAAATGGTTCCATATAAGAAAACAGCTAATGAAACCTTTGACATCACTTGTGAGTAGTTTGAATTGAATTCAGTGTCAGTAAGGATTATTTAATCAAGAAGTCGATGATATCAAATTAGTCTTTGCATTCTGTGTTACACCAGAACATAAAAGAAGCCATGTGCACCAGCGGGTTAACCTGGAGGATTGTATACTAGCCACCAGGTGCAGACTCGCGCCTTAAGTGGATTAAGCTGATTCCAACATCTAAACAGGCGGTCAACACAGCTGCGATTATAATGTACACAGGTGGGACAAACGGGTGACAGGAAGCTATATAAGCGCCCCACCAGAGAGGGAAAAGATAAATAGTCTAGTACAACTTCACGATTGGAAGAATTCAAGTTTGGAGCAAACCAGAGAGCAACACAGTCACTGGTTGACAGTGACTGACGAAGTCGGTCGTTGAATAAAATGTAATCTGGAGTATGATTGATTCAGTCTTGTGTTCTCGTTAAAATGTGCAACGATAGTTTTATATATGTCTATACTTGTGTCTACCCTCATGAGCATATGGATGTAAGTGTTTCTACCCTCAACAAACATCGATTTGCTGTATCTTTAAGCTCGAAATTCGGCAGTGATGAATTGATAATTAATTCGATTATCAATAAAACTTGCATGTCACAGATTACATAGTTACACAAGCATTTCTGAAGTTGCAACGTAAATTACTATCACATTTCGATTTGTTATACGGTATATTTGATAGACTTTTGTAGAGGAGATTCAATATGGCTTCTGCATTCGGATTCACGCTACGATTACAAAAGTCAACGGTTTGGTTTGGTGTGGTTTCTTTTATTACGATATATCAATCTCAATGTGTCATTTAATGCCTACAAAATTTTTATAGCTGGTAATACTTTGTTTTGTCAAAAATCAATTTCTGACAATATTTTTCCTTCAAAAATGTATTGCTGGTAATATTTTTTCCAAAAATGTATTGCTAGTAATATTTATTTTTTAAAAACATTGTTGGTAATATTTTTTCAAAATCGTAATGCTAGTAATATTTATTTTTTAAAAACATTGTTGGTAATATTTTTTCCAGAAATGTATTGCTAGTAATATTTATTTTTTAAAAACATTGTTGCTAATGTTTTTTCAAAATCGTAATGCTAGTAATATTTATTTTTTAAAAACATTGTTGGTAATATTTTTTCCAAAAATGTATTGCTAGTAATATTTATATTTTAAAAACATTGTTGGTAATATTTTTTCAAAATCGTAATGCTAGTAATATTTATTTTTTTTAAAACATTGTTGGTAATATTTTTTCAAAATCGTAATGCTAGTAATATTTATTTTTTTTAAAACATTGTTGGTAATATTTTTTCAAAATCGTAATGCTAGTAATATTTATTTTTTTTAAAACATTGTTGGTAATATGTTTTCAAAATCGTAATGCTAGTAATATTTATTTTTTTTAAAACATTGTTGGTAATATTTTTTCAAAATCGTAATGCTAGTAATATTTATTTTTTTTAAAACATTGTTGGTAATATGTTTTCAAAATCGTAATGCTAGTAATATTTATTTTTTTTAAAACATTGTTGGTAATATTTTTTCAAAATCGTAATGCTAGTAATATTTATTTTTTTTAAAACATTGTTGGTAATATTTTTTCAAAATCGTAATGCTAGTAATATTTATTTTTTTTAAAACATTGTTGGTAATATTTTTTCAAAATCGTAATGCTAGTAATATTTATTTTTTTAAAACATTGTTGGTAATATTTTTTCAAAATCGTAATGCTAGTAATATTTATTTTTTTTAAAACATTGTTGGTAATATGTTTTCAAAATCGTAATGCTAGTAATATTTATTTTTTTTAAAACATTGTTGGTAATATTTTTTCAAAATCGTAATGCTAGTAATATTTATTTTTTTTAAAACATTGTTGGTAATATGTTTTCAAAATCGTAATGCTAGTAATATTTATTTTTTTTAAAACATTGTTGGTAATATTTTTTCAAAATCGTAATGCTAGTAATATTTATTTTTTTTAAAACATTGTTGGTAATATTTTTTCAAAATCGTAATGCTAGTAATATTTATTTTTTTTTAAACATTGTTGGTAATATTTTTTCAAAATCGTAATGCTAGTAATATTTATTTTTTTAAAAACATTGTTGGTAATATTTAAAAACAAAATGTATTGCTTGCAATAGTTTTTGTTTCTTCAAAAATTTATTGCTGGTAATAAATTTGTTACAAAGTATTTCTGGCATTAAAACCTATTTTTACACTTTCATAGTGTTTTTACGCCAGTTTAGGGGTTAATTATTTGCCCATATCTGGAACCCTAACAGGTGCTACAACCCCGGGTCAGAGTGGACCTGGGAACATCAGCAATTAAGATGTGGTTCCACGCTCCTCAAAACCTCCTGATCAGAGGCCTTGCTGCTGGACGTAGTTTATCGTCTTACCCAGGACGCGAATGTAGTTTATCGTCATACCCAGGACGGCAAAAGTCAAGGGGATGATGATGGTGATGATTAATGATATTTTTTTCGCAGAGCAGCATTTGAAATTTTAATTTTCATTCACACCGGTAAATTTTATCATATAAGCTGCTGGTCAAAATCGTAAGGCCAATGAAAATGATATATATATATATATATATATATATATATATATATATATATATATATATATATATATATATATATATATATAAATATAAAAGTGGACATGGAAGTCAGCACTTAGAGGCGACAGTCTGTTTCATGCTAGTGCAATCGTCAGGCAACTAGTGCTGTTATAATAACAGCACTAGTCTGTTTCATGCTAGTGCAATCGTCAGGCAACTAGTGCTGTTATAATAACAGCACTAGTTGCCTGACGATTGCACTAGCATGAAACAGACTGTCGCCTCTAAGTGCTGACTTCCATGTCCACTTTTATATTTACACATGCTCTATCTCTGATATTGAGCACTTTATCCCATAAATATAGCACATTTTAAGACTATATTTCTTTATATATATATATATATTTCCTTGTTAGACTCAACCAATAATTTGTGTAGAACTACGAAAAATTCAAAAAATAAATAAATAAATAAAAAAACTTAATCGTGGCCAATTTCTCGTCAGACTGCAAATACTAAACCTGGCATAGTCATCCGTCCCTGTGCTGGTAGTATAACAGCTATAACTAGCTTGGACCGGCTCTGAGCAGCTATGATCAGCTCTGACTAGCTTAGACCAGCTCTGACTAGCTTAGACCAGCTAAGACCAGCTTGGACCTGCGGCCTGAGTGAAAACACTCGGGTACCCACGTTAAAAATGACCTTATGTCTCAACCTGACTCACTAGTAGTGGTGGTGGTGAGGGGTCAAGTAAATCTCTACTCTTCAGACCGTATTTTCGTCTGAAATTCTCTGCCCAAGCGCAACGAAGACGGTCCTGACGAAGAGGAAGTGAGACACCTTTAATCACTCCAAAAACCCGTCTGCATGCAAGGAAGGTGCTGTGTGTATAGCTGGGTTGGAATCTCATTGCGTATCGTGAGTTCTTTCAGAAAACTTAGATGTGGAATTATGACAAAGACTTTAAATGCTATATCCTGACAAAATATAAGATATGTGTTGTACTTTTATAGCACCAGACCCAATACGATTTTTTAAAAAACTTATATTCATCGAACACACCTTACCTTGTTTTTACGACTAGCAAAGAATCTACAGGTGCTAAACACTTTTTAAGAATAGATTTTGTTACAGTAACGAAAGATTATGTGAACGATACCTCTAAGCTTGTTACACCAATAGATATCTGCTAATCATATAAAACACCTGGCGCAAATTATCGTTATATACTCAGTAAGGATCGTGTTCACCAGAGTAGCTGAGTTTCACAGTCGGCAACATTTTTGTCTACAGTAAGGATCGAGTTCAGCCGATTAACTGACCTCTACAGTCAACGACATTTTTATCTACGGTAAGGATCGAATTCAACAGAGTAGCCGAGGTTTACAGTCGGGGATATTTTTATCTACAGTAAGGATCGTGTTAACCAGAATAATTGACCTTTACAGCCGGTGCTTCATTAATTATCTACTCGCCTTACGTCCAAATATGGAAAGAAAACTGCAGGAACTCCTATTAGAAGAAATCGAGAAAAAAATGAGTCAGAAAATATAGTCACCAGCCAGAAGCAACGCAGACTTCTGAAGGGAATACTAGGCTTTTTTCCGATTTTCTCAACACATGTATTTATTTATTCAGTCATGCTATAGCTCGGACATGAATGAGTCTATCACGCCAGCCATCACGGTTCTGCATCAAGGTCGGAAGAGAGACATTCTGCGTCATAACATAGCCGGTCAATGTAGATGGTTACTGGGCGACCAACTCGTCTCGCTCCATGGCTAGGTGTCCTGAACAGTAGATCACAAGTCACGAATTGGAGATATAAACATCAGGCAGGTGCAGAAGTTTAAATATCTGGGAAGCGTTTTAACAGAAAAGAAAAGAATGAAATATTTAAATCTAGTTAATATCCGTTTTAAGAACAATGTCTCTTGCACTCGAACCCTGTTCCTTTACTATCTTTTCCGCACTTCTCCTCGCTAAAGTGTTCTCATCCTTTTCCCTCCATGTACCTCCTGCATGCGTTCCAGTGGTACTATTTCCTTCCTTGGGGGTGAAATGATTAAAAAAAAAATATATGGTTAATGGCCTCCAAACACGTATGGAACAAGTGAAAGAATATTCCCTAAAACTAATCAAGTTGTTGAGAAACGAAAACGTTTTCAGAGTAACAAAGAAAAGAGTGCTGGCTTGATATGTTAGGTATCCGCTTATCTGACAGTGAATGCTGGGCAATTTCCCTACGAATGAGTAACAAAAGATGTATCAGATACGTAGTTCTACACAAGGATACTGAAGATGCTATAGACGTAGAGAGTAAGCAACGAGAGAGTCTTAAAGAAAATGACAAAATAAAGAACGTTATACTCAGAATCAGGAATCAGTCAGTTATGTGCCATGCGTGATACACGCTTAGCCGATCGTGTATCTTTCGATACATGACTTATGAGGTAGATTTTTCCCGCAGTAGATTACTATTTCTTTCTGCGTTGGACCAGTTGACATCCAGGGCTATAGAACCCGGTCTGTGCTGTTATTTATTTACTGGGGTGGGAGAAGAGGAGGATTCGTACCTTTCCCAAGGGTATTAGCACGTAAGTGAATGTAATGGATCCGACTGGAATTTGAACTCGGCTCTCCGATTCCTTAATCCGAACCGCTATCCATTACTCTACCTGAAATTCCTTTGATATTTAATTTGGAAAGAAGACTTGGAAAACTTAAACCTCACTCGGCATATCAGGGGCCAGAGAGACAAGAGAAGACAGCGAGTCACTCACCTGACGAGCTTGTGTGAATGGATGGCGGAACGAAGGGTGGGAGCCTTAGCAGAGGGGAAAAGGGCCACATGAAATGGTAATTTGTGGAGAGCTATAATCTTTAAGGGTACGTATAAAAAGACGTCTGTCTGGTTCCAGGTTTAATGAGTTGGACACTCGCCTAGGAATTGAACTCGCGAACACTATTGCTTAGTGGGTGCCTATGTGTTTTCTTTAGAAACAAATCAGCATTTTAATCTCGACATGTTACACGCTTTTCGGGAAAACGTTGTCATTTGACATTAATTAACTCATTTCTATGCAGAAGCGTCGGACCCGCCTGGAAAGAAGAATTTTGTATTTATTATCTGCGTTGGCAGGCAATCGACTCAAGCTGGATATGATAAATTAAGAAAAAGGAAAAAAATAAGGGAAGATATTTATGAAAAAAGAATCATCTTCATACGAATACACGTACACGCCTCAAACACGTATACATATATATATATTCCCTCTCACCTCTACATAAATATATTTTCACGAGTGTCGAAATATACATAATTATTTCTGTTTATTAAATGCCATGTCCTTTCAGGACGTATGCAATAATGTTTCTCCATAGATTCCTTTTCTCTATACAACAAATACAACAAATGGCATTAGATATTATACAGTGTAACCCGGATATAAGAGACCCGGATATAAGAGAAACCCGGATATAAGATAGATTTTCTCTGGTCCCAAATTAGAGCCTGTGTTAATGTATATATAATAGACCAAACCCGGATATAAGAGAAACCCGTATATAAGAGATTTCGTCTCCGGTCCCGACACTTCTCTTATATCCGCGTGACACTGTAGAAACCTTTGAGACGGTGTGACAAAAAAGATCTCCAGTTCAAGCTCACGAAGTGTGGAATTATTGGAAGAGTCTTCTTAATTATAACGTCCTTCCTAACGGGTAGTAGCTGTTGCTGGGGCTCTAGCAATCAACACACGCGTCCCCTTCGGTTTACTTCTTCTTTTTACTACCTAAGAAAACACCCAGATCATTCGTGAAAATCTACGGCGGTAATACGACGATATATGAGTGCGCCTCCGAAACTCGTGATGACCAGAGATTGGCAGCTGCTCTTTCGACCGATCTAGCTCAGAGAGAAAAGAAATGGCTACCAAGCGAATTACATTCTATCATCGCCGAGCAGACATCGAACAGTCACGATAAACGGATGTCTCCTCGGGGAGACTTCGTGCCGAGAGCCTTAAACTCACTCGTGACTTCAAGTGGAACACGTGCATCCGAAGCATTGCGAAAGATTCAATAAAAAAAAACGGTCGTTCCTTGTGCGATTCTCTACATTTACAATAGCCAGATCAAACCTAAATGGAATTCTGTTTTCATATTTGGACAGGAGCTGCCACATCCTCACTTCCCAATCTCTTTAGAATCCAAAAATTACTCCGCGTCCTTGTGGGTAATTAAATTATTTTACAGCCTGCAAAACCCTTTCTCACAGACGGAATGTGACGAGACTCTTATTGTTCTGTCGCTACTTCCGTGGGATGTGTTTGGACGAACTACATTCCTTATTTCCGCCAGTTCTGACATTCACGACTAGGACCCGTCATGTCACTCACTTTATGGCACACCACACACATTTCTTCCGTGTTACACTGATGTGAAATACATTCTACTCGAAACGCTTCCTGTTGGGAAGCTACTGCTTTGTGGAACTGACCCCGAAGAGTTTCCCCGATCACTACAATCTTAACCTGTTCAAATCTAAGGCTAACCGTTATCTTCCCCTCTTATCCGCATAAACTGCCTCTTATTCTGCAAACCCTCGATCTCGATAACCCCCCGGACCTTGTACAGGGTGAACCTCATTGTAAAAGAAAAGTAATTATGCGTGAATTCTTATGGATTTTTGAGAAATTGCTGTAACCTAGAGATGGTTACTGACTGAGGAATAACCAAAACGGAGGTTGGAAATGAAATGGTAATTTTTATAACATCAACCAAATACAATACTCGCCAGCGATGCGAAGTAGGTAAACCACTGCTAGTGGTGGAATACTTAGACAGCATATATCCCCCACTTACAATAGTGTCCAACGTATTTATAAGGATTGAGACATACCCATTAGTGTTCATAGGTACGGTATATAACACTATCTATCTATCTATCTATCTATCTATCTATCTATCTATCTATATATATATATATATATATATATATATATATATATATTGTAACGTAGAAAAGTTTACTGAATGAGCAATAACCAAAACGAGTTTGGAAATGAAATGTTAATAATTATAACATCAACAAAATACAATACTCTTCAGTGGCGTGAAGAAGGTAAACCACTGGTAGTGGTGGACTACATAGACAGCACATTACCCACACATTACATTACGTATTTATGAGGATTGAGATATACATATTAATGTACATATGTACGTTATATAGCAGAAAGATAAAGTTGCTTCATCTTCTCTGTAGTACGAATTTGAATTGTTCTTTCATTTGAGTTGTCATACTAGATCCGCTAAAATCCCTTGAACCGAGTCTCCCCTGCAATTTAAACCCAAACATGAACCGGATAAGAGAAGGATTCCTGTGTTTTCCAAGCGCAACAGGCTTTGTCGGGATTTTAACTTGGGTGTGGGCAGTTGCATGCTGCTGAAATATTGGCCTGATCAAAAATGAGCCTGGTGTTGAAAAGTCAACGTACAACATCTCTTTAATGAGGAAGCAGAGAATATGAAATACATATTTTAAGTGTCAACTGCTCCAAAAATTTTTTCAATGTCAACTGTCATCAGGTGATTGTAAATATAAGACCCCTATTCGTACCCATTTCCCTTAAAACTACCTTTAATCAAACTGCCTTATTTTATTTTACAACCGATGTAAAATTTAATAAGTAAAATTTAATTTCCCACATCTTCAGCAATACCTCTCGGCGCATAATTATGAGAGAGGTTTACTTTAATTTTTTCGTTTATTTCTTCTCCCTCACGCCTACACGCATGGAATCTCATCAATGAGAACATTAATCTGATGAAGTCTCTTTAGAGGAAGAAATGCGTTACACAAGATTTTATACATTTTGAAAATCAACTGCCATATATCTATCTATCTATCTATCTATCTATCTATCTATCTATCTATCTATCTATATATATATATATATATATATATATATATATATATATGTATGTATGTATGTGTGTATATATTGAAGAATATTGAACAGAAAAATAGATATATAGGAATATCGGCGGGAAATTGGAAGCAAAGGTTTTATAACCATCGGCAGTCCTTCACAAATAGATCTAAAAAAACACCAAACAGCACTGTCGAAACATTATTGGGATTTGATGGAGAGCGGCTTAACCCCACAAGTAAAATGGAAACTCATCTCGAGAGCCAGAACTCCAATAAATTTCCGAGATAGATGCGACCTGTGTATAAAAGAGAATATCCTAATGATAAAACATAAAGATCCGAATATATTACTGAACCAGCATAACGAGTGGATTTTTAAATGTAGACATAAAAACCACCTCAATCTAACTAAATATATTTAGAAATATATATATAGAAAGGGAAAATATTATGTTAATTTTGGTTTTGGAAATAATTGTATCCACACATGGATGCGGACACGATATTTGTATGTATACAAATATGTAGATGAACTTGAACATTGATATGTGGTTTTATGTATATGCATTTGTATAGAGGTGTATGTATGCATATATATATATATATATATATATATATATATATATATATATATATATATATATATGCATACATACACCTATATACAAATGCATATATATATATATATGTATCGTAGGCGCATATGTAAGATATATATGTATGTATATGTATGTATATATATGTGTATATGTATATATGTATGTATATATATATATGTGTGTGTGTATAGGTGTATTCGTAAGTTTAGGTAGGTATGTTTGTATATATATATATGTGTATATGTATGTATATGTGTGTGTATATATATGTATATATGTATATGTATGTGTATGTGTATATATATATATCGTGTCATTTATATAGGATTGCATGTCGTCTGTGTATGTAGATATGTGTATATATAAATGTAAGTATTTGTGAGTTCGTATATTTAATATGTGTGGATATATGTAAAATATAGTAATATAAATACGTATGCAGGTGTAGGTATTTATGGGTATAAATCTTTTTTTGTATATATATATATATATATATATATATATATATATATATATATATATATAGGAAGTATTCTAAGGGAAGGACTTAAAGTTCTTTTATTAACGTTTTATCTTATTTTCTCTTAATATTCTCTAATTAGAATTGTGAGATTGATTTTTTTTTCATCTGGAGGTAATTTCAGTTTAAATTGATAATTTAATTTAAATTTAAATATATTACTCCTTAACTATCAATATTGATAGTAAAATGTTAAAATTAGAAATATTTGTTTTGATATTTAAAAACACTTAAGTCATCACCTAACGTTAAACATTAACTGTGAAATTTAATGAAGATTTTAAATAGATATAAATATAAATATGTGTAAATATTTCAAAGTATAGGTGTAAGTATTGATATATGAATATGCATAGGTGCCTGTGTATATCGATACATGTGTATATGCCTATGTGTGTAATTGCACATGTAAATGAACGTATGTATATGTGAAATTTACATAAGTGTATTTGTGGTATATATATATATATATATATATATATATATATATATATATATATGTATATGATAAAACAAAATCTTTAATATTGCCTTCAAATATTACTCCATCTTAATTTAAAACCCAAACTTTAATTAAAAAAGATTACCCATTTAAAAATAGTCACAAATTACATTCATGAATTAAATTCAGACTCTTAGAGATGTTACCTTAACAATCATTTACAATATTAAAAGATTACTATCAGTAAACTGTTATATTTTAAATAATTTTTTCTACTTTTTAATGTACTTTCTATGAATGTGTTTTTAAATGTACTATGGAACTCATATTAAATCCCTAAATTATTTGTAAAAGAGTTAAATATTTAAATTGCTAGCAAACATCAAATTAATTTCTTCGGTGTATTTAAAAAAGTAAATCACTATCAA
>OZ038512.1:34310140-34445140 GCA_964036315.1 Acanthosepion esculentum
AAAATATGTTCTCTAAAAAATTGGTAATAAAAACAATTAAGTTACTAAGATAAGTAATTGCTTCATTGATTTTCGTCCTTTGCTGAAACATTGATATTTGAATTTTTGAAAGCGAAAGAATTGTTCTATTCCAGTATGGTAACATTCCAATTTCAACTTTTCAAAAATGTTAATTAAAAGTATTGGAATACTTCCAATGAAAAATATCAGCAGACTCGATGAACAGCTTATTCTTTGATTTATATCTGAGACAAAATCCCTTTGATCAATATTCTAATATACAAATTTTCAAAAGTGAGAATTTTGTCTTTTTCGAGAAACTGTGCCAATTCACCATTTTGCACTTTTTGCGCAGGAGCAGAAATTTTATCTGTTGGTTTTGGTTGTGTTATATCTCGTGCAAGATATAATAAACAAAGTAAACCCGAGTGTAGGTTCAATAATAACTTTATAATCGGATGTAGTACAGAGACAGAGTCGAGAGTATGCTAACCTCAATAGGTGTTACAAACGAAGTCGCTCCTACAAAGGAAGTCTGCTCTCACGACCACCTGCTGTGGTCGCACTTTATCGGCAACAGTCCGTCCATCATCGTGACTGGGGAAGTTGGGTTATACCATCACAACAGGTTGAAAATGAGGTAATATACTTTCTTTTAAAAAAAAAAAAATCATTTCACCCCAAGTATAATCCCGCCAGGTATGTCACGAGTTGTTTTCCCTTGTCTCTCTTTCCCTCTATTCGACCTGTGAGTATCAGATTCCCCAGGCCCCCCTTCCTCATCATGAGTATGCTAACCTCAATAGGTGTTACAAACGAAGTCGCTCCTACAAAGGAAGTCTGCTCTCACGACCACCTGGTCGTTACAGAGAGTGAGAGCAAGAGTAAAGATTCGTTTTTGAGGAAAGTAAAAAGAGGACAGGGGACATGATCAAAGCATCAGAAGATGTTGATTAACATTACATTTGAATATTTGAAGGTATAGCTATAAGGGCAGCAAGTAAGAGCAAGGGAATTCCACAGACGGGAAGTGCGAGATAAGAAGCTGTTGAGACGGCTACATCTAACCGTTTATCAGGAGACTTCTAAACGAGGAACGATTCCACACTGCGGACATTGGTTTGAATGAAACGTATGTTAGAAAAGGAAATGTTAAAGTGTTTAGGTGATTTTTTTCGAGTTGGTATCGGTATGGCAAATGATGAAATATTGATGGCCGATTTCTGGGTCGCACCCTTCTTGTAACAACCGCTGTTTCATAATCATATGAAAAATGCTTTTCACAAACGGCACTGCTGTTTTCTCGAGGCATTGCCTTTAAACATCTTTCTCGCTCGTTCTGGTCTTGGGGGAAGATAAAACACACAAACCTTATTTTGTTAATCATAGTTACCACTTCAACCTGTTACACAGTAAGTTTTTTACAATTTCGAGAAATATTTTGGGGTATTGAAATTTAAAAAAATATTAACTAAATTATCATTTTGTAAGCAATACATAGTACTTTTAAAAAGTCTATGAACCATATATTTTATAGTTGGGATGGTTTAGGATTCAGAATTAAAAATTTAAATTTTTTATGAATGTGTGAATTTGTCATCTTATGTTACTTTCCGTTGTCTTTAAGGAATTACGTGGTTCCAAATGATTTCCTAATTGTTTCACTAGTCCGGCCCCGTTTTATGTTGAAGTTACATAGCAAACTGAACCCCACTCTTTAAAAAATTTAGATAATTATATTTTATGGAGGGTGCAGATCGATTAACTCCTCCCCAATAAAATACGATAATCCAAACAAAATTAACCAGTTTAATATTTTTACAGTATATTTAAAAAAAATATTAAACTGGTTAATTATGCTTTGCATTTTAACAACAATGCTAGCGAAAATCAGCATATATTTTTCTAAATAATTGGCTTAAATATTTATTTGTTTAAATCAATGTTTTTTATGAATAATAATAGAAAAATATTAAATTAAATTTTAATTCAAAATTTTTGATATGTGATAATTCCTGTGTAGTAAATTTGGAAAATTAGCAGTGCAAATGTTACATTCTCATTTTTTGGTTTTCTTACAAAGACGGTATCATTATGTCTGTTATCAAGAAAATACAAATTATTCCGCAAAAAATGCATTTTATAATCAAGATATTGGTTATTATGAGGTATAATAGTATAAAGAAAAAAAATTAAATGTACTTTCTGTGAGCAAATTCTTAATAATGGCATTTTATAATGTATTTCTCTGTTTTCAAATAACCGCAAAAATTAAAAAATGAGAAAGACGATATTGTCAAGACAATGAATAATTTTGACCAAAGTCGAGATTCCCAACCGCCCCAGTTTGCTTTGGCTTGCCCTTTTAATCTCGACTGGGTCAGTTTTTTATTTATTTTGGCAACGATGAGGTCTTAGAGAGGTTGCAAACAAGGAGGGGCTTATATCAGGAAGAAACAGCTGAAGTTTCTGGGAGACATGATGAGGAAGGAGGGCCTGGGGAATCTGATACTCACAGGTCGAATAGAGGGAAAGAGAGACAAGGGAAAACAACTCGTGACATACCTGGCGGGATTATGTAAGTGGATGATAGAACGTGATCTGGAGGAGGAAGCAGAGTGAAGGAACTTGTTGAGAGCTGTAAGGGATAGGAAGAGGTGGAGATCCATGATCGCCTACGTCCTGAAAGGCCATGGCACATAAAAAGAAAGAAAGAATGTGTATATTTATTTTATCGTCCCTCTCCCTTAGCGACGATGCCGCTTGATTTCATCAGAAGAGAGAATACAGCTGTCACTTATTTTTGATTGGTAGGCAGGTCCTACTAACATTCACTGCATTTTCATTTTCATATTCATTCTTCCCCTAATTTCACAATATCATTATAGTTTTATATATATTTGTATACGATCATTTGTACATATTGAAATTTTGATGTCATGGTGTGTATTGTACATTCCCTGTAAACTTGTATTGTGGTATATGCAGGAGTGAATGAAGAGGGGTCATCTTTTGTGGTGAATGGATAAATTGTTATGAAAATAAGGGTCGCGAATCTGATTAGCTAGTTATATGATAGTTAGTGTCGACCAGCCTTGAACAATCCCTCCTTTTTTCTGCCTTGTGCCACAATTACTGTATTCAGTCAGTAATAAATCGTAGACAATGAATAATATCGCTTCTTTTAAATTTTTTTCGTATATTTTGAAAATAGTTGCAAAGAGTTAATAAATTTATCGAATTTCATTTTTGACATTAATTTTGTGATAAATTCTTTAATAAGTGTCACTTTTCATTAATTTGGCAGTGAACAACGTTACATTTTTAATAATGTCTCCTATTTATTTAGGAAGGACAGAAAAATGCAATATACTTTTAAAAAAATACGTTTGTTCTTTTAATGAAAAACAAATTATTCATAAAACATTAATTTTATACTTAAAATGTTCATTGTTGAAGAACAATGACGTAGAGAAAAATATTAAATTTAAATTAATTTTTATAAATTATTAATGACACTTTTGTGAATTTCGCACCGAAAAAGTTTGATTAAAGATTAAATATGCAAAGTTCAGGAAAAATAAATAAATATTATACATACTTCAGTAACTTTAGTGAATCCAAAGGTAAAAAAAAAATTAAAAAAATTTTTTTTAGTCCAATTCAAGAAACGAACTTTCACATGTTAACAGACCCCGATCATTCATAGACCTCAACGCGGTGTAGAGGCCTACTTTAAAGATTCCCTTGATATATATATATAAAATTAAGTAATTCATTGAGTCTGATAGAAACCACAACAAAATGCAGAAAGCACTGCACGGCCGTTTCGTCTTATATTTGGGACTCATTTCTCTGAAATTTGGGACTGAGGTTCTGTGCCCCCATTCTGTTGAGGTTTCTATCAGACTCAATGAATTACTTAATTATAATTATCAAATCCTCCTAACAATTTCTATCATGTGTATTTCATTGCTTGATCTGGCTTCTAATGCTTCAGTTTGAGCGGCTTGCTGATAGTAGTCGTGGCTCCCGGGGGCACAGTCCTATGGTTACAGAGAACTTCAGTTGAGTTTCACCACGGAATACGTGAGCGAGCGGCGCTATATTGAGTCTGATTGGCTACCTCTTCGTTACCGAGGCCCGTTGAACAGTTAGTATGACGTTTGCTTGATAACCTAACTGTCAGGGGTTTCTATTCACGGTAGTGGATGCGCACTGCTGATGAGTCTCAAATATAGGACGAAACGGCCGTCCAGTGCTTTCTGCATTCTGTTGACGTTTCTTTCAGACACAATGAATTACTTAATTATAATTATCAAATCCTTCTAACAATTTCTCTCTATATATATATGTATATTTTAAGACATTTTTTGTATATACATTCTTTTTATACATACAAATATTTAAGTAAATCCTCTGTTTAATAATAAACAGTATTGATAACATTAACCGATCGAGCCACGGAGGATCGTTCGATTAGCAAGGTCGATTTTACTGTTTTTAAACTGCAATCTACCATGAATCTCTTACGTACATTAATATCTGCTAAAAGCGTATCCAAATGTAAACAAATGACGTCGCACATTATGAAATGGACAAAGTCCGACAATTATTTTAAGGCATTTTTATATTTATACATTATTTTTATAGATACAAATATTTAAGTAAATGCTCTGTTTTAAAATAAACAGTATTAATAACATTTACTGGCCTGAATGTCCGAGAAATCTTCATAGAAAATATTTGTTTTCCGATCGGTTAAGGCACGTCAGGCTATATGATGGTTCAGTATAAGATACAGGTTCGATTCCTGTCGGAGGACAAATATTTTCCATGAAAATTTCATAATATATATATATATATATATATATATATATATATATATATATATATATATATATATATATATATATATATATATATATATATATATATATATATATATATATATATATATATATATATATATTTGGAAAAACAGCATATACATTTCCATATATCAAGAATAATTTTAGGCAAATTTATAAAGGATTTCGGATTAAGCGTTTCGTCGTTTAATACAAAAATGATGCTTACGTTGAAGTAGCTACACAGACGCATGAAGGAGAGGGCTCACTGAGAATTAAATTAATATATTTTGGGTATACAGTCTAGTTATTTAGTTTCTTAGTCTTTTTGTTCGCGTCGAATGAAAACTTTTCCCATTTTATCATAGTTTTTTTTTTAAGCTTATCACCCCAAGCAAGGCTGGAAGCCACTAGCACGCAAGGGGTTACAGAAGGTTTTGAGGAAGAGCAGATAGGTGTGGTAAAGGAGAAGATGTGGAGAAAGATAGTGGATCGATTAAGGCAAGAGGGTTACAGAAGATTTGGAGCGAGAGCAGATAGGAATGAAAGGCGAAAGGATGTGGAGAAGGGAAATGGATAGATCGATGCAACTGGAGATGTCGATTGACATTACACTTAAATAGTTGGAGATTATATTTGTCAGGGAAACAGGAATAAGGAAGGGAGTTCCACAGGCGAGATGTGCGAGACATGAAGCTCTTGGAGTAGAAGAGACGTCTACATCTAACAGTTTCAACGGTGAAGGAGTGGGAACAGGATGCCAGCCTCGTAGGACGTTTAAATTTACTCTCTCTCTCTCTGTATATATATATATATATATATATATATATATATATATATATATATATATATATATATATATATATATATGCGGTACTTATTGGAATGTGCTCAATATCAGTGATAAATCTAACATATTCAGTTTTATGGATATGAGTTTGTTACACTGGGTTTTAAGCTTTTGCGATCATCAGACAAACTTCTGTGTAATTTCTCTCTAGTACAATTCTTCAGATCGATAGACTGATGAAAAGGATCGATAATTTTTTCAATATTCTCGGAAAAATATATTATATATACATATAATTATTTTTTAAAAATTAGGATTCCATCGCGACAGAAATAACTGATTCGAAACATGACTCGTGTCCTAAAGTTTAATTTCAATATTAAACTTAAAATTTCGACTGCAGTTTCATTCTCAATCGATGTTTTAAAACTAAATTATACAACATCGCTTGAGAATGAAAACTGTAATCTAAATATTAAATTTAATATTAAAATTGAACTTGAGGACATGAATCAAGTTTCGAAACATAGTAATTTCTGTGTCGCCATCGAAACTTTTTTTTCTCTTTAAATTATAATTTCAACTCTACCACTGTAACGAGCACTGTTTTGTTTTATAAAACATAAATAATAAAGAACTTTTGAACATTAATCTAACTGTCCTTTCTTATTACATCAATACACACACACACACACATATATATATATATATATATATATATATATATATATATATGTATGTATATATATAATATAAAACGCTCAAACGCTAATGTTCCATGGTTATAATTTATTACATTAGAATTGTAATCACGATCAAATACATCAGACATACAAATTCAAAGGTCTGATGAATAGGATCGTGATGATGATTGCAATAAATGCCCACTTAGCATATGGACCAATATGCATGTAAGTATGATTTGTTGAAATTTTTTTTTTTTTTTTGGTGTGGTCAGTTTACGTTCAATCTAAAACAAAGTAACTAATAATAACAAAACAAAAGTCATTGAAATAAAGCAAGTTCAGTCGACCAATGAAGACAATTCCAGAACAACGTAAGTATAAACAAATTTTTCTATCCTCTGCCAACCGCTATGATGGAGAAAGCATTACCTAGAACCGTCGCCAGCGAGACACGCTGCAAGAGCCACTAGTGTTTGAGCCATTTATATTATATTCTTACTCTGTCCTGGACTTAGAGTTCTACCTGGATTCTATACTCTTGAAAATTTGTATATATATATATATATATATATATATATATATATATATATATATATTGAACACTAATATTATCTATCTATCTATCTATCTATCTATCTATCTATCTATCTCTCTCTTTATATATATATTTATATATATATTACGAGTTGTACTTAAGACTAATTGCACAAAAATTTGTCTGCTGATCGCAATAGCGTGAAATTCAGTGTAACAATACCATATCCATATAACTGAATATGTTAGCACTCTCACTGCAATTGAGCACTTTCCAATAAGTACTGCGCGTATATAATATATATATATATATATATATATATATATATATATATATATATATATATATATATATATACACACACATATATATTGTCTTAAGATGTGCTATATTTATGGGATAAAGTGCTCAATATCAGAGCGTGTGTAATTATAAAATTGAACATAGAAGCCAACACTAAGTGACTCTCGCCTCTAAGTGTTGACTTCTATGTTCACTTTTATATATATATATATATATATATATATATATATATATATATATATATATATATATATAAGATTTCTATTCGTTTGTATGGATATGAGTTTGTTACTCTGGGTTTCACGCTTCTGTGATCAACAAACTTTTGGCTGATGATCATATATATATATATATATATATTTATAAAGATATATATATCTTTCCGTATCTATTTTTCCGAGAATACTGAAAAAGTATCGATCATTTTCATCAGTCTATCGATCTTACGAATTGTACTTGAGACTAATTGCACTTTCTTAATTAGACTTAGGCTAAGAAGAAACTGTAAACACGTATTGAGTGGCACAGATGTGCAGGACAATTATTGCCGGTATAATTAGACGCAGATAATTACAGGTGACGGGATCCTAAACAGTAATCTACGAGAGACAAAAAGGGAAGAAATGAAAGTGATTACGCCGTAAAGATTAAACGCCTGCATTTCTGTCTCGCGATAATGAATTCCAGAAAATAATGGCACATTTAACAGTCGTATCGCAGAAGCAGATATGACAAAACTAAGAACACATTCATATGCATTTCTCTAAGTTGATTAAACACACTCTCTGCTCACACGCATATCCTGATATTGGGCACTCTAGAAATTTAAACACTTATAAATATAATAAAAATAAGGAAAAACGAAATGATTAAGAATCTATAACATGGTCTACTTATTATGCCGTTCAATCTGTAAAAAGCCTAAGAGCCACTCGGGGTAGATTTGATTTTTATTTTGGTGTCGGGGGAGTTTTACGGCATATCAACTTCAAGCGGTTATTTAATGCCGACAAGATTTTTAGGATAGGTTCGTATGAATAGAATATGTATTTTTGGTTTAGTTTGGTTTCGTTTATTTTGTTTTACGGCATTTCAACCTCAATGGGTTATTTAATGCCGACAAGATTTTTAAGATAGATTCGTACGAATAGAATATGTATTTTTGGTTTAGTTTGGTTTCGTTTATTTTGTTTTACGGCATATCAACATCAAAGGGCTATTTAATGACGACAATATCTTTAGGATATATTCGTATGAATAGAATATGTATTCTTTGGTTTACTTTGGTTTCGGTTATTTTGTTTTACGGCATATCAACCTCACTGGGTTATTTAATGCCGACAAGCTTTTTAAGATAGATTCGTATGAATAGAATATGTATTCTTTGGTTTAGTTTGGTTTCGTTTATTTTGTTTTAAGGCATATCAACCTCAATGCGTTATTTAATGCCGACAAGATTTTAAAGATAGATACGTGTGAATATATATCCGGTTTCACTGATATATTATTGTAATGATTGATTTTTTCGAGATTCAAATGTATTGGGGTAATATTTTATTTTTCCAAAAATGTATTGCTTGTAATTACACAATAAAAATCTATTTTTAAACTTTCAAATGTGTTTTGACCGCAGTTTTGGTGTTAACTATTATCTCATAGCAGAGACCCTAACAGAGACTATCAAGGTGGTCTCGGAAACGCCAACATTTATGAAGTGTTTCTATGTTCCTCAAAGCCTCCCAATCAGAGGCCTACCTGCCGCATGAAATTAATCGTCATACCCAGGACGGCATTGTTTCGGTACTAATTTATTAATTAGTTAATTTCTCAAAAATGTATTGCTGGTATTTTTACGAAAAAAATGCTTTTATTCTTTCATATTTTTTTTTTACCTCAATTTGGTGGTAAACTATTTGTCCATAGTGTTAGTAGATTACAGAGTAAGATCGATTGATTCATTTTCAATTGTACGAGATTTTTGGAAATAATAATGGTTCTAGTGATACAAGTCTTACGTTTTAACCTATAGACGACAAAGAAGATATCGTTCACCCAGGATATTTGCACCTAAGTGAATTGGAACTCAGCTCTCCGATTAACAATTCCGAGCCATTAATAATTACACCACCCGCACATTCAAACTTACAGCAATTGTTATTCCCAAGCGGTCAGCTACCTAAGTACTGACCCGGCTCGATGTCTTACGTTTAAACCTATAGACGGAGAAGAAGATATCATTCACCGAGGATATTTGCACCTAAGTGAATTGGAACTCAGCTCTCCGATTAACAATTCCGAGCCATTAATTATTACACCACCCGCACATTCAAACTTACAGCAATTGTTATTCCCAAGCGGTCAGCTACCTAAGTACTGACCCGGCTCGATGTCTTACGTTTTAACCTATAGACGGAGAAGAAGATATCATTCGCCGAGGATATTTGCACCTAAGTGAATTTGAACTCAGCTCTCCGATTAACAATCCCGAGCCATTAATTATTACACCCCCCGCACATTCAAACTTACAGCAATTGTTATTCCCAAGCGGTCAGCTACCTAAGTACTGACCCGGCTCGATGTTGCTTAACCTCGGTTGTCATGTTGGAACTGGTGTTTCAACGTGATGTGGCTGTAAGCTAACGAGTAAGAATTAAGCGGCAGATTTTATCTGAATACGTGGGGAAGATAATGGGTACCCCTAGACTTGAAGAGATTATAATTGATAAGGGAAGCATCCCCTTGGTGGCCGTGTCCACAAAGTGACAAGAAGCTGATCGAGTGGGATTTACAGCTCAGCGGGTTTGAGCCGTGAATGTTTGAGCTGGCGGAGCGAAGGAATGTACTTCGTCTGGACACTATCCATGAAAATGGCGATAGAGTTGCGACGTTTCGTTTATAGATACATCTATAGATAGATAGATATGATCATGTTGAGATAGATAGATAAATGGATAGATATGAAGATGTTGAGATAGATAGATAGATAGATAAATAGATAGATAGATATGAACGGACTGAGATAGATAGATAGATAGATAGATATGAACGGACTGAGATAGATAGATAGATAGATATGAATGGACTGAGATAGATAGATAGATAGATAGATAGATAGATAGATAGATAGATAGATATGTACATGAGATAGATACGAACATGGTGAGATAGGTAAGAGCGTGGGGAGAGAAATAGTTATATATACATATGTACATGTTGAGATAGATATGGACATGTTGAGATAGATAGATTATGAACAAAGTAAGATATATATATATATATATATATATATATATATATATATATATAGAGAGAGAGAGAGAGAGAGAGAGAGATTATGAACAAAGTAATGTAGATAGATAGATTATGAACAAAGTAAGATAGATAGATAGATTATGAACAAAGTAAGATAGATAGATAGATAGATAGATAGATAGACAGACAGACAGACAGACATTTTTTATAATGATGTTAACCATGAAAAAATTGAAGAGCCACAGTTTATGTCGATATGCGGGAAAGATAACGGTTCATCCAAGACTGGAACTTGTTAAGACTGTAGGGATTGTGTAAGCGGGAGCGGTTTCTACAGAGCAATGGTTTGGGGGGGGGGATGAAACTGTTGGAGTGGAACTTACATCTCCGCAATGGAATACGAAAGGAATGAAGGTGATTCGTTACAATATGCGGGTCTTCGCCGTGAAGTTTAGAACTGATGAAAGTAATCAATGTAGTTTGTCTCAACACTTTCAATTGAAATAGCGTCGAGAACGGATTGTCACGTTTCGTTCGAAAGGGGTTGTAAGGTGGGAAAATTCATCACGCTTGGGGACACGGGGAAGGTTCTGTCCTTTTATCGAGACTGGAAAGTGAAAATTAGGCTTCACTTCTCATATATATTTCTCTATATTTCATCGATTAGGTATAGTATTTACATCGCACTGTTGTTCTCATCTTTATTGCCATATTCTTAACGTCTCGGCCGTTGTACGCTCCGGCCTTCTTCAGATGATATTAGGAGATTAGGCTTCTCCTTGTCATATATATTTCTCTATATTTCTTCGATTAGGTATAGTATTTACACCTATCGCACTGTTGTTCTCATCTTTATTTTCATATTCTTAACGTTTCGGCCGTTGTACGCTCCGGCCTTCTTCAGATGATATTAGGAGATTAGCCTTTTTCTTCTCATATATATTTCTCTATATTTCTTCGATTAGATATAGTATTTACACCGATCGCAGTGTTGTTCTCATCTTTATTGCCATATTCTTAACGTCTCGGCCGTTGTACGCTCCGGCCTTCTTCAGATGATATTAGGAGATTAGGCTTCTCCTTGTCATATATATTTCTCTATATTTCTTCGATTAGGTATAGTATTTACACCTATCGCACTGTTGTTCTCATCTTTATTTTCATATTCTTAACGTTTCGGCCGTTGTACGCTCCGGCCTTCTTCAGATGATATTAGAAGATTAGCCTTTTTCTTCTCATATATATTTCTCTATATTTCTTCGATTAGATATAGTATTTACACTGATCGCAGTGTTGTTCTCATCTTTATTGCCATATTCTTAACGTCTCGGCCGTTGTACGCTCCGGCCTTCTTCAGATGATATTAGGAGATTAGGCTTCTCCTTGTCATATATATTTCTCTATATTTCTTCGATTAGGTATAGTATTTACATCGATCGCACTGTTGTTCTCATCTTTATTGCCATATTATTAACGTTTCGGCCGTTGTACGCACCGGCCTTCTTCAGCTGATATTAATTGCAATTTCGCATGGCTCAGTGGATAAAAGCGTTTGTTGAGGGATCCTAAAAGAGTCTTGATCGAAAGAGTTGTAAGATCAATACCTAGCCAGAGCAGAGGAAACAATGACCTGGAGAACTGAGTTACTAAGGGGAATGAACTAAAACTGAGATATCCAAACGCTTGTCGCGTGGAATCAGAACAATATACCTCAGTGAACTAAATAAAGGACTCGGTTCGAAATTGAAACTAATATCAACTGAAAAGGGTCAGCGAGTACAACGACTAAAACGTCGTGAAAATGGAAATAAAGATGATGACAGCAGTTCGATGAATGTAAATACAATACCTTATCTCAGAAATGTAGACAAAATATTTCAAATGCAGATGTAATACAGGGATGGAGATTATGAACGGAATGGAAATTCGCCATACTGTAATTACGTCATCAGTTTTAATTATTATTAAGTTAATTATTATTAATTAATTATTATTCATATTCATTAAGAAACTGGTTAAGTGAAAAACCTTCATTTTTTTTAAAATATAAAATAAATGAATAAATTTCTCAAACTAAAAATAATGTAAAATTATAAAAGAAAATTCAGCAACAGGAATATTTACTGACTTTTGTTTGTTAGAGATTTTCTTAGGAAAATAAAAGAAGGATTCAAACAAACATACGAGATACTGATCCTGTATGTTTCAGTGCAATGTCATGTGGGTTTATGAGAATGCCACTGCCATGGAAACCGCAGCAAGCAACTGCACAAACCATGCAAAATAGGGATGCTTCATACCTGGATGTGTATCTAAACAGCATTAGGAATAATGCATTACTACATAAAGCTGTCGTCTGAAAGAAGAAAAAAATTCAAATGCAGATATATCAATGAAAAGTAAGCAATTCCAAATTCGACATTTAATCAAAGAAAATAACTTACTTCCATAAATTTTCTTACAAATGTAACTGTATAACCTGAAAAACAGTAGAAGAAAATGATTAAGAAATTGTACATAATTTTCAATGTAGACTTAAAAACCCTTAAATCTTGAACGGACTGAGACACAAGTATTACAATGAATGAGGTCAAGAACTGCAAGAAAAGGAACATTCTAATTTACAGTTAAAGTTAATTTAGAATATTTTCATTTTAATTGTTCTGATAAACTTTCCTCTATGGTACTTAGATTTTTATAAATGTAAGCGTAATACTACATTGGTGGCAAGGTCTCATTATCTTACAGTTGAAATGGCCAGATGTAGTCATGATTTCTATGCTCACCGTTTCATCTATAGCACTTCTCACTTGTGAAACTTTTTTCTGGCTTTTTGCTTCCCAGTCTATTTTGATCTTCAAAAATCAATTATCTCCTGTCTTCTTAATTTCTGTTCTTTTATTGTTCTGACACCTAATCTTGTTTTTTCCCCTCATATTCTCTAACATTCAGTAACTGCTTGCATCTTAGTGGCTTTATTGCCTTGCTTTGGGTGAAATGTTTAAAAAAAAACTATATCACTTAGCATCCTTATTGTGGGAACCTGACATATCTACAAATGGACTCTTCCACACTTATATAATGTGATTACCAATTTCTAGTAAAGAGGCGGTCACCACGTGTGACTACTGTCGAACTCTCTGCTTTGGCGGAGAGGAACTCGGACGAGGCTTTGCCGCAGGGCAAAGTTTCGTCCGGGGAGGTAGACAGTCCCTGAACATGTTTATACGGGTTCTAATGGGCATATTTTTGGCCGAGGCAACTGGCTCGGAAAGCCCACATTAAACCGGCCTTGTGCCACATGCGACCGGTGTGTGGGGGGGTGTTAAATATCGGCAGTCACCACGAGTGTATCACCGAGTGAGTGTATGAATGAGTGAGTCAAGACACCAGTAAGAGAGGTACTCTCCAGTCCACATACTTCGTACTACGTTTCCGTGAATAATATACCGTTTAACTTTATATCAACACCATAACAATCCGCCATAAATTCTTAAATTTAAAGATTCTGAATAACTAACCACATTTCACTTCTCTTTAATAACATCTATTGCAACATAAAATCGTTACATTTGTCTTTATAAACTTAATCAGCGGGCGAATATATATATATATATATATATATATATATATATATATATATATATATATATGAGTTTTAGAGGATCAGTGAATAAACTGGTGAGACGTCATGCGGTCAAAGAAGGCCGATCAGAAGAAGCATTCGCAAATGTAATGAAATCAGTCTTGTTCCTGGATGGCAGTCGCGTAAATGGGGTTGCATAATAGTTATTGTCACAGGCTCTTAGACGCGGTACGTGCTTCTAATATTAAGCGAGGAATGGAGTCGAAAAAGAGAAATACAGGGGAGCGAACGAATAGTAAATACTTAGAAAGAGAGGTAAAACGAAAAGAAGCATTTGATAATTAATAAACGGAGAGAGATAGATAGATATATATATATGTATATAGAAATAAAAAGGAAAGAACAGTAAGATATAAAATCCGGTGTTCTTATAGATATTTTTATTTTTACACAATAGTGCTCTATGTAAATTTAAATTTACAGAGCATTAATATTATAAATTAATAGATTTAAAATATGGTTTTACCGCTACACAGTGATGACCATGTTTCAGAAATGGAAGCTAAAGCCCCTGAATTTCATTTTGTTATTAAACCAGAGACATTAGTTCCATTTCCTCATCAAGCGAATTTTGGAGTAACTTACTTTTTAAAATTTACGGTTGTTAACGGCACAGGAAAGATTCATAGTTTGAGGGTTTCCAAGGTTACCGATAAATCCATTCATCTAGACAAGGGGTGGTAGAGGGTTCAATTTTTAATTTTCGTTGTCTCAGTTAATAGTTACATTTGAAAGCGGGGTTATGTTTAGGGATGGGTAGGGATGTATCTTTTAACAAATTCTGACATCCGCTAAATTCATGTCATCTGGGTTTATTTCTAACGGCAAAAATTCTTATGGTATTATTTCTATTTGTATATTTAAAGATTTTGAGGGACTGTTTAGGTTAGAATATGTTTTATCCACCTTTCTAAAAAGTTATTTTTAATATTTAATATACTATACTCCTAGTTAAAAACCAAGTAAATGTATTAGGATTACTTACAGTATTTAAAATTATTTATTCTTATCGAGTATAAGTAAATATTATTTTATTTTATTTTATTTTATGTAAACTTTATGACAATGACGGCAAAGGTGGTTAAATTATTTCACTAATTCAATAAACTTAGTATTATAAATGTATATATGTATGTATAAAGGACATTTAATGTTCAATATTATATTCTAACTTATTAATTTATCGGTAACCTTGGAAACCCTCAAACTATGAATCTTTCCTGTGCCGTTAACAACCGTAAATTTTAAAAAGTAAGTTACTCCAAAATTCGCTTGATGAGGAAATGGAACTAATGTCTCTGGTTTAATAACAAAATGAAATTCAGGGGCTTTAGCTTCCATTTCTGAAACATGGTCATCACTGTGTAGCGGTAAAACCATATTTTAAATCTATTAATTTATAATAGATATATATATATATATATATATAGATAGACCAAGACAGATAGACAAAGATAGATAGATAAGCAAAGATAGATAAAGATAGATAGACAGACCTAGATAGATTGATAGATAGACGAAGATAGATAGATAGATATATAGATAGATAGATAGTTAGTTAGATAGATAGACCAAGATAGATAGACAAACAGACTGACAGAGTTAGATAGACAAAAATAGATAGACAGGCCTAGAGAAACAGGCAGACAGACCAAAATAGAATAATAGACAGAACAAGATAGATAGACAGACCACGATAGATAGACAGACAGACAGACCAAGATTGATAGACGGGCAAATATATATAGACAGTCCAAGATAGATGAACAACTAGACAGATAGACTAATATAGATAGACAAACTGACAGGCAAAGATAGACAAGCAAAGATAGATAGACAGTCCAAGATAGATGGGTAAATAGACAGATAAACTAATATAGATAGACAAACTGACAGACCAAGATAGATAGACTGACAGACCAAGATAAACAGTCTTAGATAGATAGACAAAGGATATAGAAATAGACTAACATAGATAGATAGACAGATAGGCAAATTAAAGTAGATATTTAGAGATAGATATGAACAGATGTAAATAGAGATACATCAGTAATATGAGTAAGACTAACTTGGGCCTTAACATGCAAAAATATCATATAATATAAAGCAAAGCTTTTTTTGAAGTGAAGAAAGACGCTACGTTCAGTCAGTCCCACATTCTGACCAAAAATAGCATGTAGAAAAATAACCAGTCAACATGATGAGATGCTGTTAAGACGAAAGTGTAATATTAGAGTTTTCTTTCTAGTTGGATACCTTAACGAATGTTTTAGGGATCCAAATCTCTGAGTGCGCTTACCATGCGCTAGGACACCAGCCCATGTATTCCTATATCCTCGCTCCATTGATTGTTTGAAAGGATTCAACCGCTTTTGGGGTTTTGTTTTAAATCTAGCTTGTTGTCTAGTCGCCATCCTAAACATCCTTACATTATAATAGCTAAAAAATGATAACGACACATAAAACACACATTTAATAATGGCATACAAGTAGAAAACAAAAACATTACACTTTGAGAAAAGCACGATTTAACAAAAGAAAAGACACAGTGTTTTACAATATTTCGACACTTCGCTTCAAATCATATTTAAAAATGGCATACGAATAGAAAACAAAAACTTTACAATTCTGTCATTTCTTTTGAGAAAATTTCAAGAAGACACGACACCTTACTTACGTCGCATTCCATTTTAGCTCCATTCCATGTTGGTTGAGTTTCATTCGCTTTGGCGCGTTGATTGCGAGTACAACGTTTTTTGTTTTTTTTTATCAATGCAAGCGATTGTTACATTGCAGCTTAGACCAGACACCAGGTTTGTTGACAGGGTGTAGTTTCGTTCAGTCAAACGGTTGTTGTTTAAAAATTACCCTTCGTCCAGATCGTTTACCAACGAGTTGAAAACAATTTCTAGCAGTACAACAGATTTTATTCTTGGGTTGTAACCTACTGCTATAAGTGAGCGAAGTTCGGCACCTCGAGGCGGTGTAATGGTTAGCAAGCATGTCTCGCTAGAACAATTACGACAGAGTAGTGAGTTCGATCCTCACTGGGTGACCCATACTTTCGGCCTTGTGCCACATCTAAGCTAGGCTTGGAAAATCACTATAAGTGAGAGAAGTAGAGATGAGGCGTATGCTAGGGGCAGGTGCACAGTTTAGTGACTGTTTTCCCTGTCCGTTCTGCTTCCTCCCTCTGTGTGCCATTTAGGCGGATGGTCAGTTTTATCGATAAAAGTCTTCTTTGTCTTGTTATCTTCGCCTGAAAAAGTCATTCATCTTCCTTTCGTGACTTTCTCTCTGTCTGAGCCTCTTTCTCTGTACCTTGAAGTTGATTATTACTTACTGATAAGCATCGGTCGAAAGTAAATGTTCTGTATCCTTTTTTGCGCCAGGTCCCGCCTGAAAAAGTCATTCATCTTCCTTTCGTGACTTTCCCTCTGTCTGAGCCTCTTTCTCTGTACATTGAAGTTGATTATTACTTACTGATAAGCATCGGTCGAAAGTAAATGTTCTGTATCCTTTTTTGCGCCAGGTCCCGCCTGAAAAAGTCATTCATCTTCCTTTCGTGACTTTCCCTCTGTCTGAGCCTCTTTCTCTGTACATTGAAGTTGATTATTACTTACTGATAAGCATCGGTCGAAAGTAAATGTTCTGTATCCTTTTTTGCGCCAGGTCCCGCCTGAAAAAAGTCATTCATCTTCCTTTCGTGACTTTCTCTCTGTCTGAGCCTCTTTCTCTGTAAATTGAAGTTGATTATTACTTACTGATAAGCATCGGTCGAAAGTAAATGTTCTGTATCCTTTTTTGCGCCAGGTCCCGCCTGAAAAAGTCATTCATCTTCCTTTCGTGACTTTCTCTCTGTCTGAGCCTCTTTCTCTGTACATTGAAGTTGATTATTACTTACTGATAAGCATCGGTCGAAAGTAAATGTTCTGTATCCTTTTTTGCGCCAGGTCCCGCCTGAAAAAGTCATTCATCTTCCTTTCGTGACTTTCCCTCTGTCTGAGCCTCTTTCTCTGTACATTGAAGTTGATTATTACTTACTGATAAGCATCGGTCGAAAGTAAATGTTCTGTATCCTTTTTTGCGCCAGGTCCCGCCTGAAAAAGTCATTCATCTTCCTTTCGTGACTTTCCCTCTGTCTGAGCCTCTTTCTCTGTACATTGAAGTTGATTATTACTTACTGATAAGCATCGGTCGAAAGTAAATGTTCTGTATCCTTTTTTGCGCCAGGTCCCGCCTGAAAAAGGTCATTCATCTTCCTTTCGTGACTTTCTCTCTGTCTGAGCCTCTTTCTCTGTACATTGAAGTTGATTATTACTTACTGATAAGCATCGGTCGAAAGTAAATGTTCTGTATCCTTTTTTGCGCCAGGTCCCGCCTGAAAAAGTCATTCATCTTCCTTTCGTGACTTTCTCTCTGTCTGAGCCTCTTTCTCTGTACATTGAAGTTGATTATTACTTACTGATAAGCATCGGTCGAAAGTAAATGTTCTGTATCCTTTTTTGCCCCAGGTCCCGCCTGAAAAAGTCATTCATCTTCCTTTCGTGACTTTCTCTCTGTCTGAGCCTCTTTCTCTGTACATTGAAGTTGATTATTACTTACTGATAAGCATCGGTCGAAAATAAATGTTCTGTATCCTTTTTTGCGCCAGGTCCCGCCTGAAAAAGTCATTCATCTTCCTTTCGTGACTTTCCCTCTGTCTGAGCCTCTTTCTCTGTACATTGAAGTTGATTATTACTTACTGATAAGCATCGGTCGAAAGTAAATGTTCTGTATCCTTTTTTGCGCCAGGTCCCGCCTGAAAAAAGTCATTCATCTTCCTTTCGTGACTTTCTCTCTGTCTGAGCCTCTTTCTCTGTACATTGAAGTTGATTATTACTTACTGATAAGCATCGGTCGAAAGTAAATGTTCTGTATCCTTTTTTGCGCCAGGTCCCGCCTGAAAAAGTCATTCATCTTCCTTTCGTGACTTTCTCTCTGTCTGAGCCTCTTTCTCTGTACATTGAAGTTGATTATTACTTACTGATAAGCATCGGTCGAAAGTAAATGTTCTGTATCCTTTTTTGCCCCAGGTCCCGCCTGAAAAAGTCATTCATCTTCCTTTCGTGACTTTCTCTCTGTCTGAGCCTCTTTCTCTGTACATTGAAGTTGATTATTACTTACTGATAAGCATCGGTCGAAAATAAATGTTCTGTATCCTTTTTTGCGCCAGGTCCCGCCTGAAAAAGTCATTCATCTTCCTTTCGTGACTTTCCCTCTGTCTGAGCCTCTTTCTCTGTACATTGAAGTTGATTATTACTTACTGATAAGCATCGGTCGAAAGTAAATGTTCTGTATCCTTTTTTGCGCTAGGTCCCGCCTGAAAAAGTCATTCATCTTCCTTTCGTGACTTTCTCTCTGTCTGAGTCTCTTTCTCTGTACATTGAAGTTGATTATTACTTACTGATAAGCATCGGTCGAAAGTAAATGTTCTGTATCCTTTTTTGCGCCAGGTCCCGCTTTTTTCAATTTAACGAGACCTCAGCTGACTCATATTGCTACACGCCGTTTGTACAAAGACTTGTATTTCATTTTATAACTGCTTGCAATTTTAAACGTCACTTGATGAAGACAGATATACTGACGAAATATTGTTAAACATTGTGGCTTATTTTTTCTTTTTCTAAATCACGCTCTTCCCTGAAAGTTGCCAAATATTAGATTTACGTCAATCATTTTTTTATCAACACCATTGTTATTTACATTATTTTCATTATTCGGTCTATTGTCCTCATCTTTTTCGCCATGTTTATCACAACGTTTCGGCCGTTGTACTCTCCGGCCTTCTTCAGGTGGTTTGAATGTCGAACTGAACCCTTTATGTCGTTCACTGGGGTAGACCGTTCTAGTTCCACGTGCCATGTTTAATGGATGTCAGTTATCAGTTATCTCCTGTTAATTTCCCTCTGAAAGTTCTCCACTGCTTTAACCGGGTATTGAACTCACACTCTTTGGGTCCTGTCACTGGAACTAACCAACGCCTTTATTCACTAAGAAAAAAAAATAGACATAACACGAAGACAGCCTTTTCTAGTATGAGACTAGAAAATTATACTTTGAGGACACATGGCACAGTAGATACAGGCGTTGGTCCTTCTTTCTCTCTATCCGTCCAGGGAGGATCAGATTTTCCAAGCCCACCCTCATTTTGTTTATGTGACATGTCCTTTCAGGACATAGACGATCTTGGCTCTCCACCTCGCTCTATCCCTTGCAGCTCCCAGCAATCCCCTTACCTTTGCCTCCTCCCCCAGACCTCGTCCTGTCATCCACTTGCTCAAGCTCGTCAGTTACGTCACGCATGCTTCCCCTTGTCTATCTTTCCCTCAATTTGACCCGTGAGTATCAGTTTCTCCAGGCCCTCATTATGTGTCCCAGAAACGTCTACTGGCTCTTTCTGATGTTAATCATAAGCCTTCTTGTTTTCAACCTCACCAAGACCTCAGCGGCCCATGGTATCCTCAGCATCCTTCTGTAGAACCACAATTCTGTTACTTCGAGTCTCTTCTTCATCTTTGAGAAGGTTGTCCAGCATTCGCTGCCATACAGGAGGACAGATATCACGTTGCACTTCAGTACACTTTTCTTTATTCCCAACGAAATATTCCTGTCTCGTAATACTCTGCTTAGCTTTTGGAATGCATCTTTGGCCATCCCAATATGTCTCCGGATCTCAGTGTCGCACTTCCCGTCCTCAGTCAGTACCCATCCCAGATATTTAAATTTCTGTACTTGTTTGATTTTAGTGTTCCCGCCCTGAAAGTTGTATTTTGCGCTCGTTTTTTAGCTGAAGACCGTGCTTTCTGTTATTTATGTAGTTTATTCTATCAGCCTATATATATATATATATATATATATATATATATATATATATATATATAGGTAACTATACTCGTGTCGAAAATCCAGCTGACCCTGACGATCTGCCTAAGTGAAACCTTGGTAGGTTTGTCTGGCTCATTAGGTTTGACTCTCTCTTTCTCTCTATATATTTTTGTCATTCACTGACAGACTGTTTCGCTGTTTCACAGCTCATCAGTGTGGCTAGACGTCCGGTTGCCTCTAGCTAGGATCGAAACCCGACTGAATTTACCGTCAGCGCACGGTCAGGGATGAAGGTGAATTTTAGCGTGTTTATTTTTTTAGATTTAGATAAACACACAGTGACTGACAGTGACTCAATTCTGCCGAAGAGTCGTGCAATATTAGCTTAAATAATCACTGTTTACAAATTCACACCTCAAACCAGAGAGCTCAACCGTAATTAATCTTTCAGGTGCCAATATTTTTGTCTGTTTCACAGCTCATCAGTGTGGCTAGACTGAATTTGCGTCAGTCGGAACTTCTCCCACTAAGCCGTCAGCGCATGGTCAGGGATGAAGGTGAATTTTAGCGTGTTTATTTTTTTAGATTTAGATAAACACACAGTGACTGACAGTAAAAAGAAAGAAGAGTAAGATATATAATCCGGTATTCTTATAGATATTTTTATTTTTACACAATAGTCCTCAATGTAAATTTACAGAGCATTAATATTATAAATTAACTGATTTAAAATATGTTTTTCGCTACACAGTAATAGCCATGTTTCAAAAATGGAAGCTAAAAGCTTCGAATTTAACTTTTAATTAATTAAATTCAAATTTAATTTTTAATTAAATTCGAAGCTTTTAGCTTCCATTTTTGAAACATGGTTCTGAAACTGTTTCATGCTGGATGCAATCGTCAGGTGGCCTGACGATTGCATCTAGCATGAAACAGACTGTCGCCTCTAAGTGTTGACTTCTATGTTCACTTTTATATATACACACGCTCTATCTCTGATATTGAGCACTTTATTCCATAAATATAGCACATCTTAAGACTATATTTCTTCATATATATATATATATATATATATATATATATATATATATATATATATAATACAGCTAATCGATCCGTTGGTATATCATCTGGGTAGATCTTAGTAATATTAGTTATTAAAACTGATCACAGATAGATCGATTTATTTAATATAGAGGGGCTGATGATAGCCGCGTGCAGAATGTCTTGAAATGGACTATCATCTATGTTAAGGTAAGTTTTGTGTTTTTGCTGTAATATATATATATATATATATATATATATATATATATATATATATATATATATATATATATATATATATATATATATAGAGAGAGAGAGAGAGAGAGAGAGAGAGAGAGAGAAAGAGAAAGATAGATAGATTTTGCAAGCCTATTTAGTAAATATTAATTCTGCTCAAAGATGAAGGGGAGACTTGAAGTAAGAGAAATGTAGTTCTACAGAAGGATGCTGAGAATACTAAGGACCGAACATGTGAGCAACGACGAAGTTTTGAAGAAAATGGAAACAAAACGATAACTAGTATTTAAATTCGGGCAGAGACATTTGATGCTTTTAGGGTTCATAATGAGGAAAGTGGGCTCGGAAAATCTGGCACTCATGTGAGAGAGATCAAGAGGAACATAAGAAAATAACGCATAACATACTTAGTGAGCTTGAGTAAATGGATGTTGGAAACATTAGAAATTAGGAGAAATAAGAGAAAGACAAGTTATATTAAGAGATAAACGGGATAGGAAATTGTGGAGAGCTATGATCCTCTGCGTTATTTTTTATCCATTTTTAAAATTGTTATGTATAAGTTTTCTCTGAAAGTTTTTATTTCGTCGATTTTATATAAAAAATCTTTGTCTGCCTTGTGAAAATTCAATTGTAAATTAGAAAAAAAAATACTGCGTTCGTAGTAATAAGCATTATTGTCGTCTGCTATTTCAGATTACTACAAGTTAGACGAACAGAGCCGAAAAAATGTATAATATTCTGAATGAGTAAAAATAAACCGTTTAATTAGATTCCTTTTAAAATGTACCGAATTAATTAAACAACTGTAAAAATTGTTTGCTGAATTAATTAATTAATTATTAATATTTTTTTTTAGAAAATGATTCGAATGGTAAGCTTTGTGTAGCTATGTACAGAGTAGCAAATTCAAGCGCTCTTAGTTTAAGGAAAAACAAAAAACACTTTATTAAATAAATGTTTTGGCGATAATGTTGTTTATACAAGAAATTTTAGACGGGTAAGATAATTTCTCTCTACGGAAGGATGCTGAGAATAACATGGACCGTACGTTTGAGTAAAGACGTTACAGACAATGGTAACAAAAAAGACACTTATACGTAATATCAGGAAAAGACAACTGAAAATTCTAGGGTACATAATGAGAAACAAAAGAAAAGAATACTGGACTGTTACGTAATATCAGTTATTCTATAAGTGAATGGTGGACAATCTCTTTGCTGTTGATGAAGGGAACTGAAGCAACAGAAATATGGCTCTACAGAAAAATGCTGAGAATACTAAGGAGAGAACATGCGAGCAACGACGAAGTTTTAGAGAAAACAGCAACAAAAAGGACACTTATACATAACATCAGAAAGAGACAGTTGAAAATTTCTAGGGCACATAATGAGGAAAGAGGGCTTGGAAAATTTGATACTTACAGGTTTGATTGGAGGGAAAAGGGACAGAGGAAAGCAACTCATGGCCTCAAAGCGAGTTTGAGTAACTGGATTGTGGAACAAAATTTAGTAGAAATAACAAAAAAGAATTTATTAAGAGCTACAAAGGACAGGAACTTGTGAAGAGCCATAATCTCCAAATTTCTGAAGAAGTAATTTTCATTAGCAAATGTTCTCAATACGTAGGAAATGTATTTTGGCAAGAATTTGTAATATAAGGGGAATTTAACAAACAATGCAATGTAGTTAAAATATTCTTCTTAACGAAAATAAAGCGGCGTGTTTTCTTGAAAGCAAATTAAACAGATTCCTATTTTAGAAATAACACACATTGACAATGTGAAAAACTATAGCCCTGTTCATACTCCTCCCCTAGGTTCTAGTTTAATTTTTTCTTCCTCAACAGGAAGAGATAGGTTCGCCTATCGTCCGGTTCCCACTCTCCGGTATTTCGAACAGGAGTTCAGGTTTATCCCTTATTTCCTGTTTAATATTCTGTTTCCGGTTCCTTCTAAAGTCTACTTCGACTCTATACTTCTAACGTATCCGACTGAACTGTAACATGTTCTTTACTATGTGTTTTTTTTCCTCAATAGGAGTAGATAAGATCGCCTATCGTCCAGTTCACACACCCCTCCGATCTTTGGAACAGGAGTAGCGGTGTTTCCCTTGTTTCTTGTTTAGGATTGGGTTTCCGGTTACTTCTAAAGTCTTCTCATTCTCTTTCACTCCCAGTAGCTCCTTGAGTCTTAGTGGCATTATCGCCTAGCTAGGAGTGAATAAAAAAACTCACTTGTTATTTAAGCTTAAACATTGGCTGTGCGTCACAAATTTCCTGGGATGAATAAAAACATCTTAGCAAATTTGACTATAAGCAGTGGTAATATTTGTAGTAGAAATAGCAGAATTGTTAATAATAATTTTAGTATAGTTAATAAATCTAATTATTACTGTATTTGTAACCTGATAATAACACTAACATTTTCATGTTATTTCAATTTCATAGTAGAAGTATTTCGTATTCGAGGTAGTGTAGTATTTATATAGAAAGTTTTTGTAAAAGTTATGTTGTTTTAGTAGAACTATTGTTAGTAGTTTTAATGGTACTAGTATATGCAATCCATCATAAAACTTAAGGACGTGTATGTCATGACAAGAGTACGCAGGTATAGGCTTTAAGAAAGCTTTTTCAACTGAGAATACAAGGTTTGCGTGTAATGTCCTTTTATAGTCCCAGTAAACAGAAATAGCTCTCTCAAAGGGGAGAGTAACAAAACAAGTGGAGACCACTCTTGATTATTCATAACAGTGTAGTTAATGAACACTAAACACTTTAAATACTCTAGGGTATGTATAAGATATAATAAATATAAGATGGAAGATATAGGAATTAGACATGGAATAAGACATGCTAGGGTAGACTTTTCCACGTCTTAAAATAGTGCAAAACCAAAACATTAATCTAAGAACTAGAGCCATGTCCTTAAATAAATTTGTCAGATCGTGACTCATATATGGACGTCATGCATGGCGCCCAACCCGTTCAGAAATGACGAGGCAGTCAAGTGTATATAACCGTTTTCTCCGACCAATCATTAAAAACGAATGAAGCCTTCCAGTTTTTTTTCTCCATTTTCCATACCACGTTCAAAGCCTAGAAATCGCTGGTCGTATCCATCCTCCTCTAAGGGAGGGAGACTTAGACACTCTTGCTGGAGGCAGAAGAAATTGATCCAGGCGTTCATGAACAAAGGTTTAAGAAAGCCCGTTCGCATCTCCTACTGGGATCACGAAATCAATGACTTATGTACATAGCAAGGTCAAAAGTCTCGTGAGTGGACAGGAATATCTCCTCGTGACTACTGAGCGTTGGAAGATGGCATGCTTGGGCCACGGTCTCACGGTCACACGGCATAACAGCCTATGCAAAAGCATCATGCAAGGCACGGTTGAAGGCAGACGCAAGCGAGGACGGCAACGCATTAGCTGGTTAGAGGGAGAACATCACAATGTGAACGGACAAGACAATGCAAGAACTCTTGAGTGCCACCGCCAACATGTCATCCTGCAGGATGTTGTCTGTTTCTTTTTTTTTTCTGTCCTTCACTCCCCACCCCGGTATTTGAAGCAGTTAAGCGACTGATGAAGATGATGATGACGACGACGACGACGATGATGATGATGATATACGTAAACGCAAAATGCCATAAAGCAGACTGATGATATCTGCGCAACCAATGTAAACAAAACAAATATGAAATTTTAAAAATGATACATACATAAAGACGATCGCCATAAGAAGCATATGACGTCTACTCAACTGCTAAAAACAGAATTTTCAAACCGATACATACATAAACAGAAAATTCATAAGATATATACGTGACGTCTACACAATCAATGAAAACAAAGTGAATATAGAATTTAAAAGATACACACAGAAACACAAACGCCATAAGATATTCAAGTAATGCATACAAAATACATGTAATTTATAAACTAAAAATAACTCTTCAAGTTAAATAAATATGTTACATTTATAATGATTTTCCTAAATTGTGAATTATTTTATTATTCTGTCAGATTTAATGCCTCTTTCTAATTCATTGACTATTTCTTTTTTCTTTTTTTTGCAATGCCGATTGTAGGAGAGACTTTGTAAATCACAGATACAATAATAGTAACGTCTTCCAAAATATATATAATATATATATATATATATATATATATATATATATATATATATATATATATATATATATATATATATATACAGAGTATCCCAACAAAACGGGAATTTTTTAAGTGCGAATTGTCAGACGTGAGCAAGTGGCAACACTGCGAGACAGTGACCTGGAGCAAGTAAACATTTCGCCATTTTAGTAACGAGAATGAAATTCACAGTATCTCAGCTGAGCTGTTGCAGCAGTCAATGAGGAATCTTTAACAGCAGATTTCAAGAATGCATTCGTACAGGAGGGACGCCATCTACAGGACGTAATTCTAAAAAAAAAAAAAAGAAAATTCCATCATTGTTTCTTAAATGGCATGGTTTAAGCTTTCAATAACTATGAATTAAATATTTTTCTTCCATCGCTTTTGGTTTTATTGGATTGTTAAAAAGTTCCCGTTTTTTTGGGTCACCCTATATATATATAATTTTCCTTTATCCGTCACGTTATCTAATTATTGCAAGATGAGATCGACTGTGCTTGCTCTCTGGCGATCCTAGTTCAAACCCAAATGTCGGAAGCGAAACTTTATTCCTATATAGCAGTTTTGAATTACTATTAGTATTTTTTGTGTCAATGTTTTTGCTTGCATGTATATATATTTTTTTATTGCTGACTAATAAAATTCTTTGTTATTTTAATATTATTTAATATTTTTATTTTAAGTTTGAGGAATCAGTATTTCCGCTTGTTAATTACACATAATGAAATAATCGTAAATTACTCAAGTTAATTAGTTTTCGTATCGTTAATGTTAAGTAATTCAATTAAGATTCCAAGTGAAATGAAATACAATCAACCCTTAAATGTTTTCCGGAAAAGTAGAAATATTTCACCGGCGGAAAGAAAGAAAATAGAACAAGATGAAATCATATTTTTGTTCAGTCTTATTTTCCATTGCTTGTGAAAGAAGATTTATTTCTGTTCCATTTTGTTTCCTTTTATTCTTCATTAAAAGAATAAAGGTTTGAATATTGGTGTAAGTTCAATTTTCTTCATACAAGATTTATCCATGTACTTGACATCAATATCGGCATATCGGCGGGGTGCAATGGTTAGCAGGCATGTCGACTGAATAGTGAGTTCGGGTCTTGCAGGGTGCCCCATAACTTAGCATTATGCAACATCTAAGCTACACATAGAAAATCATTTGAGCACCTCGAGGCGTTGTAATAGCAAGCTTGTATTGTTAGAAAAATTACAACTGAGTTCTATCCTCACAGGTTGCCACATACAACTGGCCTTACACCACATCTCATCTACGTTTGGAAAATCATTTGGGCACCTCGAAGCGGTGTAATGGTTAGCATGCTTGTCTTGATAGAACAATTACGACTGAGTAGTGAGTTCTATCTTCACAGGTTGCCACATACTTTTGCCCTTCTACCACATCGAAGCTACGCTTAGAAAATGATTTGGGTACCTTGAAATTGTGTAATGGTTAGCAAGCTTGTATTGTTAGAAAATTTACGACTGAGTAGTAAGTTCTATCCTCACAGGTTGCCGCATAATTTTGGCCTTATGCCACATTTAAGCTTCACATGGAAAATCATTTGGGCACCTTGAAATTGTGTAATCGTTAGCAAGTTTCTATTGTTAAAACAATTACGACTGAGTAGTGAGTTCTATCCTCACAGGTTGCCACATGCTTTTCGAATTTAGCCATATCTAAGCTATGTTAAGAAAATCAATTAGGTACCTAGAGGCGGTGCAATTGTTAGCAAGCTTGTCTTGATAGAAAAATTACGATTGAGTAGTGAGTTCTATCCTCACAGGTTGGCACATAAATTTTGTCTTGTGCCACATTTAAGGTACGCTTGGAAAATTATTTCAGTACCTTGAGGTGGTGTAATGTTTTGCAAGCTTGTCTTGTTAGAACAATTACGTCTGAGTAGTGCGTTTTATCATCACAAGATACCACATATTTGACCTTGTGCCGCATCTAAGATACGCTTAGAAGGACATTTGGTCACCTCGAGTCGGTGTAATGGTTAGCAAGCTGGTCTTGATAGAACAATTACGACTGAGTAGTGATTTCTATCTTCACAGGTTGCCACATACTTTTGCCCTTGTGCCACATCTAAGCTACACTTAGAAAATCATTTGGATACCTTGAAATTGTGTAATGGTTAGCAAGCTTGTATAGTTAGAAAAATTACGACTGAGTAGTAAGTTCTATCCTCACAGGTTGCCACATAATTTTGGCCTTGTGCCACATTTAAGCTTCGCATGGAAAATCATTTGGGCACCTTTAAATTGTGTAATAGTTAGAAAGCTTTTCTTGTTAGAACCATTTCGACTGAGTAGTAAGTTCTATCCTCACAGTTTGACACATACATTTGGCCTTGTGCCACGTCTAAACTTCGATTGGAAAGTCACTATACCTGACTTCGGGCTCGAAAAGATATATTCACTGACTAGCCATTCTGATAGGAAAACTGTCTGGTTTAAATTCATAGAAGAAACACGAATATTTCCTGAGACATTCCGACAAACAGACAAAACAGTTATTAACGAATAGTTTCTTTTTTAACTGTTAGTATATTTATTGCTTTGATATCAATCTTTTGAAAATATCGAAAGAAATTATTTTTTTTATTTACTTACTTATTCTATCTTTATTTACTTTACGATGTCGTGCTAGACACAATTTTCTCGAGAGATAATCTGACATATTTATACATTTATATGAGTTTCCCCATCGTCCATGCATTGAATATTGCTGTCACATTTAGTCTGTGGCTTCAGCTATGATTTTATGGATTCTGGATAAAATATAAATAAGAATCTGCAATTTTATCGGTATTGACCAGGCATCTCGTCTCGGGTCACTTTCTCTTTATTCAGACTGCACGAGTACGCAGGTCGATAGACATAATACACACTTTTTAAAAGTCGTAATTGTTCTATCAAGACAAGCTTGCTAACCCTTACACAGCCCCAAGTTGTACAAATGATTTTCTAAGCGTAGCTTACATGTGGCACAATACCGAAAGTAATGACACTCAGTGAGGGTCGAACTTACTATTCAGTCGAAATTGTTCTAGCAAGACAACCTTGCTAACCATTATGCCCCCTCGAGTTTTCTAAATGATTTTCTAAGCGTAGCTTTGATGTGGCACAAGGCCGAAAGGAATGGCGCACAATGAGGATGGAACTCACTACTCAGTCGTAATTGTTCTATCAGGACAAGCTTGCTAACCACTACACCGCCTCGAGGTGCCTAAATGATTTTCTAAGGATCCTTTCCTTTTTTTTCCTGGATCCTTAAAAAATAGGCTTTGCACTTAATTTCACAACAGACAGTCAAAGAAGCTAGTTACGGGATTGACCAGCCAGGGTTAGAAATCCGTGATTCAATCAATGTCAGTAATTACCTTATAAGGTGAGAATCTGTGTGGAAAGCTATGCCTGATATTTGAGCGCGTGTGGAAAAACGTTGAACAGATTTATGTATTAAAAAAAAAACTCTCCAGAGTGAATTTGGGCAGTTTATCACACGTCCCGGCCTGAATGTAAGGTTCACATATCAGACCACGAATTGGGCTCGTAACACTGACTAGTCGAGAGTAAATGGCGCCATAAGTAAATAGAATGTCAAATCGCTATCTCCATGGAAAATATTGAAACGTTCTACTAGTTCACACCTTTACAGTTCGGACGTGCCACGTCACATACACGAAGTCGAATCATCCTCATTCCCTTCGTATTTCATTGGCACAGAGAACGTTCCAATCAGACAGTTTCGTTCTGAAAACCGCTACATTGTGGAATAAACACCCGCATGTATACTTCCCCGATCACTACAACCTCAAAGTTTTTACGTCTAGATTCAACAGTTACTTATCCTACATGTTCTCATAATACGGACGATGTTCTTTCTCTTACGACCACACTACAGCTTTACTGAAGAAGATTCTACCTTGACTGTCTCTAAGGCTTTGATCACCTAAATCTTTTGACGCTTAGCCTTTTTAATCCCTTTGCTAAAGCACCACCTCCCCTTTAACCATCCATTCACAGAAGTTCGTCAGGTGAGTGACTCGCTGCCTTCTATCTTTCTTGCAAACGACCTGTGAGTTTTAAGCTCTCCTTCCTCCGGAATTTCAACGGGTCTTTTAATGATTCTGAGTATCAGGGTTCTGTCTCTTGCCATTTTATTAAGACTTCTTCGTTCCTTACTGGTCCATTAAATTTTGAATATCCTATTGTACAGCCACAGTTCTGCCGACTCTGGTTTTATCCCCAATTCGTGGGCATATTATCCAACGTTTTGGACCGACAGTTGCGTGGCAGACAATTTCGTCCTTGGACATTTGCTTTCCTGGATAATTGCGTACCTCTGATAATATTTTAAGTTACCTTTCCTTTTTTATTCATAGAAATTTTAACACAATACCTTTAGTTATTCTCAACAAGTAGAAAGATAGTTATCATAAATAAAAAAAGAGAGAAAAATATTTTTGAAGCAAGAGAGAAAAATATTTTTAAAGCAATAGAAAAAAATGCTAGCAGTTTCAGTTCACTCCAGCACTGCGTACCACAAGCATCTAATAGATTCTGGATTTTATAGATTATATATTTTATTTGGAACCTCTCTCTAAGTTCTGAAAATCAAACACTGGTAGAAAATATTTGTGGACGAGGAAAATTATAGCTACCATTACCATAAGATAAACGCCGATGAAATAAAAACATACTGGTGATGTGTAGAGCAATCTTGTAACACTGTCATTACATTTTAAATAAGTTTTTTTTTAGTTTATTCCTTTTATATCTTTTTTAAAAGTATATGATTACTACCTCTGCGTTTTTCAAAATTTATGTTAATTGCCTTCAAAAGATTCAAAAAATTATCAGAGGTACGCATTTATCCAGGCACGCAGTTGTCCGGGACGGAAATGTCTAGGGACGGAATTGCCTGGTACGCAAATGTCCAGTAAAAAAGTGTCCTAGAACCATCCAACATCCGCTCCCATATAAAACAATAGATATCACATTTTATCCGGCATTATTCCCTTTGTGTCAACGAAATCTTTCTGACTTGCAGTACCTGGCTTAGCTCTTAGAATGCTTCTTTCGCTCGTCGAATGTGTGTTCGGATCTTGTTTTCACATTTTCCATCCTCTGTTAAAATACTTCGTATACATTTAAATTTACGCACCTGCTTGATATTGATATCTTCAATCTACAACTCGCACCTTGGGTTTATTCTCTTGTCTATGGCCATATTTGCTGTCTTCTTTCAGTTGATGATTAGTCGCTTTTTCTTACTTTCTACTACACTGTGTCGGAGGCCCTGTAGTTTTATCTCTGAGTCAGTCATTAACACAATGTCCTTTGTGTATCTTATGTTGCCTTCCGATAATAAATCCGGATGGAATCTTCAGAGGGAATAATAAAGGATAAACGAAATATATTCCTTCCCATACATCGTGTTTGCCTTGATAAAGTGGCGCTTTACAACGGGTTACATACGTTGATTCCCAAAGTGGTTTTATCACTATTTTGAAGCTTCACCTGTAACTCAAGCACAGTCAGTCATTTATGTGACATACGTGATACACGCTTAGGCGATCATGTATCGAAAGATACATGAGTGAAGAGGCAGATCTTTTTTCTGAAGTAGTTTGCCATTTCTTTCTGCGGTAGACCAATTGCCATCCAAGGATATAGAACCCGGTCTGTCCTGCTATTTACCCATAGCTCTGGAAAGGAGAAGAGGATTCATAACATTCCCGAGGGTAATAGCACGTAAGTGAATGTGATGGATTCGAATGGAATTCGAACCCGGCTCTCCGATTCTTCAATCCGAGCCGTTATTAGAATGTAATAATTAGAAGAGACATGGGAACGTGGTTAGAACATTCGCATTATGAGACCATCTGGTAGAAAGTCAGTCAGTTATGTGCCATGCGTGATACATGCTTAGGCGATCATGTATCTTTCTATACAGGACTGAAGAGGCATATTTCTTTTCCCGCAATAGGTTGCCATTTCTTTGTGCGGTAGGCGTGTTTCCGTCCAAGACTATAAAACCCTGTCTGTTCTGCTAAATACCCATAGCTTTGAAGAAAAGGATTCATAATTTTTCCAAGGGTATTAGCACGTAACTGAAAGTAATGGATTTGACTAGAATTCGAACTCGGCTCTCCGATTCCTCAATCCGTACCACTATACATTTTTCCACCGTGCCTACACAGTACTCTTCCATAATTCCGAAAGCGATAGCTTCATTCATTTTCACGGAAAACAACAGTACAGTTAGGTAAATATTGATACCGTCTTAAAGGAACACTAGGTTATCCATTGAGAGTTACAATGTGTCAATAATATATTTTCTGCTAACCGTAATTCTCAATGATTATGGACCGATATAATAATACAGAATGGCTAGAGAAGCGCCAGTGTTCTTCGATTCTATTTGTTAGGAGCATAAAAACAACACGATTCGTTGTCCTCTGATTAGCAACTCACGCCTTGTTTGGACGGTTGAAAAGAAAGAATAGCAGAAGTCGAACAAAAGACAAGCTCTCATTATCCAAAATTATCTGACTACATCCAACTTGCTGATCTGTGACACTCCTTCTGAAACTCCTTAAGGTCTTGATATTAAAGAGAATTTACAAATGATTACTCTGCGAATGGTCTTTGATCGCATATATTCTTTTCTGAATAAATGCTTCCTGGAATATTTAGATATGCCTTCTCTATACAAGGATATTATGACCAGAGATTATTTAGTCACGTGATTATTGATGCGCAGTGTTTTCATTTAATCACAGTATATGAGAGGGCTCCCCTTTGTCATGGCCGCCATGATCGTTTTCGCGCAAGACACTATACTGAATATATAACATTATTACTTAAGAGACTGCATTATTGACCAAGGTAACTAGTATACAGATGAATTAATTTGAACAAATCATATAAAAAATAACTGCCAATCCTGCAAATGACAACCATTATTCTTCTAGTTGTAAGAATGCTTAAAATTTAAGAAGAATACAGATAAACACACTGAGGTAATTTTCTAAGCGAAAGAATGGGGCACCCATTGGGAATCGATCACACTATTCAGTCGTATTTTTTCTTGCGAGACCAGTTTGCTAACCATTAGACCACGTCGAAGTGCCCAAAATTGACTTTCTAACCTTAGCTTAGATGTGTCAGAAAACCAAAAGTATGGGGCACCCAGTTAGGACTGAACTCACTACACGGTTGTAAATGATCGAGCAAGACAAATTTACTAACCGTTACGTCACGTCGAAGAGAAAAGAAAACGATTTTCTAAGCGTAGATGTGGAACAAGAACAAAACCGAATCTGTAGCGCACCGATTAAGGATCGAACTCACTACTCGGTATTTATTGATCGATCTAGAGAGAAAAAACTATTGCACCACGTCGAAACACCCAAAGCACCTAATCTACAATAGAATAAATAATGTTTACTCAACCCTAGACAAAATAACCATTGCTCTCCGATAGATTTATTAATCCCTGTTCTGCGATAGATTAAATAAATTTTTCTCTGAAATAGATTAATTAACCATTGCTTTGCGATAGATTAATTAACGCTTACTCTGCGATAGATTAAATAACCTTTAATCAGCGATGAATTAAATAACCCTTGCACTTTGATAGATTAAATAACCCTTCCTAGGTGATAGATTAATTATCCCTTGCTCTGCGATAGATTAAATAACCTTTAATCGGCGAAGAATTAAATAACCCTTGCTGTGCGATAGATTAATTAACCCATGCTCTGCGATAGATTAAATAACATTTAATCTGCGGTGAATTAAATAACCTTTGATCTGCAATGAATTAAATAACTTTTGATCTGCGATATATCAAATAACCTTTAATCTGCGATAGTTCAAACAGCTTTTTCCTCTGCGATAGATTAAATAACCTTTAAATCTGCGATAGATTACGTACTACTTCCCTTAGAATAGATTAAATGAACTTTACGCTCGGAAACATTAAGTACATTTTATACTGAGATAGTAAATAATTTTGCTCTGGGACAAAATAAATAATCTCATCCCTATGTAGTATACAATTTTATTCTACGTACTCTCTAGTACTTCTACCGACCAGTGACTTATTTGTTTTATAGATAACATCTGGCCTTTTTATTATTATTATTATTATTATTATTATTATTATTATTTCCTTTGATTTCTGGCGTTTACACATTTCTTTCCGAGTCCCGCCCATGGACCTAAGGTTAGAAATGGCATCATGACACTTTTTACTCCCAAAAAGAAAAATTACATAGATAAAGCCCTTCATAAAGTGTGGATTTTACTTGTGAGAACAATTTTTTGTATCTCTTTGAGGCATAAACTTGCCGTAATCTCTTGAATTAGTTTACTGGAATTTTTTCCAACCAATCCTAAGGCTCCAACTACAACAGAGATTGTTGATGTTCCCACGTGCCACATTTTTGAGATTTCTATTCAAGGTCTTTGTATTTTGACAGCTTTTTGAATATCTTCAAAGATACATTGCTGTTTGCAGTCACTGCCATTTCAATAAGGTGGCACTTTTTTTGTTTGTGGTCTCTAATAACAATGGCTGGGTGGTTGGCTTTGATTGGTCTGTCAGTGTGTATTGTGTAATCCCATAGAATTCTAACAGTTCCTATCTCCGTAACCGGGTCTGGGTGGTGTTCATACCAGTTTCTTTCAGTTTAATTCCTGGAGAAGTTTCATATTTTCCAGTGCAGATATTGGCCCATTCTCTCATGTTGGGTTTTATATTCAGTTGCGGCCAATATCGTGCATCCTGATACAAGATAATCAATTGTGTTTGGATATTTATCACAGAATCTGTATTTTGGGCTAACAATATTTTAGTATATGTGCTTGATATCTTCTAGTTAACAAGCATTTGTTCTGTTCAGCAAGGATAATACCTTCAGTTTCAGCTTTCAACCCTACACTACGTAGTCACTGATGTGTGATTTGATGTATTTATTGCAGCTGACAAAACAAGAAATTTATACAAACTAAGCCCTCCTACGCACAATAAATTACTTAAGAACAACATAACCAAAACATACGAAAAGGCACCTAAAACAATAGAACACGATATAAATAATGAAGCTAAATCAATCGCTCAAAAATTAGACCTAGATGACCGAATAAGTTGCATGAGCAAGACGCAAGCCTTTATCACACTAAAATACCACAAAGAAAATTTCAAAACCAACCCTGCATGCAGACTCATAAACCCAGCCAAAAGAGAACTAGGTAAAATAAGTAAAACGATACTAGAAAGAATTAATTCTGAACTTAGGAGTAAACCAGTGGAAAAATACAAAAGCAACCATTGACTGGTTCCACAGCATAAATAACAAACAAAATTGCCACTTCCTACAATTAGACATAAAAGAATTTTACCCATCCATAACAGAACGTACGTTAGATAAGGCCATCAATTTAGCTCAGGAACAAATAATAATAAAACCAAACGAAATCGACATCATTAATCACTCCCGTAAATCACTATTTCACCATGAAGAAGCATGGATAAAGAAAGATGGGATATTTGACACTACAATGGGAAGCTTTGATGGTGCAAAGACATGCGAAATCGTAGGTATTTACTTACTACACGAACTAAGCAAAATAATAGATAGAAATGACACAGGACTCTACAGGGATGACGGTCTCATAATCTTAAGAAACTGCAACAAACAAAACACAGATAAAACTAGAAAATCAATAATTAAAATTTTCAAAAACAACGGATTCGAGATATAAAAACTAACCTAATCGAAGTAGATTTTCTAGATGTTACCTTCAACCTAAGAAAAGGCACACACAAACCATACAGGAAACCCAATAATAATCCGCAGTACATACACACATCCTTCAACCACCCGCCTTGTATAATCAAACAGATACCAAAATCGATTAACCGCAGGCTTTCCGACAATTCTTCCAATGAATCTATATTTAACAAAGCGAGGAAAGACTACGAAACAGCCCTAAAAGATAGCAGATTCCCAGCAACACTCACATACTCACCACAGAACACAAAAAAGGGCAACAGGAAAATAAATATCATATGGTTCAACCCACCGTACAGCAAAAACGTAAAAACAAACATAGGAAAAATATTCTTCAAACTTTTACACAAACACTTCCCGGAATCAAGCACCCTACACAAAATATTCAACAAAAACACAGTAAAACTCAGCTACAGTTGCACCCAGAACATGGCACAAATAATAAAAAAGCAGAACAGTAAAATTATTAACAGACCACACGAACAAATTAAACCCACGAGCAACTGCAGAATAAAAAACGAATGTCCCTTAAACGGTAATTGTCTACAAAACAACGTAATCTACCAAGCCACGATAAAATCAGCAGATAATGAAGAAAAAGTATACATAGGAGTAACCGAAGGACCCTGGAAACAAAGAAATTATGTACACAAAACATCTTTCACAAATAGTAAATATGCGAACAGCACAATGCTTACTAAGTATATCTGGGAAATAAAAAACAAAACGCACACCACACCAAAAATATCTTGGAAAATAAGGAAAAAATCATCAGCCTACAACAACCTATCAAAAACTTGCAAACTTTGCTTGGAGGAAAAAATAGCTATCATTACCTTCCCAGACCAAAATAAATTATTAAATAAAAGATCCGAGGTAATCTCAAAGTGCAGACATGAAAACAAATTTTTACTACGTAACTTAAAATAGAAAAATAAATAAATATATAAAGAAACAAAATGGCAATGAAATAAGCAAAATAAATTAATCCAAACAAATTACCAAACCACACCTGTTAGAATAGGCGAAAAAAAATCAATAAAGTAAATAATGAACAAATTATCAAACTATTATGAACAAAAAATTAAACTATAAAAATCAAAACAAAAAATCGGACGGAAAATAGTTGTAACTGTTATATAACGATAAAAAAATTAATAAATAATATACTGCGAAAACCAAAAAGAGAAAATATACAGTGTAACAAATAAATAACAACAAGTATAATAAATTGATCTAAATACATACAAATATATAAATAAACTAACAACCGATAACATTAAACTAGCCGTTTAGAAAAAACAAATAAAGATAATCAACCCAAATAAATAAATTAAAAACTGTTCCCACCAAAATAGAAGTCAGAACAAACCACAAGATTCCACGCCAAAATTCAACAAATAGCTTTAATCAATGACAAATAAACAAATATAGAAGATAAAAAATAAAAATGAAAATAAATAAAAACAAGCAAAACAATTTGACCCAAATAAATAAGCAAATAAACGACTTCCGGTAAATGACCGCCATAATAGACTACCAACAATAAGCTATATAAACAAATTTTTACAGCGTTAATAAAATACACCGATCAAAATAAAATATAAATAAATAAATATATAAGATGAAAAAAAATTAAATTAAAAAAAAACAAGCAAAATAATTTGACATAAATAAATAAACAAATAAGCGACTTCCGGTAAAAGTAACCGCCAAAATAGACTACCCACAATACATCACTGACCTTATATATAAATAGCCGAGAAAAATAACAGCACTAGTTGTCTGACGATTGCACTAGCATGAAACAGATTGTCGCCTCTAAGTGCTGACTTCTATGTTCACTTATATATATATATATATATATATATATATATATATATATATATATATATATATATATATATATATAGTGTGTTTGAGTTTGATAAAAATATGGTTTTAATATATTTCCATTTATAGGTTAAAGTGCTCAATTTCAGGAATAGCATGTATCTAAATACAAAGGTTTTCTTTGAAGTCAACAGTATGTTTCATGCTAAAACGCAAATGACATTGCCTGACGATTGCGTTTAAATATGAAACTGAAGTCAACACCCAAGGGCACCTTCTGTCTATATATCTATATATACCTATATCTATCTATCTATCTATCTATCTATCTATCTATATATATATATAAGACATTTTGAGTTTATACATTCTTTTTTATAGATACAAATATTTAAATAAATGCTCTGTTTATAATAAACATTTACCGGCCTGAATGTCCGAGAAATTGTCATAGAAGATATGCGTCCTCCGACAGGAATCGAACCTGTATCCTATACGGAACTGTCATATAGCCTGACGTGCTTAAACCGATTTCACTACAGAGGAACGTTTTCGTTTAGCTAGGTCGATTTTACTGTTTTTAAACTATAATTTTCCATGATCTTCTCACGTCCATTCATATCTGCTCGATGCGCATGCAAATGTACAAAATTTCACCATTTTGAATATCTTGTTTGAATTTTGACAAATAAATATTACATTGTTCAACATGAAGCCTATTTCATTACGCTTCCCTGGAACATGTAGCTACCCATATATTCAATTTTTAAATTATTACCATTTGATATGGACATTTTGTGAGTATATATATATATATATATATATATATATATATATATATATATATATATATATATATATATATATATATATATATATATATATATATATAAAAAGACATTTATGATATGTTTAACGTTCTTTTTATAGATACAAGTATTTAAGCAAATTCTCTGTTTTATACAGGTTCGATTCCTGTCGGAGAACAAAAAAAATTTCTATGAAAATTTCTCGGACATTCAGGCCGGTAAATGTTATTTAATACTGTTTATTATAAAAACAGAGCATTTGCTTAAATACTTGTATCTATAAAAAGAACGTTAAACATATCATAAATGTCTTTAAATAAATTGTCGGACTTTGTCCAATTCAATATATATATATATATATATATATATATATATATATATATATGGGGGAGTATGTATATATATATATATATATATATATATATATATATATATATATATATATATATATATATATATATATATGTATGGAGTGTATACATATATATATACATATATGTTTTGAACAATAAAACATAATAAAAAAATAAAATCTTCACACACACTGGCTTGTATATTAATATTCTTTCGTTTTTATTATTTCAATTAGATTCCTCGATTCATACATATATATATATATATATATATATATATATACATATATATATATATATATATATATATATATATATATACATATATATATATATATGTATATATATATATGAGAGAGTATATATGTATATATATATATATATGCATGAACACACATTATATATATATATATATATATATATATATATATATATATATATATATATATATATATATATATATATATATAGAGAGAGAGAGAGAGAGAGAGAGAGAGAGAGAGAGAGATAGATAGATATATAGATAGATAGATTCAAAGGTATAAAGTGTATTGAATAGTCGTCGATATGATCAAAACAGATTATGACGTTTGGTGATTTAGACAAATTTTGGTAACACAGAGATTTTGGTACTATCCATTTTTTTTCATCACGACCTCCTTTATGTGTTTTACTTTTACGCGCACACAAAATCGACTTTTAACCTGAATTTGAATATAGATATAGCTTTAGTATTTTATGCGAATTTCTTAGCTGTGGATTTGATGTACGATTGATTATTGCCAAATTGATAAGATTTTAACATGCAAATTTATTTCACTCCAATTATCTATATATATATTTTTTAACTTAATGGCCACTTACTTAATTGTCTTTTTCTAAAACGTTAATGCAACTTAAAAAAAAGAATGAACTTCTAAATAGATTCTTTTAAACGATTGCGTACTTGTGAATAGCAAATGGATTTCTGTCAGTAAAAACGTAAAGAAGTGAATTTGAAAGCATTATATATATTCCTAAGATTATATGGATTTTAGAAAACTACAACTGATAATAATGATTGAAAGACAACAACTTATAAAATATAGCTATTTATTAAGTGTAGGTTACATATGGCACAAGGATGTAAGTATGGACCACCTAGTGTGTACCGAACTCACTAACCAGTCTTAAACAATTTAGCGAGACAAATTTTACACCACATCGAATTGCTTAACTATAACTATTAAGAATACTATATATGTACCTCAAAGTATGTGGATTTTATAGCTTCCCTGCAATAGTCGTTAAGAAATGTGCTTCCGAAATGGCTCCTGTTTTCCTCTAAACTGAACAATAAATGCCTCGTTGCATCTTGTTTTCCATTTGTTGTAATTACACTTCTGTTCCTGTCTTTAGGAATTCAGGCGAACCCTCTCGCCCTATTTGCCTTCTACCTGTTTGTAGAAATGTTCTAGGGGCCCTAATCAACTTTGAATTAGTTTCAGCTGTGTAATATGATTTTACGCTCCAATAATCGTTAACACATGCTGATATCACACATTACGAAATGGACAAAGTCCGACAATTATTTAATGACATTTTTATATTTAACATTCTTTTTTATAGATACAAGTATTTAAGCAAATGCTCTGTTTTATAATAAACAGTATTAAATAACATTTACCGGCCTCAATGTCCGAGAAATTTTCATAGAAAATATAAAAATATCTTTAAATAATTGTCCGACTTTTCATAATGTGTGACGTCATTTGTTCACATTTGATACGCCATGAGCAGTTAAGAATGTACGCGAGAGATTGATGGAAGATTGAAGTTTATAAGCAGTAAATTCGACCTTGCCAACCGAAAGATCCTCAGTGGCCGAAACGGTTAAGGCACGTCGGGCTATATGACGGTTCCGTATAGGATACAGGTTCGAATCCTGTCAGAGGAGGAATATTTTCTATGAAAATTTCTCGGACATTCAGGCCGGTAAATGTTATTTAATACTGTTTATTATAAACAGAGTATTTATTTAAATACTTGTATCTATAAAAAGAATGTTAAACAATTACAATATCTTTAAATAATTGTCGGACTTTGTCCATTTCATAATGTGTGACATCATTTGTTCACATCTTATACGCCATGAGCAGTTACGAATGTACGTGAGAGATTCATGGAAGATTGAAGTTTATAAGCAGTAAATTCGACCTTTCCAACCGAAAGATCCTCAGTGGCCGAAACGGTTAAGGCAGGTCGGGCTATATGACGGTTCCGTATAGGATACAGGTTCGAATCCTGTCGGAGGACGAATATTTTCTATGAAAATTTCTCGGACATTCAGGCCGGTATATGTTATTTAATACTGTTTATTATAAACTGAACATTTACTTAAATATTTGTATCTATAAGAAAAGAATGTTAAACATAAAAAAATGTCTTTAAATATGCTGATATGTTATCGGTTATTGCAGATTGAATCTACCAAGCTTTAGTTAAGAATGTTGAAGCTCCTGCTGTTGTTTTGGACACATCTCAAAGGCATTTGACAGGGTTTGGCATATTGGTCTTGGCAATTTGAAAGGTTATGCGATTTCAGGACTTTTTTTTAAAAGGATTCAATCTTTCTGATCGAATCGCAAAATGAATGTTATTTGAATGGCCACTCTTCTCGGTCTTTATACATTAATTCCCCCAACTGGAATCTAACATTGAACCACGTTATTACTAATTTTAATCAACGACATTGCTGATGGCATCAGTTCTCAACTCAGCATCTATACTGATGCCATATTAACTGTAAAATGATATCTTGCCGCCAATCTTGTACGGCATCTATACTGATAACATTGTCATCTATTCATGTCTTAATACTAAGTCTGATGGGTTCGATAAGATCAAATTGGCAGCCGATCAAAAAAAAAAAAACAAACAAACCTATCAGCCGTTGTTAAATGGGGCAAGTAATGGCTTGCTAATATTAACGATCCCGAAACAAAGCTGCTCTCTTTTTAATAGTCTGGGGGAACTCTTTTTTCCTTCCATCAGCATGGCCGATACAAACCTCCAGAGAGTGACTCCGTGCGCCTTCTCGCATTAATATTTTTATCTGACATAAGTGTAGTGATTTTCTAGGCGTAGCTTAGATGTGGCACAAGGCCGAAAGTAGGGGCATCCGGTCAGGAACAAACTACATGAAGTGTAAATATTATATTGAATCATTTGCTAAGGTTGTAGCAAGGAATGTTAGGTCACAGTGTCAAGCTAGACAATTATTCTCGCTACTATCTGTCTAAAATATTTATAATTCAACAATTGCTTTGAATATTGCTGCCACATCTGGTCTGGTGATCCTTTTATATATTTAGAGATTTTTAATAAACTTCACCCGCCATCTCGGCTTCAATCACTTTCCCATCACAGTGAATTAATTTCCCTGTGTCTTGTCTATAAATAATTTCATGTTAATTATTCTGATGAATTTTCCTCTGTGGTAACTTAATTTTTATGTAATTAAATGCCGTACAAGATTGGCGGCAAGATCTCGTTTTACAGTTAATATGGCTAGACTTAACCGTAAGTTCTATGCTAACAGTTTCTTCTATCGCAGTTCTCGCCTGTGGAAATCCCTTCCGGTTTCTTGCTTCCCAGACATCTTTCATCTGCATACATTTGAATGAAATATCAATCTTTATATGCAGTTTTCTTAATTCTTGTTATTTTTTTAAATTCTCTCTTTTTAATAGGGAATTTTTCTCATAATCTCTAACACTCAGTTACACCTTGCATCTTGTTGGCTTCAATGCATTGTTTGGGATAGAATTATTGATATGTCCCGGAAAGGGATATATTTGTTCGAAGTAGCTAAGTGGTTTTGGCTACTGTAACCAAGTAGTACAATCTCGCAGGTAACCGTAATCGACTGGTACTCGTAGTCGATAGATGTATGCAATAGGCGTAGACCAATAGGATAGCCAATGGCGTAGTCCAATGGGCGTCGTCACAGACTTGGAGTCTATCGTACCTCCACGTCACTCTGTATTTATGACTGACACCAGCCAATCATATTCCTGTTAGGAGGAACACAGGTGTATGCATATTCATTACAACAAATATATATATATATATATATATATATATATATATATATATATATATATATGTGTGTGTGTGTGTGTGTGTGTGTGTGTGTGTGTGTGTGTGTGTTGGCCGAAACTATTCAAGGAATCTAACAGAAGTAATAAAAACGAAATAATATTAATATACAACCCAGTGTGTCAGAAGATTTTAATTTTTTAATATTTTTATTGTTTAAAACACACACACACACACACACACACACACACACACACACACACATATATATATATATATATATATATATATATATATATATATATGTGTGTGTGTGTGTGTGTGTGTGTGTGTGTGTTACTTTCAACTTTATTTTTTAGTGGATACCCGTCTTTAAAATAGACGTCTCTGTTTATTTTAAACATTATATATTATGTCTATCCGTCTGTTTCTCTGGAGAAATGTTAATAAAGAAAATGTGCTCTACGCTGGGGTTCGAACCTACTTCCCACTTTCTCGGGTGCGCAGGCCGATAGATTTAATACGCATTCCCTCATATAAAATGAGGCGTCAATTTTAAATACGGGTATCCACGAAAAAGTACGTTTGATGTAATACATCTCGGAAGACCAGGAGATCAATGCAAGAGTGTGTCAATGTTCGTATATCGATCCAAAATTCTTCCTCCCTTATATTAATGATCTGCCTGTGAACATACACTGATCTCTTGTGAATATCTATGCAGATGGTATATGGGTACACCTCCAAAAGTCTAAATGACCAGAGCTTGGTAGCTGATCTCTCCTCAGACCTAGTTTTAACAACTCAGAGGGGAAAAAGTTGGTTAGTACCATTCACTAACTTTAAAGACCAAACTGGTAACGTTCCGTCGTCACCGAGTAACGCCTGAGTTTCCGTCTATCGAAATGAACGTGTATACTCTCAAGGATGCCCCCCACCCCTGCCTTGGATGCCTATTGGGATTTCAGCTCACCTCAGACGTCAAATGAAACTCGTATATACGCTTCATTGCTAAAAGATACTGGAGGAATGATCGGTTTCCTTTACCGCTCTAGTAAGTACCTGACTCCTCTTGTTATGCACTATCTTTGTTAAAATAATAGTTTAGCAGACTATTATTTTTAAAGGAAGTGTATCTCAGCTTCAACTTCCGGAGGTTGACCTTCGGGGTTGGATGTAATACATAAGAAAGTCGATTTTGATTGGCTGAGATAGTGTGAAAATGATAGATACGGAAAGGTTTTTCAGCCAAGCGATTGACCGTCAAACGATGCAGGTGTTCGCTTTCGTGCCTGAAATGGCTCCCCAGTGAAGGGGAACGGCCCCCACTGGATAGTTAGTACATGTTGACATTAATAAAATAGTTAAGTTAAAATTCTCTGTGTTGAAGTCCTTTTATGTCTGGACCCTAAAAATTTAGCGATCCCCGACCGGAAGAAAAAAACAAAAGAGAGAGAGAGAGAGAGAGAGAGAGAGAGAGAGAGAGAGAGAGAGAGAGAGAGAGAGAGAGAGAGAGAGAGAGAGAGAGATTTTATTGAACTGGCGCCGTTGACCCGGACGTTCCGGCATGAGGAGGCTATGCAACAAATTTACAAGTGTCAATTCAGGCCTGAAACTGTTCCGACTTCTTTCTAGCCTTTATAGAGTTCAAAAGCGTATACACGGCCTTATTCGCCAAGAACTGTTTTCATTATTATAACCCCTTTCACACGGAAGGAACACTGCAAGGCTCTCGGTATTTTACCGTTATTTCCATGGACATGTTCAATCTAGTTCTACCAACTCTAAACGCCACAGCTCATACGCGCCACAAGTAAGGAGCAAGTTATACTCTCTTACCTTCTTCTCAAGAACAGTTTTTTCATAGAACATACTCCGGTGGGGATGCTTTCGTGATCGCTTCAATATTAACCTCTTTAATTCATGCGGTAAACGTTATCTTTCACACATATCCGTATGGCCAGCGCTCGTTATTCTTATCACACACACTCCAAACGAATTTATTAACCATCTATCGTGAGTGCCTCTTGGGCCTTGGATAGTGTTAATATTAAAAGAAAAAAATCTGAATATATATTTTGTATATGCAGGAAATCTAAAACAGTTAATTTAAATGGGTAGCTTCAAACGTACCTGGGTAGTTTAATAATTGGGAAAAAGGGTACCTAGAGACGACGCTTCATTTCGCAGCAACCCATTTTGTTTTTATTAAATCTTTAATAATTCTTAAATTTCCAATGTGCATATTTACAACACGGAAAAAAACTGACTGAATAAAGAAACATGGTTGCTGATTATTAACCGTGGTTTGGATTCTTGGGATATAATTAGAGAATCCATATGACTTCACTCCAAGAAGCACAGCGGGGAAAATACGCATAAACGACCTTAACCTTTGAATGCCTACGCTGTTAAAATTAAAGACAAAAATATATCTTAAATAAAACGCAAAACAACTGAATGAAATGTTGGCTTCGGTCTTGCTTTCAGTTTTGCGCTCATGGCGCAGAAAAATTAATTTTATTCATAGAACATCTGGCCTTAATTGAGTTCAAGGGATATATATAATTATCATGATTACTTATATATATATATATATATATATATATATATATATATATATATATATATATATATATATATATATATATACATACACGTAGGCAGAGGATGTGTGCGTCTGTGTTATTTTAAAAGGAAACACTGGTGATTGTCATTTTCACTCTTTAAGCGATCATCAAACATGCACACACACGCTCAAGTATACACACACGCGAGTACACATTCTAACTTAAAACACACACACATGCATATATATATATATATATATATATATATATATATATATATATATATATACATACATATATATATATATATATATATATATATATATATATATATATATATATATATATATATATATATATATGCGTAAATGCGACTGTTTTATAATAAACAGAATTATAGCATTAACCTGAATTTTCTATGAAAATTTCTCGGACATTCAAGCCGGTAAATGCTGTTAATACTGTTTATTATAAAAGAGAGCATTTACTTAAATATTTGTATCTATAAAAGGAATGTATAAACATAAAAATGTCTTAATATATATATGTATATATATATATATATATAACACTTTATATAACTTTAAAATCCAAGACACTTCCTGTTTTTCCTTATTTAAAATGAACGCTTATTGCAACGTAAATGATAACATGCAGAATGATCGCAATGTCTATATGCGCAGTGATTTTGAAAATCAGTTCGATCAGCGCATATGTAAACAGACGAGAACCACTTAAGTGAAATAAACAGAATATCACACTCTCAATTTAATAGTCACGTTGCATGACTGAAGCTTCAGAATGGATTGTAAGGTTGATTTTACGGATAGATAAAAAAAAGGAAGATAATAAATCACTCAGGAAAGAGTGCGATTTTTAGAAAAGAAAAACATAACGGTGTTCGTCAATGTTCAAAAATATTTCGACAGTATTAATGTCTTCTTCAGGGTATATCAACAAATTGTATTCAACTATGAAAATATTTTTAAAAAATCGTACAAACATATCTTTTCTCTCCATATAAGTTCAGCCATGCCTGATTTTTCTATTTCTCCTCGTTTTACGGCTTTACAGACTTCTTGAAGTCTTATCTTAAGAAGGCGGCATGTTTATCCTTTATATTTCTTGCCACAACTACATGGGATGACGTATACACAGTCCTTAATCGTGTTTTCCTCTATGGGTGGTCTTACTCGGAAGAGATGCATGTGTAATGTTGAACTCGAATGGATTCCTCTTTATCTTTGTTTTAAATAAAATACCATTTTTCTAATGAAGGATCCTGTTTCATTATTAATTTCCTTATATATTTTTAACAACATATAACGTTTTTAATTGATTGATAGCAAATGGTTCTCATAAATTCCTCCCCGGTTTCCACCATATAAATCCTTTCTTCCTCAGGGCTCACCTTCGTTGTGATTGTCACCTTTTTTTCTATGTGCAGTGTCGCTTTGGAACGTTGGCAATCATGGATCTCCACAATTTCCCGTCGAATGTAGCTCTTAGTAAATTTTGTCTTTTTGCTATATATCCTAAAACTTGTTCTGTCATCCATTTACTCAAATTCCCTTGGGAGGTTATGCATTCTTTTCTCTGTCCCTTTTCCCTTCAATTTATACTGTGAGTAACACATTTTCTAAGTCTTCTTTTCTCATTATATGCCCCAGGTATTGACCTCACACTCTTTGGGTCCTGTCACTGGATCTAACTAATGCCTTTATCCACTGTGCCATGTGTCCTTGAGGACATCTGTGTATGAATTTCTGGGTATTATAAACCTAATGTCTTCAGCATCCTTCTTTTACCAGTGCTCATATTGTAATTTTTGCTGTTATCATTGCATGTTTTTACCAGAGCTCTTATTACTTTTTTCTTTTGTTATTATCGCTTGTCTTTGGCACTCCTTATAACTGGTTCCCATATTGTATTCATTTCTATGCTTGGTCGGCTCAGAAGATTTTTGTAGCCTAGCATATGTGCTGATTTCTTAATTTTACTAATTTTCTAATGATGTTCTTTGTCTATGATATCAATCTGATCCCACAGAGGGCGGTGATCTCCCTTTTCTCTCTATATGTGGTCAGCCATGACTGATTTTTCCTCTTCCCCTCGTGTTACAGCTTTCTGGTGTTCTTGCAACCTCACGTTAAGGGAGCGGTCTGTCTCCCCTTTATATTTTAGCATAGCATATATTCCTTAAGTTTATGAATTTTTTTAAATGATGTTCTTTGTCTATGCTCTCAACCTGGTCCCAAAGAGGACGGTGAAATCGCTTTTCTCTCCATATGTGATCAGCCAAGCCTGATTTTTCATTTTCCTCATGTTACAGCTTTCTGGTGTTCTTGAAGCCTTACCTTAAGGGGGTTGCTTGTCTCCCCTTCATATTTCTTTCCGCAGCTGCACGGGATAGCGTACACACAGTCTTTATTCATGTTCTCCTCTCTGGGGGGGAGTCTTTTCTTTGCTTCTATTTTTTTTCGGTTTCTTAATACTTTACTTAGCTTTGGAAGGGATATTTCATTATTCCGAATGCGCCTTCGGATTTCAGTGTCGCACTTTTCCCAGATATTCACATTGATTTTGGTATTTTCAATTTGTAATATGCATGTTGAGATATTCCATTTATGACAATTGGTGTTTAGTCCTTTCTTCTAACTTTCTTTCGCTACCTTCCTCAGAAGTTCTTGTAGGTTCATTTTTGTGTTTGCTATCAACACTGTGCCATCTACATATCTTATGTTATTGTTGAGTCTTGACTCAATGTTGAATCTCGCCTATTGCATGGAATAATAATGCAACACAAAATGTACTTAGAACAAGAATGTATTATAACAAGAAAGTGTACACAATAAGTACATATAGTATTTCTGTATATTTCTGGGAAGACGTTCCTGGAGAATGTGTTGACTAGTCGCAGTCGATCAGAGTCTCTCGTTGGATCTCGTGATTCTCACTCTTCTTCTCCCGGTATCAACCATTATTTATATAGTTGGTAGTCACCTATGCAGATTAGGTGGATCCTACACAACAGTTATCAAGTTTGTGTCCGTGAAATAATGAATGCTTGTAGCATTTTTATTCTCACAGAAAAGGCCTCACTTCTGAATAATTTCGATAAGAAGACACATCCTTGTTTTACACCTCTTTCTTTTTTCTTTATATTTACTGTATTCAGTGTCTATCTGTATGAAGGCTGTTTGTCTCCAGTATAGTTTCTGCATTATATATTTCCCAAATATGTCAAAGGAGGCACGGTGGAGTACTAGATATCGGCTTGGATTGAGAAATTGGAGAGCCGTGTTCGAATTCCAGCAAAATCCATTACATTTACTTACGAGATAATAACCTTAGAAAAAGGTATGAATCATCTTCTCACCACAGCTAAAATAGCAGAACAGACCTGATTCTATAGCATTGGATGGCAACCTACTGCACATAAAAAAATATACCTCTTGTGTCACGCATGTCATGTTACTGACTGAAGTGGCAACAAGTCATTGTAAATAATGAACAATACACAGGGTTATTATCATTAGCTTGAGTGATAAATAATTTACGTTTTTCTTTATCATTTAAACTGTAACTTTGTAACTCTACATGATATAAACAATCTGTAAAACGGATGAGAAAAGAGAAGTATTTAAATTTATTATTCTGCGATTGAGAAATCGGAGAACTGAGTTCGAATTGCAGTCGAGTCCATTACATTCACTTACGTGCTAATACCCTTGGGAAAGGTATGAAACCTCCTCTTCTCCTCCCAGCTATGGGTAAATAGCAGGACAGACCGGGTTCTATATCCTTTGATGGCAACTATTCTAACGCACAAAGAAATGGCAACCTACTGCAGGAAAAAATCTGCCTCGTCAATCATGTATCGAAAGATACATGATCGCCTAAACGTGTATCATGCTTGGCACATAATTGTCTGACTGTGTTTGAGTTACAGGCGAATCTTCATAATAGTGACAAAACCACTTTGGGAATCAACGTATGTAACCCGTTGTAAAGCCTCAATTTATCAAGGCAAACACGATATATGGGAAGGAATATATTTCGTTTATCCTTTATTATTCCCTCTGGAGATTCCATCCGGATTTATTATCGGAGGGCAACATAAGATACACAAATGACATTGTGCTAATGACTGACTCAGAGATAAAACTACAGGGCCTCCGACACAGTGTAGTAGAAAGTAAGAAAAAGCGACTAACCATCAACTGAAAGAAGACAGCAAATATGGCCATAGACAAGAGAATAAACCTAATCGCAACCTACTGCAGAAAAAACAATTCCTCGTCAGTCATGTATCGAAAGATACATGATCGCCTAAGCGTGTATCACGCATGGCACATAACTAAATGAGTGACAAATACGTCAAGGTTACGAAGCCGTCCCCAAATTTCTTTGCAATAATTAATTTTCATTATGAAATTCAAATTGAACGCCTGAAGTTTATTGGTTGCAATCCTGGTTGCAAACAATAATCTTCAGACTTAATTCTTCAACGTAACCAACCTGGCTCAAATTTAATACAAATTCAAGAATTAATTATATTAAACCGAATCTAAATTCATGGCTTCAAATTATAATAATGCTGATATATATATATATATATATATATATATATATATATATATATATATATATATATATATATATATATATATATATATATATATATATTAATATATATATATATATATATATATATATATTAATATATATATATATATATATAATTAACCTGACAGTTCTTCCCTATTTTTCTATATATTTACATATAATATTTATGCGCTGTAAATATACATTGAGCACTTTGTTTTAAAAATAAAAAAATATCAATAAGAACACCGGATTATATATCTTACTGTTCTTTCTTTTTTTTTACTATAATATATATATATATATATATATATATATATATACAAATACAGGATTGGTTTATACGGAATAAATTCCAATAACCAACAATTACTATACTTAAAAGAGTGCTCAATACAGAGTAGAGCAGATATAATTATTTATTTAAAAATTATAACATAAATATGTGATAAAATCACTACAAAAATAGCCATTTTGTTCCAACACCTCATTATATATATATATATGTATATAAATTATATATATATTACATAATATTATATATCTTACTGTTCTTTCTTTTTTTACTAGAAATATATATATATATATATATATATATATATATATATATATATATATATATATATATATATATATATATATATATATCTGTATACAGTCGGTTTTCTTTGCATTAAAGGTTCTGGGCTATTCTAATATCCTTCCCGAATGCGTCAATGTTACGGAGAAGTTCAAGTAGTTCTTTCTGGTGTGCTTTGTCTGAAGCTTTTGAATAATCTGTAAAAGATCCTTTTGTTGTTGTCTTGCTATATCTGATATAATTCTGAGCGTAAATACCATATTCCTTGTTCCGGCGTCTTTAACGAACCCTCACTGTTCTTGTGCTATTTCCGGTCTAATTCTGCTGTGTGCTCTATTCACCAGATTTCCGATAAGTTTTGTCATATGGCTCATTAGGTTTATTTTCCGATCATTTCACATGAATTTTAAAATAAATAACTAAATATTTTGTCCAACTTTTTCCCCCGCAGAGAATATTTGTTATTTTCCTTCTACAATTACATGATATTTGGTATCTTGTTATATTGTTTTCAATTATTTGTTCGAGGTTATCCATGCATCTGGAACTAATTCTTATTGAGTTTGTGTGAAATATTTTGCTTAATCTCTCTGATTCATGCAAATGTTTATCAATAAATTTTTTTTCTCTCTGTTTTTTTTCAAAACCTTTTTATTGTCTGGTGGATTAAACATATTTCTGTTTTCTTTTCTGGTTTTGATATATATTGAAATTTATTTAATGCGGTTTCATGTAGTTCTTTTCCTTGGCTAAATCTTTTTTCATCCGAAGAGTTGTCTGCAATACCTGTATTTATAAGTTATACAATTATTTTTAAAGATGGCGGATGGTTCGACAATATGTTTATATTACGGAGGGATTCATCGCCATTTTTTTTCCTTTTACACAGTTTATATGAAAAAAAATCTTTAAAAAAATAATCTATTTAGAATCCCACTTCCTTAACATTATTGGGTATTGGGTATGAAAATAAACTGCAACCGCGTCCAGGGTAAGACGATAAACTACCTCCAGCAGCAAGGCGTCTGATCAGGACGTTTTGAGGAGCTTTTAATTGCTGGTGTTCCTAGGTCCACTCCGACCCGGTGTGGTAGCACCTGTTAGGTTTCCAGCTACGGGCGAATAGTTAACCCCGAAACTGAGGTTAAAATCATTATGAATGTCTAAAAATAGGTTTTAAAACCCAGAAATACTTTGTGAAAAAGCTATTACCACAAATAAATTTTTGAAGAAAAATACTATCACCAGCAATACGTTTTTGAAAAAAAAATATTACTAGCAATACATTACAATACAATTACTAGCTGTACATTTTTTGGGGAAAAATATTACCAGAAATGGATTTTTGACAAAACAAAAATATTACCAGCTGTCGGCATTAAATGACCCATTGAGATTGATATGCCGTAAAACTAAACAAGCCAAACCAAACCAAACCAAACCAAACCAAACCAAACCATGACATTTTTTAACCATTGCTTTCATTAGTCTATCAAAATTATGATCATTTAAAATATTTTTGCAAATCTTAATCCAAAATATTGATAAATCTATTTTAATCCGACATTATTACTTCAACCGTCATTATAGTGAACACATCGTATTTGAAATTGTCGCCTCATAAACAGTGTATATTACGTTTATAGATCGAGAAAACTTCGTAAAGAATATGCAAACAATTCACGATGGCATGCGATTTTGCGTCAGTATAATCATCGACAACCACCAAACAGATCTTTCTCCCCCCATTTCACTCATATGGCTTGGGACAACTCGTGCTCTAATTTTCAGGCACTTTGCAAAGAGGTCGCACTCTGAGACTACTTATCAACATTGATAACATATGGAAGGCATTTTCCTGACAAATCAACTACGGTGAGATTGAAAACGAACGCCTTAACCATTCGATCGTGCGCACGTATGAATATATATATATATATATATATATATATATATATATATATATATATATATATATATATATATATATATATATAGCATAATACATAAACTAGGGGTAAACAAACACATGAATATTTTAAATCTACATAAATATTTTAACAGTTAAAAATATTTTAAGAAATATTTCTTGAGTTATGGTCAAAAAACCTTTTAAACAACATTTAAGACACTATCATCAGTCTTCCGCCAAAAATTCAAACAAAGTTGCATTGCACATCACGTGACATGCGCACGCTTCACGACAAACGCTGTAAACAAACGCTGTAAACAAACACACAAACACAGTTTCTAATTTGATTTCTGAGGAAAGACCTAGGTGGTCTGAAATATTAAATAAATAAATATATACAAAAACACAGAAATAAATTCTTTCATAAAAAAAACACCCAATTTTGTTTCATTCATTTTATCCAGATATTATATATATATATATATATATATATATATATTCTGTTTATTTTTATAGAGATAATTATTTAAGCAAATGTTGTTTATAATAAATTTTCATACGTTATTTGTATGGTTACAATTATATGAGTAAATGCTCTGTTTATAATAAAAAGTATAATTACAATTACAAGTCTGAAATTAATTATCAATTATATTTGTATCTATAAAATAACGTATAAACAGAAAATATATTAAAATAATTGTTGGTCTATTTCATTATTGTTGAGTCTTGACTCATTGTTGAATCTCGCCTATTGCATGGAATAATAATGCAACACAAAATGTACTTAGAACAAGAATGTATTATAACAAGAAAGTGTACACAATAAGTACATATAGTATTTCTGTATATTTCTGGGAAGACGTTCCTGGAGAATGTGTTGACTAGTCGCAGTCGATCAGAGTCTCTAGTTGGATCTCGTGATTCCTCCCTCCCTCGTCTTCCGGTACCAACCACTATTTATATAGTTGGTAGTCACCTATGCAGATTAGGTGGATCCCACCACAACAATTATATATATATATATATATATATATATATATATATATATATATATATATGTACCGTATATTTTGGCAGACTGTTATCATTAAGTCATGTCTCATTAAATAATTTAGATAAGTTTTGTCTACTTATTTTTCATACCATCCTCTCATCTTCATTATAAAACAAGACCCCGATGATGACATTTTCCTGTGTCGAAACTACTGAGAATAAATCAATATAGTAACTTTGATTCTTTCTTTAATAAGGATATTAAGTGGATTGTCCGTGAATACGAGTGGATTATATTAAAAATAATTTAACAAAACTTGTCTAAATTATTTAATGAGACATCCTAATATATATGGCTATGATAAAACATACGTTTACGCACATATAGTTGCACGTACATATATATATTTTTTTATCAGGTCTTATAAAAACAGTACCATCATGTGATATCGCAGAGATACTAAGTATATATTAATAAATATGCATAATATCCTTCGTCGACAGCACGACTTGCAGTTTCATTGCAGAGAATCCTGTAATTTTTCAGTTGCAGAATACACTGCAACACTATATATATATATGTTTGTAGTTATCGTTCATCTGATTATTAGATCGCACGAGAAATTATATAAAAAACTAAATAAAAGCACCTTGTCAGTCGTTTTTAATGAAATGTTCTTGAAAGAAGGATTGCTGCCTAAATACACAAATATATATATATATATATATATATATATATATATATAGTCAATGAAAAGCAACTTCATATTTTATGTATGATGGACTCACCGTCTATCTATAATTGTTACAAGTTCATCATGCATACAATAGGGAGTGAGTTACTTTTCAATCACCATGTATATATATATATATATATATATATATATATATATATATATATATATATATATATATAATAGACATATATATATATGTGTATATATATATATGTATATATATATATATATATATATAAATATATATACTGTTTCCCTGACAAATACAATCTCCAACGGTTTAAGTGTAGCGTCAATCGTCATCTCCAGTTGCCTTGATCTATCCACCTCCCTTCTCCACTTCCTTTCATCTTTCATTCCTATCTGCTCTCGCTCTATATCTTCTGTAACCCCCCCTGCCTTGATCGAGCCTCCGTCCTTCTCTTTCTCCACATCCCTTCCTTTACCACTCCTATCTGCTCTTCCTCCAACCCTTCTGTAACCCCATGCGTGATAGTGGCCACCAGCCTTGCTTGGGGTGATACGCTTAAAAACAAAAAAAAAAAAATATATATATATAAAATAGACATACATATATAACAGACATATATATATATAATAGACATACCGGCCTTTATAAACAGAGCATTTACTTAAATACTTGTATCTATAAAAAGAATCTTAAACATAAAAATGTATTTAAATTATTGTCGGACTTTGTCCATTTCATAATATATATATATATATATATATATATATATATATATATATATATATATATATATATATATATATATGATATGTAACTCCTGATTTTATGTATGGTGGACTCTCCCTTTTATCTATAATTTTTACAAGTTCATCATTCATAAAATAAGTAGTGAGTAACTTTTCAATCACAATATATATATATATATATATATATATATATATATATATATATATATATATATATATATATATATATATATATATATATATCTTTGATAATGGCTTATGTAAGCCAAAAGCTTAGATTGGATTAAAAAATATGTATCAATATTGTGATTTTCTTTCATTGTTTAATGATAATGTTATTAAGCTTATCAGACGATATGAAAAGAACTTATATAAAATATATAGACAACACTTATCTATATTATTTAATGAAACATGTATGAATATATATATATATATATATATATATATATATATATAAAATTGAACATAGAAGTCAACACTTAGAGGCGGCAGTCTGTTTCATGCTAGATGCAATCGTCAGGCCATCTAGCATGAAACAGACTGTCGCCTCTAAGTGTTGACTTCTATGTTCACTTTTATATTTACATACGCTCTATCTCTGATATTGAGCACTTTATCCCATAAATGTAGCACATTTCAAAACTATATTTCTTCATATATATATATGTGTGTGTGTGTGTGTGTGTGTCTGTGTTTGTGTGTGTGTGCGTGTGTGTATGCATGTATGTCATACCTATTCTATATTAAACTGACAACTAAGGCAAATGTAGCCAGTGCTTTGTATTAAATTAGGATGCTTAATGTTGGTAGAGCTACTATTTAGTAAATAATGCAAACAATTAAATTCCTTGTAAAATCTTTACTATAAGTGTGCATGACTGTGTGTGTGTACGGTAGAAATATTCGATGCACAGAAATGTCTATATATTGATGCTGAACGAAGATTGGCTGGCATCAGTACCCTCTTGTCCACAGGTGAAACGCGCCAAAGGAGACGCATAAGTGGTGCACGGAAATCCTTTTCGTAGAGAACACCTTCCCATTGCACTATCGGTGTCATTCAGCCTCACCTTGTGCTTTATTTGCCCTCATAAGGAAACAAACCGATACAATATTCTTCTAGACTGCAATTAAAATATTTTCTCCTGTAACGAATTGAAAATGCAGCACGGGAAGAAATAATTCTCAATTTCTCAAGAAACGCAATTACTTCTCGCAGGAGAAATGCATAATCTTTTGGAATATCGATTTTTTTTTTAATAACGTTAACGAAGGCTTTTATCTAGAAAGATCGATTTCTGACGAGAAATAAACAGAAAAAGATACACAGATTTCCCCACCCATCCATCTAAGATCACACTGGCACGCCCACAGATTTATTACAAACATTTCAACTTCCTTTCTCCATGTTTGTTCGTGTGTTTATATGTCTTCAGACGAACGCAACACATACACGCATGCGCACGAATTCAAAATGCATAACTAACTATAACACCTGTAATAATCCGACATCAGCTTGCTTTTAAACACTAGTAACAGTTTCAATACAATTGGTGCAGCTGCACCTACTTCTTCCTCTTTTTATGTATACCGTGTCACTTCAGGACGTTGGCAATCATGGCTCTCCACAATTTCCTGTTGAGTGTACCCCTTAATAAATTTTGTCATTTTATTATCTCTCCTAAAACTTGCTCCACCATCCATTGGCTCAAGGCTCGCTAATCTATGTGTTGTTTTTCTCTGTCCCTCTTGGCTTCAATCTGCCCTGTGAGTATTTAATTTTCCAAGCTATCTTTCCTCCTTATGTACCCTAAAGATTTCAACTGTCTCTTCTTGATTGTTACGTATGTATAATTTTTGTTTCTATTTTCTATAAATTTTCATCGTTGCTCGCCTATTAGGTCCATGGTATTCTCAGCATCCTTCTGTAGAACAACATTTCTGTTGCTTCAAGTCTCTTCTTCATCAGTGAGGAGGTAGCCTAGCATTCACTCCCATTTAGGCGGACTCCTATTATGTAGCAGTTCAGTATACTTTTGCTTGTTTCTAACGGAGTTTCCTGTTTCTTAATGCTTTGCTTAGCATTTGGAAGGCATCTTTCGTTATCCCGATGCAACTTCGGATTTCAGTGTTACATTTACCGTCCTCAGTTGAAAACGCTTCCCAGATATTTAAGTTTTTCTACTTGTTTGATTTCCGTACTTCCAATTTGTAACTAGTATGTTGGGCTGTTCATTTTGCTAACAACCGTGCATTCTGTCTTCTTGCAACTGAGGTTTAGTCCTTTCTTCTCGCTTTCCTGCACGACCTTTTGTATTCGGAGTTCTGTTTCTATATCTGCCTCCAGCACTGTGTTGTTTGCATATCTTTTGTTGAGGAGATGGTGGCCGCCAATAAATGAATCCTGTTAGAACTTCGAATTCTCTCAAAATCGGCTCGTTGTAGAGGTGAATAGGTGTAAATGAGAAGACTTATTTTGCACCCGTATCTGTTTTGGGTATTTTTCTGATGTCAACGAACATTCGTTTGACACTTTTGTAATTCTCGTTGAAGTAGAGACTTTGTAATCGCAGATAAAACTATTGTGTGCCGTTGAACAATACTTTTGTCAGACGCCTTCGAATATCACTCGCACTGAACTTACTTGCTCGATAATACTCGCTCGAACAGTAATCACCATATACTGATCTGAATAGAGAAATGGTATAGTGAGTAGAGAATAGCGGTCCGTATAGAATAGAGGATAGAGTAGAAATAACGATCCGAATATTAATAGAGGATACACTAGAAATGACGATTCGAATAGTAATAGAGGATAGACTAGAATAGCAGATCCGTATAGGATAGATGAGAGACTAGAAATAGAGATCAATTAGACGTCACGCAACTTCCAATATATACGTTTCGTCTATGGTCACGTGATCCACTTAATTCAATAATGGGATCGCTTCTGTTTGCTCACTGCCATCTATGTTCAAACTCAAATGTCGGCAGCAATACTTTATTCCTACATAACTGGTACTTACTGAACAGGTTTTATATCCCTATGGATGCAGTTTCCCGTCTGTATATGTTCTGGGTTGTTCGAATATCCTTCTCAAATATGTCGCCGTGACTTAGAATTTCCAACAGTTCTTTACGAGCATTTAAATTTCCTTGCACTCTATTTATTCGCATATTTATGTGTCTTCAGACGCATGCAACACGCAAACACGCAGGCGCATGAATTCAAAACTTCGATTTTTTATGTTTATATGTTCTTTTTATGGATACACCATCAGCATGGCCCAGCGTTGCCCGTGCTTGATTAAAAAATCGTACGACTCATACAGCAATCGCTATCCCTTGACTTAAAATATTTTTGCCCTTCCTTGCCTTTAAAGGAGTGCCCTTTTCCGTGCTGATGTTGCTACATGCTTTACTTCTTGCCTATCTCACACTGCGAATTTTTTCTAAGCTCTAAACTAAACATTAAATCTGCTACGAAAAAAAAAAAAAACTAAATAAAATGAACACAAAACGATCAGCTTTAAAAAAGGACACGTAACTGGAAAAACCGAATGAAAAAAGAATGTTAACAACAAATATTTTTTCACACCCAACCCAGTTCTGCGGAATCAGAATCAACGTTGAGTTTAAGCAAGCGAATGAGCCAATTGGAATAAAATGCCATGCAGATTTAAATTTTTCCCACTTGTGACGAATGCAGCTATCGATTTATTTTTGCATGCTAGCATGATAGTTAACATTCGTGTTAGTGAGCTGTTGGCTCTCACGCTGGCCAATAGAATCTTCCTGCCTATTCGTGGCAGCCAGTTATAGGCCCTCACTCTGGCCAGTAGAAAATGGCCACAAACTACATGAAAACTGCCGTAGAAGCATGAACAAATCTATTATTTCCACTATCGATGGGACTTGGGAAATGCAAAGTCGGTTTTGGCCTTCCCACTAACTTGGAGCATGTGCATGTAAATGTTGGTTCAAATCCGTCGAAAGTTGCGGCTGTGCATTCGTTACACACACACACACATCCTGCATTTTATAGATAGAGATATATTTAAGTAAATGCTTTGTTTATAATAAACAGTATTAACAACATTTATCGGCCTGAATGTCCGAGAAATTTTCATAGAAAATATGCGCCCATTTAATAATATATATATATATATATATATATATATATATATATATATATATATATATATATATAAAAGTGAACAAGGAAGTCAACACTTAGAGGCAACAGTCTGTTTCATGCTAGATTTCGTGGCCTGACGATTGCATCTAGCATGAAACAGACTGTCGCCCCTAAGTGTTGACTTCTATGTTTACTTTTATATTTGCACACGCTCTATCTTTGATATTGAGCACTTTATCCCATAAATATAGCACACTTTAAAACTATATTTCTTCATATATATATATACATATATATATATTTATATATATATATATATATATATATATATATATATATGTGTGTGTGTGTGTGTGTGTGTGTGTGTGTAATTTGGCAGCAACTTTTCTTTTAAACATGTTAAAAAGTCTCATTAGAATATATGAGAAAATTCAAAAGAGAATATGCAGGAATATATATATATATATATATATATATATATATATATATATATATATATATATATATATATATATATATATATTTAAACGCTGTTACACGTCTGTGTGAAGTCCAACATGAAGGATATCTAGGTTGTATATTTTTTCCAGAATTAAATAGCAATTTATATTTCTGATTTTTGAATTTTTCATTTTGTATAAAACTATATGTGAATGGTCAAAAATTGTGGAAATCATATTTTTAAATCCCTAGGTGACTTTTGGGGTACTCTGTATAAGTAAGAGCAATCAATGCAAATATATCCAATTCGCATTTTGCGCAGACAATATATAAATTTCAATTATTGACTCCCCACGTGATTTATTCGCTGTCGTTGAGTTTATATTTTCCATTTACAATAAAGCATTGACATGGTTCCATCTTTGATCTTCTCAATAATTTTGCGACGAGCGCTCTTTTCTCGAGATTCTGTCGATAACTGTTGAATTGAAGAATAGAAGGAGGAAAAGAACCAAATCTTTCGGACGATAAAAATCGCATTGCCGTTTACGTGTTTCAATAAGCACCGGTTCTTATCTTCAACTATGATAGCTATTGCCTCGGTCTAAGTTTCTCTGTTTCAGGTGACAAGACAAAACGGATTAGATCGTCTATCTTTTAAAGCAGAAACCCGACAATCAAAATAAAACAAATAGCGGAAATAAAGAACGTATTTCGCACTGGACATCTCTTGCAATTTGTTTGGCTGATCAGGAATATTTTTTTTTCTTACGTGCTCTGCATTTTATCTGATTACATTCTGAAAAGACTCGGTCAATTTACAACATTATCCAAAACAAACAGACAAAAAACAAAACAAAAAACAAAAAAAATAGAAAATAAAAACGTCGGGTTACGAATTTCCGGTAGGCAAACTCATCCTTTAGAGATATTAACATGTTAAAACGATTACGCATGCGAAAGATTTTATTACCTGGTGTCAACACGTAAGTGAATAAACGGAGGTTTTCGCTCATGGTCCAGTGTTGAATCGGCTAATGCCATTTGGAAAGTATTGGTACAAAGGGGAAAAAGGTTGATGCCAGAAATCAATATTTTGAACGCGTTCTACACAGGGTCTTTTCTTTTAAACAGTCATAAATATATGAAGGTTTTCACATAAAAGCTCTCTTTACATATATATATATATATATATATATATATATATATATATATATATATATATATAACGTATTATATTAGGCAGCTTATATTTTATGTCATAAAGAGATAATCATACATTGAATCAATTAGCAACATTAATGCAATTAATGGCGAAATCTCGCTATTAATTGCAATTATGTTGCTAACTGATTCAATGTATGATTATCTCTTTTTAATATATATATATATATATATATATATATATATATATATATTATAAAGAGATAATCATACATTGAATATATATATATATATATATATTATAAAGAGATAATCATACATTGAACCAATTAGCAACATAATTACAATTAATAGCGAGATTTCGCCATTAATTGCATTAATGTTGCTAATTGATTCAATGTATATATATATATATATATATATATATATATATATATATATATATATATATATATATATATATATATATATATATATATATATATATATATATATATATAGTCTGGACGTATAGCCGAGTGGTTAGAACGTTTGCATTCTGATAATGAGACCGGGGTTCACCATGGTTGTGACTTCCTGATGTTATAGGACTGATGAGGTCGATCCCAGCGTGTAGCATCTTTGGAAAGTGCCTGAAAACCATACCTCGGATTGTGAGTGCAATTGGGTAGACGGATCGTGCTGACCTTGTTCAAATTTTTGATCATGCTAGATAACACGCCTTTTCCCAGAAACTGTAACTAAGGTCTGCTCAGCATGGTTGCAGTATAAACCATAGGTGAGCTATGTGGGTGTTGAATAAACGCAAATGCGCCTGAGCAAGGGTCTGCAATAGGGATTGGCTTTCCGAAGTGTGTTGTTTGTGTACAGAAAGTCAGTATCTCCATCAGATTTTCTATTGGAATACTGGCCCGTTCTTCTAGGGATGAGTCAGAGGCCAATCTGTCTCTACTGAGAGTGTTTCGTGTATACCTTGATGAACAAACTCACAATGTCCAAGCTCACCATCTCTTTCGGAATTATATCACGCATATGTCGACACGAGGAGAGATTAGGAATGGGTTCCCCATTATCACCAGCAATGGCAAATATATACATGGAATACTTTGAGGAAATGGCTTTAGAATCTATATCTCTAAATCCAACTCTATAGTTAAGGTACGTAGATCACACCTTCTTAATCTGGTCACACCAGGAAGATGTTCAGGTTCTACTGGACCATGTGAACTCAATAAGACCTTCGATACAGTTCACGATGGAGAAAGAAAGTAACAACACACTCCCATTCCTGGATGTTTTAATATCTCGAACAGAGCATGGGTTCAAGACATTCGTATACCGTAAATCGACATTCACCGGACAGTACCTCAATTACAACTCCCACCAGCCATACAGCGTAAAGAAAAGGATCGTCTGGTGCTTACATCATCGAGCAAAAGTCATAAGCGGCGGCCCAGAGACATTAGATAAAGAATTAGTCAGTATAAGTAGTATCCTGCAACGTAGCAACTACCCTGGGAACATAGAAGCAGCTCCAAAAAACTGGGATAGGCGGACAGAAGAAAAGGAGAACAACACTCAGAAAACAGTCTGCCTGCCTTATGTGATGGGGTTATCAGAGAAAATACAAAGGATCTGCGGTTCATATAACATCAGGACAAACTTCAAAAGTGGGACGTCACTTCGAACATATCTCTCCCGAGTAAAACCTCCCCAATAGAAGAGAACATGACTAAATACTGTGTGTACTCTATCCCGTGCAGTTGCAGAAAAAAATATAAAGGGGAGACAGACCGCTCCCTTAAGGTGAGGTTGCAAGAACACCAGAAAGCTGTAACACGAGGGGAAGTGGAAAAATCAGTCATGGCTGACCACATATAGAGAGAAAAGGGGGATCACCGCCCTCTGTGGGATCAGATTGATATCATAGACAAAGAACATCATTGGAAAATTCGTAAAATTAAGAAATCAGCACATATGCTAGGCTACAAAAATCTTCTGAGCCGACCAAGCATAGAAATGAATACAATAAGGGAACCAGTAATAAGGAGTGCCAGAGAAAAGCGATAATAACAACAGAAATTGCAATATGAGCTCTGGTAAAAACATGTAAGGATAACCACAAAACTGCAATATGATCACTGGTAAAAAACGGTTGCTGAAGAGATTAGGTTTATAATACCCAGAAATTCATACACTGATGTCCTCAAGGACACATGGTTAGACAGTGACAGGACCCAAAGAGTGTGAGTTCAATACCTGGTTAACGCAGTGCAGAACTTTCAGAGGGGAATTAACAGGAGATAACTGACATCCATTAAACATGGCACGTGGAACTAGATCAGTGAGCGAAATAAAGGGTTCAGTTCGACATTCCAACCACCTGAAGAAGGCCGAAACGTTGTGATAAACATGGCGACAATGATGAGGACAATAGTCCGAATAATGTAAATAGTGTACATAATACCTCATCTCAGAAATATAGACAGATACTGATAACTTTGTTCTCTACAAAAGTTATTTACCCCCAGTATTTTCCCTATTTACTTTTCCCCAAGCGGTTAATCCAAAGTTTTTTCTAATGTCGCCGAACATTCGTTGCCACTTTTGTAATATCAACGAACAATCGTTGCCACTTTTGTAATGTCAACGAATACCCGTTGTCACTTTACTAATGCTCGTTGTAGTAGAGACTTTGTAATCGCAGTTTCAACTATAGTAACGCTGTTGAATGTTACTGGTGTCAGACGCCTTCGAATAACACTCGTATACAATAGTATTTGCTCGATAATACTCGATCTGAAGTAAAAACCAAATAGTGATCCGAATATTAATCCGTATAGTGATCAGTATAGACAATAGTGTAGAGAAGAGAATAGCGATCCGTATAGTAATAGAGAATAGAACAGAAATGGTGATCAATTAGACGCTACGCTAATTCCCATATATACATTTCCTTTGCCATCACGTGATCTACTTATTCAAAATGGGATCACCTGTGATTGTTATCTGGTGATCTCTGTTCAAACTCCAGTGTCGGCAGCAACGTTTTATTCCTGTACAACAAAATTATTCCTGGTTTGGATTAGTTTATTTTGTTTTACGGCATATCAACCCTGAATAGGTTATTCACTGCCGACAAGATGGTTAGGATCGGTTCCTATGGATAGAATATGTATTTTTTTGTAATAAATCAGTTTCTAGATCAAGTTTCATAGACGTTTGTATTGCTTTTAATATTGTTCCAAAATATACTGCCGTTATTTTTCACTATATAAATATATAGTGCTTTGGCCCCACTATAAGGTTTAACAATTTACCCATAGCTGGAAACCTATCAGGTGCTACCACTCCGGTTCAGACTGGATTTGTGAACAACAATTAAGAGGTGGTTCCACGTTTTTAAAAACCTTTCGATAAGAGGCCTTACTGCCGGATGTAGTTTATCGTCACACCCGGGCCACCGTCATTCTGGATGACAATACAAAACGAAGCACACAAAATTTACTAAAGTTAAACTAACAGTTTTAAATAAATCAAAACTTTTTCATTCAATTTTAGTATTACTCGTTATACAATGTATAAACTTAGAAGCCAAATGTCGTGTGAAATCTGAAAATTGGGACAAATAAAACTTTGAGACTATATACGTAGCTTGGATTCGTACAGAAATGGGTTTTATAAATAAATAAAAAAAGAAGAAAGGAAGGAAGACAAGGTAAAAATTTGTTTTAAGAAACGATCTATCTCACAGCGTCTTATAAACAGGAATCACCTAAGCGTGAGAAGCGAGTGTTATTTTCTAATATTTTTCAGTGGCAGTAGTTTCAATTAGGCGACGGTGCCATTACCTCCACAAAAAGACGGCAAATATGATTGGAATATTTCTGTGTTAAGTAGAGACGAAACATTGCCAACGAAACCCAAGTACATGTGACACTCTTGATATATTTATATATATATATATATATATATATATATATATATATATATATATATATATGTTGTCATGCACAGACAGACTGTTTCGCTGTATCACAGTGTGATTAGACATCCAGTTGCCTCTAGCTAGGATTGAAACCCGACTGAACTGGTGTTAGTCGGGGATTCCACCACTAAGCCGTTGGCGCACGGTATGGATGAAGGTGAGTATAAGCGTATTTATTTGTAGATAAACCGACAGTGACTGATAGAACTCGATTCGATTTACTGAAGTGTATTGCATTACTAGCCGTAATAATCACTGTTTACAAACCCATACTTCCTCCCCAGAGAGCTCAACCGAAATAAATATTTCAGGAGCATAAGAGTTGAATCAGACCACGAAATATTAGTATTAAAAACTGAGCAATAAACGTGTAAGAAAATAAAATGAAAAATAAAATGTAGAGCTTTTAACTTTAAAAATCAGCAGATCAGTTGAATCCGTTATCTTGGTTTCAACCTTACGGTCTACTCAGGCGATTTTTTATCAAATGACCTCTTAACGCTTTATTAAAAATAAATATAAAGAACGCTGCGTTATTATTTTCATAAATAAATAAACAAATGCACGATGTTGTGTGTAATAGAAAAAACAATGTAAAGTCACTCTCCCCTCGGAAAACTCCTCCGCTACACTATTTACATTATTCGGACTATTGTCTTCATCTTTGTCGCCATATTTATTACAACGTTTCGGCCGTTGTAGGCTCCGGCCTTCTTCAGGCGGTTGGAATATGGCGACAAATATGAGGACAATAATCCGAATAATGAAAATAGTGTACATAATACCTCATCTCAGAAATATAGACAAAACTTCTCTGCTATTGAAAAGACACAGAGATGCCTGTTTGACATCATTCGTGAAGGAAAAACCGTATTGGGTAAGAGTATTATTGCCACGCGAAACTAAAATTGAGTTGTTTGGACGTAATTCTAGAAATTATGTATGGAGGAATGATCACGATGCCTTCAAACAAAAGAACACAGTTGCAACAGCTATGGCAGCATCATGATTGAGGACGTTTTTCGGCAAAGGATAGTGGCAACGTGTCAGTAATAGATGGTAGAATAAATCCCGAAGAATATCAAAATATTTTGGAAGCAATTTTAATGATTTCCTTGGTAAATCTTGAACTTCCTCCGAGCTGGATCTTCCAGGAAGATAATGGTCCTAAGTCTACTGCAAAATCTACGAAGAAATGGCTTACTAAAAATAATGTCAATCCTCAGATGTAAAACCCAATGGAGAATCTGTGGCGTTCTTTGAAAATTCAAATCCAATCGAGAGCTCCAACAAAGATCCCTGACCTGAAGACTATATGCGAAGAAGAATGGTAAAAAAATACCAACTACAAAATAACTGAGATCTCCAAGAAGAGGTTGGTTGTTGTAGTCGCGAATAATGGCTATTCCACAAAGTATTAAATGAAGACTATGTATTGTTTTGTATTGTACGCATACTTCTTTCACCACTTCAAATGGTTAAATGGGATTTATTTCTATTAAATCATTTTTTTCTATTTTCTATGCATATTTAGTTATTATGCATCTGTGTACAGTTAATTATATGAAAAGGATGTTTATGCATTAGTTGGAAATAAAATAAATTATAATTTGTATGTGTGCAAATATTTGTTTCCCCCAATATATATATATATATATATATATATATATATATATATATATAACTGTATTCTCTCCCTCTCTGTGTGTATATATATAATTTAGTTCTTGAAAATACATTTCAATTGAGCACTGTTGAGTGATAAGCTAATTCTATAAACAACAGCCACCTGCACTAATGCAAAGCTCTTCAGTAAAATGAATGGAGCACTTTGGCTGATTGGCATTTGTTTACCTTTGTAAAAACAATACGCTATAGTTAGTTGTGTAACTCTACCGACTGAAGATAACTCTGGCTGACACCAAATTAGTTGTGTTTCAATCCTGGCTTGAGGCATTCGAAAGTCTAGTCGCACTGAGGAGCTGTGATACAGCGAAACAGTACTGTCTGTGAATGACACACACACATATATATATATATATATATATATATATATATATATATATATATATATATATATATATATATATATCCCTATCAATATATCACTATGTATATGCATGTCTCTCTTTCTATGTATATATATCACTATAGATATGTATATACATGTCTCTATCTATCTATCTCTCTATATATACATGCCTCTCTGTATATACATACAAACACACATATATGTATAGATAGGGAGATATCACAATATATATGTATATACATGTAGATCTCTCTCCATTTCTATATATTCATATCACTATATATATATATATACATACATGTCTGTCTCTCTTTCTCTCTCTCGTATATATGAATATGAATTATTTTAAGATATCAAAACATGTTAAAATCGCTACACAATTACAATTATTTTTCGACACCATAAATGTATCTCCTCAAGCGAAGTTAAACAACTATCAAACATATACCGTCATCGGTTGAACGTAAGATAACCAACAACTCATCCGACAAAGTTAGGTTTGATAAATACAGCAGTGTTTATAATACTGCTTTAAAAACTAATGGTTACAAGTCCGCTGAAATCAAGTATAGAACATATGATAATATTGATCTAAGGAAAAAGAATAGGAAATCATTTAGTACACCCCCCATTTAACCAATTGGTCAGTACTAAGGTAGGTCAGAAGTTCCTCAATTTAATTGATATACACTTCTCTAAAAGTAAAACACTTAGTAATATATTTAACAGAAACACATTAAAACTAAGTTATAGCTGCACCGATAATCTTGAGAAGATTATAAAGAAGCATAATAATAAAATTTTAAATCAATTTAAAAATTTGGATAATAATACACATTACAAGATAAATGCTGTTAATAATATTAACCAATGTAATTGCAACTATTCTAACGAATGTTCATTACGAAACCAATTTTTAACCACATCTCTTGTTTATCTAAGCACTATTTCTACAATAGAGAATCCGACTGTTGAAAAAATTTATATTGGTAGTACTAAGAATTCTTTTAAGACTAGGTGGTATCACCATGTCTTATCCTTTACCAATAGTACTTATGAAAGTAGCACATTTCTTTCTAAATATTTTTTAATTTAAAAGAAGCTAAATGGAAAATTTGAAAAAGAAAACTAGAACATGTAGATCTTTAAATTCGCCCTGTTTTCTTTGTGGTTCTTTCCAGCAGTGCTTGCAACACAGCACTACGTTCATTATTTGTCAATTCGGGCTTCTTGCAATTTCGTTTAGCATTTCTGCTAATTGGCTTCTCTTCTTCCATCATAATCTCTTGCCAGCGGGTGGTCTGAAAAAAAAAATACAATTTTAATGTGGTGAAAAAGTGACATAATTTGCGCTTCAAATTAATCTACCTGAATAAGCTAATAAGCTAATATAAATACTTGAGGAACATCAATGATAACCTGTTAATGTAAACGGCAAAGAATTCAACTAAGAATTAGTATATTCCACAGATTTCCGGCTATGGAACAACTATTTCGGAAGAGAGGGAGTAATATTTATCTCTACTATGCATTGAGCCCTCTTTTAAATTAAACGTTATGTACAGTGGAATCATACTACATTTGTTCTCATTTTACATATATATATATATATATATATATATATATATATATATATATATATGATAGAAATTGTTAGGAGGATTTGATAAGTATAATTAAGTAATTCATTGAATCTGAAAGAAACCTCAACAGAATGCAGAAAGCACTGGACGTTTGCTTGATAACTCAACTCAACTGTCAGGGTTTCAATTCTCGGTAGTGGATGCGCACTGCTGATGAATCCCAAATATAGGATGAAAGGGCCGTCCAGTCCTTTCTGTATTCTGTTGAGGTTTCTTTCAGACTCAATGAATTACTTATATATATATATATATATATATATATATATATATATATATATATATATATATATATATGTGTGTGTATATGTATATATATATATATATATATATATATATATATATATATATATATATATATATATATATATGTGTGTGTGTGTGTGTGAACGCACGTGCGTGCGTGTGTGTGTGCGTGTATTAAAAATAAGTAGGTCAGTTGAAACCGCTACTTTGGTAGCATCAAGGTATCCTCACGCGATTTTTGTCAAATAGCCTCTTAGCGCTTTATTTATTTATTTGTTTAAAAAATCTATTGAAGAAGGAAGGAGGAGAAGAGAAAGAAGGGGGAAGAGAAGAAAAGCAAGAGTATTGTAAATGTATCGGTGGGGGTTAATTGAAATATGCATAAGTTTTTTTTTTATCCAGCCTCATATGTGCTTAAGAGGAATTTTCTAATTTGCAAGCAAGGACGTAAAACTTTGGGTTTCTGGTTTAAAAGTTTCTTTGGATCCGGAAATGTCATAATAAAGTTAAAAGCTGTACATGTTATTTTTATTTTATTTTTTCACACGTGTAGTGAGCACTTTTTAATACTACTGTTTCCTGGTCTGATTCAACTCTGACCATTAACCTTTTATGTATTATATATATATAATAAAAAAAAAAAAGTATGTATCAATATTGTGATTTTCTTTCATTGTTTAATGATAATGTTATTAAGATTATCAGACTATATGAAAAAAACTTACATAAAATATATAGACAACACTTATCTATATTATTTAATGAAACATATATATATATATATATATATATATATAGCGAGAGGGAGAGAGAGAGAGAGATAGACCTTTCATCACTATCTCTCTCTTTACATACATACACTCATAGGGTGCCCCGAAAATGTACTCATTCTTTAAATGATAAATTAGGTATTTGACTTGCAAACAGCATTAACAGTTCAAATTAAAAAAAATATTAATGTTTATTGATTTACAAATCAGATTAACGGTTTCAGTTAAATAGTAATTGAAATTAAGTGAACCTGAAAAATGGAAAATATTCAACAAATTATTGGAAGTCAAACGGTGAGTGCGTTTTAGGGGATACCTTATATTTCCTAAAAGGTCTTCCATCTTAAAATCATGAAAGCATCTGAGAACCAGGCACGCTATTATATCAATTAAGGTAATTATTATAAATGACATCACCGTTCTTTCCACTGCAAGTGAACTTCACCAAATGATTTGACAGAAAGTCGTTATCGCATCATTTGTAAGCCTCAACGTCTATAAAGCGACACACATTTACACTTATTGATTTTCAGGTGCGACTCTGCATGCAATATTTTTGATAATTCTGTCTTTGAGGAGAGAAATGATATTTAAGGAATATTTATTAGATTATTAATATTATATTTCAAATCTCTCTTCACGGGTTAAATACTTAGTGCGATGGATAAATTGAAGCAATTTTATATATATATTTATATATGTCGATTTGCTCGTTATTTAAAATATTTTTTTATAAATTAAAAAAAATCATCTCACCACAAGCAAAGCAGTAAAACCTCTTAGGGACAAGGGTAATTATTTTAAGAATATTTATTGGTTGGTTGGTTTGGTTGTGTTGTTTTATGGCATATCAACCTTAGTGGGTCATTTAATGCCATCAAAATTTTTGAAATAGGTACATAACGAGAGTTTGGTAAAAAGGTGTGTATGTAAACATATATATTTGAACCATTTTTCAATTACTTATATTTTTGAGTACAATCACATGTATTGCTGGTAATTTTTTTTTTCAAAACTTAATTTCTGGTAATAATTTTTAAAAAAGTATTTCTGGTATTAAAACCTATCTTTACACTTTTATAATGCTTTTTACCTCAGTTTTGGAGTTAACTACTTTCCCATAGCTGGGACCCTAACTGATGCTACTACCCCGGGTCAGGGTGAACCTGGAAACACCAGCAATTAAGAGGTGGTTCCACGCTCCTCAAAACTACCTTATCAGAGGCCTTGCAGTTGGACGTAGTTTATTGTCTTACCCTGGACATTTTATCATCATACCATGGACGTCCCTTTGGGAGGTCTTACCCCTCTGAAGAGGTGCAGTCAGAGTATTCTACAGCCACAGCGGACAGGGCGGAATAATTATTGGATTATTAATATTATATTTGAAATGTCTCTTCACGGGTTAAATTCAGGGTGCGATGGATAAATTGAAGCAATTTTTTTATTTTTAACTTCGCATTTGAGCATTGTTTGTTTTTGATTTTGTCGACTGCACACGATAGTAGGGTCAGTTGGGCACCATATATGAGACAAAATCACAATGACGCAATTCACTGCACCAGAAATTTAGAAACGGTATACAATACTGCTTCGCGTTCACGCTGGAAACTCCGATACGAACATTTCAGAGTTTGGGTGTCAATCTGAAGAAAGAGCAGAGGATTCTAAAAAAAAAGTTGGATGAGTCTAATAGTGATTACGAAAGTGTTTGAAGTGATCACTAATGATGACAACCTTATGCCTCCGTTCATTTTAACACAGAGCCTCAAACACAACACGGAGACCGACATCAAGTGTCTTGACAAGGTAGGGCAGCCCTGGGTCAAGCGACTGGCTGGTAGAAGAACCTATGTCTGCCAATAGGAATCGGTATCATGCCACACAAACAGGAGAACGCAGTCATGACTATCAGACAATTTCTGCGACCACATCATATCTTACATTAACAGTTTAAATTTAAAAAAATATTAATGTTTATTTATTTACAAATCAGATTAAAGGTTTCAGTTAAATAGTAATTGAAATTAAGTGAACCTGAAAAATGGAAAATATTCAACAAATCATTGGAAGTCAAACAGTGAGTGCATTTTAGGGGACACTTTATATTTCTAAAGGGCCATTCATCTTAAAATCGTCAAAGGATCTCAGAACCAGGTACGCCATTGTATCAAATATTAAAAACAAGGTGCGATGGATAAATTAAAGCAATTTTATATTGTTAACTTCGAACCTGAGCGTTGTTTGTTTTTGATTTTGTCGACTGCACACGATAGTAGGGTCAGTTGGGCACCATATATGCGACAAAAGCACCATGACGCAATTCACTGCGCCAGAAATTTAGAAACGGTATACTGTACTGCTTCGCGTTCGTGCCAACCTTATGCCTCCATTCATCTTAACACAGAGCATCAAACTCAACACAGAGACCGACATCAAGTGTCTTGAGAAGTTAGTGCTGCCCTGGGTCAAGAGAGTGGCTGGCAGAAGTAACTATGTCTGCCAACAGGAACATGTACGATGCCACACAAACAGGAGAATCCAGTCAAGGCTATCAAACAATTTCTGCGACAACATCACATCTTACATCGGGCCATCTAACTCTCCTGATTGCAAACGTCTTGGTTATTTTGCATGTGGCACAGTTGAGCGACAGACCAACAAAACTCCTTGTATCATCAAAGATGAACTGAAGGTAAGAATTCTGCCAGCATTCACTAACTTAAACAAGGAGACCGTCCAGAAGAGTTGCAGCAGATTTCGAAGTCGTCTGGAGGTTGTGGTTAAAACCAATGCCCATTTTATTGAATCTTTGTGTAATTTTGGTAAGAATATCTCTGAAAATGAAATGTCAGTGTTTTTTTTTTCATTTTTACTTTATTTAGACGACAAAATCAGGGGTTATTTTCTTATCAAAACGATCAGAGTGAGTTTTCCAAGATGCCGTACATTCGTAATCATAATTAGACTCATCTGACTCTTTGCAAATCTTCTGCACTCTCCTCAGTGTGACACTCGATCACTATGAAATGTTCTTATTAGAGCTTGTGGGACGAATGCCAAACAGTACACCAAGTCGTTTCCAAATTTCTGTCGCAGTGCATTCCGTCATGGTGCCCCTCTACAGTGTGCAGTCGACAAAGACAAAATGCGCATTTGCCAAATTAAAATTATAAAATGATAACAATTTACCCATCGCACCCTATATAGATATTCATTTTTTGTTTAAACATTGCACCCCAGGCAAGGCGATAATTCCACTCGGATGCAGAATTTACACGGGTTGAAAGAGATTGAGAAGAATTTAGTGAGACGTGATGAAACGACAATATGGGAACATGGTTCAAGAAAAGAGAAGATAGCGATTGACATCGCATTGAAATTTTTGAAGATTGTAGTTGACCGGGAAGCAAGAAATCAGAAGGGATTTTCATAGATGAGACGTGCTAGAAAAAAAAAACCCTGTTACAATAAAAGTGGCAGTTGCATATAGCTAGCTCAACACTAAAATATTGAGACCTACTTGCCAATGTATTATCAAGCTTTGGGCACGTCGAGACGGTGTAATAGTTAGTAAGCTTGTCTCGCTATATCAATTACGACTGAGCAGTGAGTTCGATCCTCACTGCGGGCCACCTACTTTAGGCCTTGTGCCACATCTAAGCAATGCTTGGAAAATCATTATTGGGCACCTCAAAGTGGTGTAATGGTCAGCAAGCTTGTCTAGCTAGAACATTTACGACTGAGCAGTGAGTTCGATACTCACTCGGTGCTCCCTACTTTCGGCCTTGTATAAACCCATGGATTCCTCATCTTGTTCCTTCTTACGCTCACACAACACCACACGGGAACTCTTTGAGTGAATCTTGAACCTTGTATCGGGGGAAGATTATTTTAAATAAATTCCTTCTCTACGTTTTGTGTTAATTAGACTTGTCTCTCTTATCTCAAGCTGTAGCTAGTCTAGGAGAAGTATAAGTTTAATGTCAAGATTAAACGGCAAACCACTCTACTGTCTTTCTCAAAATGTCCTGGTTATATTCCCAGATAATAAAGAAATGGAATGTGTGTAGAGTCATTATCTTCAATGTCTTGAAGAAGCAAAATAAAACGACTCCAATCTTTATTTTATACAACAGATTTATTTTATACTCCAGCAGTTTCAAAATTTCCAATTTTAAAACGAATGCGTAGATGATTTTAACTAGCATAGACCTAAGTATATACTTCTCCCGCTCGGGGCGCTTCGTGGTGGTGTAATGGTTAGCAAGCTTGTCTCGCAAGAACAATCCTCACTGGGTGCCCCCCTACTTTAGGCCTTGGGCCACGCTTGGAAAATCGTTATATTTCTCCCGATCTCAAGTAGAATTCGTATATACCACCTTTCGCTAAATATCCTTAGAAATGTTCGGTTCATTCTATCGCTCTCGGACGAACTTGACTGTCTGCCCTCTTAAACTTTACCAGAGACAATTTTTTTTTAATCATTTCACTACAAGCGAGACAATAAAGCCACTAAGATGCAAGGTATTTATGAGTGTTTGATAATATGAGAAGAAAAAACTACTAACCCTTTGCGCCCTGACCACCACTTTACCGGTGGTAGATAAAAATAACTTAATGCCCAGCCACCGGTTGAACGGCGAGTAAAAGCTTGCGTCGTGTTTTTCTATTCTTGTGCATCAAGAGAAGCATCACCTGCTGGGTAGACCGGCACACAAAGAAAGAATTCTGGCGATAAAGTGAAGGCATGCAATCATAATCTCTCTCTCTCTCTCTCTCTCTGCTAAGTATAATGCTTATATATTTTGTAACTATTTTTATATCTATCGTGAAACATTACATACCAAATTTTTTGCGAATTTTGACTCAGGGAGCTCAGGCAGAAAGGTTAAAATTATTCAGGAACGCAGGGATCAAACGGTTAAGTAGAGAGAGAAAAATAAAAGAACAAGTAATAAGACATAGGATAACTTTTTGATGATTAAAGCAAGAAGCTGGAAGAGAGTTCCGCAAATAAGAAGTGCGATAGAACATACGGTTACATCTAGTCAAATATAGGAAAGTTCATCAGAAGCATTATCATGAACATATACAGTGCTGTTCAATAAAAGTGACTCACCTGATCTTTTTTTTTACTAAATGTTCTCTTCTCCGATGAAACGAAAGTTGAGCTAAATTCAAAAAGATAAACGATCTAAAATCCGAAGAAGAAGCTTTGAAAGCTCTTTGAATTTAGCAGTAAGTACTGTCAAGCATCCGTTAAGTATAATATTCTGGGGATGCTTTTCTTTTCATGGAACTGGTTTCTTAAAACCTATTGAAAAGACCCTCAGAAACGAGCAGTACAAGAGAATTTTAGAGTCTTGTCTGCTCCCTTCTGCTGAAAGGGTGCAAATCGACCCCACCAAGCTCATTTTTTATGCAGGATAATGCTCCCTGTCACAAATCAAAATTGATGAAGGAATACTTTGATGAGAAGCAGCTGAGTGTTATGACATGGCCGCTATCTACACTCATAAGCTTCCTATTCTTCTATCTTCACCACACTCCTCTATTCAGTAACCGTCTCCGAAGTGGGGCTCTGACATCATGTTTTATCGTAGAAAAAAAACGTACATTTTACATATTCTTAAAAAAAAAACTAGAAATACCCGTGAAAATTTCACGGTTTTCTTATTTGAATTTTCTGATAAATCTTATTTCTTAAGTTAATGATTGAATAAGCTCATGGCGAATTCTACGACAATAAAATATCCGTAAAAATCCCCCTATTAGTAGTGTTACTGGTAAGTAGAGTTACTGGTAAGTCTTTCCGTATTTTCACGCGATCAAAACGGAATAGTCAATTATTCATGGGGTATTGGCAGGAGAAGTTAACTACTACTAGTTCCCCATCTTTCTTGCTTTCATCTTCTCACTGAAACCAAGTGGCTTCGCTGATATGTCTTTTCCGTCTTTCCACACAATGAAAACGGAATAGTCAATTATTCATGGGGTATTGCCAGGAAAAGTTAAATACTTCTAGCTTCCCATCTTTCTTGCTTTCATCTTCTCACTGAAACCAAGTGGCTTCGCTGATATGTCTTTTCCGTCTTTCCACACAATGAAAACGGAATAGTCAATTATTCATGGGGTATTGCCAGGAAAAGTTAAATACTTCTAGCTTCCCATCTTTCTTGCTTTCATCTTCTCACTGAAACCAAGTGGCTTCGCTGATATGTCTTTTCCGTCTTTCCACACAATGAAAACGGAATAGTCAATTATTCATGGGGTATTGCCAGGAAAAGTTAAATACTTCTAGCTTCCCATCTTTCTTGCTTTCATCTTCTCACTGAAACCAAGTGGCTTCGCTGATATGTCTTTTCCGTCTTTACATACAATCCAAACGGAATTGTCCTATTATGATGTATTTACAAGTATGTTCGTATCGTACGTACATTCCAACTAAGGGAGCGAGTAGTAGAATTATTATAAATCGTATAAAAACGAACTTTCGAATATCTTTGTGACCGATCTCTTTATAAAGGAATTTTTGCGAATAGTCTAGGATAATAATTTCCTATGATATATATGATTAAATTTCCTGTATCTTCATAACGTGAATCTTCCCATCTTATATAATGAATCGATTCAATTTCGTATCGACCAATCGATAACATTATGTTTGTCCTCTTTGTATTGTTTGCAAGAATAGGAAGACTTCTTTGGACGGAGAGAAATTTCCAAAACTGTTTTCTCTTCAACGGAAATGTAATTTTCTCAAACTTCCTGCCGAGAGAATTCAAAGAATTCTTTTCAGACAGCTACTGGTGATTAAACAACTGATTTACACTTTGCTAATGTCCCAACGGATATTCTCATGACACAATTCTGTCTAGTCTTTCCGTTGTTTTAGCTGGCAGGAGAAAGACATATTTCTTCTTCATATTCGGTCGCTATCATATTTTTGCAACCCCCGCTCGCCACAAAATATCATATATTTGCATCACGTGCATTAAAATTTGTATTATTCGTTTTCTATGTGCCGTCTCCCTTCAGGACGTTGGCGCTCATGGCTCTCCACAATTTTCTGTTCTTTTTAGATCTTAATAGATTTTGTCTTGAAACTCGTTCGATTTACACAAACTCGTAAGGTAGGTTATGCGTTGTTATTCTAGGTTCTGCTTGCTTTCAATTTGTCTTGTGAGTATCAAATTCTCCACGCGTTCTTTCCTCAGTATGAGCCCTAGAAATGTTAACACTTTCTTCAGGAATCGAATTCAACTGATGGCTTCAGCAGGTGTGAAAAAAACAAACTTGGAGAGGTGGTTTAAAAGGGAAAAAACTGGTACTGAGATACCCGGAAGAGACACAGCATATTTCTCCCGTATTGCAATTGTAAGGAAGAAGCTTCACTGAGAATGTTGTTTTCGTATGTATCCTCCTTATCCTCAACATCTTTACATTATTCTCCCTCTTCGTACATTCGTACCACACACCTAATTCAGTCACCTTCTACTATGAGTGGCTCTTGAGCCTTGTACTGAGTGAACTATACAGATATCCCTACTAAAGAGATTTGAATCCAGACTGGATTGGTCAGAGTTTTAGCATTGTGTCATACTTCACAGCATAGTGAATTTTCACTATTTACTTTATTCGGACTATTGTCCTTATCTTTGTTGCCATATTTAACACAACATTTCGGCCGTTGTACGCTCCGGGCGTCTTCGGGTGGTTGGAATGTCGAACTGAACCCTTTATTTCGCTCGCTGGGGTAGACTGTTCTAGTTCCACGTGCCATGTCTAATGGATGTCAGTTATCAGTTATCTCTTGTTAATTTCCCTCTCCAATTTTCTCCACCGCCTTAAACAGGTATTGAACTCGCAACTCTCTAATGTCAAATCACTGGATTCATCCAACGCTATTATCTACTGGGCCATGTGTCCTTCAGGAATCGAATTCAACTGATGCCTTCAGCAGACGTGAAAAAAAAACAAACTTGGAGAGTTGGTTTAAAAGGGAAATAACTGGTACTGAGATACCCGGAAGAGGCACAGAATGTGGAACTAGAACAGTCTACCCTAGTGGATGAAATTAAAGGCTCGGTTCAAAATTCCAATCCCCCGAAGAAAGCCGGAGCATACAACGGTCGAAACGTTGTGAATATGGCAACAAAGATGAAGACATCGGTCCGAACAATGTAAATAATGTGAATAATTAAAATACTTAATCTCAGAATTATAGATAGATCATGAAGAAGGCCAGAGCGTAGAACGGTCTAAAGGTCGTGAATATGGCAACAAAGATGAGGACAACAGTCTGAACAATGTAAATAGTATAAATAATTACAATACTTCATCTCAGAATTATAGACAGATCCTGAAGGAGTCCTGATCGTAGAACGGTCTAAACGTCGTAATTATGGCAACAAAGATAAAGACAACAGTCCGAACAATGTAAATAATATAAATAATTATATTACCCATCTCATAATTATAGACATATCATGAAGAAGGCCGGATCGTAGGATAATCTAAACGTCGTGAATACGGCAAAATATATAAGGACACTAGTCCGAAGAATGTAAATAATTACAATACCACATTTCAGAATTATAGACAGGTCTTGAAGAAGACAGAGCGTAGGACGGTTTAAATGTCGTGAATATGGCAACAAGGATGTGGACAACAGTCCGATCAATGTATATAGTGTAAATTAATCTTAATTATGTAGGAGTGACGCTTGAATCTCGTATTATCTCGTAGGACACGTATTTCTCATTAAAACATGTAAAACTCGTTTTTATATACTTTATGGCGTGATGGGAGAAATAGCGAAGCAGTGTTGGTAGTCGTAAGCCAAGTAATTTGTTTATTTTTAAAACAAATTTAAAAAATAATTTGGTTTAAAAGCAGCTGAAAATATTGATTTTACACAGATTATTTAAATAAATATCCTGTTAAGGAAAATAGATTTGCGTCTGTGTAATATTTCACTGAATAATCAATATCAAATCAATTTAGCGCATTAACCTCGGATCAAGGTGTTTTTGTTATCCAGCTACGGTTTATAAGTTCATTGTCCTGAGCGAAATTTCCTTTTAAACATTTTTCGGTGGTAGGTTGCAACGACATCTGTCACTGAATCATGCTGAGCGGTTTAGAAAACCTCCCAGATTATCAGAAGTGATTCTTCTTTTTTTCTTGTTTAAGCGCACAAAAACCAAAGGCCAAATCTCAATAGACAACACGTAACTTGCCTCCGTCTGTGCTTTTAACTTTTCAGCCTTCTCTCATTTCTTTTGAATACAATCAATTCCGATAAAACAGATAAAGTTGAAATCAATTTTGTCACTTGATCCTAGGTTGATGGTTTCGTTTTTCCTGTTGATCCACCTTTAATTTCGGCCACTTCAGCTGATACTGTTGATAAAACTCTCTGCATTCGTTCAAACCAGGGTCGATAGAACAATCAGATACCATTCTATTGATCAGTATTCCCCGAACTGAACTTTTGTTCAGGCAGCTTTGATTAAAAAGTAGTTGGATTTGCCCTGTCACGAATCGAGTTAATTCCCTGATTTCTCCTAGAGTTTCGCTTTTGCTTTCTTTAGTCCTTGATAATTAATTGGCGACTAATCAATATACGAGAGTATGCGATGCCAGGGCAGGAATATTACCGATTCTACTTTGACCACTTTCTTTGCTTCACCGGACGCAAAGAACGTTCATCTTATGCAACGTTTTTCGTCATAGGTCTCCACATCTTCCCTTCTTCTCAGTTATTTTTGCTATACCCTGGCCCCTTTTCTGTCAATCATTGACATAAAGCCATTATGTAGTTTATTCTCTGATTTCTCCTGTTGCCTTAATATGTTCCGTAAGTGTTAATTTTTCTAGGCCCTCTTTTCCTTATTATTGGTAATCGTACTTGTCATGCCTGATTTGTCGGAAGGCGCTCGCGGTGCACAATGCCTTTTCAGAGTGCTGGGTTTTGAGGGGTGTTGAACCACCTTTTTATTGCTGCTGTTGATCCCAGGTCCACTGTGACCCCCGGGGTAGTAGAACGGTTCCAGCTTGGGATTAATAGTCAAACTCCGAAACAAAAACAAAACTCTATGTATATATAAAAAATACATTTTTATAGTAAAAATAACTGTAACACATTTTTATATTAAAAGATACCAACAATAGCTATTGGTGGCACAATTACCAACAATATAAGTTATCTGTAGTTGAAGGCATACAAATGCGTTCTAAATATTTGATTCTGGCAGTAAATACCCTATAGATGTTGATATGCCGCTTACAAAATAACCAACATGAAAGAACGCTTTCATGAGATTTATTGATAATATCCTACATTTTCTTAAAGAAATCAAACTGTATTCCAAAAATAATTTTAAAAAACCTAAAAACATAAAACACAATTTTTTTTAATTCTATTCGATGAGTAAAAACTGTAAAAAAAATTATAAGCAATAACCAAAATGACATCTCAATGAATAAGATTTGTTAGATTAATAAAAACAAAACCTTAATAAAAGTGCATATAACAGCATAATTCTACTGGACACACATTAGAAGACAAAATGTTTTAAATTTTCACTTTATTAAAATCGCATGAAACTACTGCATTGTATAACATATCGTAACTTGCAGGTTTCGCCCGCTCGCTATCGCTTTGTAAAGTAAGATATTGTAGTAGACCATGCTGTGTGTGAATGTGTCAAGAGAAGATGAGTTATCGCTAGGTTAAGGCTTCCGCTGGCCGGTCCAGCTACACAAGAATGTTGGACTTTAATGGAGTCCAAAGAAACAAACAAGACCGATATACATGTATGCGAACAAATATATATTAATAACAAATAGATTAATACACGAATTACAAATACATTGAAGACATGAATAAAATGTTACAGTCTGTAAGGAAAGTTGTGTGTGTTGAGTTGAATGCCCGTACGGGGTGAATTTTGTTTTAGCGTGTTCCCAGAATATGGGAAACGCTGGTTGTGTATAAGAGTTCACATACTGGAAATTTTAAGAGAAAGTTTTATATACCTCGCCTCACGCGCGAGGTTTCGGCCCGCGGCCTAAATCGAGATAGTTGCTCGCACGTGCGCGTAAGCAGAGAAAAGAGAGAGAGAGAGAGAGGCGAAAGGTCAACCAGTATTTATACTCCCGGGAGAGAGAGACCTCTGGTGAAGGGTTAAGGAAATGAAGGGGCGCTAACTGCGACAATATACTCACTACTTGAAATCTTTGAAACAAAAATTGTCCTCTGGAGTCCGTGGTTGAAGCCTATTGTGATTTTATTGAACAAATTGACTCTTCCGTATTTCAAGATAATTTTTATGTAAATTTGGTAAATATAGCTGTTTAAATGAGATGTCAGTGTCATTTTCATTTTTGCGTAATTTAGACGAAAATTTATCCATCGCATCTTCCTTGTGTGTGTGTGTGTGTGTGTGTGTTTGTATGTGTGTGTGTGTGTATTTGTGCGCGCGTCTGTGTGTGTGTGCGCGCGTGCGTGTGTTTGTGTGTGTGCGTGCGTGTGTGCGTGTGTGTGTGTGTGCGTGTGTGCGCGCGCGTCTGTATGTGGGCGTATGTACGTAGGCAAGTCTGGGTTGGTTAATGCCAAACTGAAAAGAATCCAAATTTAGACCTTGAAAAAGGACTTCTTTATACCAGATTAAATTTTGTCTTTTAAATGATGAATTAATTTTATCCTTTTGTTGTCGGATAAACATCTTCATCCGAATATCTGCATTCGATTAATCCTCTTAAATTATTTTTAATTCTTTTTTCGTAATCCTGATTATTCTGACCATTTGAAATTGCGCCTGTTGAAACTTAATGGAAAGGGTATTCCACTTGATCAGGTTTTATTCCAGTAGTGAAACGCAGTTGTAAGCATGAATAATCCCGAATTCTTTGGACTAACTGCAGAGATTTGGATTACTCATTAAAGGCGAACAATATGTATTTTCGTATTATCTGAGACTAAGGGAAAGTTTGACATGAATCCATACAAATGAATGAGAATCTTTGCAGTACTTTCTGCCCGCAATATATATATATATATATATATATATATATATATATATATATATATATATATATATATATTACAATGAATCATTCATACAGAAAACAGATATAGAAGTTAATGATAAAATGGCGAGAATACATCTTCGCAAACAATTTACTAAGAGGCATTAACCCCGAACCTGTAAATGAATGTTATGATCCCTGTTTATAAATTTCAGTTGAATAAGGTCTTTTTTTATATATTTACGAGATTTCATCTGTTCCTACAGATATCATCAGTAAGAAAATATTTGTTGTTTTATAATTCCAGGTAATAACAGGACATCGAAAGAGTAGTTTATAGTCTGTTTTCTGTATGAATGATTCATTGTAATGTAAATTGAACTGCACCACATACTTGATATATATATATATATATATATATATATATATATATATATATATATATATATATAGACATTTTTATGTTTAACATTCTTTTTATAGATAGAAGTATTTAATTAAATGCTCTGTTTATAATAAATAGTATCAAATAACATTTATGAATGTCCTCCGAATTTTATATGAAAATTTCTCGGACATTCAGGCCGGTAAATGTTATTTAATACTGTTTATTATAAACAGAGCATTTACTTAAGTACTTGTATCTATAAAAAAGAATGTTAAGCATAAAAATGTCTTTAAATAATTGTTGGACATTGTCTATTTCATAATATATATATATATATATGTAAGGTAGTTCCAACGAGAGAAAAGTGTGTATATTAAAAAGAATCTCGAACCAATCTTAATTGTTTTATAAGCCTTCACACAGAACTTTTCTCTGCCAGTTCAAGAAGGACGTTTGTATCACTAACACAAAAAAAGAAAATGTCTCATATCGAGAATATTTAACATCGACAAACATGAGGAAAAAAATTATTATTATTAATAATATGTGGAAATCTCAAACTCTTTGCCTGATGACGGTCACGAGACCGGAAACGCATGTAGCAAAATTATGGAAAATAAAGCATAATATATTTTTTAAATTCCACCATACAACCAAAAATGTTTGCGGTGTCTCTCCTTTTTTAATATATATATATATATATATATATATATATATATATATATATAGTGGTATTTATTACAACGTTTAGGCCGGTGTACGCTCCGGTCTTCTTCTGGTGGTTGGAATGTCGAAATGAATCCTTTATTTCGCTCACTGGGATAGACTGTTATAGTTCCACGTGCCATGTTTAATGGGTGTCAGTTATCAGTTAACCGAGTATTGAACTTACACTCTTTCCTGTTAAGGCAGTGGAGAATTTGGAAAAAGGAATTAATAGGAGATAACTGATAGCTGAAATTAGAACAGTCTATCACAGTGAGCGAAATAAATGGTTCAGTTCAACGTTCCAGTCACCTCAAGAAGATCGGAGCGTATAACGGCCGAGACGTTGTAATAAATATGGCGACAAAGATGAGGACAATAGTCCGAATAATGTAAATAATGTACATAATACCTCATCTCAGAAGTATAGACAGACACCTGGAACTAGAACAGTCTCCCCCAGTGAGCGAAATAAATGGTTCAGTTCGACGTTCCAACCACCCGAAGAAGGTCGGAGCGTATAACGACTGAAACGTTGTAATAAATATGGCGACAAAGATGAGGACAATAGTCCGAATAATGTAAATAATGTACATAATACCTCATCTCAGAAATATAGACAGACACCAGGAACTAGAACAGTCTACCCCAGCGAGCGAAATAAATGGTTCAGTTCGACGTTCCAACCACCTGAAGAAGGTCGGACCGTATAACTACCGAAATGTTTTAATAAATATGGCGACAAAGATGAGGACAATAGTCCGAATAATGTAAATAATGTACATAATACCTCATCTCAGAAATATAGACTGACACCTGGAACTAGAACAGTCTACCCCAGTGAGCGAAATAAAGGGTTTAGTTCGACGTTCCAACCACCTGAAGAAGGTCGGAGAGTTTAACGGCCGAAACATTGCAATAAATATGGCAAAAAAATGAGGTCAATAGTCCGAATAATGTAAATAATGTACATAATACCTCATCTCAGAAATATAGACAGACACCTGGAACTAAAACAGTCTACCCCAGTGAGCGAAATAAAGGGTTCAGTTCAACATTCCAACCACCTGAAGAACGTCGGAGCGTATAAGGGCCGAAACTTTGGAATAAATATGGCGACAAAGATGAGGACAATTCTCCGAATAATGTAAATAGCGTACATAATACCTCATCTCGGAAATATAGACAGATACTGCAGTATTTTACTCCGGTTGCTCAGAAGGTGGTGCGTATTATAGAAAAGCTATACGAAAAGAAATCAGGTTTTTCACAAAAAAAAAAAAAATAGACAGGAGTCACGCTATACAAGAAGTAGTTTTATACACGAATACATACGGTATCCTACACAAAATGATGTTTATTTTCCAATCTTTTTCCTTTCTTTATAAACGCACTTTAGTTTAAATATGTAGCTATAAACTATTTCACTTAAAACACTTTTCGGAAAACGGATTTCTCAAATCCAGTAGCTGTTATCCCACTTTCCATTATTAATGGGTGGTGGAAAAGTTCCTTTCGAAGCTTCTATTTGACGTGGTGAGGAATGTTAGCATGTATTTATTTTCTCTTCGAGTTACATGTGCTATCGATTTTAGCTGTTGTTCCTGTTGGCAGTGCACAAGTGATGCGGTTTTTGTTATTTGGTACAGTTCTTTGTGAGTTTGAAGCGCCAGTCCATAATAGATCATACATGGAGTACTGCTAACATGGCTGCATTGGGGTTGCTCAATCATTACCTTCCAGCATTGAAAGAGTTTAAAATCATTTACGCGTACTTGTGGGTAATGATTTATTTTCTACTCTAAATCCTATTTCCTCTACAGACACAATTGGTATTCTGTCACTTTGACCATGGAGAATGACCAAATGAATTTCCGACCTTTATAGCGAGGACAAAACTTGCTACATCCACGGAATTGAATCACCCATATTTCTCCAGTATTGCAATTGTAAGGAAGAAGCTTCACTGAGAATGTTGTTTTCGTATGTATCCTCCTTATCCTCAACATCTTTACATTATTCCCCCTCTTCGTACATTCGTATCACACACCTAATTCAGTCACCTTCTACTATGAGTGGCTCTTGAGCCTTGTACTAAGTGAACTATACAGATATTCCTACTAAAGTGATTTGAATCCAGACTGGATTGGTCAGAGTTTTAGCATTGTGTCATACTTCACAACATAGTGAATTTTCACTATTTACATTATTCGGACTATTGCCCTCAACTTTGTTGCCATATTTATCACAACATTTCGGCCATTGTACGCTCCGGTCGTCTTCAGTTGGTTGGAATGTCGAACTGAACCCTTTATTTCGCTCGCTGGGGTAGACTGTTCTAGTTGCACGTGCCATGTCTAATGGATATCAGTTATCAGTTATCTCATGTTAATTCCCCTCTCCAAGTTCTCCACCGCCTTAACCAGGTATTGAACTCACACTCTTTGGATCATGTCACTGGATCTTTTTGTTTCCATTTTCTATAAAATTTCTATAAAATATTGAACTCGCAACTCTCTTATGTCAAATCACTGGATTCATCCAACGCTATTATCTACTGGGCCATGTGTCCTTCAGGAATCGAATTCAACTGATGCCTTCAGCAAACGTGAAAAAAAAACAAACTTGGAGAGTTGCTTTAAAAGGGAAATAACTGGTACTGAGATACCCGGAAGAGGCACAGCATGTGGAACTAGAACAGTATACCCTAGTGGATGAAATAAAAGGCTCGGTTCAAAATTCCAGTCTCCCGAAGAAAGCCGGAGCATACAACGGCCGAAACGTTGTGAAAAATATGGCAACAAAGATGAGGACAGTAGTCCGAATAATGTAAATAGTGTACTTAATACAAAAATATAGACAGATCTAGTGAATTTTCGACAGGTATAATTATCAAACTCTTCTTGTAGGCTATTACATTCATAAAACGTTAGATCCTTACAGTTGCCACATATTTGTAACCTCGTGTCCGACTAAAGCAAACTTTGGAACTGTATATGTTTATTAGAGGTTCTTTTGGAAAACAGTTTTGTGGAGTTACTGCCTACCGAAATGATAACACAATTGGAATTAATTGGTGACACAAACGGCCTAATGAAAACTGATTCATTAAAATTAGAACGTTAATTGCAAGTTTCATGCTGTTTGAACCCTGGGTAAAATCAATTCGTTTTATAATTTACAGATCTTTTTAAAAAATAAATTAGATCAATTTGCTTCATTCACCGTAATTTAATATTGCATAATTAAATTTTAGTAAATATTAACATAATATAATGTTAAGTTTCTGGATTTAATTTAGTTAAATTTAGTTAATTATTGTCAGTACAACCGCATGTCTCCTCCTTTCCATAGGCTACGGCTTTGTAGACGGCGACAGTCATACAAAATACAATATTAGGTATTTATGGCAAATATTAGACTGTTCGAAAAATAATGTGCCCCTTCAGAATAAAGCTTTTTAATTCTGTACTAGTATATTATAATAGCAGCACAAAAATGTATTACTCAGTCCTAAAAGAGAAAATATGTCGCAGGGATGGCAATACAGAATCTCGCCAACTGTGGATACGAGATTTTGCAAAATCCACCATATTACTTTGATGTCTCGGCAATGTCACTTTTTCAAAAACGGACAACAATTTAAGCCAAAAGACATTCAGTTTCAAAGAAACTGCAGAAACTGCATTCAAATATTTAACGGTGTTCAAACTTTCAGAGTTTTATCGTAAAGGCATAAATGCTTTTGTAGCTCGATGGCAGAAACATAGATGTCCAGAGTTCCTATTTTGACTGATTTAAACACTGCTTAATTATACATTATACATATTTCGAACAACCGACTGTATTAAACGATTTGAAACAAAATATTTTGACATGTTTTGCGATGAATCGGCTTCATCGGAAAAAAATGAAACTGGTTAAAATCAGATGTCTATATTGAAACAGTTAACGTAAGAACTAAGCTCTCACATGCTCAACGCGTACCACGTTTTGTCTCGCTAATGTAGATTTTATTGATTTTATATCAATCTCTTTCGGAATGTCATTCTAAAATACGTGACGCACACTCTATATACACTGGAATATATCATTTGGTTGTTCGGGAAGTAATGTTCAATTTTTGAATAACGCATTTAATCGTATAATAATATATTATTATAAGAGTGCCACAGATATATATTACACATTCCTAATGATGAAGCTGTTCTCTTTGTCCGTTTTTATATCAATATCTTTCAGAATTCAACGTAAGACAGTATATACCCGTCATCTTGAACATGGAAAAAGAAATGCATTTATTCAATTTGCATAACTTCAAGCTTAGTCATAATTCTTGCCAAACTGCTGCCAACTTTAACAGAACCTGGGGGTGAAGGATCTATAATTGACAATTAACACCTGGTGACACAATTATAACAATAACCACGTCAGTGCGTCAGAGAAATATCGCCGGTAAAATGGGGATAGCATATCAATAATATCAGGTTTTCTTAAAAGCATTAGCAAGGTGAAGCAAGACTATGAGTTTGACGTTTTAAAGTGTGTAAGCCGCATCTTCGAAATTCGAAGTATCCAGTGGATTATTTCTGAGAATCTTAAACCATCGCCTCAAAAGCTTGATCATATCAAAGGACCCAAATACTTCCCAAAACCGAAATTGAACCAACAGAAGATTATGGTGACTGTCCGGTGGTCTACCGTTGACTTATCTATTACAGCTTTCTGGAATCTAACAAGGGCACCACTGCTGAAGTTTACAGCTAGCAACTAGATTAAATGAACATTCAGTTTAATAAAATGCGACTACCATTGGTTAATTGACGCGGTCCAATTCTGTTTCATGACAATGCTCGGTCACATGTTGCAAAGATAGCAATGCAGAGATACGAGACTTTGCAACATCCACCATATTCCTTTGATCTCTCGCCTAATGTCACTTTTTCAAAAACGGACAACTAAGTCAAATGACATTCAGTTTCAAAGAAAATGCAGAAACTGAATTCAAAGTTTTCATGGTGTTCGAACCTTTAGAATTTTATCGTAAAGTCATAAATTCTTTTGTAGCTCGATGGCAGGAACATAGATGTCCAGAGTTCCTATTTTGACTGATTTAAACACTGCTTGATTATGCATTATACATATTTCAAACAACCGAATGTATTAAACGATTTGTAAAAAAATATTTTGACATGTTTTGTCGATGAATCGGCTTCATCTAAAAAAGATGAAACAATTTAAAATCAAATGTCGATATTGAAACAGTTAATGTAAGAACTAAGCTCTCATATGATTAACGCGGATCACGTTTTGTCTCGCTAATGTAGATTTTGTTGAAATAAAATTATTTTTTGTAAACTAGGGAATATTATTGAATAGAATAATCACACGAAGATTGGAAATGAACGATAACACTTAGGACAAGAACAACACATATAAGATTCGCCAGTCGCGCGTAAAAGTAGTAGTCAACTGCTAGAAGTGAGTCAAGTGAATTCCACAATGAATCTCCAACTGCAGGATATCTATCAACCACCCCGCGCGGTCAGATGTGGAACAAGGCCGAATTTAACGTGGGGTATCCTATACCGTAGGTTCGGCCCAAAATTCCCCGTAGTCTCCGTATAAAAACATAGGGGATCCTCTCTGCCCGGAGGCAGAGAGTTTGGGCAGCACAGCTGGAGACGAATCTCCAACTCTAGACCAACATACAGGATTTACTATTGTATTTATGTGATTGTGGATCGTCCGTAGGTATGCTACACTTTTTCTATATGTAGCGCTATATATATATATATATATATATATATATATATATATATATATATATATATATATCAGAGAATCTGATGGAATACATCCCAACCAAGATTAACCGGGATTTAAGTTAAACATATCAAACCTTGAATTTTAGATTAACTGTTTAATCTTGAATGCATAATGGACATCAGCTCACTCAGGGGCACACCCATTTAAATAGACGGCCGCTATCACTTTGGCCACATCAGCAGACTGACAGATGACGGTTTTGAATTGCTTACTTAAGGAAATGGTTTGACGAGAAAATGCTCTCGATTCCCCAAACCGAACTGAGACCGGTCAGGTCGAGGGACATAAAACCAATAAAACTGGCCTTAAGTTGCCGAAGGATATGGCCGTTTTTCCGCGGCGACATCTATCAGTCTGATAACTTTGTAACATGGAAGGTAATTAAAAAAAGGAAAGAGTGATCGATTCACTCTCCTTTTATACAACAATCAAAAGAACACAGTAATTATAAAAGGCTACTAAATATAATAACAAGCTTTTTGATTAGTAAGGATTTCGACACGGCAAGGTAAGTACAGTGCTTCTTTCCCGCCTGACCAACAGTCAGTTTCTCCACATAATTTCTATAAACCTAAGTTTGATAGTTTCAATTTCGTATAAGAAATGTAAACAATAATTTCTGAGAGGACATTTTCATTATGTTCTTTAATATGAATGAAAGAAAGATATTAAGAAGTGAATATTTAAGTCAGTTGAATGAATTGTAAAGGAATAAATTGCCTTTGGCGAGATTTGAACTCAGATGAAAGAGATTTGACAGATTGTGTGGCTTGGACGATACCATAGCAATTTCGACAAGATGATGCACAAGAAGATGGAACTCAAATACCAGCCCGTCCTGGGTATGACGATAAACAACACCCGCGCCCTGGGTAAGACGATATACTACATCCAACAGCAAGGCCTCTGATCAGGAGGTTTTGAGAAACGTGAAACTACCTCTTAATTTCCGGTGTTCCCAGGTGCAACCTGACCCAGGATGGTAGCACCTGTTAGAGTCAGAGCTAGGGGCAAATATTTAACCCCCAAACTGGAGTTAATACACAATTGAAAGTGTAAAAATAGGTTTTAATAACAGAAATACTTTGTAAAAATTATTACCAGCAATAAATCTTTGAAGGAAAAAATTATTTCCAGCAATACATTTTTGAAAAAAAAATAATATCAGTAATATATTTTAGAAAAAAAAATACCAGCAATACATTTTTGAAACAAAATATTACCAGCTGTAAATTTCTGGAAAAAAATATATTACCAGGAAAAAAAAATCCAGCTATACATTTTTGAAACAAAATATTACCAGCTATAAATTTCTGGAAAAAAATATATTACCAGGAAAAAAAAAATCCAGCTATACATTTTTGAAACAAAATATTACCAGCTATAAATTTCTGGAAAAAAATATATTACCAGGAAAAAAAAAATCCAGCTATACATTATTGAAAAATTATTACAAGCGATACATTTTTAAGAAAAAATATTGCCAGAAATAGATTTTTGAAGGAAAAAACAATATTACCATCAATACATTTTTGAAAAAATATTACAGCAATAAAAATTTTTCTCGACATTAAATAACCCATTGAGGTTGATATGCCGTAAAACAAACTAAACCAAATACAAGCAATATTTTATTTCAGATTTTTCCAAAACTCTGTTTACCGTTTACACATGAACCTAATCTTACACAAATTTTGAAAATGAAGCAACATCAGTATTATTAATATTTGCTTAACTTGTCTTTGACATTATTTATATTGTCAAAGTGGTAGCCATAGATGTCATAATTCAAACTCTAGTTAATTACATTCACATGTGCTTTCCCTTGACAAAGGTATTGATCCAACTCTTCTTCTCATGCTATGGGTGAAATAGCAGGTCAATCTGGGTTCTATAGCCTTGGGTATCAAAAAGTCTAGAACATGAAAACTGAATTTAATCTGGATCGCATACATGCGGCTGGGGACCTCTTGTTTGTAAATCCAATTTCCTCCTGAAACTCCTACTATGGATTTGAACGTCCGAATGACGACTGCCTCTGCTACGCTTGGTCAGCATTCGTTCGGATGCGGCGGGATTGTTTGTCGGAGCCGGTTCAACCGACCGGGTTTGAAGGTGTTGAAGGCTAAAGATTTAAAACAGGGAGCCACATTGACAAAACAACTAGGACTGGAAAAAAATATGGTTTATTTGCTTTTGGGAGTATTTATTGTTATAAGTCAATTTTTTCCCCCTATTTACCTGTGCTTGCTAGGTTACAGCAGAGATCCACTAGAAGGCTCTAGTTATCGGGGGTTCTGAATGCACTTCCATAAACCATGCTATCGTCCGTAAAGATCTCGGAATTGAGGTAGTAACAGTGTTCGGTTTTCCGAATTTCTTCAACGAAACGATTTTCATTAATATTCAATTCCGATTCACTGACTCTGAGAGAGACAAGTATTGTGATGTAAAAAAATTAGCATGGGTCTCTCTCTCATATATATATACATATATATATAAATATATATATATATATATATATATATATATATATATATATATATATATATATATATATATATATATATATATATATATATATATATATATATATATATATATAACTTCATTTTCTTCAGTAAGTCATTCATTCCTGTAGTTCACTGCTACTAACAAGCACGGATTTTTTTCTCCTGATGATGGCCATGCTGGCCGAAACTAGTGGAGGGACCTAACTGAAATAATAACGCCAAAAAAATATTAATATACAACCCAATGTGTCTGAAAATTTTAATTTTTTAATTTTTCAAAGCATACACACACACACACACGCACAGGCACACACACACACACGCACACCCGCGCGCGCCCGCGTGTGTTGCAAAATGTGTATATATATATATATATATATATAAATATAAATATCTATATATATGCAATTTTTTATATATATTATTTATATATTATATATCCACGGTACTTATTGGAAAGCGCTCAATATCAGTGATAGAGCGAACATATTTAGTTGGACTGATGTGAGTTTGTGACCCTGGTTTTCACGCTATTTGCGATCGTCAGACAAATTGATTAATTTTAATTTTTTTTATTTATTGCGTATATCGTTTTTTATGGTAGTGGGTGGGAGGAATAATTGTCGTTGGAACGCCACTCATACTTACGCAAATAGCGTGAAACCCAGCGTCACAAACTCACATCAATAAAACTATATATATATATATATATATATATATAAATATAAATATAAAAGAGACAAACACTAATATCCCATGCTTATAATTTCTTACAATTTATCACGATCAAATTCATCAGACCTGCAAAAAGAAATCGGAAAATTTAACTCCGGGTATAAAAAAATAAATTTTGTTTTTTATACCCGGAGTTATATTTTCCGACTTTTTTTTTGGAATTTGTAGGTCTGATGAATTGGATCGTGATTAGGATTCCAATGTAATAAATTGTAACCATGGAATATTAAAGTTTGAACCTTTTATATTATATTCTTCATCTCTCCTGGACATTCAGCCCTATCTGGATTCTATCCTCTTGAAAATATATATATATATATATATATATATATATATATATATATACATATATATGTGTGTGTGTGTGTGTGTGTATTGACCACTAATATTATCTGTCTATCTAAATATATATATATATATATATATATATATATATATATATATATATATATATATATATATATATATATATATATATATATTTAGAATCCTTAATGTTTCCTCTTTCTGAAAACCATCTCAGATTTATTCATATCACCTAAGCTTTCAGAATATCGCAGATACTGAATCAAAAAGGGCATCGATATTTAACCAATCCACTCTCACCTTTTGTCAGGGTCTTTGTATGGCTCTGCCCTGAAATGTGTCACGTATTCACCTTCTGCGTTTCATCCCGGTGCCTCTCACTCACAAACACCATTTTCATTCGGTTATACGTGCATGGAATTTCGACACACAGTTCATGTTGACATTAATAATACAATCAGTGCTTCGAAGTGTTGATCTTATGGTCAAAGCACGCGTCCGAAAATGACCAGGCCAGGCTAGGCCCGGCATATATGAATTTCACACGTAACTAAGGGAAGCGGTCGAATGGTTTTCAGCTTGGCTTCCATCAGCGGATAATGCTCAACTCCCAGTAAACTTGCGAAAGCAGGACGCTTTCCAAAAGTCATTCATTTCAATTATATCTATGTAACAAACGAGCTATTTCTAAGCCTCTGTACTATGTTCGCCCTATATTCTAACATAAACTTTCACGCACACACACACACACACACACACACACACACATATATATATATATATATGAAAGTGAATGATAGAATATATATGTTCGTGTATTTAGATAGAAAATTCAATTATATATATATACATATATATATATATATATATATGTGAAAGTGAATGATAGAATATATATGTTCGTGTATTTAGATAGAAAATTCAATTATATATATATATATATATATATATATATATATATATATATATGAAAGTGAATGATAGAATATATATGTTCGTGTATTTAGATAGAAAATTCAATTATATATATATATATATATATATATATATATATATATGAAAGTGAATGTTAGAATATATATGTTCGTGTATTTAGATAGAAAATTCTCTTTTAGGCATGCCTGATTGAATAAATTACAAATATTATGTCTCCTTATTTTTATCATAATCTTTGCATGAATATGAATGGCTATGATATAATGTTTGTGATTTATTCAATTTTATATATATATATATATATATATATATATATATAACATATTTAGGTAGCAATCCTTCTTTTATGCATGTTTTATTAAAAATGACAAACAAGGTACTACGATTAAGCTTTTTAATTAATTTTTCTTGTGTTCGATCAAGTGCTTTCTTTTTTGGGATTCAGAGTGTTTAGAAAATGTCCAAATGTTTTATAATTCCGAGCGATTTCGTTGTGTGTATGTTTTAGTGTTATAGAGATGTTTTATTTTCCGAACACAGTTAGCTCATTGTGGCCGTGTTCGGATTTATGATTATTATTATTATTAGGGTTTCCATTATTTTAAATCCTTTTTTACAGGTAGATGAGGTTAATATGTTTCTGTTTTCAACTAGTATGTTTCGGATGGAGTCTGGTAAGTTTGTGTGTGTGTTTAAATGGTTCCTAATAGAGCTGTGGTCAGTTTGGTGTAAGTTAAGGCGTCTGGATAGGCATGTAGTTGTGTGACCAATGTAATTATTTATGAATTCGGCTTGATCAGGAACACAGTTACTTAAGGGGCATTTGAATCATAAATGATAATCTGCATTTCTAGCTTCTATTACTATTTGAATTGCTATTTCTACGCCATCCTCTATTACTATACGGACCGCTATTCTCTACTCTATTCATTATACTATTTATCTATTCAGATCACTATACGGTGGTTACTGTTCAAGCGAGTATTATCAAGCAAGTACTATTCGAAGGCGTCTGACACAAGTATTGTTCAACGGCGTTACTATAGATGTATCTGCGATTACAATGTCTCTACTACAACAATTATTGCGAAAGTAACAACGGGTATTCGTTGACATAAAAAAATTGGGTCAGCACGGACAATAAACACATATTGGAACAATAATTTTTGAAAGGAATTTTTCAGGGTGTTCTTTAATATGAATGGAATAGAAGGTGTTAAGAAGTGAACATTTAAGAGACGTAGACATTGCCATTATGGTCGTAGAACGGGACTTTAGTCATGCATCTTTGAAGATCATACACCCACACACATCCACAGATATGAGGAAGGTCGATTGGGGACATTGTGTCATGTAGTGCACCAGGTCACTGTATTTGGCCCTTCAAAAAGTGTGGTTGATTCTGCACAAAGCCTTCACTATAATTAAATCATATATGTTGGTGTCTGGCTGTCGGTTCCAAGGAACTGAGCTGCTTGACCCTCATACGTCGAACATATATATATATATATATATATATATATATATATATATATATATATATATATATATATATATATATATATATATACACACATACAAGCCTTCTTTCATATATATATATATATATATATATATATATATATATATATATATATATATATATATATATGTCGCGACCGATGTGTCAACAGAGACTCTAGTCCTAAGTTATCGGCGCACGACAGACACGCACTCACAAATAAATAAATAATAAAATATTAACTAAAATATAAAATAAACTGAGTCTCAATGCCAAGGTTGGTTGAGCTTAAATACAATATATAATATAATTAATACAATAATATTCAAATTGTAATAAAAGTTTGCTACTCAAAGATTCACGCGGTAACACAGTGTTTACTTATTCCCCCAGGAGAATGAGATGTGACACAAGGTCTTTTTAAAGTGGGGCTAATGATTTTCTAAGCCCAGCTTAGATGTGGCACAAGGCCGAAAGTATGAGGCACCCAGTGAGGATCGAACTGACTACTCAGTCGTAATTGATCTAGCAAGACAAGCTTTCTAACAATTACACCACGTCGAGGGGCCTTTTGTGATTTTCCAAGCATTGCTTAGATGTGGCACAAGGCCGAAATTAAGGGGCACCCAGTGAGTGTCGAATTAACTATTCAGTCGCAATTGTTCTAGTGAGACAAGCTTGCTAACCGTTACACCACCTCGAGGTGCCCCTATTCACGCGGTAACACGATCGGCAAACGGATAAGATAAAAACTCGCATGCAAAAATCTTGCACCAACCGCATAAAGTTATTTTACACTTTTATTTTAATGAGCATTTTATTTTAATATTGTTTTACAGTATGCGTTTTTCAGTAGTATCCATGAAACTTGAGAATTGAAAAATAAATTGTTGCTTTTTTGAATGTACCGTGTTTTTATACTGACTTAATCAGCTTGGGCAAATAAAAGATCTGAGATTTAGAAAATTATGATAATATAAATACTCTTAATTAGGAATTCTGTCATCTTATTAACATGAGTAAATGCAAATCATTCTAGTTGAGCATTAGCTTGCCTTTTCTGCTGAAAAGAATATGAAGTTTGCGATGTTGAAGGGGAAGATGATCCAACCAGAGATAGCCAGGTGGTTTGGAATTTCTATAAACGCTGTTAAAATCGCCCAAAATTCGTTTACCCCTACAACTGGAAGTGTTTTATGTGCAATGCGAACCGGAAGAACACAAAAGTTGGACCAGAGAGATGAAGGAATATTTGTTAGTCTTTTGGTAGAGACTAAGAAACAATCATAAATTAAACAAATAGTCAGAAATTAGTAAGTGAGTAGTGTATGCGGCCATAACAGGGATATTTCAGTTGATACAGTCCGCCGAGGATTATGAACATCTTGAACTGGCATCGAGCAGGAAAAAAAACAACACCATTAACAAGAAGCCGACGACGATTTTATTCAATAAATTTACTCTCAAGATAATTATGTGTAATTCTGGTAAATATATCTGTTAAAATGAGATGTCAATGTTATTTTCATTTTCGTGTAATTTAGACGACAATTTATCCAACGCACGCTGTATATAAAATAGTTTTATGTAGGTACATATGTGCACTATTATACAAAAAAAAAGAGGTTCTATAATGCGTGTATATATAGACACTCACACACACATATATATATATATATATATATATATATATACATACACGATTGTGCATGCATGTATGTATATATATATATATATATATATATATATATATATATATATATATATATATATATATATTAAGTCATTTTTATGTTTAACATTATTTTTATACATACAAATATTTAAGTAAATGCTCTGTTTATAATAAACAGTATTAAACAACATTTACCGACCTGAATGTCCAAGAAATTTTCATAGAAAATATTCGTCTTAAAATAATTGTCGGACTTTGTCCATTGCATAATATATATATATATATATATATATATATATATATATATATATATATATATATATCTGTCTGTTATTTTTAACAGAATCCGTTCATACTCACGAATAACCTTCAGTGTGTTGATGTTAAACGATGAGAGGAATGTGCTATACCTGTTTAAATTTCTTGTATTTTCATTTCCCAAGTACTTTCGATCTTCTTCCAAGATCATCTTCCGGGGTCCAAGTATTCATTAGTACTAGTATTCATACAGAATTGAACGTTGTTATCCATCAGCATAATTTTTTCATTATGTTAAAAATTAGCATAAATAATGTCTGTAATTTGTTCAATCAGACATGCGAACAGAGATTTTGCTGCCTAAACACACACACACACACACACACATATATATATATATATATATATATATATATATATGTATATATTTATATATTATTTAGCCATGTATCCATGCAAATCGGATATTTCTGTCCAGGGCAGGTCTGATCAGTTACCAGAAATCACACCGGCACCAACAGTCTATTTCGTAATAGCATGCTTTGAATGCCCGACCTGCACTAGAGTGTGCAAGTTCAGGTCGGGTCTGACAAGGCATATAAAAAGACACATTGAAAGTGATGATGTTGAAAGTCAACTTCCACCACCCGCAGAAGATTTGACATGCCATATATGTAACAAGAAATGCAGATCGTTGGCTGGCTTTATGAGCCACTGTCGTTCATACAACAAATGAATGCAGTGTTGTTTGGGGGAAGTTTAACTGATGGACTGGACATGTCAGTGATAGCAATACATACTTTGTGAGCTAACATCCACTATATATATATATATATATATATATATATATATATATATATATATATATATATATATATATAAATTATTCTTTACTTTCGGCGGGTAATTTAAAATCTAACTAAACGTCTCTAATATGGAAAAACTGACATAATCTCGAATCTAGACACTGGACATGACAAAGCACCTAATTTGATTCATGAGGATCTATCCTCAGAGATCCCAAGGCATTTTTGTCACATATATTTTTGTCTTTCCTTCAAAAAGCGAGCAAACATTCTGACAAAACGCGTAGTAAACACATTTTCCACCTTGTCTCATCACACACACACACGCACGCACATACACACACAATATACACTTTTATTTTAATGAGCATTTTATTTTAATATTGTTTTACAGTATGCGTTTCTCAGTAGTGTCTATGAACCTGGAGAATTGAAAAATAAATTGTTGCTTCTTTGAATGTACCGTTTTTTAAACTGTTTTAATCAGCTTGGGTAAATAAAAGATCTGAGATTAGAAAATTAGGATAATATAAATACTCTAAATTAGGAATTCTGTCATCTTATTAACATGAGTAAATGCAAATCATTCTAGTTGAGCATTAGCTTGATTTCTCTCTCTTTCTCTCTCTCTCTCTATCTATATATCTATCTATCCGTATATACATGGCTAGATAGATAGATAGATAGAGAAAGTGATTTAGATAAACAACAGTACAAGTGAACATGTTCATTTTATACAAGTTTAAATAGAGTAACTTTATATCAGATTTTAATTTATGGACAAAGTGATGCCAATCTCCCACGGAAATTTTTTACGGATTCGGAAAAATTAATCCGACTTGAAATGAGATTAAGAAAAAGAAAAAGACGTGTTTCTTTGTTTTTGTCCACCAATTTTCATCGCGATTTCAGATTGAGAAATCGACTAAGCTGATTTTCCTTCAGATTAAAATATCACTCTCACTTGGCGTCGTAATATCTTTCTTTTGTTTTCAGTAATTAATTTCCAAGATTTCCCGTGGAAGGCAAAATAAAAAGATGAAAAATTTTTAGCAAATAAATTTTAACAATTATTTGAAAAAAAAAAAAAAAAAAGAAAAAACATCCTACAGTGGTTTGTGTGAGTTCCTCCTTAAACAAATTCAGCCGACTGTTTCTTCTCGTAAACGAAATTTAAATAAAAAGATTTAGAACGACTACAGAATAATATCGGATTTAACTATAAAGAACAATAGGGTTTGATAGCCTGAAATCGCCATTACCGCCACAGATTTGATGGGGATGTCAGCATATCGATCATCATCACAAGCTCTTCCATGCAACTCTACTGAACATGAGCAACTATTTCTTCTTAGATTAGAATCTGCTGCAACACCATCAATGAATTCATGTATTTTAGCCCCTTCGTCCCCGATTATTTCAGGAAAAACGTTTCATTTTCAGACGATTTTTTTAATTTGCTTTTAATATAGTAACGAAGAAACTGGGCCGCCTTGAAGTACCGGAGCGATGGCTAACATCCCTACCAGACGTACGAGTTGACATTTGGACTAGTTTCATGCTCAGAATGGCATAAAAAAAATCAAGATCGATGTATAAACACGCCTGTAAGGTGATTTTTCAACATTTTTTGGGATGTGTTTATTCGTTCGTGTTTGAAAAAGACAATTTCGTTAAAAAAGTATATACACGTCTACGCGGTTAATGGTTTTAATCAAACAAATAGCATAGATTTTTTCTTTTCAGAATATAATGTCGAAACTTACAATAAAAACTGAATTAATGTATTTAAACAATGTTTCAATCAGTCAAAATTGGAACCATCTATAAATTCCTACCATCGGGTGATGTTATTCATACATTTACGATAAAAAGGTAAAAGATACATCCCAACGTTTCTAGGCGTCCAGCCAAGAAATATTTGAATGTAGTTTCGGCATCTTCTTTACACATGAATGACTTTTGTTTGAATTATTTTTTTTTTAGTTATCCACATGCTTGAAAAAATGTTAGTTAGTGGGTAATGTGATCAGGGGAATATAGTGGACATCTGGCAAAGTTTCGCATCCAAAGTTGGGGAGCTACTGCTGCATCATTCTGGCAAGGTGTGGCCTGGCATTGTTATGAAGCAGAATCGTCGATGAACCAGCGCCGGTCGAATTTTTCTGGCAGTAATCATCGTCAGATTCCAGAAAGCTGTAACGATAATTAATAGATAACGCCAATATCGGACCACCCGACCGTTATCATAATCTTCCCTTGCTGCAGTTTCGTCATTAGCGTTTACAATTGTCATAAGGGATACATTCAGTAAGTTATGACTGACGAGGCAGATTTTTCCCGCAGTAGGTTGCCATTTCTTTCTGCGGTAGACCAGTTGCCATCCAAGGCTATAGAACCCGGTCTGTCCTGCTATTTACCCATAGAAGAAGAGGATTCATATCTTTCCCAAGGGTATTAGCATGTAAGTAAACGTAATGGATTCGACTGGAATTCGAACTCGGCTCTCCGATTCCTCAATCCGAGCCGCTATTAGAATGTAACAATTAAAAGAGACATGGGAAGGTGGTTAGAACATTCGCAATATGAGACCCTCTAGCTCTTATAAAGTGTAGTAAGTCAGTCAGTTACGTGCTTAGGCCACCATGTATCTTTCGATATATGACTGACGAGGCAGATTTTTTTCCGCAGTTGGTTGCCATTTCTTTCTGCGGTAGACCAGTTGCCATCCAAGTCTGTAGAACCAGGTCTGCCCTGCTATTTACCCACAGCTGTGGGGAAGAAGAAGAGGATTCATACCTTTCCCAAGCGTATTAGTACGTAAGTGAATGTAATGGATTTGACTGGAATTCGAACTCGGTTCTCCGATTCCTCAATGCGAGCCGCTATCCATTACTCCACCGTGTCTTATCTGAAATCACTGTTAGACCAAGAAATGGATCATTCTTATTTCGCAGATGCAGAATCGAAGACCCTTCAAAACGTCGAACTCGTTTGACTTCCACTAAGTTCAGGTGGCACCTATTTGTCGAGAGCCATCGCCTAGCCAGTATTCATCAGATGGTACGATATTGTTGAAATACTGACACATTATCGAAGACGTTTATCTGACACTTTGACGTGGGGTCTGTTTGACTAGACGGACGTCGTCTTACACCTTGTTCTCCAAGACTCGTATCCTCACGTCGGAACTTCAGAAATCAGTGCCGTTCTCCCTGATCACAAACGGATGCTTCACTTCGTGTCTCTGTTAATGTTGGTAACAGTTTTAGAAACACGACCAAACCCAAAAGTAAACGCATCTTTTCTTTTCTTTATATTCAAGATAACGGGTATATATATAAAAAAAAGTTGGGGTACTTCGAGGGGGTGTAATGGTTAACAAGCTTGTCTCGCTAGAACAATTACGACTGAGTAGTGAGTTAGATCCTCACTGGGTGCTTCTGTTATAGTGAAAGACACCTTGTCTAGATAATAGACTCTCCCACCTATTAGATGTAGGAGTCGGGAGTAGTCGGAGAGGGAGGAATAGTGTTCAGCGACCACAACTCGATTACTTTGCGTAACACTTTATTACAAGTTCCTAACGTTCTGTACGTTTAACCTATTTAGGACGCATTTTACAGTTTCTATTGTGGAAATAACTCCACAACAACTTTTGGCGACGAAGATGAGATTCGAACTCATACGGGGGAGAAGAAAAAATAATTTCGTGCGCCAATACAACTTTTGGCGACGACGATTCGTACTCATACAGAGGCAGAAAAAAAAATTCGGTACGTCTTGATGATAAGCATTCTCTTTGCTAATGTCATATCCACCTCTTTCATTATAATATTTAAAGTTAAAATCTGAAAGAGGTGAATATGACATTGGCAAAGAGAATGCTTTAATCATGAGGACAGATTAATATACTTTTGAGTATCTATTATAATAATATATTAGAGAACAAAAGGTTTATTCTAAAATCGGAATTTATTTTCCGAACAACCTAATACCATTTTCCGTGTATAAACACTGTGTGCGTCACGTATTTGAGAACAAAATACTGAAAGCGATTGACAGAAAAATAACAAAGAGGACACATTAATCATTAGTAATGAGTCATATATTTTTGCGCAAATTTTATAGTAATATATTAGAACACATTTAAACGGTTTATTCTAACGTCGGACAGATTTTGTTCGCATAACCCAATAGAATTTCCATGTCACGAACAAAAATGAATAGCATCTGGGTATTAAAAAATTGCAACTCTTTAGGTCAACGGTAGAAGGTGTCTTCATATTTGCCAATTACATGTGTATTAAAAAAGGAATACTGATGGTACGTCTTGATGATAACCGCTAAATATCGGCTGGAAACACAGTATGCACAAGTTTCTGTTGAGTGATATGTTCATAACTCGTTGTACGATATTTTTGATCAACTTTAACCTGGATCCCGACAAAGAATGTAAACCCGATATCATCCTTGTAATAGTCATTAAGAACTGCGCTCCCGAACTGGCTTCTCTTCTCTCTAAACTAAGTGCTTCGACGCCGCTTGCTTTCCTGGCTGCTAGAAGTCCTCACCTATTGTCCCAGGTTTTAAGAACTCAAGTGAACCGTCCGACTATTCTAACTATCGGCCTATTATTAGATGACTACCTGTTCTTGAGAAAATCCTATAGGCCCTAATCAATGGCGAATTCGTTCATGATCTCACGTCGCAGGGCATTTTTTTTAGACGAGCAATGTGGCTTTAATTTCTCCAAGTCAACTGCCGATGTACTGATACTAAATGAGGAAAGAGTCTATCAAACTCTAGATAAGAATGGTGAAGCCAGGGCTGTTTGTTTTGGACATCACGAAAGCGTTCTACAGTGTTTTGTTATATGGGACTTCTCCACATGATGACAAGTTGCCGTGTCTCCGGAACAATTTCTGAATTGATCCAATCTTTCCTACGAAATCGTAAAATGAAAGTAATCCTGAACAGCCACTCTTTCAATACCTTTCGCACTAAAGCAGGTCTCCCCCAGGGCTCAATCCGTGGTCCTACTTTGTTAATTACCTTCACGATGGCATCACCTCTTAACTTCGTATCTACGCTGCTGAAACCATTTAATCCTGTCTCGATAGTAAGATTGATAAGATCAAAATAACAGCTGACATCAAAAAACGACGTTTAGACTATTGTTAAATGGGGCAAAGGATGGCTTGTTAACTTGAACGCCTCCAAACTTCCCTCTATTGAGCCTCTGAAGGACACCTCTCAGCCCTAATACTCACCTCGAGAAGAGTGATTCCTTGCCTCTTCTCTGGATAACGTACTTGACTGACATGAAGTGGAAAAACGATATTGAATTCATTGCTAGGTAAGCGGCTTAGACAGTTGCTTCACTGTGCAGTGCTTGACATTTTTAATCTCAAGAATCTCTCTTACATATTTATTAGTCTATCATTTGTCCATATTTAGAATATTTGGTCCGGTGCTCCTTCTATTTACCTAGAGTTTCTTGATAAAATCCCTAGAAGAATCAGCAATATTATTGGCTCTGTTCTGGCATCTCGGCTTCAGTTATTTTCCCACCGCCGTAATGTTGCAAACCCCCCCAACCGTGCTTTTTCTATAAATACCTTTGTGGTAATTGTTCGGATGAACTCTTGGTTTGGTGCCTAAATGCTTTGAATTTAAGGGCAGTAGTAGAGTAGCGATGCGGTCTCTTCAATTTACAGCTCAGTTGGCTAGGTGTAACCGTAAATTCTATGCTAACAGATTCTTTTCTCACATTTCTCGCTTTTAGAACTCCGTTCCAATTCCATGCTTTTTAGCCAACTTTAATCTGCAATAATTTAAATGCATTGTCCATCGCCATCTGATGTTCTCTTGATTACTCTTTTTTGTTCTTACTCCTTAACAATGTTTCTTCTACGCCGAGCAACCCCTTGTGTCTCAGTGGCTTTACTGCCTTGTTTCGGGGCGAAATCGATTTAAAAACTAACTATTTAAAAAGCTACCAAGGATTACGATGACAATCCTTGAAAGGTGAGTGCGATTTTGTGGACACTTATTGAGAAATAAACAAGATGTTTTACATTTTGAATCCAATTTATGGATAATTATCAAGACGTAGACCAGTAAGAAAAATTATCGATGAACATAGATGACACCGGAATCAGAAAGGAAGAGTATGGATAAGAGAAATTTGTTTTTGGTAATAAGGGTTCACCCTGAAACGTTTAAGATTGTAGTGATCAGGGAAGCATCCTTTTAGGAATCGGTTGAACAAAGCAGTGATTTGAGGCATGATGCTGCTCAGGTGGAACTTACGTCTCACCAACAGAATACGAAGAGACGGAATATGCGTGGCATGACGGGTCCTGGAGGTTCGAATTGATGGAACTGACGAATGTAATTTGTCTGAACCAAAGCTATAGGGCACAGTGTTATATAGGAATAAAGTGTCACTACCGACACTGGGGTTTGAACACAGATCGCCAGACAGCAAACACAGGCGATCTCATTTAGAATCACGTAGATCACGTGATAAAAAAGGAAATGTATATATGGGAATTGGCGTGGCGTCTAAGTATTCACTCTCCGAATTACTTTGCAGGTGTCCTTGTCAATCTCTCTGTCTCCAGGCAGAGAGGAACCGAGACGAGTCTAGGCCGAAGGGCAGAGCCTCGTCTGGAGTGGTAGGCAGATACTCTCCGAATTACTTCGTTGATGTGCTTGTCGAAATCTCTGCCTCCGGGCAAAGAGGAACTCTGACGAGGCTGTGCCGTAGGAAAAGTCTCGTGTGCGGTGGTAGACAGCTACCCGACCCCGGTTTTTACGGGGTCTACAGGGAGTTTTCGACGGAATATATGGATAAAAGAATATATATAGAGAGAGTCAAAGAATATATATATATATAGAGAGAGAGAGAGTCAAAGAATATATATAAAGAGAGAGTCAGGGAATATATATATATAGAGAGAGAGAGTTAAAAAATATATATATATATATAGAGAGAGAGAGTCAAAAATATATAGAGAGAGAGAGATTCAAAGAATATATATATATATATATATAGAGAGAGAGAGAGAGAGAGAGAGTCAATGGATATATATAGAGAGAGAGTCAGAATAGAGAGAGAGAGCCAGATAATAGTTAGAGAGAGTCAGGGAATAGCGAGAGAAAGTCAGAGAACAGAGAGAGAGAGAGAGAGAGAGAGAGAGAGAGAGAGAGAGTCAAAGAATAGCGATTAAGGGAAAAAAGAGATAGAGGGTCAGGGAGAGGAGACAGTCAGATATAGAGAGAGACGAACAGAGAGGGAGAGAGAGAGAGAACGAGAGATAAAGAGTGTGAGACAGACAGATACAAACACTTAATGAGATAATTCCTATTCTTTTACTGGTCTAAGACTGAGGGTTGACATTGCATTTATTTTAAGATCAATTTTGACTGGAAAACAGAAAACCGGAATAAGGTTTCCACAACCGAGAAGTGGGAAACTGTTAGTATAGATCTTAAGGTTGCATTTCAACTGTAAAATGATTAGAGCTTAGCACCAATCGAGTACTGAGCTTAAATTCGTAAAATCGAGGTACCAAATAGGTAAGCTCTTCAAAATAATTACCATGACAATATACATAGAGAAGACACATAGAAGGTACGGTTCGGAGGCGGGAATGTGACATAGCCGATTATTATACAGCGATCGTATCAGGGATAGGAGTTTGGTCATAACTGGGTGCCACGTTAGTTTTTGCCTTGTGTCAAACATTGAACTCTTTGTATAACGATTTCCGACTATTATCGGACTGTAATCGGCTCGATCCTCTGATGACCTATTGCCTATGTTCCTCGTTAAGCCACGGTAAACTTGGTAAATATTGGACTTCCTGCCAAGAGATACTCGACTGACAATTATACTGTATTATTACTTACTTTGATGATTTAGATCAGGTTTCTCTGAGGCAAGGACACAAAATGACCATTACGTGCTAAATGAGAAGTGGCGTGTGCCAGAAGCACGCGCTTCATCCGAGGGGAGGGATCAACTATAGTTTGTTGGGCGCATCGACTATAGAAGTGGGCAATAGTAGAAACACGTTTTCTCAGATTAAATTTTATTCGGCATACGTTCACTGGTGAAGGTAAACAAAAATGGGGTTTCAGTTTTGCCTAATATCAGTTTACAGATTTATTTCTTGTTATAATATTAAAAAGAAAAGAAAAAGAGACTGGGGTATTGTCGAAAAGTATATTTCCATCCTCTTGTCAGGTAACTGACGAAGAATACGTGTTGGTAGGGAGGTCGTGTTTTTCTTTCCTTAGCTGAAGAGGAACTAGAACGGATCCCGGTGCTTATAAAATTGATTTATTGTCTGTTTGCAAGTGATGAGTAGTTCAGGCTCCTTACTTTTGTTGAAGAATTTATTAAATTAAGTAAAATTCGAAGAAAATATTAGTCACGAAAATGGTTCTCCGCGAGCCATTTGTTCAAGAACGCTGATTTAGATCCACGGTGAAATCTATTTCATCATGACTTTGTACAAAAGTATATACGAGAGTCATTCAATAAATAAGGTGAATTTTTCGGTATAAGGACTTCTAATAGAGATAGAAGCTTACTTTTTTAATTACAATACCTCATCTCAGAAATATAGACAGATCGTGAAGAAGACCGGGGCGTACAACGGCCGAAACGTCGTGAAGATGTGGACAAGTGTCCGAACAATGTAAATAATGTACGAGAGTCATTCAATAAATAAGGTGAAATTTTCGGTATAAGGACTTCTAATGCAGATAGAAGCTTACTCTTTTTTTTATTTTTTTTTTGTTTTTCTTCTTTTTCACATGGATTTAATTTCTTTTGCAGATTAAAAAAAAACTTTGAGAGTTTTGGCGATTAACAAAGATGTCCAACAAAGAAGCATGCTCCAGGATTGAACAGCGGTCAGTTATCAAGTTTTTGGTTGCTGAAGGGTGCAAACCAGTTGAAATTGCAGATTACTTGAGGTTTGCAATCTTAACCTCTTCGAGACAAAGATCATTATCTATCCTCTTTATACTAACATATGGTCAAATCACATTGAAACACCAGTTCCCTTGCTATCACTGCAGTTAAACAACATCGAGCCTCTCAGTAGCTTGATGAATAACCGTCTGGCAATGCCACCTGCTGCAGGCTTTGTTTTGCGGATGGTGTAATGGATAATGGCTCTAATTCAGGGGTTCTTAACCGAGGGTATCCATACCCCTTGGGGGCATGGGAACCAAATGCTGGGGGTTTCGAAAGGGCTAGTATGGATGTCAAGCAGTTTTGATGTAAACAAATCTCTGCTTACCCAAGTTTGGCAATTGGGGTAATGCATCTTTTGGTTCGCTTCACACCTACGTATCTCTGTTAAACAGGATTCTCTGCATTATTAAATCTGAAATCAAAGTGGTGAAATCGACTTGATGTGTCAGATGACATGCGTGTAGCTTTGTCAGTAACTGTACCACGATTCCATGCTTTGATTGCACAAAAACAACAGCAAATGTCTCACTAGTAAAAGTCTGTTTTTAATAGTCGAGATACTAAAAAAACTTGCACATTTATGTTCTCTTCTTTTTGCTTGTGTAATAAAACTGAATTATAACTTTATTTTGCCTTCAGTAAAAAAACTATAATAAAGTTATCAATGCTTATGTTTTCTTTTCATGTTTTATTCCTAGCGATCCATAGCTAAAGTACAGTAAATTCAAGTGATTGAAATATTTGGAACACATACTGGCAAATAATAGGATTGGTGATACATTTTTCGACAGTCAAGTGAAGTGGTAGGGCACCATATTGGAAAATCCATTGGGGTCTGGAATCATCAAAAGGTTAAGAACACCTGCTCTAATTTGTTAATCGAAGAGCCGCCATTTTGGTTCGTGACATTGACTTACGTGCAAATGCCATTGGGAAAGGCATGAATCCAGATATTCTCGCACCAGTAAAACTTGTATCATTAAACTATTACAATCTCCAAAAATAAAATTAAATTGCCTGAAAACTAACTTTAGATTTCAGCATTAAATATTTCAGAGTTTGATACAACGCTAAACAAAAACAAACAACCAGCGTCTTCATCATCATAATCTTCAGTACCTATCATCTCTTTCACTTATATCACACACCGCATTCATCATTACCATGTTTCTGGTTCCCTTCTAGTTTAAGTGGCTTTTGAGCCTTGCATTGGCTGAAAATTAGAATAAAATGCTCGTGATTGGTTTTAAACCGCTTTTCCTGTTGAGGCAAATCTTTATCATATCGACACATGAATCCATTGCTTGATTTTTTTCTCTCCAGAATCTAACATATATATATATAAGTCTACTATTTGTCCTTTCTTAGATCATTTTTACCACATATGCTATATATCTAGAGATCCTTAATACAATCCAAAGAAGAATCGGCAATATTAATGGTCCTGATCTGGCATCTAGGCTTCAGTCACATTCCCGCCGCCGTAAGGTTACCTCCCTATGTCTTTTCTATAAATATTTTCATGGTAATAATTTTTTACCATGAAAAGAGCTCTTCGCTATGGTGCCTAGACTTTGGAATTGAACGCAGGTATAGATTGGCGATGAGGCCTCATCAATTTACAATTGAGTTGGCTAGATATAACCGTAAATAAAATACAGTTTTTTTTCTCGCATCTTCTGTTTATGGAACTCCATTCTGACTCCATATTTTTCCTGCTAACTTTGACCTTCAAAATTTTTTATGGTCAATCGCTATCTAATTTCCGCCAGTTCTCGCTACTTAGTAATGTTTCTTTTTTTTAAAACTTTTCCACACCAATTAACCCCCTTGTGTCTCAGTGGCTTTACTGCCTTGCGGGGGGGTGAGCTTGATAATAATAAAAAAAAGTTGACTTCAAAAATATGCAGACCTTATTTTGAGTTGGTCATGTCGCTCGAAATCTTCAAGTTCAAGAGGGAGAATGATATAAGGACATACTTTAAGCTCCTTCAAGATCAAAGATCGCAACAAAGATTAAAAAAATCGCAAGAACAAAAAAAAGTCGATGCGGAGAAACGACCCTTTGATCAAGCTAACATCTTACCGACGAACTGCGTAGATTTCAGCGCCATTATTAATAATGTCTTTTTTAAGATTGTCCTTGGTTATCCACTTTCCAGCACTGTCGTTGACAACATTAAGTGTCAACTGGAATAGTTAAGTGGTTTAAAGCTTTATCTTCGACATTACGGAGCTTAAAACTCTGAGAAGATATTACCATGTAAGTTAAAATTAGCTTTCCGCATTATGTCTTCCATCTTTTATAATCAAACGTTCAGATAGTCTTTTTTTATTTTTTTTATTTTTGATATTCTACAACCGTTAAAGATTTCTTCCTCTTTGTAGCGTGTCCCTTCAGGATAACGGCAATCATGGCTCCTCCCCACATCCTATCATTTGTAGTTCTTAGGATAGCAAAAAAGACAACTATTATCTATCGACTATTTACATAACCTCGTTGCGTGGGTTATTCGGTGTTTTCCTTTCTCTTTCCCGTTCACCCTATACTATATCTCTCTTTCTCCCTATATCTCCTCTCTCTATTTCTCTCTCTTTATATATATATATAATATATATATATATATATATATATATATATATATATATATATATATCACTCTGTCTCTCTCCATATATATATATCACTGTCTCTCTCTATATATATATCCCTCTCTCTCTCTCTCTATATATATATACCTCTCTCTCTCCATATATATATCCCTCTCTCTGTGTCGCTCTCTCTATATATATATCCTCTCTCTCTATATATATATCCCTCTCTCTATATATATCCCTCTCTCTATATATTCCTCTCTCTCTCTATATATATATATCCCTCTCACTCTCTCTCTCTATATATCCCTGTCTCTCTCTCTATCTCTCTCTCTATATATATATCTCTATATCTCAATCTCTATATATCTCCCTATATATCTCCATATATACACTATATCCCTTTCCCTATCTCACTCTCTGCCTTCATCTCTCTATATCTCTTTCCTTATATACTTCTCCCTATATACTTCTATACCCCCTATATCGCTCTCTCTCCACAAACTCACACACACACACACAAACACACACATATATATATATATATATATTTACCTATCTCACTTTCTCTCTATATTTATCACATTATATCTCTCTCCCTATATGCCCCATATCTCCCTTTCCTTCTTTCTCCCTATATCTCTCTATATGTCTCTCTTCCTATATCACCCTCTCCCTATATCTCCATATATCACTCTCTATCTCTCTCTTCCTATATTTCTCTCTCCCTATATCCCCCTTTCTCTATATCTCCATGTCTTTGTTTTCCTATATCTCTCTCCCTATATCCAGCTATATCTCTTTCCCTATATCTCTCTATATCTCTCTCCCTATATCTCCCTATATCTCCCTATATCTCAGTTTCCCACTCACTCTCAGTATGTCCTGCGGGCGACATGTTTTGCAGGCCCTCTTTCTTCAGATGCTCGAGAAATTGTCAGTCTGATTTAATGACGGAAACCCACCAGCAAATGAAAAATTAATCGAATACATGGCCCGAGAGCCTCTCAAATTAGATGGTTACTATTGAAATGGTTGCAATGAATATGAAATCCAAATAACCAATCTATAATAAGAAAGCGCATTATACGAGTGTCCGTCCGTTTTTCGATCTCTGTAAAACCGAAACCATATGACGTAATGTGTGGAGTAATCTACAGTTACTTCCCTTGTCATGAAATGGTATCTACCTTCGCTATAAAAATGGAGCATGAAGGAAGAGCGGAGATTTTTTAAGTTCTACGAGTTAACGAGTTTAGACGTCAAAACAAACAGTTTAAGACTTCATCTTCTATTCCTTCCCCCTCCAATAATTTAATAGACTTAAATCACGTTACAACAAGTAGTAACTACTGTATTTACCCACTATTAAAAATTAAATAACTCATTTAAAGTTATATTTAATATCGGACAGAGTGAAAGGTTTTAGAACAATTTTTTATTAAAGATTTAACTTTAATTTCGCATATCGTCGCAATTGCATATGATATCGTTTAATTAAACCGTAATTAAAACTTAAGCGAGACGCGGTACTTTGCTCATTTTTTTTCTTTTTTAACACACATACTGTGACATATTCGAAATATTACATAGTTCGGGTTCCTTAGTATCTTTTAAGAGTGACTTCATGTGAAGGGATCATAAAGAATTGTGATAAATAAATAAAAATTACGCACAAGAAAAATGTAAACACACTACGTAGCTCAGTTGCATATATGAAGAAAGATTATGCCGAATTAAGGTGTCGCATGAAGATAAAATAATTTATAGGACGATGAAGATTGAATATTGTGGAGTGAGCCACGGTTATGTCCTTTGTTAAAAAAATGGAATCTGCCCTTCACTATATAAAAGGAGACAAATGAGGTGGGAGATTTTAAATTCTACGCTTTAACGAGTTTGAACGTCAAAACAAACAGTTCATCTTCTTTTTTTCCCATCTTGTAATTTAATACACTTAAATTATGCCACATGATGTTCAAAAGAGAAAAAAATTACCACAAATATAAAAAAGAAATTTGATTATACAAGTGAATTAAAAAAAAATAACTTAAAATTACAAGAAATTGTAAGTAAAGACAATTTTTTTTCACTTTTTTCTTTACATTAAAACTATGAACAGTTCATAAAACAATAAAAAAAACAAATTTGTTTTCTTTGTTAACAAAGATCTTTTGTCCAAATGACGACCTCTCTATTGCACAAAATTCTGAATGAGAAAAAATTCTGAATAAGAACAAAAATTCTGAATAAGAACAAGATACCCAAAGGCAATTTACGGCAAATGTCCAACCTCCTGCAAAAATGATTTTATCTGCGAATTTGGCAACTAACTGGAAAAAAGTTTAATCTAAAGTTTCCAAATTATGCAAATGCCAGTCGACTCAACAAAGAACCTGACAGTACATACCAAAAATCTGCCTGTTTATCAATAAAAGAAGACACATGCGACATTTTAATAATGAAGAAGATAAAGAATTTTGTGGGAGAAATACACGAAACTTCTAAATTTCCTATTCGAAAGCAAGAAGCTTCAGAGAGTATAGAGACCTAGTTCGCTGTGCCCCGGTTGTTAGCAAAATGCTGCAATTTTGGAAAAATGCAAGACAGACTAATTCGACATCATATAGTTGTAGTGGTTAAAGATGATACAGCCAGGGAAAGTTTTTCAAGGATAAAAGGCTTAGACTAGGTAAATGTAAAGACATAGGCAGGGCCTATGAAACTTCAAAGCAACTCAAAATATTTCTTTCGGCACAAATGCAACAGAAGAAAATAAAATTAAAAAGTAGCCTCAATATACAGTACGTCATGAAAGCATGACAAATAAATATATACGACGTGGCAATATTCCTCTCACACTCGAAAACACTGTCCAGCCAAAAATGCAATTTGAGTAAAGCGTTCAAGAAAAGGATATTATGGAAAAAAGTGTAGGACTGGCAGGTCTAATTTCGAAAAACGAGGGACGAAGAAACACACTACGTCCATTGGTGTATTGCTACTAAGAACCGATTTAACGCGGCCACGGAAGAAGCCAAGTAAGCTGAAATTACAGTTACAACAAAGGTATGAAGTAAAGTAATTTAATAGATTGCGATATCATTCAGTGAGATGAAATTTCAATTTTTATTGCATTATCTGTCTATATTTCTGAGATGAGGTATTATGTACACTATTTACATTATTCGGACTATTGTCCTCATCTTTGTCGCCATATTTATTATAACCTTTCGGCCGTTGTACGTTCCGGCCTTCTTTAGGTAGTTCGAATGTCGAACTGAACACTTTATTTCCTTCACTAGGGTAGACTGTTCTAGTTACACGTGCCATGTTTAATGGATGTCAGTTATCAGTTATCTCCTGTTTTTTTCCTCTGAAAGTTCTCCACTGCCTTAACCTGCTATTGAACTCACACCCTTTTGGGTCCTGTCACTGGATCTAACCAACGCCGTTATCTACTGTGTCATGTGTCCTCGTTTTATTGCATTATTCCAAAATTTTAACACATCAGCAAATAGCTATTAATGTTAGTTATTAACTGAGAACAAATAGTTATTAATTAAAAAAAATCGTAATTAATTTATAATAGTATCCATAACTACATGTACAAGAATGTCGTTTTTAATAACAGTTAAAAAATAACCATAAATATGTAAAAAGTGCGTATATTATCAAAAATTCACTTTTCCACAATATACCTATTTGTCCTTTATTATAATGCTTATTAAGTAAACAACAACAACAATAATAATAATAATAATAATAATGGATATTTTAAAAAAAACATTAACGTATATTTAATCACATCTCCCTAAAGGCTGTCGCGATTGTCAAATTGGATAATGGAGCAGATGTAACGCTTGCCCCGAGTAGTTATTTTAGAAAAAAAAAACTGTCCAATTATTCAAAAATGTAAGAAGCAACTGTATACACCAAATTACTACCAGAATATTTATTGCACAATGTGTACAAATATGGTACAAGGCAAAAAAAGGGGAAAAGGATGGTCATTTTCTGTCTTAACATTAAACTTAGCTAGCCACAAACACTGACCCAAACATACAAACAATATTCCTTTCGCCAAAACAACTCGTTCTTACTTACCATTCTTCTCTCATCCACCATAATGCCTAAGAAACTCTATGAAATCCTAACTATTCCCCATTTATACTATTCATTGTCTGTAGGGGTGGAAGAATAAAATAACAATTTAAAAAATCTAAAAAAAAAAAAAACGATGAGTATTTACAATGATTGCAAAATTAAATACAAGAACTAAACAAAATAGTGTTAGAAATAACCCCCCAGCCCTAACTGTGGCAGAAACATCAGTTAACGGAACGAAATCAAAGCGGGAATTTAAAAAAAAAATATTCGTACAAGTCTTGCACTCACTACAGACAGACACTCATCCAAACACAAATACGAAAAACACCCGAAACGAAAGACGCCCCGCACCCACCAGAGAACTGATATCACTACCCACCTAACGATGGGGTAGATGGGGTATTAAACAAAAGAAAAAAATAGGGCCAAAACAAGAAAAAAAAGGGGCCAATGAGCACACATACCCTAGTTAAGTTAACTTGAAAAAGATAAACTAAAACAAAAACGACCTACACTAACCTATACACGGGAAGGGTTGCTAATGTTCAACCCAACAATCCCAATATCCTTAATGCCTAAACGGCATCAAAATACCACTCCAAGTCAGCACCTTTAACTCGGTGGAGTCTCAATCACCTTTCGCCAAATTCCATTGGATGGGGTCGCTTCCTTTCCGTCCTGATCTTGACTTTAAGCTGATGCTTAAAGAAAAGGATCAGTTGGGAAGGGCCAAGTTACCACCAGATAAAAGTTATCGGTCTTCTGGAGGCTTTATTAGAAATTTCAAACGAAAAATCTAAATAGGGTTTGTTATTGAAAATTTGGGGGTACCAACAATAAAATGTGTTAACCTACTGAGGAGAATAAATTCTATAAAACGTAAAGACGACAAATATAGAAAAGAATTTCCCGAACTTTCAAAAGCATTGGTAGACTCCAGAATATATATATAAAATATGTCTAAAAAAGTCTGCGCAACCAATACCTATAGCAACTCCACGAAGCTTGCCACTTCCCATGAAGAAAAAAGTCCGGGAAAAGTTACAGCTTTTAAGAAAAGAAAATATTATATATCTGGTAAAATCACCAAAAACTTTACCGGCAGTGTTAAAACCTGTTTCATCAAAGTCTGTTCTAAGTAAGACATAGTGAAATTCAACGACGAAATATTTTTACCTAAGGCGAAGGACTGAACAGCTATCCTCAACAAAGTTATCAACCCACAAACTTCCAGTTAACTGCAGCGTCAGTCAAGCCCTGTTTCGGATATCAGTTACTTGGAGAAACAGAGTCCAGGTGAATTGTCAGGGGATCAACACGAAAACCAAATAACTGAAATTCAAAAGCCGATTTCCAATGGCACCAGCCGTTCAGTATACACCAGATATGGTCGCATGGTTCGACCCCCTTCTATACTTTCATATTAAAAGGACTTTTTAAAAACATGGGATATGTGGAGTAATCCACGCTTACCTCCCTTATCAAGAAATAGTATCTGCCTTCGCTATAAAAATGGCGTATGAATGAGGGGAGGGTTTAAATTCTACGCATTTGGGCGTCAAAACAAACAGTTAAAGAATTCATCTTCCCTGCTTTCCCCCTCCTGTAATTTAATAAACTTAAATTATGCCACAACAGGTAGTAACGACTGTAGTTACACACGATTAACAATTAAATAAATAACTCATTTAAAGTTAAATATCGAATGAAGTGAAAGGTTTAAAAACATTTCTTTATTAAAGGTTTAACTTTAATTTCGTCGCAATTGCAAATGATATCATCAAATTAAACAAGAAGTGGGGCACATAGGTTGCTCATGTTGTTTTTTTGGGTTTTTATCGCACATCTACTGTGATGTATTCGAAATATTACATAGTTCGGGTTCCCTAATGTTTTAAAAAGTGATTTTATATGATGTCATCATAAAGAATGGTGATTTTGAAAGAAAAGTTGGTCACAGCAAACTACGGAGTTCGCCTGACTATACGAAGAAAGATTATGCCGAATTAAGGTGTCGAATCAAAATAAAGCAATTATTTCTAAATTCTCATAACTTTTGCATACATAGGACGCTGAAGGTAAAAATGCCGAAGGCCAAAAAGCCCTCCAAAGGAACTAGCCTAAAGTCCTCCAGAAGGGCGACTTCTAGACTAGTAAATAAATAAGATCTATATAATAATCCCAAGAAAGAAAATGAAGACCAATTAATTGCGCATTAAAAGCAGAAACAAATAAATTAAAGAAACTAGACAAAACAACAGGCAACAGATAGACATCAACAATTTCAGGTTAATGTCGGAGATTAGTAAAAAAAAAAATAATAAGTTGTTTATGAGAACAAAAAAAGTTGAAGCAATATAAACGATTACTTAATTATTCGGACTGTTATCCTCATCTTCATCGCCCTATTCACAACGTTTCGGCCGTTGTAAGCTCCGGCCTTATTCAGGTTCTCAAGGACACATGCTTCAGTGAATAAAGAAGTTGGTTAGATCTAGTGACTAGACCCAAACAGTTATGAGTTCAATACCATGCCACAGCAGTGGTGAACCAAACTTTGAGAGTTGAGTCAAAGGGAAATAAATGAGACATCCGAAAGAGGTAGGGCACGTGGACCTAGAACAATCTACCCCGGTGGACGAAATAAAGGGTTCAGTTCGAAATTCTAATCACCTGAAGAAGGCCGGGGTGTACAGCGGCCGAAACATTGAGAATATCGCAATAAAGGTGTGGATAACAGTTCGAATAATGTAAATAATGCAAGTAATCATAATACCTAATCTCGGACATATAGACAAATATAGTGATTTTCCAAGCGTAGCTAGGATGTGGCACAAGGCCGAAAGTAAGGGGCACCCAGTGAGGATTGAACTCACTACTCACTCGTAACTGTTCTAGCGAGACAAGCTTGCTAACCATTTCACCACCTCGAGGTGCCCACATATAGACAAATATAAACGACTATCGATATTTATTAAACTTATTGTACTACAAAGCTGGAGCAAAAATGTGTTGCGTTTATATGTTTCAGTGAGAGGGCAGTATTAAATATTGGGAACGTGATTGAAGCCATGATGCCAGGCCAGAAAAACATATTGCAGATTCTTCTTTGGATTTTATCAAGAAGCTCTAAATATATATCCAGTTCATACATGACAATAATATTCAAAGCAAGGAGGAATGATAGATTATATGAGAAAAGAGTTTTTAAAAGTACCATTTCTGTCTGAATTTATACGATGAAGGCATTGGTATCTCGGTTATTTACAATAAGATTATGTATAAAGCAAGGTTTTATTTCAACATTTCCTGAAGATTGCGTACATCGACAAACACCTGAAGAAATCTGTAGGGTCTTACGTTCGAAACACTGTCATAATAACAAATAGAATACTTGTCCGACTATAAATAATATAAAAAAATAAATTTGTCATGAAAACAACGAATGCAGAGGATCGCCTCGTCAGTGATGTTATGACTTGGAGTCATGACAAGTTTCGGGTCTTGCAACATCATACCTGTTCGCCCTACCGAAACAGTACTATTCCGGCAGGCGATCCTGAAGCAAAAAGTCCGCCAAGCACACAACAAATGGACACATTGAGTAACTGCCACTGCTTGTCTTGAAATTACAAACGACCAATCATTAACGACTTACGTCACTTCCTCCTGAGCCAGGATGATACAAAAAAAGAATAAACAGTATGCTCGTCTGTTTTTTCATCTTAGGTCCACCACGCGGAAAGACCCACATTCTCAACGAACATTTTGACATAACAGGTAAGTAATGGCCAGAAAAGTTTCCTTTCATATGAAATTATAAGAATCAGAAGGGTAATTAAAATATTTTTGAACACTTGAGAAAACAGTGATTGGAGAAATTGTCGCCATTTTATGTTTTTCTTTAAATTTCGCACATGCCCGTTGTTTGTTCGTGATTTTGTCGACTGCACAGTATACTTGGGTCAGTTGTACACCGTCTGTAAGAAAAAGAGCACCATGACACAATTCATTCCGCCAGATATTTGGAAACGTCATGCTGTACTGCTTGGCATTCGCACCGGAAGCTCCAATACGAATATTTAAGAGAGTTTGGATATCAATCTGAGGAGAGCGCAGAGATTTCGGAAAGAGTTGCCTGAGTGTAATGAAGATGACGAAGGGACGGCAGCTCGGAAAAAAACTCGCTCGGATCGTCCTGATCAGAAAAGAACTCCCGAATTTGTTGACGGGGGACTCAGACTCAACACGGAGGCTCACATCAAGTGCCTTGAGGGGGTACTGCTGATATGGATCAAGACGGTGATTGCTGGAAGAGCCTATGTTTGGCAACAGGATATTGCACCATGACACGCAAGCAGAACTCAGTCAAGGCTGTCAGATAATTTCTGCGACGACATCACCCCTTACATCTGCCCACCTAACTCGCCCCCAGACATCAACCCCCTTAATTATTATGTGTTGGGCGCAGTTGAGCGAGAGACAAACAAAATTTCTTGTAATATAAAAAATGAACTGAAGGCAACGATTATGTCAGTATTCACCAACTTAAACAAGGAGAGAGTCCATACGAGATACATGAAATCCGATGTCGTCTGGAGGCCGTGACTGAAGCCAATAGCAATTTTAGCATTTCAGAATCTCCTGCATCACTTCTGGACGGTCTCCTTGTTTAAGTTGGCGAATGCTGTCATAATCCTTGCCTTCCATTCATTTTAAACTTCATTATTTTCTTTGTAGATCCACCACTGCACGTAATTTGGGAAGACGTAGTGTCGACTGTGATACGAATCGAATTAGAAAGCCCACTGGTGTTTATTATTGCTAGACAATCTTAATTAATACTAATAATTAGCAGGTACCAATGTTATACTATTTATATTATTCGGACTATTGTCCTCATCTTTGTCGCCATATTATTACAACGTTTCGGCCGTTGTACGCTCCGGCCTTCTTCAAGTGGTTGGAATGTCGAACTGAAACCTTTATCTCGCTAACCGGGTATTGAACTCACCTCAATGACACATGACACTTTATCCATTGTGCCATGTGTTCTCAAGGACTCATGTCACAGTGAATAAAGGCGTTGCTTAAATCCAGTGACAGGATCCAAAGACTTCAATACTCGGTTAAGCCAGTGGAGAACTTGGAGAGGGGAATTAACAGGAGATAACTGATAACTGACATCCATTAAATATGGCACGTGGAACTAGAGCAGTCTTCCACAGTGAGCGAAATAAAAGTTTCAGTTCGACATTCCAACCACCTGAGGAAGGCCGGAACGTACAACGGCCGAAACGTTGTAATAAATATGGCGACAAAGATGAGGACAATAGTCCGAATAATGTAAATAGTGTATATAATACATCATCTCAGAAATATAGACAGATACTGAAGAAAGCCGGAGCGTACAACGGCCGAAACGTTCTAATAAATATGGCTCTTTTGGATAAAAGCGTTCGTTAGTGAATTGGGTGACAGAGATTGTGAGTTCAATACCTGGGTCGGGAAGTGTGTACGTGTTCACCGTGGAAACGATCGAGCAATGACTGAATAGTATTAAATAAAAATAACCTACAGTCCCCGTAGATTAAATAAAGGGTTCAGTTCCGAATTCCCTATCATTTACCCAGATAGATATGCACCTGAGGAAGACCTGGGGAGAACAACAGTCGAAACGCTGTGGTTTAAAACAAGAAAGATGAAGATAATAGTCCTAATATAAATAGTTAAATAATGGTAACGCCTCATCCCAGGAATTTAGAGTGAAGAAACTTTTTATGTTTTCTGCTAGTGTATTAAACCCATGGCAACGAAGTCAACTTACTAGACTTTATTCATATATATCCACGATGTCATCGCCTCCTCGAAGAAGAAAAAAACGTGTCGGACAAAAGGAAGAACAGTTCAAATTAATCAGTCTACAATAATACCTACTAAATATCCTTATGTAGTTTTTCGAAACGTTTTCACCTCGATATTATACACTGCTCATTTTCTACGCAGACTGCTTTCGTCTACAAGGTTTTGATCATAGTTCTAAACTGTGGGCCGCCATTAATGTCACAACAATAAGATTAATCAGACGCTGTATGGATTTGTTTAACCTTTACTTGTGTTTATGCTGTTACGCCATTTTCTCTGCCGATCTCTCTTCGCGCCAAAATAAACGAGGCATCGACTGAAAGAAAACTATGCAAAACAACGGTATCCACTCCAGCACTGCCAACACCGAACAAAACTCGCTGCTCGTAGAAAAAAAATATACTTAAAGGTCACTGGGTTGCAATGGTTGATGCAGCGAAAATCATGAAACGAAAACAAGAGAAAAATCTAAATCAATAGGTTGTTTTTTCGTGTTTGTCACGTATCTTTCTATACATGCATGGCATTATATAAACAATATTTAACTTCAATGATGCAAAATTGTCATTCTAAATCATTACCGCTATCGCCCTCCGCTTAAAGTCAGACTATACTATATTTAAGAGTTTCTAGTTGTATTATGGCACTTATTCCATCTAATAATTTTATTTTTGTCTATATCTCTGAGGTGAGGTATTATGATCGCTTAAATTATTTACATTATTCGGACGGTTATCCTCACCTTCCTTGCCATATGAACAAACGTTTCGGCCGTTATACGCTCTGGCTTTCTTCAGATGATTAAATCTCTGAGATGAGGTATTATGATTACTGACATTATTAACATTATTCGGACGGTTATCCTCATTTTCTTTGCCATATTAACGTTTCGGCCGTTGTACGCTCTGGCCTTCTTCAGGTGATTAAATTCTAAGATGAGGTATTAGAATTACTGACATTATTTACATTATTCGGACGGTTATCCTCATCTTCCTTGCCATATTAATAACGTTTCGGTCGTTGCACGCTTTGGCCTTCTTCAGGTGATTCAATCTCTGAGACGAGGTATTATGATTACTGACATTATTTACATTATTCTGACTGTTATCCTCATCTTAATTGCCTTACAATGTTTCGGCTGCTGTACGGTCCGGCCTCCTTCAGGTGATTAGAATTTCGAACTGAATCAACGGTGTAGATTGTCCTAGTTCCACGTGTCATGCCTCTAAAGCCCTCATAGAAACCTACCAAACTTCATCCTCAACATACCTCTGTAGAATATGATGAAATTAGCCTCATCCACATGCAAAAAACAGCTCAAAATAATAAAAGCATTTAAAAAAATCCAAAAGGCCAGCACTCAGTATGAACGATGAACACGGTCACCCCGTGATGACCGTATTTGGAAAATAAAAAAATCCTATCACTATAAACATAAAAATCTACATATTCATTTGAAAAATGATAATGGTTAATAGACTAACCGAATATATTGAACATTTCGACAATTTTTACACACTTTCTACCCAGAAAAGAAAATATTTGTAGGATGCCTGAAAAATCTAATAAAAATGTTAATCGTAATACTTTGTCAGCTGTTTTTAACATAGTTTGTATAGAAGAGGGATTGCTGCCCAAATACACATTATTTGGGTGTGTTTCGTCTTATGTCCTCATATAATGTGCAATGTATATAGAAATATTTTCTCTACTCAAGCATATATATAATTAAGTAAACATTACTTCTAATGATTTTTAAAGTTTTGAAATCATAGATTCCGGCGAGATGTCAACACTTGATTGGTGCTTTATTTCGATCTAATGAACGCATTTTCAGCATTAATTCCTTCAATGAATCTTGCCAATGACTTTTGGCAAGATTCTATTTAATTAAATGACTGCATTGGCCTAAACGGACAATATGGACAGTGTCCAGCTTCGGACGGAAGACACTTACTGGATTTCCAGGATCGGTGAACACCTTTTAACCAGCTACATATCGAGATAAGCGAAAGTTTAAGAAGGGGATATTCTACGACTTGGTCTTCATAAAAGTCCATTATTGCTAAGATGGTGCTGATGTTAATAATAATAATAATAATAATAATAATAATAATAATAATGAAAACTAGTTATGCTAACATGATGATGACGGCGACTCGTGTTGCTGACATGATGATGACGGGGACTCGTGTTGCTAACATGATGATGACGGCGACTCGTGTTGCTAACATGATGATGACGGCGACTCGTGTTGCTAACATGATGATGACGGTGACTCGTGTTGCTAACATGATGATGACGGCGACTCGTGTTGCTAACATGATGATGACGGCGACTCGTGTTGCTAACATGATGATGACGGCGACTCGTTTTGCTAACATGATGATGACGGTGACTCGTGTTGCTAACATGATGATGACGGCGACTCGTGTTGCTAACATGATGATGACGGCGACTCGTGTTGCTAACATGATGATGACGGCGACTCGTGTTGCTAACATGATGATGACGGTGACTCGTGTTGCTAACATGATGATGACGGCGACTCGTGTTGCTAACATGATGATGACGGCGACTCGTGTTGCTAACATGATGATGACGGCGACTCGTTTTGCTAACATGATGATGACGGTGACTAGTGTTGCTAACATGATGATGACGGCGACTCGTGTTGCTAACATGATGATGACGGCGACTCGTGTTGCTAACATGATGATGACGGCGACTCGTTTTGCTAACATGATGATGACGGCGACTCGTGTTGCTAACATGATGATGACGGCGACTCGTTTTGCTAACATGATGATGACGGCGACTCGTGTTGCTAACATGATGATGACGGCGACTCGTTTTGCTAACATGATGATGACGACAACGAATCGTGTTGCTAAGATAATGACAACAACTAGTGTTGCTAAGATGATAATAATGGCGCTTGTCCCTCCGTTCGTTACTTCCCGAGTTCGCGAGCTCGTAATGCTCTGCGAATACCTAATAAATAATGGACTCTTCCATTTTGATTGCGTGAAAGACTAAAGACATATCAGAAACCAAACTTGGATTCAGTGAGAAAATGAAAGAAAGCGACAACGGAAGTGTTAAAATCTGGTTCACTGAAATGGAAAAGTCGTCAAGTACAATATTGTTTCATTTGTACCTCCATACTTCGTAAAATAAGGACCAGCATTCGTATTTATGATCGTTATTGCAATATTCTAAGTTGTTAAGATCAAATATTTAACGAGGCGATAGGGGAATTTCTACTGATATTTTATTGTAGAAATCGTCATGAGGTCATTCAATTATTAACTAAAGAATTTTGTAGCATCAGGGATTTCAAGTACGAAATCCAGTTAAAACTAATTATAATAATTGTTGATCAGATGATAACAGAAAAATATAGAAATCTCAGAACAACATGGATAGATTAATGTAAAGCCTTTGATAATGTGCCACACTCTTAGATCCTAAAGGCTTTGTAATTATACAGTTTCCATCGTGATAATAAAAGTCCTTAAGTGTAGCATGGCGGTGTGGAAACCACATTATACCTAGATCACACCAAAGACATTGCCATTTTTAATCCCCTGAATATCCGACGTGGAATGAGAATCCCTGTGAGCTCTTTAATTTTGTCTGTCCTTAATACCCCGTAACCAAGTAAGAATTTAATCACCTACACTACAAGGATGATCTCAAAATCTTTGCCGGAACGACAATGAGTTGAAGGGTATAATCAAATATATACGATGTTTCAATGACGACACCGGTATGGATTTCGGATTAGATAAATGTGCAAAAGTATCATTCAAGATATATGACACTATTTTGTTACTGGAAATCATAAGAAAGTTTTCTTAAAATAGAAGGAACGATACACTGACAGGCCCCTGATAAATAAAAAGTGTTAATGAATAAAACCCGCGAGAAAAATTAAAGATTTTAATTGTCATATAGACAGCTACCTGAATTGTATGTCGGTGTTTTAAACAATTGAAAACATAAGGGAATCGTGGAATTGAACAGGGACAAGCCAAAAGGGAAACAATGATTGACACTTATCACACACAGCTGAAAATACGAACTGTGAATTGGAAACTCTATTTTTGTAAACAACGAACTTAGAATTAATCTTTCCTGGTCGGAAGTTGGCCGAGGTAGCAGGTGGAGGAGCCACCCACGCTCACCGATGGGATTAGTGGGAGATGATACGAGAAAGTGGAAGTTATCCGGCGGAGTGATTCCTGCAACCATCACCCGTGGAAGACGGGAGTTCTCCAAAATTATGAAATAATTTAAATCTCAGCAACTAAGCAAGGAATCCGACAGCGGAGGAGAAACACCAAATTATCCACTTGTGCCTTGCCCCACGCAGGTTTGGGCGAACGTCAATAAATATGAATGCCCGAAGCGAGATTGTCAGACGGAAAAGAGTTCGTTCCAGCCACCGGTCGTGATATTTATCTGCCGAAGAAACCCCTCCAGCTTCAGCCTTGTGCCGAACTTTACCAAATCAGTAAAGCAAACTTTACCAAGTCAACAAAAGTGTCACGTCTGAGTTAGAAACATGTTGGGTCGATAATTGTTGCATGCGAACTCTTGATTTAAACAATTACTGTACGGAGGACTTGATATAAAAAACAGTATGTAACTTTTCTTTTAATTTATTCCATTGTTATTTTCTTCCTGTGCGTCTTCGTCCTGCTTGGACCAGCCCAATACGAAGATAACTTAAAAACATTCGTTCTTGGCTGCCTTATGATCAAACAAATTACAACGTGGGACAAGATCAGAACTGGATCGAAGTGATCACCCCCATCGATCAGCCGCGGGTATTGGACGTCTTGGACAACCGGGGGGGGGGGTGTAGGGCGACAGAAACGGAGTATTACAAAATCACTCAATAGATTTAGATTTTGTAACAAAGATTAGGGAACTGGAACGTGAAGAAGCCTATAGATATCTAGGAATCAACAAAAGAACTGGAATGCAACATACCCAAATGAAGAAGAAAGAAAAGAATACTACAGACATGTGCGTCTTTTGTGAAATACTGTGTTGATTTCATAAAAACAGAATATCTGCCATAAAAATTTTGGCTGTCCCTGTGGTGCAATACAGTTTCAACATCCTTAATTGGACCATAGCTGACATTAAACGAATGGATGCCTAAATGGAAAAAAAACCCTTCTCACTTGCCACTGCATGCATCATCCTAATGTTGATGTTGATTGTCTGTATGTATCTAGATCCGAAGGAGGCAGAGGATTAGTTCAACTAGAACTGTTTGATAAAACTTCAGCAATCGGTCTTCGTAGATAACTGGAAACTAGAGAAAATTGGAAGATGAGCTGTCATTGTTTAAGTACCAGGGCGTATCGTAGGCAGCAGTGACAGAGATAAATAGTGAGAAATTTAGCTAACAAGCTTGTTTAAATCAGGTAAAAATGATTGTCAAAAACAAACAAACAAAAAAGCCCAGAGTTAGAAAGGAGAAGTTGTCGAAAGTCATGATAGCTCACTTCCTGAAGGAACACGTCATATAAAAGAAGAATATATTGATGTCCAGAAAAAGAAAAGCAAGAAAACAAATAAAGGTGAGACAAAAGAGATAAAAGAGTAAACCATATGAGGAAATAATTTAAATTGATTTGTTTGTACGTCTTATCAACCATTAGCAGCCTTCGCCCGCTCGCCATCGCTTCGCAAAGTAACATATATTCACTAGATGAAATCTTTGAAACAAACATTTTAAATGAAGATTTAATTCTTAAATTGGCTTGTTACAGTTAAAGAAAGTTTTATAAATAGATACCAACTTGTTGAAGGCCAAATTTTAACCACTTTTCTTCACTATATGAGATGATATTTCTAAACAGAACAATTTTCGATATGATAACCAAAACAATCCTTGAATAAACGAACAGTAACGAAGGATAGTTAATTAATGAAATAAACTTATTTAAAAAATCAATATGCAAATTAGTAAAACCTGAAGACTGGTAACACCGAGATGTAAATAATATGTAGTAAATATAGTTCGCTTTTAGTGTATAAATTACTATAAGTAAATTGTATGTATTATTTATCATCTCTCAGTTGCGTCTCTGTCCTTCGATAGAGTGAGCTCAGGGGCTTCTCTGCCGAAGGGCAGAGAGACAACTGAGAAAATTATACTGAGGCGCCCAGCCCTGGGGAACAGCTGCCCGAGGCCGCGCCCTCCCATTGCACAAGAGGGAGGGATCGGTGGTCGCACCGAGGCCAGCGCAACCGACGGTTGCGGGGTCTGTGTGCAATTTTTATCCACGCCCGGGTGCACCCGCTCGGGGCCCCACTTTACAAAGACCTTGCGTCACATCTCATTCTTCGTCGGGGAATGGGTAAACACCGTGTATAAATTACTATAAAGTAGAACTGGAGCTTCTTAAAGTCAGAATTCCAGAGGTAATTGCTCTAATTTCGCATTTATTCATATACATACCATCATATAGGTTTTTCTTAATTAGCAATTATGCTTCTCTAACTCTTCAAATGTTGAATGTATAACTAATTCTACTTTCTATTTTCCCATCTATTCATTATATTAATTTCATCTTATATTTTGTCCTCTGTTCTGTCATCCATGAAATAAAAATAATTGTTTGTAGGGAAAATAAGGACCTATGTACATCAAATCGTGTTTAAATTAAGTGGTAGCAGACGAATTATAGTTGAAATTTTAAAAGGTTAGCTTAAACATTAATTCAGTACTTAAATGCAGCGATACATTTTGAATTCTTCTGTAGCATATTGATACCTATCACATCTACTCTTCCCTAACTATTGTGATGAAGGCCCAATAAAGAGCCCTCGACAGGAGCTAGCTTAAATGCCGCCCGATTAAAATTTTAAGCTAGCTGCAATTTGGGATACAAAAAGAAAAATAAGTGTTACGCCCCTCGAACCATGAAACCGACGATAAAGATAGTATAATATATTAGTATATAATTTTAACCTCGCATAATTTGGCAACCCCGAATCTGAGCTCAACGAAAATCTTTCCCTGAGCCTAACTTTTCTAGGGCTTTTTAAATGAACTATGAATCATTGAAATCAGACCAGTGGGAGCGGAGGAGTTGCTTGGACATACACGCACGTACATTGTACTTTATACATAAGATTTGTAACTTACTTAAATCCAGAAAATATTGTTAGATTGTAAGAGTTTTTTTTAGGTAATGACTTCCTAATACAAGTCCTACTAATTATACCATAGATCAGGAAAGATGAAGTGCACTCCTAATGGTATTTGCCCGTAAGTGATAACCAGACTGGGATTGGAACTCGGTTCTCCGATTTCCAATTACGAGCCATTTTCTATTACACCCGGTCATCTTAGCTGGTAGGAAATTGTGTATACAAAAGAAATTATCTTAAATTTATGATTAACTGAAGGGGTGTTAATAATCATTCTTTGTTAATGATCTATTTAATAAATATCGTAGAATGCCGATTTAAATAATTACAATGAAACAAGAAATCTATATAATATTAAAATCATAATCTTGTATGTAAGTGTTTTCCCGAAGTGCAGCTTAAATGACATATAATACCCCAGATAATTTATGAGCATATTATAAGCAGAACCCATGCCGTGTGTAATGCAAAATTTCCTTAAAATTAGACAAAGGTTTCTTGAGGTAGGTCCATTTATCTGTTTATACAACGTTTTAAATAGGAAATTCAGTTTTAATTTTTAATTGTATCACTTGACTTGATGGTAAATAAATAGAGGCGCGCTGGTTTGCCCCTGTTACGTATTTCGAAATTAATATAAATGTGTAATGTTAGTTAGCATGGCCGTTACACACTGCCAATACCTAATAAATAATGAACTATTTCGTTTTAACCGCGTGAAAACACGTGACACTACTTGGTTTCAGCGATAAAATAAAACAAAGAGAATATTATTTTAGTTATGTTTAAGTGAAATGTATAAAATTTGTCTATTTCTAATGTTTTCATTTGTTCACACTTATTTATAAATAAATTTATTAACAAAAATATTTGAAAGACAGGATTTCAGCTAGTTACGAGGGTCATTCAATAAATAAGGTGAATTTTTCGGTATACGGACTTCTAATACAGATAGAAGCTTTTTTCAACGTAGTCTCCTAACACTGTCACACACTTTTCCCATCTGTTCACATACATCCGTATTCCCTCAGCGTAAAAATCTTTGGACTGATGTCTCAGCCAGTCGCTCACAGCACTTTTGACTTCATCGTCACTTTTAAACTTCGTGCCCCTCGTGAACGCTTTAAAGGGACCAAACAGATGAAAGACTGAAGGGGCAACGTCTGGGCTGTAAGGGAGATGAGGGAGCAGTTCCCAACCCAGCTCGTTGATGGTCTGCACCGTTTGGGCTGCTGTGTGAGGCCTTGCATTGTCATGATGCAAGATGACTCCTTCTGACTGATGACCCCTGCGTTTGTCCCAACAGATAAGCCCAAAGTCCTTGCAATGTCATCCATTGTCACCCTTCTGTCAGACTGAATGAGGTCATTGACTGATTCGATCACCTCAGGAGACCTCACTTCTGTAGGCCTCCCAGGCCTGTCTTCATCCTCAACACTGCTCCGTCCTTCTTTAAACAATTTAGCCCACTTGTAGACATTTTTTGGATGAAACATGTGGCACCATACACAGTTGACATTCTCCTATGAATTTCAACTCGTTTGCAGCCTTCAGCAACCAAAAACTTGAGAACTGACCGCTGTCCAACCCTGCAGCATGCTTCTGGTTCGGCCATCTTTGTTAATCGCCAAAACTCTCAAATTTTTTTTTTATCTGCAAAAGAAATTAAATCCATGTGAAAAAGAAAAAAAAACAACAAAAAAAGAGTAAGCTTCTATCTGTATTAGAAGTCCTTATACCGAAAAATTCACCTTATTTATTGAATGACCCTCGTATTAATAAAATTGATAAAATTGTTTCTTCATATATCATGAACTGTCTTTAAAAAGTACCCAACGTTGTTATATGTGGTATGGAAAAGAAAAAATATATTAAAAGCTAAAAAATGTCTTATGAGTCTTCATCTAATAATAAACTGTTGTGGTGGAATCCACCTAATCTGCATAGGTGACTACCAACTATATAAATAATGGTTGATACAGGAAGACGAGAGAAGAATCACGAGATCCAACTAGAGACTCTGATCGACTGCGACTAGTCAACACATTCTCCAGGAACGTCTTCCCAGAAATATACAGAAATACTATATGTACTTATTGTGTACAGGTTATAATACATTCTTGTTCTAAGTACATTTTGTGTTGCATTATTATTCCATGCAATAGGCGAGATTCAACATTGAGTCAAGACTCAACATAAACATTTAAGACTCCTTCTATTTATAAGCAAAACATTAAATATGGGGGCAAAATAAAGAACAATTCTGTATGGTTTTTTATCAGTTGACTCTCGTACCTCAGGCTGAAATTCCTGAGTCAAATGCGAGAGAATCTCCATGAAAAAAACAACAGTAAAAGTCATCTGTTATATTAGGCAGAGATAAATGACTCAGTTACATTAATAAATGAATCTAATTATATAAGAAAGAATATTATCTTGAACATATTAGATAAGGCAGATTCAGTTATTTTTGGTTATTTATCGAATAGCGCTATTTACTATCGACTGTAGACGAAGTTACGAGAGAAATTATAGACACAAAAGAATCACCCTCCTTTTTTGCACTGAAAGGTCATATTATAGAGAGGAGTTTTCCAACACCCAAGAACCCCAGTCACTAGGATACAAACAAATAGGAACCCCAAACAAAAAAGCCTACAATTATAATTTATATGTAAGTATCATCGCGCTAGTATCATACGATATTATATATATATATATATATATATATATATATTGTGTGTGACACTGGTAGTATGAAGTTAGGGTTAAAATGGTTCATGTAGAAACTCCGTATAGGAATTGGAAGGTGAAAAATATTAAAAACGTTAAAGTGAAAACATGAATTGAAATATGGAGCGGGGGAAAAACAAAGAAAAATATTTTCCCTTTCTGATAACCAGTCAAATGGAATTGATATGATTCGCAAAGCCAATAAATATAGAGAATGATAGATTGTAAACCTGGAGATTAAAACCTTTGATGTCAGAGAAAATAGAACTCATTTTTAAACACAAAAGTTTGTCATCCAAAATTATTGTTGCCGAAAAATGTATTGTTTTTATATAACTGACCGCTTTGTTTGAAGGTTGGTATCGTTTCTCCAAGGTTGGAGAAAATAATTAATTGTTACGAATATTGATGAGTCCTCAGGTGCAGTAGGAGTCGAGCGAAATGCATATAAACAGAGCGCGTTGTTGAAGCCAACAGTTGGGGCGCGAGACACAGCGTGTGGAACAATTAGAAACAAAAGCGTTAATAATGAGCGGGTATAGAAAAGAGTAATCAGAAGAACAGCATATAACGATTTATGACACAGTTGTGACACCGGCAGTATAAAATTTGGGTAAAGGGTTCGTGTGGAAGCTCTGTATAAGAATTGGAGAATTGGGAGGGTTAAAAATATTTTAAAAAAGTTAAGGTGAAACATGGATTGAAATATGGAGCAAGAAAAAAAGAGAGAATGTTGAGTATGGGTAAATGGAATTGTTATGATTCGCAAAGCTGATAATATAAACAATCGCTATATGTCCTAGGAATTAAGAATGTGCAACGTAATTGCCCTGCCGAGGCTTGCAGCGAGAATGAAAGAACTTGTAATCCGAAGTGTCCAGACAAAAGCACTCATCTATAATACTGAGGTGTGTCTTGAAATATTTAAGAGACTTGCTAGAAAATGACAATTTGAGTGATATGATGGGAAATGTAAATCCGAAGAAGAATCGAAAAAATCTGAACGAATCTGAACGAATCCTGCGGAGAGTCCTGAAGTATTGAGAAGAGATGATGTTAAACGCCCACCATTGGTCATTGCCAGTGGCCACCAACAATGACCAAAATGTTTTGATTTGAACTGAAATTCCATGGAAGAATCGAAACCAACAAAACAGCTTTACTAAAACCAGCAAAAATAATGGGGAGACTGTCGCATTGTGAACGGGAGTAGCTGTTATTTGATCATCAATTCTAGTGTCCAATTACGATTAATGTGAAAACTAAAAAATGTGATCTGCCACATCCCTTCGGAACATAGGCGAGCATGGTTCACCGAAACTCCCAATTCTTTGAAGCCCTAGGCAATTTATCTTTCCTATCCATCCCAGTTTATGTTCTGCTAGCCTTTTACACAAGATGGTTAGGAAGGGTCAATTGGCAAACTATAAAAGCGTATGCCCATTTGAATTTCTGTATTACATTTCACTGATTTTTTATATAATGTGCAAGTATACTGTCACGAGCGGGGCGAAGCTTCGAAGTATAATCGAATTTTCTCTGATGACACCGGCTGCTGTGTCATAAACAAACTTATATTTACGTCGGATATACTATACCCAGGTTGGCACAGGGATGTGGTTCGGGTATAAACATGGATAAAATTTGGTTAACAGAAAGAAAGCAGCAAAATAAATGTAGCAACGATTTATCCAAATAAATGATTCAGATAAGACGGTCGTAACAATAACAAAACAATTTAATTTGTAACTTAAGGGAAATAGATATAAGAGTGGAGATAGTTTTGACGTGTGACGGAATAAAATAAAATGCTTTTAAATTCAATGAATTAATGTTCACATAAGGAAGAAAGTTATAGAGAGCGATATCTCAGACAGTTATTTTAATGTCCAAGTGAATTAAGGTTCACATAAGGAAGAAAGTTATCGAGAGCGATATCTCAGACAGTTATTTTAATGTCCAAGTGAATTAACGTTCATATAAGGAAGAAAGTTATAGAGTGCGATATCTCAGACAGTTATTTTAATGTCCAAGTGAATTAGTGTTCACATAAGGAAGAAAGTTATAGAGAGTTATATCTCAGACAGTAATTTCAATGTAGAAGGTAATATTCTACAAAATAAGTGTTATGTTCCAAGTTCCTTGTACCACGGTGATGCTCCAAGGTAGAACCAATGAAGTATAACTCGAACACTGGTATGGTATAACACAGATATATTACAAACAGAAATATATACAAAGAAATTGAAGTATTAGTAATGACTATCAGATTTGTTTAGAGTGAACTATGTTGTCTCGACAAGTATCACTATTCCAATGTTCTTACAATAAATCCTCTGCTCCCTCTTGTGTCGCAGTATTTATAATGTCCGGAATAGTCCATTATTATTATGGGTAAGTTCCCATAACATCCCCTCTTCCGAAGTTTTTTGCGTAGCAGGGGATTTTAATATCTTTTTTTCTTTTGTTCTATTTCCAAAGGTTCTCTGAACATCCTTTTTCTGGACGATCTTCGTGGTTCTAGCATTGTCTGCGGTCTTTTTATATCAAATGTATCGAAAATCGTATCCATCACTTCTTCCTGAGGTGGACCGTTAGCATCCTGTAACAGTCTCTTCCTTATTTGGTTTACGTGTCTTCTATGTGAGAATTTGTGTCCCTGTACTATGTAAACCACATTCCCGATTCTTTTTTCTATTGTACCTTGCTCCCAGTAAGATGTATTATTTCTATATGCTTTAAAAAAACCTTTTTCTCCTGGGTGGAATTTTCTTTTTGGTACGCACGACTGCGTTATTTGCTTCGTTTGACTTGGTATTAATTTATAAAATACAGATCTGATTTTTCTAGCGAACATCAGTTCTGCGGGTGATAATGTCGATGGCGTAGCATTATTTAGCGTAATTCGATATACCTGAAGAAATTGTTGTAATGCTTTTCCGTAGGCACATCATATGGTTTTCTTAACGCTCTTTTGAGTGTATCAACAAATCTCTCCGCTTTCCCATTTGATCTTGGGTGATATGGCGGGGATTTTATATGTTTGATTTGATAAATTTCGCAAAACTCTTGGAAATCCGCTGATGTGAATTGCGTTCCATTATCTGTGACTAGGCGATCCACTATTCCAAATCGAGCAAACAGCTCGTGGAGGCAATTTATGGTAGTTTCCAAAGTAGGATTTTTGCAAAGAAACACCTCTGGCCATTTACTATAACTATCCACTATGATCAAATAGTAGAAACGATCAATTGGACCTGCATAATCTGCGTGTATTCTTGACCACGGACGTTCTGTCTCTGGCCATGGCTTATGGATGATTGGTGGTGCTTTGGCTGCTAAGAAACAACCCTTGCATTTTCTCACCATCTGAGTAATATCCTGGTCCATGTTTTTCCAATATACATAGCTTCGCATCAGCGATTTCATTCTATTTTTTCCTGGATGGCCCCTGTGGAAATCCTTTAGGATTCGCTTTTGTAGTGTTTTGGGAATTACTACCCTTTCGTTATAAAGTAACACATTATCGCATCAAGAAAAGCTGTCCGATATTTGCTTATTTTTTTCTGCTATTTTTGCTTGTGTTTCTTTTATGAATTCATCATTTATAGCTTCATTTTTTATCTCTCGTAGTGTGACGGGGAGGTTTCGAACTGTACAACATAGCACTGTCCTGACATCTTCTTCATGTCGTAGGGCTGCGATTACAGAATCTTCCAATGGCTCTGTTTTCCTTGGTATAAGTCTCGACAGACCATCCACATGCCCGATTTTTTTCGTTGGTAGATACTCTAATCTGAAATTGTAGTTCAGAAGAATTGTACCCCATCTTAGTAACCTATTCGCAGTGTAAACCGGTAGACCTTTTTTTTAACCAAATATTGTTAGTAACGGTTTGTGATCCGTCTGTAGAATAAAAAATCTACCATAGATATATCTATGAAATCTTGTGACTGCGAAAATAATTACCAGAGCTTCTTTCTCTATTTGTGAGTAATTCTTCTCTGCTGGTATATAGGGTTCGAGAAGCATGCGTGATGGGTTTTATTGTCCCATCCAGCATTTTATGCAGTATACACGCCCCGACTCCATAAGCACTCGCGTCACTTGCTACAATTATTTCTAATTTAGAATCGTAGTGTGCCAAAAATAAATCCGAAGTTAACGTCTTAATTGTTTTTTCAAACGTTTTCTGGCATTCATCTGTCCACTGCCAAAACTTTTCTTTCTTTAGCAATTCGTTCAGTGGTGCGCGAAGTTTATGCATGTGAGGAATGAATTCCTGGTAGTAACTCATTTTGTAATTTTGTTATGTCCTTTGGAACTGGCATTTTTTTTTATTGCCGTTGCCTTTTCAGTGTCTGGTCGTCTTCCTTCTGGATCGATGATATGTCCCAGGTATTTAATTTCCTTCATGAAAAAATCTTGTTTGTTTTGTTTTACTTTGAACCCAGAGCTTTGTATTCTTCTGAACACCTCTTGTACGTGTTCCCAGTATTGTTCAACGCTTTCGCTATTTATCAATACGTCATCCAGGTATGCGATCGTGTACTCTAGTCCGGCGAGCATAGTATCCATTGTCAGTTGGAATATAGCCGGCGCGACCTTAATCCCAAATGGTAATCTTTGGTATTTGTACAATCCTTTGTGTGTGTTTATGCACAGTAATTTTGAACTTTCCTCATCGACTGGAATTTGTAGGTACGCTTCACTTAAATCTATTTTTGGGGAAAATTTACCGCTATTTAATTTAGTGAATACTTCTTCTGGACTGGGTAGTGGATAGTGGTAATCTTTTATCGCTGCATTCAAACCCGTTGAGAAATCAGCGCATACTCGAATCTCTCCTGATTTCTTTTTGACGTAAACCGTAGGTGCGGCCCATTGACTGTATTCTATTTTTGTCAATATGCCAGTGTTTTCGAGTCTCGCCAATTCTTGATCTATTTTTTCTATTGACGCAAACGGTACGCTCCTTTTTTTCTTGAAGATAGGTTTTATTTCGATATTTGCTGCCATTTTGTTTTTACATCTTCCGAGACCTGCTGAAAATACTTCGCGGAAACTCTCTTTTAGTTTCTCTTTTAATTTGTCTGCCTCGGTTGATAAACTTTTTACATTTTGGCAGTACGTACTTATTGGTAAATCCCAAAGTTCGAATTTTTGCATCCAGTCCGTTCCGAATAAGTTTTCTGTATTTCTTAACACGTACATTTTTAATTTTTTGGTCATTCCATTAAATGTCACATTTGCAATTTTATCCGTTTTTAACATGGCAGGTTTGTTCAGTTTTCTCCATGTTTGAACATTAATAATAGTTAAGTCCGAGCCGGAATCCAACTGTAGTCTGACTTTTCTGTTTTGCATTTCTTCTTGTACGTATTTCCTTATGTTAGTCTCATCCGCTTGGTCAGTCCTCGTGATTCTTATTCTGCTTTTGCTTTCTCTTCTAGTCCAACAATGAGAACTTTTATGTCCTACTTTTTTGCATAATACATAAGTTTTAAAACGGTATGGACAGTCTTTATATCAATGCCAAGTGCCACAGCGATAGCATGGACTGGGTGGAAGTTTTTTCTGATATTGACTTTTAGAAGTAGAAAATTTTGTTTTACCTGTTTTTGAGGAGGGAAAGTTGGTTTGTCTTCGTACTTTACGTATGTGCGCGATGCCAGCTTCTTCTATATCTTTTGAGTCTTTCTTTACACTGATGCATCTCTGGCAGTCTTCGGCTATTTTTTGAAGTGTCAAATCTTGTTCACTCTCCAATTTTGTAAGGATTCTGCGTCTAATTTCCGCGTCTTTGATTGAAACCAGGCCTTGGACGTACATTAAACATTTGAAATTGTCCGCGCTGAGTTCCGATAACTTAAAGTCATCACAATATTTGTTTACAATGGAAGCGAAAGTTATGTAATCTTCGCTGTCCTTTTTTGTTAGGTTCAGACATTTCCATCTTTTGTGGAATAGTGAGGTATTAGGGCTGAAAAGTTCTGTTAACAGTTTTATGGCTTCTTTGAAA
>OZ038512.1:34450140-34492640 GCA_964036315.1 Acanthosepion esculentum
CAGTACAATTTTATAGTAAAATGACAATACAATTTATAGTAATCTGCACTCTCAGAGAAACACATTTTAACTGAATATACTCATTTAACGACTTGAAAACACTGAAAGCGTCACCAATGTTTATCTTAAAGAAATAGGTCTATACAAAAACTTAATACCTACAATAGATTATCTACAAATTATATATATATACATTTAAGCTTATCACCCCAAGCAAGGCTGGAAGCCGCTAGCACGCAAGGGGTTACAGAAGGTTTGGAGGAAGAGCAGATAGGAGTGGTAAAGGAGAGGATGTGGAGAAAGATAGTGGATCGATCAAGGCAAGGGGGTTACAGAAGATTTGGAGCGAGAGCAGATAGGAATGAAAGGTGAAAGGATGTGGAGAAGGGAAGTGGATAGATCAAGGCAACTGGAGATGTCGATTGATGTTACACGTAAATAGTTGGAGATTGTATTTGTCAGGGAAACAGGAATAAGGAAGGGAGTTCCACAGGCGAGATGTGCGAGACATGAAGCTATTGGAGTAGAAGAGACGTCTACATCTAACATTATCAACGGTGATGGGGTGGGAACGGGATGCCAGCCTCGTAGGACGTTTAAATTCATGAGGGTTGGGAACCAGCCAAAGCAGTTCCTCTGAGCAATTACCGTGAAAGTATTTGTAAAAAAGACAGAGCGAGGCAACGTCGCGTCTGTGAGAGAACGACTGCAGGCGAGATGACAGATCAGGGCCAATTACATTGCATATCCGTCTCTGGATCCTATCTAGAACCCTGAGGCAAACAGCAGGGGCTCCAGACCATATATGGCAGCAATACTCCATGCAAGGGCGAATGGTCGATTTATAGATTTGAAGGATCGATTCCGGGGAGAAAAATGTCCTGGCTCGGCACAGGGATATATATATATATATATATATATATATATATATATATATATATATATATATATATATAATGTACTCTGAAAGTACAAAATTATTTACAGAATAGCTGTAGTTGAAAGCCTATAATCGCGTACCAAATATTTAAATTTCGGCATTAAATAACCGCTCCAGGTTGATTATACCGCGGAACATAATCAACCAAACCTAATGTACAGGGTCCGATTGATAAATTGTTTTCTAAATCTTGCAACAACAAAAAATAAAAAATAAAAAATAAACTAAAAAAACAAAACAAAACAAAAACAAAAAAAACCCCGACGTCTATTTTAACAGATATATTTACCAAAATAACGCAAAAATACCTTCAAATACTAAAAAAGTAATTTTATCAATAAACTCGCCATAAACACGCTACGGTCTCCAGACTATTTCGGAATCTCATGCATCTCTTCTGGACGGTCTTCTTGTTTAAGTCGGTGAATGCTGCTATAATACTTGCTTTCAGTTCATATTTGTTGTTAGAAAGAGTTTTGTTGGTTCTCTCGTTCAACTGCGCGCCACACATAATAATCAAGGCGGTTGCAGTCTCCGGGGTTAGGTGGCCAAATGTAAGGGGTGATGTGGTCGCCGAAATTGTCTGACAACCATGGCTGGTATCTCCTGCTCGTGTGGCGTAGTGTCTTTCAGCAGCCACCCTCTTGACTCAGGTCAGTACTACCTCCTCAAGGCACTCGATGTAGGTCACAGTGTTGAGTCTGAGCCCCTGCGTTAAAATGAATTGAGGTATAACATCGCCATCAATCCAAAAATTATGACGTTGACAGAATATCATCCAGCTATTTCCAACTCCACTGCACTGTCCTTAGGTTGACACCCAAACACACTGAAATATTCGTATTGGAGCTTCCGGCATGAATGTCAAGCAGAAAACCTTTTCGAAATTTCGGGCTGAGTGAATTGCGTTATGGTACTTTTTTATCACAGACTGGCACTACTATACTCGGCAGTGGCCAAAATGAGAGACTCCCCCCCCAAAAAAAACGCCTAGGCGCGAAATTAAAAATTGCGAAAATTTACTCATCGCACTATATATATATATATATATATATATATATATATATATATATATATATATATATATATATATATATAAGAACGAATATTTTCTATGAAAATTTCTCGGACATTCAGGCCGGTAAATGTTAATACTATTTATTATAAACAGAGTATTTACTTAAATACTTATATCTATAAAAAGAATGTTAAACAATAAAAACGTCTTTAAATAATTGTTGGACTTTGTCCATTTCATAATGTGTGATGTCATTTGTTGACATTTTATACGCCATGAGCACTTATGAATGTACGTGAGAGATTCATGGAACATTGAAGTTTATAAGCAGTAAATTCGACCTTGCCAATTGAACGATCCTCAATGGCCGAAACGGTTAAGGCACGTCAGGCTATATGACGGTTCCGTATATGATACAGGTTCGAATCCTGTCGGAGGACGAATATTTTCTATGAAAATTTCTCGGACATTCAGACCGGTAAATGTTATTGAATACTGTTTATTATAAACAGAGCATTTACTTAAATACGTGTATCTATAAAAAGAATGTTAAACATAAAAATGTCCTTATATATATAAAACTTTATATTTTCAAGCTAAAGATATATCCAGTGTATATGTGGCTGAATCCTTAAAATTGTGCACAAAATATGTAACCGAAATAAATAAAAAATATTTCCAAAACTGACAATGCATTACGACATTAAACATAGGTTGATATGTCGCTAAAAAGAATGAGCAAAGCAATCACTAAGCCTTAAATTTTAAAAGGAAAACATCAGAAAACTATTTGAAAATAGTGAAATCGTCAATATAATATCGCCCCATAAAGGAATATGCTTACCGTAATTCCCCATGTATAATACGCATTTTTAACTAAAAAATAATAAGCAAAATCAGGGGTGCGTATTATGCACATCTACAAAAAATCTTTAAAAAATTCCCGTAAAATAAAATGAGAATTTTCATCATATACATTTTTCTATGAGGTGGAGTAATGGAAAGCGGCTCGGATTAAGGGATCGGAGATCGGAGTTCGAATTCAAGTCAAATGCATTACATTCACTTACGTGCTAATACCCTTGGGAAAGGAATGAATCCTCTTCTTCTTTTTCTCCCCCCACCCAGCTATGAGTAAATAGCAGGACTGACCGACCTTGCATGGCAACTGTACTACCGCAGAGAGAAGTGGCGGGAAAAATCTGCCTCGTTGAAAGATACATGATCGCCTGAGCGTTTATCACGCATGGCACATAACTGACTGATTATTCTATGTTTCAAACCATTTTTTAAATAAGACTAGGAAATGCTGGTCGTAATGAAATTGGAGATGTGCAATTTATAGGCTTTGATTATCCAACAAGGGGCGCGTATTATGCATGAGTAGAATTTTTCCCCACACATTCAGCACAATTTAGGTGTGCGTATTATAGATAAAGGCGTTTTATATATGGGGAATTACTGTATATCAAAACATAACACCTACAATAGATCATATCTTTATACTTATGTGCAAAATATCTCTCGTTGAAGGTATATAGTTGCGTAAAATTATTTAGATTTCTGCCGTAAATTACCCATAGATGCTGATAGGCCTCTAAACAAAAACAAACAAAGCTATTCTCTTCGAGATGTTGAGCAGATCTGAGCAACAGGAGATGTGGTTCTACAGAATAATGCTGAGAATATCATGAACGGCACGTATGATTAATGAGGAAGTTTCAAGACAATTTGGTCTAAAAGAAAGCTTATTAAATCGGGAGTTTCTGGGACCAAAAGAAGGCTCGCATGATTTGATACTCACAGGGCATATCGAAAGCATGAGGAAAACAGTGGGGAACCTAAGTAACGAGTTCGTGTTGGCAGAGCAGAGCGTGGGGAGCGATAATAAAAAAATAAAGAAAATCTACAAATGAGAGAGATAGAAAGAAAGAGAGATAGACAGCAAGAGAGGGAGACAGAAAAAGAGATAGAGACAGAAAGAGAGAGAAACGGATAGAGAGAGAGATAGAAAGAGAGAGATAGAAAGAGAGAGAGATAGAAAGAGAGACAGAAAGAGAGAGAGAGGCAGATTGAAAGAGAGAGACATAAATAGAGAGAGGTAAATAGAGGAGAGAGATAGAGAGAGATAGAGATAGAGATATACATATAGAGAGATAGAGAGAGAGAGTGAGAGAACTATGTATAGACAGAGAGAGAGAGAGAGAGAGAGAGAAAGAGAGAGAAAGAGAAAGAAAAAGAAAGAGAGACAGAAAGAGAGAGAAACGGATAGAGAAGTAGATAGAAAGAGAGATAGAAAGAGAGAGACAGAAAGAGAGAGACAGGTAGAAAGAGGGAGGCAGATAGAAAGAGAGAGTCATAAATAGAGAGATAAATAGAGGAGAGATATATAGAGAGATAGAGATATAGAGATACATATATATATAGATAGAGAGTGAGAGAGCTAGAGATAGATAGATAGATAAGTAGATAGATAGATAGATAGTTAGATAGATAGATAGATAGAGAGAGAGAGAGAGAGAAGGACAGTTTCTTTGAATGTGGGCGGTCTCTTTATATTTTATTGTATTATTCATTTCATAGCCAATCTATTTCTGCTATTTAAAATGTTTGCCGCAAAAATTTATTTATTAAAAAAACCCCGCCCAAAACCAAAAAACAAAGCGACGATGTCATAATTTTCATGTTCCTTACCAACTTCGTGGATATTGTACCTGATTTTTTAGCGAAGTTGCATCGTAGACAGTCTGTTTAGCAATTCATGAACAATATCACTAGTCGGTCAGACACCGCTGGAGTTCATGTGAGTGAGAAGTTATACGATGGGAAGATATATCTAAGAATTTGTTACAGTTCCAATAATTACATGTGTAATTCTTACGTTTATTTATTTATTTATTCCCGCGGCTGCCATGACAATCGCATAAATTTGAACTCACAATATATTTTAGAATATTACAACAAAAACATGTAAGAATCGCTACATAATTGCAGTCGTGTTTCAACGCATAACGATGCGTCTGCTCAGGCGATTGTAAATTACTGGCCAGTGAACAATTAATTTGGTTTGAAAAGCAAAATACTTCCTCATTTTTAAAAAAAAAAAAAGGCTTGGCGACTTAGACCAACCAATCAAATGACCTACATTAAATTCAAACGAAGCAAAATAGAAATTATTATCTTAGAAAAGTCTCATAGCCACGATTTGACATTTAACAACAACCAGACATTAACTTAAAGACTGATACAAGTGGTTACAGTTAATGTACACATAGCAGACAGTCAACTATCATAAGAAAAATAAAAATAAAAACAGAGATGGCAGAAAGGTAATGTAACCGAATGCCCAACTATAAACTTTGTGGATTTCATACATAATTCTTTTTATAGTTGATAAATAAGGGGTGACTTTAAGAAACTGGTAAATAATCTAAACATACATACATACACACAAATTATATATATATATATATATATATATATATATATATATATATATATATTATAATATTTAAAAAAAAATATGATTCCTTCGACTACATAAGAGTTCTCATGTTTCAAAAGCGAGAGCCGAGACCCTCAATATAATTTTTGAAATTAAGTTGTATTAAGGTGTCTGGTCTCGTTTCCTCGTCAAGTGAGAATTTGGTAATTTGGGAAAAAAATATTATAATATAAGCTCTACTTCTGTATGGAGCACTGCCTTTTTTAAAAATAAAAGCAAAAATACTAAGGAACTCCGGATTATTTACCTAACGTGTTCTTTCCTATTTTTCTGCATACCTGCACACACACACACACACACACACACACACACACACATATATATATATATATATATATATATATATATATATATATATATATGACAGACATGGTGCTTTGATTTAGTTTTTTTTATACAATTTCTCATGTGATCTTATATTTTGTTTTTTTTTGCTTTTCGGTAGATCAATTATATAAAAAACTGTCCAAGTGTTCTTTTTCCGAGCGCTTTCGGCTATACATTTAGCCATTTTCAAGGTTGGATTATATTAACTATTAGCAAGAAATAGATTGTTGTATGTATGTATTTATATAATGTTTTCATCTTCAAAACACGGTCAAGATATTGTGTCCATGTTCATAGTTGATATTATTGAGTGTTGTTCTTTTTGTTTTTATGCCGATTTAATTCATGGTACCTACGCCAGTTCCGGCATATTTGTATTACTTTAAAACAATGTGGTTTATACTGCAACAATTCTGCAGTTTCAGAAGAGGCCGAAAAAATCCGGCATGATCAAGATGCATATACGAGGGCTGATCAATAAATTATTGGGATTGGTGATAAAAAAAAATAAAACGTATCAATTCGGTATTTAACCTACTTCGAAGTAGTCCCCTCCTGAAGCCACACACCGATTTTGGAATAGCGAAGAGCTGCCTCGTTCCAATCGCTTGTTTTTTCCTTCACGCCGACAGTGATTTGATTTTTGGAATGAGGAAAGGGGCGAGATCTAGAGTATGTTGTAGTTGTCGGACATATTATCCTTGGCCAAGAAATGTTGCACAAGCTGTGGTTACTGATGAAACTATTGGCGTGTTGAGACGACCACACTCTACACATTTTCCTTCCAGGTAGTGCTATAAAAACGGAAATGAGCTAGAAAGTTATGGTGTGCATGCCCGACAGAGTTCAAGGCCAATCTGTGCCAAGCGTCTTCACTGCGTGCTTTAGTTCCGTTGCTATAGAAACAGTCCTGTTACTCTTTGATCAGACCGCGTACACCACGTAAATGTGCCAAAGTGTACAGTTGTTATTTTCAGTCAAAGCACGGCTTGTTTTCCACTTCCCAAACAATGCTGTTCAAATCCATTTGTAAAGATGTTCACCCTCAACCCAACAAGATATTTCAGTGATTAAGAATAACAAATGTAAGTGCGATGCTGAATATCTCGGTAGATCTAATCGGAGGTTGGAGACGAGGATTTATCAACACATACCAACTAAGACGTGTCGAGGGCAATATGATAATTTTCATAGATATTTAATACTTTCGATAGTATAATTGCAGAACGCTTAATAAATAATCCGACTTATATCCCGTCTTTCCCCAGGGCATCATTTTACCACAGTATTCAGAAGGGTGCATAAATTTACCATCAGGATGCTATATATATTAAGTCTTGTTAGCCTTTCCTCTATAAGGAGAAGGAATGGCTGATAGGTCTTAACGTAATGGATCTGTGATTTATACTACTGAATCTCTGGTTGTATTTTTTCTTCCATTTCTTTAATCGCTGTGCATGTTTTGTCATCGATACGACCTGAAGAGCGAGTTGCGATAACACCTTTTCATTTTTGTCTTATACTTTTGATCCATCACTTTTCAGCGTGTATTTTTCCCTTCTTCTCCCAACATCAGATGTTTGCTTAACGAATTTCATTTTTATTGAGTTTTTCTTTTCGTTGATTTCTCTTAAAACTTATCAATTTTTTTTCGTATTTCTAAATTGCTGCTATTTTCACCCCGATCAATCGGTTCAATTCCCTTTCCTTGTCGTTCCACATAATTTACCGCCGGATTCGCTGATCTCTCCAGTGTCTGTCACTCTATGGATATCAGGCATTTCCGATTCCATTCTTCCCGCCAAATTAGTATGAAAAACCATGCAAGGATATTATTAAACAACTACTCCACCAGCAATATATACAATCTAGGAATCCAACAAAAAGTTAAAGCTTCTATTTTAATAGTCTTCCCCTGACACCATTTTCATATCAACTCTGTAAATATCGTTTAATATCTACATAAAAATCATTTACTTCTTTAGGGGAAAGTCTGTTTTATGATAATCTATAAAACTACAGGGCGGAAATTTGAAACCTATAATTGATTTCTGACAACAGGTCGCGGAATTTGAGGATACAGCCCCGGAGAAACAATTAACTTTTAACGTCATATATAAATATCGCGTGAGAAATTTTATGGCTATAAATAGGAGTAAAGGAAATTAAATATTCAATCGTAATGTTTGGACTTTGAGAAAATTTCGTTTTCGAGCAGCGACAATAAAATACTGGAGTGAGAAACCTTGTGTGGAAATACAGATTATGAGTTGAAAGTGAGCACATGTATATACGAGATTGTGTTTTAAATTTTCAGAAAGAAAAAATAAACATTGAACAAAAAAAGCATGTATTACAAAATACTGGTGTAACCCCGTCTCTCTTTCTCATATATATATATATATATATATATATATATATATATATATATATATATATATATATATATATATATATATATATATATATATTTGAATTGGACATAGCCCGACAATTTATTTAAAGACATTTATATTATGTTTAAAAAAAAACGTTAAACATAATATAAATGTCTTTATATATATATATATATATATATATATATATATGTATGTATGTATGTATATATTGAACAATAAAACATGTATTAAAAAATTAAAATCTTCAGACACACTGGGTTGTATATTAATATTCTTTCGTTTTTTTTATTATTTCATTTAGATTCCTCGACTAGATTCGGCCAACATGGTCATCATCATGAGAAAAAACAATTCTGCTTGCTTGTAGCAGTGAACTACAGGAATGAATGTCTTGATGGAGACATTGATCTTTTGTCTGTAGTTTTTCATTTTTTTTTTTAACATGAAATTTGGTCAGACATTGTGTTGGTCAAACAGTCTCTTTTGAGTTGTTATTAAAGATAAGAGCTGGATGGATTCATGCTGCTTTGAATTCCCTTGGTCATTTTGACAGTTTTATTGGTTCCTGGAAAGGGGGTGTGTCTTTGTTAAGTGTGTGTGTGTGTGTTATTTGGTTCTTAGGGATTGAGTGAGTATGATGTGAGTAAGCGGGTACTATGGGTGTGTGTTAATATTTGGCTCAATAGGGAGTGAGTGAGTATGATGTGTGTAAGTGTGTATATTCGTGTGGGTCTGTATATATATATATATATATATATATATATATATATATATATATATATATATACTAGCAGGCTTCGCAAATATATTCACTACTTGAAGTCTTTGAAACCCAAAATTGAAAGTTTTACAAATAGATGCCAACTTGTTGAAGGCCATGTGAAATGCAAATCTCAAACACTTTTCTGTACTATATAGGACGATATTCCTGACCAGAAATATATTTGATATGCAAATCAAAACACAATCCTCGAATAAAAGAAGAGGAATAAAAGAAAATTAATGAGGGACATTTAATCATTGAAATAAACTTTTAAAAAAATCAATATTCAGATTAGTTTCTCTAACTCTTCAAATGTTGAATAAATAACTAATTCTAATTTTATTTTCACATCTTTAAACTTTATTAATTTTATCTTATAAATTGTCCCCTGTACTGTCACCCATGAAATAAAAATAATTGTTTGTACGGAAAATAAGGATCAACGTACATCCAATCGTCTTTAAAGTAAGTGGCAGCAGAAGAATTATCACTGGACTTTTTAAAGGTAAGCTTAAACATTAATTCAATACTTAAATTCAGCGATCAATTTTGAATTCTTCTGTAGCATATTGATGCCTATCACATCTACTCTTCCCTACCTATTGTGATGAAGGATCAAACAAGAGCCCTTCACAGGTGCTACCTTAAATGCCGCCCGATTAAAATTTTAAACAAGTTGCAATTTGGCATTACTAATCTCTGTCTATAAAAGGCAGGATGTGTGTGCGTGTAACGAATGCCTGGCCGCAATTTTCGACGCATTTGCACCAAAATTTACATGCATATGCTCCAAGTTACTGAAAGGCCAAGACCGACATTGCATTTCCCAACTCCCATCGATAGTGGAAATAATCGATTTTTTCATGCTTCTACGGCAGTTTTCATGTAGTTTGCGGCCATTTTCTACTGGCCAGAGTGAGAGCCTATAGCTGGCTGCCACGAATAGGCAGGAAGAGTCTATTGGCCAGCGTGAGAGCCAACAGCTGATTGACACGAATTTTAACTAGTATGCTAGCATGCAAAAAAAATCGATAGCTGCATTCGTCACAAGTGGGAAAATTTAAATCTGCATGGCGCTTTACTCCAATTGGCTCATTCGCTTGCTTAAACTCAACGTTGATTCTGATTCCGCAGAGCTGGGTTATGTGTGAAAAAGTATTTGTTGTTTACATTCTTTTTTTTCATTCGGTTTTTCCAGTTACGAGTCCATTTTTAAAGCTGATCGTTTTGTGTTCATTTTGTTTAGTTCTTTTTTCGTAACAGATTTAATGTTGAGTATAGAGCTTAGAAAAAATTCGCAGTTTGTGATAGGCAAGAAGTAAGACATGTAGCAACATCAACACGACAAAGGGCACTCCTTTAAAGGCAAGGAAGGGCAAACATATTTTAAGTCAAGTGATAGCGATTGCTGTATCAGTCGTACGATTTTTGAATCAAGCACGGGCAACGGCGGTCCATGCTGCTAGTTATATATAATTAGTTAAAACTGAACAGTAATATCACCTAGAAGTAGGTAATATATAATACAGATATTGAGCTTTTAGTGTATACATTACTATATTGTAGAACTGGGGCTTCTTAAATTCAGAATTCCAGAGGGAATTGAACTTCAATTTCGCATTTATTCATATACATTCCATAATATAGGTTTTACTTAATTAGCTGGTACGTTTCTCTAACTCTTTAAATGTTGAATGTATAACTAATTCTAATTTATATTTTCCCATCTGTACACTATATTAATTTTATCTTATCTTATCGGAAAATAAGGACCTACGTACATCAAATCGTCTTTAAAGTAAGTGGCAGTAGAAGAATTATCGTTGAACTTTTAAAAGGTAAGCTTAAACTTAATTCAATACATAAATGCAACGATCAATTTTGAGTTTTTCTGTAGTTTGTTGATGCCTATCGCATCTACTCCTCCCTGTGTATTGTGATGATGGCCAAACCATGAATACCCCACAGGTGTTAGCTTAAATACCGGCTGCTTTTAAGCGAGCTTAAAATTTTAGCTAGTTTAAAATTTTAAGCTAGCTGCAATTTTGGATACAAAAAGAAAATAAATGTTACTTCCCTTGAACCATGAAAGCAACGATAATGGCTAGTATAATATAATAATATAGATTTTTTAACCTCGCATAACCTGACAAGCCTGAACCTGTGATGAACGAAAACCGTTGCCTGCGTCTAACTTTATGAGTGTGTTATGAATCATTGAATCGGACCGGTAGGAGCGGAGGAGTTGTTTTGGACACACACACACACACACACACACACACACAAAAAAAAAAAAACACAAAAAAAACACATACGCTATACTTCATTAGTTAAGCAGGCTTCGGGAGCATTTGACTTGTTCAGCCAAGTATAAGTGGCATAGTTGATCTCAGTTGTAAAGTTCACGGGTTGAGGGAGGTAGCTCGTCAAAAGGTGACACGAAAATAGAAGCGAGATGCAAGCAACTTTTGGTCTGTGAGAAAAAAGGGAAACCTTATCAAATTCATTGAATTGAGGATTGAGGCTTGAGGTTCTTTTAAAAAAAAAAATTGTTTGTATGATGGATATATAGCTCATAAGTTTGATACGCATCTTTACTAATTGAAGCCCCCCCCCACATACAAATAATGAACGAAATAGAAAGAGAGAAGTGTCACGGAACAAGGGGGGAAAAAGGAGAAAAAAGACAAAGCGAGACAAAGAAAGACAGAGGATGGAAAGAGAAGTGATACGAATAGGGGGAAGAGAGTGGGAGGCAGATATGGGAGTGAGATAGATAAATATGGTGGAGATAGAGATATACATATATGGAGCGAGGGAAAGAGAGACCTATATAGACGGCGGGGGGGAGAAAAAGATGGTGGACAGTGAGATGCAGGAGAGAGAGATAAATGGGGAGAGAGAGAGAAATGGGGGAGAGAGAAATGGTGGGAGAGAGAGAAATGGTGATAGACAGACATATATGGTGGGAGAGAGAGACAAACAGTGGGATATGGGTGAGAGAGACAGAGGGATATGGGAAAGAGAGATAGAGGGATATGACGGAAAGAGAGAGAGAGAGAGACAAATATGGGGAAAGATAGAGACAAATATGGAGAAAGGGAGAGACAAACATGCGGAAAGAGATACAATTATGGGGAAAGAGAGAGAGAGGAGGAGACGGAGAGACAGACATATATAGGGGAGAGAGAAATATGGGGGTAAAGATAGACAGAGGGACGAGAAGTAAAGATAGAGGGACGAGACGGAGAGATAGACAGAGAGATGAGACGGAGAGACAGAGAGAGAGAGAGGAGACGGAGAGAAAGACAGAGGGAAGAGAGGGAGAGACAGACTGAGGGAGGAGATGGAGAGACAGACAGAGAGAGGAGATGGAGAGACAGAGGGAGGAGATGGAGAGACACACAGATGGAGGAGATGGAGACAGACAGAGAGAGGAGACGGAGAGACAGACAGAGAGGGGAGATGGAGAGACAGACAGAGGGAGGAGACGGAGAGAGAGACAAAGGAGGAGACGGAGATACAGACAGAGGGAGGAGACGGAGAGACAGACAGAGGGAGGAGATGGAGAGACAGACAGAGACAGGAAATGGATACAGACAGAGAGAGGAGACGGAGAGACAGACAGAGAGAGGAGATGGAGAGACAGAGGGAAGAGATGGAGAGACAGACAGAGGGAGGAAATGGAGACAGACAGAGAGAGGAGACGGAGAGTCAGACAGAGGGAGGAGATGGAGAGACAGACAGAGACAGGAGATGGATACAGAGAGAGAGAGGAGACGGAGAGACAAACAGAGAGAGGAGATGGAGAGACAGAGGGAGGAGATGGAGAGACAGATAGAGGGAGGAGACGGAGAGAGAGACAAGGGAGGAGACGGAGAGATAGACAGAGGGAGGAGATGGAGAGACAGACAGAGGGAGGAGATGGGGAGACAAACAGAGGGAGGAGATGGAGAGACAGGCAAAGTGGGCAAAAGAGTGAGAAATAAAATAGACTGGAAAGCGAAAGAAATGGAAAAAATGGCACACAAGAAAGAAAATAAATTATAAACATGGACAAAAAAACATGAGAAAAGGAAAAAAACGAATTGAGGATTAAATAAAGACGAGAGATCAGATCAGACTTTAAAAAGAGAGACACGGGTCAGAAAGAACATCGCAATGGAAAAAGGGAGAAATGGAAAGAACTTGGAATGAGCAAAGAAAAAAAAAACGCGCAGAAGATAAAAGAAAAAGAATGAAATAAAAATAAGTAACTCGATGATCAAAAGGAAGAGGAACCCAAAGTAGAAAAATCTAAAAGGAAGGATGAATAGAATTATGAAAGCAAAACAAAACATATATTAATACTTATTTTGTTTGTTATTGGCTTTCATAATATTCACATGAATTTTCTGCTAATTGTTGAAACGATCTTTAGAAAAGTAAGTATGTCGCAGTTAGCTCCCCTTCATTTTCTTAACACTTCACCAGGGGTCTCTCCCTCCCGGGAGTATAAATACGGGCTGACCTTTCGCCTCTGTCTCTCTCTTTTTTTCCACAGCTCTATCCGCGGCTGCGCCGACGGGCGGCTCACCCGGCCTCGCTGGCGGTCGGCAACCGTCGCACGTGGTGCGAGGTATTTCCAGTATGTGAACTCTCACACACAACTAGCGTTTCCCATGTTCAGGGAATACGCTAAAACAAAATTCACCAAACCGTACGGACATTGCAACTCAAACACACACACACAATAACTTTCCACACAGACACTAAACGTTCTATACATGTTTTAAATGTATTTGTAAATTCGTGTATCAATCTGTTTTTATCTGTTTGTTAATAATATATATTTGTTCGTACACATATATCAGTCTTGTTTGTTCCTTTGGACGCCATTAAAGTCCAACATTTTTAATGTGGCGGACCGGTCATCGAAGTCTTAAGCCAGAGATAATTCATCTTCTCTACTCCTTCCACACCACACGGCCGGTCCACCACAAGTATATGCGAACAAATGGTCTTTTGTTGGTTTTCTTCTTTGAGTATCTTTGCATTTGGTTTGTCTTAATGTCAGTGGTGTCTGCTTAGCTCACGGTTTACACGTTAGGGATAATACGTCAGCAAAATCTGACAATATCCTTCAAGGCTCCTCCTCGTTCTTTCGGCAAACGAACATCTCGGAGTATGCTTCAAACCGGATGCCAGTATTATTAAAGAGATCTTATGAGTGAAGTCATGGTTAAAATACGCATTCAATACATAATGAATACAAAATTTGTATTCAAATATAGATTGCGAACAATGTGATGTTCACTTCAGAAAGTTATAGTGAATACAACAGCGACAATAACATTGGATGCATATCTTTGAAAAATCACTTATATTTGCCACTTCGTTTCAGGATATGGGAGATCATTCCTCTCCCAGATTTTCTATACTTCATAGCTCTTAGCAATGTTTGGATTTTTACACTCCCTCGCTATTTTGACATCCATTTTTTATCATTTTACACCAACGAAGGCAACAAGGCCACTAAGATGCATGAGGTTACTTAATATTAGAGAATATGGGGAGAAAAAAACTACTATTAAGGAGAGAGGACAATAAAAGAATTGGAACTAAGACGGGAGATAAAGAGTGACATCTCATTTAAATAATTCCCAGTCGACTTTAATCTTCAATGTTGGCTGGGAAGCAAAAAGGTGGAAAAGAATTTCACAAGCGAAAACTGCGATAGAAGAAACTGTTAGCATAGAACTTACGGTTAGAGCTAGCCATTTCAAATGTAAATTGAGTAGACCGTTCACTCCTTCTAATACGGCAATTAAATGAACAAAATCTAGGTACCATACAGGTAAGTTCATCAGAACAATTACCATGAAATTATTTATAGAAAAGACACAGGGAAGCAAAGTGACGTCGATGGGAAAGGGACTAAAGCTGAGATGTCATCTCAGGACCAATAACATTGCAGATTCTTTGGATTTTTACCAAAAAGATCTAAATATATAGTAGGAGCACCAGACCAGATGTGGCAGCAATATTCAAAGCAAGGAAGAATGGTAGACATAAGTATATAAAAAGATTCTGTATCGGTCTATATTTATGAGATGAGGTATTATGTACACTATTTAAGGACATATGGCACAGTGGATAAAGGCGTTGGTTAGATCCAGTGACAGGACCTAAAGAGTTGAGAGTTCAATACCTGGTTAAGGCAGTGGAGAACTTGGTGAGGTGAATTAACGGGAGATAACTGATAACTGGTATATATTAGACATGTCACGTGGAACTAGAACAGTCTACCACAACGAGCGAAATAAATGGTTCAGTTCGACATTCCAACCACCCGAAGAAGGCCGGAGCGTACAAGCTCCGAAACGTTATGATAAATATAGCAAAAAAGATGAGGACAATAGTCCAAATAATGTAAAAAATATTCTGTGGAGAAAAATCTATACAAGCACGTTAAGTCGGCTACTTGCAGTTTGCCTCCTGGACTCAGGACTTGTGAATGTCAAACTTTCCAAGCCCTTTCCGCCATTACGCGTCCTAGAGATTTCATCTGTCTCTTTCCGATTTTATATCAGGTGCTGTAAGCTTAGATGTGCGCATGATGTAATTGATAATGGGTCGGAATTGTTAATCGGAGAACTGAGTTCCTGTTGGGTTCGTTTTATTCCCTTACGTATAGTGTACGAGTCGCTTCTTTCCCCCCAGGTATGTGTTAATTATATATCAATAGAGCCATTATCTGCAGCATTTTCTTCATTATGCACCAATGTCTTATTCTTTGCATGTATTTGAATTTAATGTTTTGGTAGCACTGGCTTTTGCTGTCATGTGTTTCGGCGCAATATAAAGAAATAACAACCATTTTTTTTACATTTCTCGATTGACACTGTTCCATATTTTTATGCAACATAAAATATACTAATCTGTAAAGGAAGCTCGAACAATGATGGCAAAGTATAGATTGTTTAAATGATTGATGATCCTTGTAAGAGAGCATCGGGTGCTCACGAAATCTTTTAAACATCCGTTTGCATACAGTGACAAAGAAGATCCAAATATATCTGGCTTTTACTCGGCGAATGCAAATCCGAGTGAAAGTTGAAATGTCCAACCACCCAATTAGGCGCAGTAAAGAGTCATTCGATACAACTGGGTCTGTGAACAGACAGATTTGTTCACTCTCCGAGAAAGTCAAATCACCTCATCAAGCGCTTCAGCCGGACGAATCTACGGATAATACTATACAGGCTGACCAGTAAGAACAAAAAAACGTTAAATTCAGAAAGAAATTGCTTTAGCTATCATGACTCATGAGAACAAACTGAACAATCAACCGTAGATGTCCGAAATATTTGCCTGAATGTTCAACACAAAGTTGTAAGCGTGGTAACCAGGAGGAAGTGGATTTGAGGATAGTGTCGAGATGAATTCCACTCCAAGCTTCTGTTAAGTTCCATTTCAATGAATGAATATCGATGATGTCACGAAGACGGATTTTGCAAGTGAGTTGGGAGTATAACTCCAGAAACAGTAATCAATAACATTCTTCAGATCTGGGCTTTTAGAGGGGCGGTGTGTACTTTATCGAAAAATAAATTTATCGCTTTTTTCTGGGCACCCTATAGTTTCATTATAAGTGACCACTGAGCAGTAATTTCGATACTCACTGGATGCTCTACACTTTCGGCCTTGTGCCAGATCTAGGCTACGCTTAGAAAAATCACCATATAGTTTAATTAATTGATTTTTATTCAACGTCATACAGCGACTATAAAAACACTAACATACAAGAAATAGCCAATTAAGACAACGGATCAATATTTTGGAGACAGTGATCATGAGTTCAATGTACGGGTCCGACAGTTTGTATTTTAGCTCAGTGAAAACAATATGGGAAATAAATGATTTGTACTAAAATTAAGAACTAGATGAGGTATATCTAGATATCCAGTGGAACAAGACCAGTCTAACCCATCAGCATGAATTGGAAAATTTCAGTAAAGTATCTTTCGTTGAGATTTGATCTCACATCCAGTATCGTTTACCTGGAGGTTTGACCCCCCCGCTCGATATTCAAATTTAGTCATATACGGGCTGACCATTAAAAAATGGGATGAATTTATTTAGCTATCAGGATTTATGCACCAACTAATCAATCATCGTAGATGTTCGAAATGTTTGCCAGAATGTACAACACAAAGTGGTAAGCGTGGTAACCAGGAGGCAGTAGCTTTGTGGATAGTATCAAGATGAATTTCATTCCAAGCTTCAGTTAAGTTCCATTTCAATGAATCAATATCGACGATGTCATGACAACGGTTTTTGCCGGTGAGTTAGGAGTATGCTCCAGATAGGGTAATCAAAAATATTAACATCTGGGCTTTCAGAGGGTCCACTGAGATAGAGCAATTGGAATTGGTGTTTTTCTCGAAAAATAAATTCCAATTTTTTTTTTTTTTTACTGGGCACCCTGTACATTTAAAAAAGGACAATAGTTAGGCGATGAGGGATTACATCGACAAGTGGTACAATAGATGCTGACTGAAGAAAGACCCTAAGCAAGTTTGGCTGAAATATCAGCAGGTAAGTGGACTTATTGCGTCGGTGCACAATTACCAGGCGTTTTTGAAACAATATTATGAAAAAGGAAAAAATAACACTTCAACAATAGCATTTTTAAATGCTTATTCCGGAGCGTGTGATTATCGACAGCCATTTTTATAATCTGAAAATAAATATTTTTATTAAAAAAAAGTAAACAAAAGAGCAATTTTTATTAACAAATATCTCGCCTACAAAAACGCCTGATAATTATGCACCAACCTAATAAGTCATGGAAAGAATTATCTGCCAAAAGTAAAATCCTAAATCCCCAAATTCTGATATAATTTAAAAATAACATAGTATCAATTAAGAGACAAAAGTGAACTTCATGCACGGGAACGGCCAAGTATATTCTGCTTATGCAGCTAATGAATACTTAGGTAATTTAGGGTTTGTAAATGAGAGGGTTATGGCGTGTCAGCTTCATTCCTTGGCTGTAAACGCCATGACATTGCAGTATTGTCAAGAATTATGCTCATGAAGACAGCAAGAAACTTGTAACCACCTGAAATCTGTTTACAGTTCTAGTTTTGAAAATAACCACCTACATGTGATTCAGGTGATAAAAAATATATTTCGGTGTCTGCTTTGAAATAACTTTAAAAACTAAAGATGCTATCTCGTGTTCACAGTAAAATAGTTTTTTTGTTATCAATAACACTGCGTTGCCTCGATATGTTCTGGAACGATACAAAAATATCACGATTTTTATCATTATTGCAGGAATATTACTTTTAACGAAAATTGCTATTGATGTTTGTCTGATACGAGTATTGGTAAATCAATAGCTGATATTGGCAAAGTAGAAACACAATATATATTTAGACATATTCATGCGGACGGAGAGTAATGTCTCTGTTATGGGACAGAATAAAATTCTTTGTCAAGGCACTTAACTCGTTGTTTAATATTGATTAGATAAGTTAAACATTTTGAATCGAAAATTTAACAAAATTTATCTATGTACGTAAAATCCGAAATGTCAACATTCTGATATGAATTAAGAATAATAGTTTCGTTAAGGAGACAAAAGTGATCTTCATACACGGGGTCGAATAAGTATATTCTGCCTTGACAACTAATGAATTCTTGGGTAAATTAGGGGTTAAAATCGAGAGACATATGCTGTGACCGCTTTGTTCTTTGGAACAAACTTAGGAATCCCATGAAAAGCCAGTGGGCTATTTTCAACAGTCGTGAGATTTTGGAAGAAATGTTATCTGTTAGCGAATTTATTAACCAAAAAGAGAACGCACAAATTAAGTTTGACTATGGTTTTATTTAAAATATATTTTTTGCAATAATGTTCACTCTGTCCAAGGTCCATGAGCCATTCGAGGTAGAGTGTTACCGAGTAAGAGGTACATTTTATGGAGATATGTAAGGAAGATAACAGAATGAAACAGGTTAAGATTGTAATTATCGCAGAAGTCGATTCCACGAAGCAGCGGTTCATGGGATGAAGCCGCTCGAGTGGAACTGTGATCTCATTAATGCTATACGAAGGGAATGAGGGTAGTTCGTTAGAATGTGTGTGGCAGGGTGGGTTTTAGTCGTGAAGGTTAGAACTGATGGAACTGGCAATTTAGTCCGACTGAGCACATTCCATGGAAATAGCGATAGTGAAAGAAAGGGATTGCTATGTTTCGTCTTCGGGAGAGTGATTGGATGATACAGAATAATTTATTGTTCAATCTGACGCGGAGACGCTTTTGAACTATAAAGACGACCAAGTGAAAACTCGGCAGCTCTTGTCCATATATAGCAACAGTACTTCATATTTTATTTTAATTGATACTATGTTATTCTTAAATTATATCAGAATTTAGGGGATTTAGGATTTTACTTTTGGCAGATAATTCTTTCCATGACTTATTAGGTTGGTGCATAATTATCAGGCGTTTTTCTTAGGCGAGATATTTGTTAATAAAAATTGCTCTTTTGTTTACTTTTTTTTAATAAAAATATTTATTTTCAGATTATAAAAATGGCTGTCGATAATCACACGCTCCGGAATAAGCATTTAAAAATGCTTTGTTGAAGTGTTATTTTTTCCTTTTTCATAATATTGTTTCAAAAACGCCTGGTAATTGTGCACCGACGCTATAAGTCCACTTACCTGCTGATATTTCAGTACTTCTAGAGGTAAGGCATAGCAGGAGGTGTTAAGTACTTACTGGAGCAGTCCAGAAAACCGACATTTTGTTCAACATCCTCAGCGATAATTTGTATGTACAAATTCCACTTAAGATCTGGATTGAGGTTGTTTCAATACGCACACAAGACACGCCCCTACCCCAAGAGAACGCCCGTTCATCGTGAAAAGGTAAAGATTCGGGGTTCTCTCGGAAATCACACATACACATTCTTATTGATCCTATGTATTCAGGTCTACATATGTATTGCCTTTTCTTAAATCAAGCATCTAATCAGTACAGGTTTCTTTTGGTCAAAATCATTTGTTTCCCCAACCATTCATTTTAGAATCATAGTACTGTTTATTGATATAAATTATCTAGACTAACATATGTAAAATTAGCTATATTGCATATAAATTTACTGTTAGCCACAGCAGATAGGGCATTCATAGATATACATGTAAGACAATAAACGTCAACACTGCATTGTTACTATCAGTTTCAACCCTCAAGTGAGATTAAGACCGTATAAACCTCTGGCGGATTAAGCCACCTGTTTTCGTTTAGGCCCAATGATTTGGGTGTTCTTAGCAATTATTTAAAATAAGGAAAAAAAAAAAAAAGATTAGAGATAGATGCAAAACAAATCCGATATATGTGAAAAGTACTGAGACGGTTGCACGAGTAAAGAGACTTGGTGCACTACGTGCAACAAGGTCCTCAAACAAATCTTTTGAATTCAGTTTTCCTTCTCCTCGACCAGTTGCCATCCAAGGCTAGCTGCCCTGGTATTTACCCATAGCTGGACGGAAAAGAAGAGGATTCATACCTATCCCAAGGGTATTAGCACGTAAGTGAATGTAATGGATTCGACTGGAATTTGAACTTTTCCTTCGATTCCTCAATCCGAGCCGCTATCTACTCCACCGTACCTCGTCTCCGTCTCTCTCTCTCTCATATATATATATATATATATATATATATATATATATATATATATATATATATATATATATATATATATATCTACACACATTATATGTATATCTATATATATGTATATCTATGTATATCTGTATCTATATATATGTATATACACACACATTATATATATATGTATATCTATATATATATATATATATATGTATATCTATATATATCTGTATCTATATATATATATCCTGATTTTTATTGTTCCCTATATAATCAGGTTTATATTTATATTTCATTTACTTTAAAGAATAATTTGTCTTTTTGACATTGATATTTTATGATAATTGCATAAAATGACACACACTGAAAAGATTGTTTATGTAGCCAAGCATTCACTCCATTCTCTTTCTATTGGTCAAAATCATGTGTGTTTTTCCAACCATTCATTTTAGAATTATTGTACTTATTTACAGAATATATCGAGACCACCAAATTAAATTTTAGTATATTAATGTGATAAGATTTCAGTACGGGAGATAGGGCGTTTATAGTTACAGATGTGTGGGCATAGGTATCAACACTTAAATAAGTTTTAAACTCCAATGCCAAATTCTTGCTATGTCTTGTAAAACTGTCTACAAGTCTTTTCTGATATATTTTATTTCGGTGGCCTTTTACATCGATGGCTTTTGTTAAACTTGGACAAATTGAAATAAATATCCCCCCATATGTTTCTCCTCCCACATGAAATCTGGATATGATTCTAGTTTTTAAAATAACCACTTACATGTGATTCAGCTGACAAAAAAAAATATCCCGGTGTCTGCTCTGAAATATAACTAAAAAATAATAAAATCTCGAGTTCACAGCAAAATAGTTTTTGTTATCAATAACACTTCATTGCCACGACATATTCGGAAATAAAGAAAATATAACAATTTTTATCATTATTGCACGGATATTACTTTTAACGAAAACTGCAGCTGATGCTGCTTAATACTAGTATTGGTAAAACGATAGTTGATATTAGCAAAGAAACACTGTTTCTCAATATAGATTTAGGCATATTAGTGTGGACGGAGCGTAATGTCATTTTTAGGAGACAATAAAATTCTTTGTCACGGCACTTAAGTCGGTGTTTAATAATGGATAAATTGCCGTCTAAATTACGCAAAAAATGAAAATAACACAAACATTTCATTTTAACAGATATTGATCAAAATTATACAAAAATATCTAGAAATACTAAACAGTAAATGTATTCAATAAAATAGACACTGGATTCAACAACGTCGAAGGAGGGGTTCCAACGCCAACTCGTAAAATATCGGACAACCCTGATGAATCGACTGTGACAGCGCAAAAGCACGCGATCGCTTTCCGTTCACCTGTGCCAAGCAATTTGCTGCGTGAACCTGGAGGGTGATCCATTTGCAGAGGTCAGGTTTGAATCCGGCGGCATGCAGGACAGCAGCCAGGTACTGATGGTCGGCCCTATCAAGCGCCTAGGACTGATCCAAATTGATTAGCGCGACTTCATCGTCGTTTTTTAAAAACCCCTTGACCGTGCGGATCTGTTGCTCTGAATTGTTCGTCTCGTCACAGCGGGTCCCAACAGAATCTCGGCAACTGACTGCAAACGCTCTATCAGGATCTTGGTCAAAGCTCATTAACTGCGTTTAACAGAATTATTCGCATCTAATTATCCAAATCTCCACCTACCATTTTTGTCCTTTTTCCTAATAGACGGTCCTAATAGGCTAACCAGTGGAACGTGGTACAATCACTAACACTATATCCAGGTAGCTGGCTACCAGGGTAATCGTCCCCTTAACAGCCCACATTCACGCGCTATCTATCGACGACATCAAACTCGACGATACGATTAACCAAGCTACGATCGCCAGAACACCCGCTAGTTCCCCACCCCATGTCTGTTTTCGGGTCCAGGATGTTATTCCAGCCGTTATTAAGACTAAGCACGACGAATCCACTAGGAACGCCCCATCCGATGGAAAAATGAGACTCCGTTTAATCGTTGGGCGTATAAGCCACAATGATTCGAAACCAACTACTGTTCACGTTAATATCAGCCACGATCAATAGCCCCACTCCAGCATCGACATGGACAAGGTCAACTTTCACCCAGGATACGTTTAACCAGCAAGAAAACACCTCTGGCCAACTTGTCTCCGTAAGCAGAATAGAGAGCTAGACAGTACACGAGTATCAACTTCGGAAACAAAGTATCCCCTGGATCACGGCTACATCTACACCAAAGGACAAGAGAACACTAAACAGGCGGACAGCCCTACTCCGATTCCCGAGCATTCAAACTGGCTAGCTTGATAGACATTTTCAAAGATAATCCCTTATAAGCAGACTGAACAGAAATCTGCGGGTGTCACGACCCAGACGGATTGTTCTAGACTACCAGTATCAATATCGGACCAAAAATCGTCCGTCCGAGACCATACAGCCGACATCCGTCGGGCAAGTGAGCTTTAACACCCTATATAAGGTGACACGGAGCATAAGATTGATCCACCTTGCTCAGAGTCAAGATAATTTCTTGCGCTCAGGAGACTATATGTGCCACGGGAATGCGTCTTTCGCCCCCGCCAAGTGATCACAAATTTTCAGTGATTCACATGATGGTGATCACTCCGGGTGCGTTGGGAAAATTCTTTGGGTCCTCCGCTGACGGGAAGTCAACGGAGGAAAAAAGGACATAAGAAGGCCTTCTTCTGAGAGGAAAGGTCCATCACAGGGACCTGCCAGTCATTCTGACAAATTTTCTCCCCTTGGGGAGTTTTTTCTTTTTTCCTTGAGGAGTGTTGGGAGAGGGAGAAGACAGAGGCCTAGAAGGGGAATAGGAGAGCCTCCTTGCCTTACCTGGCAGCTGTCTTGTTTCTGCTCTTACTGGTGAAGCAGGGGTAGATTGGGTCTTGTCTTCTACCTATGCCTTTCTCCGCCCTGCTTCGACCAGATTTCTTCTCTCCCCTCCCTTATTTCAACGTGAAGGAATGCAGTAGAGGCGTCACATTCACCTCCATGTAAATATCCAATTGCAGCAGAACCACCTGTTGTCGTGATTGCTCAAACTGCTGCTGTTGTTGTTGCTGGAACTGATGTTCCGGTTTTCCCTGTGGTTGCTTCAGCCGCAATCACCAGGATGGTTCGGCTGGGAGACCATAACGTGTTGGGGATGTCCATGAAGTCCTTACAGATCATTGTGGTTTTCAAACGTAATCACCCGTCGCAATGCCCGACTGTACAAATCTGAAAAAGATGACAGCCACTCGCTCTTCTGTCAGATCCATGGGCACCCCGTGTAGCCTAACTCTTGTCCTTTGCGTGGCTATGTATTCAGTTCATTCCACAATATAAATATATATATATACATATAAATATATATATATATATATATATATGAATATATATATATAAATATATATATATATATATAAATATATGTATATATAAATTAATAAATATATATAAATATATATAAAAATATATATATATATAAATATATATATATATTAATATATATATATAAATATATATATAAATATATATATATAAATATATATATATAAATATATATATATATATATATATATATATATAAATATAAATATATATATAAATATATATATAGAAATATATTTATAGATATAAATATATATATATATATATATATATAAATATATATATAAATATATATATCTAAAGACACAGATGTTAGTCGGACCCGTCCATCCCACAAAAGTAGTAGCGGCCGCTCTCTTCTAATAGTAGATAGAACCAAGCAACAAATTCGCTAAGCGATTGGGAAAAGATAAAAATAAATGACGGAGTGGAAAACTCAAGCACTGATCCATTCGAGATGAAAAAACCCCAAAAAACAAAGGGGACAAAACTGTTGTAGGTTGTAAACCTCAACATGTATCATAACAAAGGCGAATGCTGGGAAAAATACTAATTCACATTAAACACAGAGTCTATCTTGACCAGGGAATGGTTCACACGAAACCGCGTCGTTGCCTCAAAGGGTATTTTAAAAAAATATCAAGGCTGTCCCCGTTCACACAAACCAACGTCACCACTTTTAAACACCTTTCGCTGAACAAAGGCTTCCTGTTTGTTCGGATATTCATTCGACCAGTTCCTGTCGCAAGGTTGCCTTTATTCACGACGTCTACACCACCGTTCTTGTCAGGGCGAGCAATGTGAGAAACACCATTAGCATAACCCCTGAAAACGGGGGCGACACATTACTGCACACACATGTGAGGGATCGATACGAGACGCCAACTCACCGAGAGCTCTACACACAAATATAATAATAATAATAATAATAATAATAATAATAATAATAATAATAATAATAACGGACTCTCCCGTCGGTTTCGACGTAAGAGGATCTGACAGCTTAGCTGATTCAGTTATGAAATTTTGTGCGATAATCTTAAGTGGCATTTAAGACCCGCTAGTGATTTACAAAGGAGGCCACATATGGAGCAAGTAAGGATTATGAGATGAGATCACTGTTGGATTGTCTGACATTTTAGATCGTGATCTCGCTTCTTGGAGATGATTCAGACAAGCAGATAGAAAATTGCTGAGTCCACTAAAACACGTTGATCTCCATTCTACCCGCTCCAAGGCTAAGCGCTTAAGTGGTATATTGACTGATGACAAGTTGCTTTTTAGCTTGTCTTTGTATCTTAGCCATGGGCGCCCTACATTCCTGTAGCCCTGATCAAACTGGCTGTACATTAGGATCTTGTGTATCCTGTCATCAGACATTCTCATGACATGACCAGTCCACCGTAACTGAGACTCTATGAGAAAAGTCTCGATTCCCCCAATATTACACTTGTTAAATAGGTCTACGTTCGATGTCCTATTTTGAAGGTTAACTCCACAGATTGCACGCAGACAGCTTTTATGGAAAACATATAGCTGGCGTATATGGTGCCTGTATGGAGTCCACAACTCTGTGCCATACAAAAGGATGGCAAGTACAACAGCTCTGTAAACCCGAATTTTCGTATCCAGTCGAATACCCCGCTCATTCCACAATATAAATATATATATAAATATAAATATATGTATATATATATATATATATATATATATATATATATATATATTTAAATATCTATATATATAAATATATATATATATATAAATATATATATATTTTAATATATATAAATATATATATATATATATAAATATATATATAATATCTCTAAATATATATATCTAAATATATATCTAAATATATATCTAAATATATATCTAAATATATATATATATATAAATATATATATATATGAATATATATATATATATGAATATATGCATATATATATATATATATATATATATATATATATATATATATATATATATATATATATATATATTTGTGTATTTAGGCAGCAATCCTTCTTTCATGCCCATTACATTAAAAACGACTGACAAGGTGCTTTTATTTATTTTTTTATATAATTTCTCGTGCGATCTAATAATGTTTTTTTTTTCAGATGATAAATTATATAAAAACTGTCCGAATGTTCTTTTTATCCGAGCGCTTTCGGCTATACATTTAGCCATTTTCAAGGATTATATTTCAACTGTTAGAATTTGAAATAGTTTTTTATATGTATGTTTTATAAGATGATTCATTTTTTTTGTTTCAAAACACGGTAAAAATATTATGTCCATGTTATATATATATAATGCGGTCTATTTCTAGATACTTCTGTCACTATTCATATATAAGGTTTTTCTTATTATACCAGTATTCATTTTGACTGGTTATTATCCTCTTTACGGTCGGTGTTGAAATTTTGTTCCTTTGTAACTAACTTCACATAATTTGTAAAAATGATTACACCATAGTTTCGTCTTCAAAACCACTAAAAATCTTTCCTCCCTTAAACAGAATCTGGAAGAATGAGATTCTTAATAAGGTAATTTTCAGTTGTACTTCTTTCGCACCTCCGTTAAACTTAAGCCGTAAACACACACCTCGATTATTCATCGATCTTGGGAATAGAGCGAACGCGAAAATAAAAACACATCCCACAACGCCTTTCTTAGACGAGAAGTAACAAAGAAAACAAGCGAAAGAATCTCAGTGAGTGTTAAAGAAAACCAAAATCGTGAAGTTTAAAAAAAAAGGTTAAAATTTCCTGAAGTACTAAATACAATTCCAAATTCAGGCAGACGAAAATAGTCCGAAAACCCCCAAGATGATTCTAAGTGAAAAAATTATAAAAAAAAATTAAGAAAAAAAAAGAAAAACGACACAGAAATATTAAGATTTTTACTCGAGTCATTATCTCGATTTTTTTTATATCTCAAACTCTCCAGGGAGGGAATGAGGAATCGGGCAGATATTATTTTCAGATAAATTAAAAAAATATCAAATACTAAAATGTTTACCTTCGCAAATGTGTGAGTGAAAGAGAGAGAGAGAGAGAGAGAGATAGAGAGAGAGAGAGAGAGAAAGAAAGAGAGAAGGTGTGAGAGAGAGAGAGTGTCATAAAGAGATAGAGAGTCAGAAAGCGAGAGAGAGAGAGAGTCAGAAAGAGAGAGAGTCAGAAAGAAAGTGCGAGAGAGAGAAAGAGAGAGTCAGAAAGAGAGTGAGAGAGGTGTGTTAGAGAGGTGTGTGAGAGAGTCAGAAAGAGAGAGCGAGAGTGTGAGAGAGTAAGAGTGAGAGAGAGAAAGAGAGAGAGAGTCAGAAAGAGAGAGTAAGAGGGAGAGTGAGAGTGTGTGAGAGAGTATGTACATCGGTTGCTGAGGAGCGGCAATTGTGACATTAGAGGTTTCTTTCTCCTAAAGTTATACCCTAAGAAGGGCTAGAAAGTATCATATTCCCACGACAGGCCGGTAGACGTAATGCATTAAAAAAAAATGGGGCATATACTTCAAACACAGTTAGCCACTAAATAAAATCTGACGTAATAAGAATGTCGGATAAAAATCAATTCTTTACAAATTCCTTTGTTTAGTTTTGGTCTGGTTTGGTTTGTTTTACGACATATCAACAACAATGGGTTATTTAATGGTGACAAAAATTTTTATTGCTAGTAATATATTTTTCTTCAAAAATCTATATCTGGGAATATTTTTCCTTGAAGAAATATCTAACTGGTACTATTTTTTCAAAGAATGTATAGCTGTTTGTATTGATGGTATCTTTTTAAAAGTATTACTGATAATAATTTTCCTTCAAAAATTATTGCTGGTAATAATTATTTTAACAAAGTATTTCTGGTATTAAAACCTATTTTTACACAAGTTTGGGTGTTAACTATTTGCCCATAGCTGGGACCCTAACAGGTGCTACCACCACGGGTCATGGTGGACCTGGAAACACCAGCAATTAAGAGGTGGTTCCACGCTCCTCAAAACCTCCTGATCATAGGCCTTGCAGTTGGACGTAGATTATCGTCATACCAAGGATGCGGGTTTAGTTTATCGTCATACTCAAGACGGTGCTTTGTTTACGTTACGGATAAAAAAAAATCTCGCAGATATTGACTTTCATGAAAATTTGAAAGAAGATGGGTGCATTCCTTAAAAGTGTAAATAGAACTTTACTGGGATCTGATGTGTGTTTTATTGGTCTAAAGAACGCCGATTTCTCTGGGTGGAAGGTGTTTCAGGGGTTGAAATTCATAGGAGGCGGGACGGGTGGAAGAGGACGAAGACTCAGGCGGGGACTCAGAGTCGTTGTGGGCACACGATCCGGCGTGTGAGAGAGTCAGAAAGAGAGAGAGAGAGTGTGAGAGAGTAAGAGTGAGAGAGAGAAAGAGAGAGAGAGTGAGAGTGAGAGAGAGAAAGAGAGTCAGAAAGAGAGAGTAAGAGGGAGAGGGAGAGAGAGTATGTACATCGGTTACGAAGGAGCTGCAGGTGTGACATTAGAGGTTTCTTTCTCCTAAAGTTATACCCGTATTGTATTAAAAATACAATACGGCGACAGTGCATAAGTGGAAGTGTATATGAATGGATTGAAAAATTCAAAAATTGCCGGACAAGCGTAGTGCAAGTAGAATCAAGATGCCAGTCAACCTGCGCCACGAACAAGAATATTCAGCAAGGTCATAAGACGATAATGGTAAACCAGCAAGTTATCATAGATAAGCTAGCATATTCGCTGCTGATTCAAACCACCGCTATTTGTCCCTTCTTTGCTGCAAACTGCTGGCGTTGTATATGCTCTAACAGGAGCAAGAAAACTGACGCGACCAAGCTCAAACTTCGAGCACGTAACCACAACGGTACCAGACCTAAAGATATGTCATAATACCAAACCTAAATATATGTTATAGTGAAAGTGCGGATAAGTTTTGACTTACCTTCGTAGACATCGAAACTTAAAGCTGAGAAAAAAGAAATGAACTCCAATGTCGGATTCCATTACTCTTCAAATAATTATTTTACTAAACACTTTCATGGCAGCAATTTATAGCATAGATTATATATATTAAATTATTTCCACTTCAAGTTTAATTAACGTTGAATATCTTTTATCTCACCCGTGATCTTCCTGAAAGACTGTTTTGATGCCATATTCCTTCAGGTCGTAGGCAATCATTTTTAATTATCAATGAAGTACCTTATGAGAAAAAAAAAATAGATTGTTGGCTTCTGCTAAACGTCATACCACGTTGAAAGACAGGTTCCTATACGATTACCGAAGTTAAGCAGAACAGAACCCAGATGGGTGACCGCTTGGGAATGGCAGGTGCTGTAAACTTGAATGTACGGCTGGGCTAATGAATAATGGCTCGGAATTCTTAATCGGAGAGCCGAGTTCAAACTCCAGTTGGTTACTTTATATTCACTTACGCGCAAAAACCTTTGGGAAAGGTACGAATCCACCTCCTCTCCCCCTGCTATGTGTTAATTAGTGAGAGCTATTACAAATCATTCAGTCACTCATTTAAGTACCATACATGATACACGCTTCGGCGATCTTATCTTTTTCGACTCATGACAAACTAAACAAGATTGTCCCACTGTAGGTTACCATTTCTTTTGGGCGGTAGACTGGTTGCCAGACAAGGCTTTAGGACTCTTTCTGTCAGGTTACTCAACGAACAACTGGGGGAAAAGATATGGATTCATACTTTCCCCATGGGTATTTTTGCGTAAATGTCTATAACGAACTCGACTTGAATTTGAACTCCTCTCTGCGAGTTCTCATTTGAAGCTGGTACACATTACACCGTAACGCAAATCCCAAATAATCATTATTATCTAAATAAATTCTTACAATATAAAAATATTTTCAGGCTTTAAATAATCATTAAAGGGTTGATAAATCGTAGAAAACGAATCAGTGTTGCCTTCTCCACGTTTCTGAAATCATTCTAAATGTCGCCACCAGAGCTAGCGAGCTTTGACATACTGGACATTATTGATATAAGCAACCATGAATTAATCCCTCAAAAGATCCATCAAGAAAATCGTCGGTTAAGATTCTCCAATTAACCAAAATAGAGAGTCGTATGATTTTAATCCTTCCTTGCCCAGTATATTATAGATAGATAATAATGCCTTGTCTACGAAAAGACTGACACTTAAGAGTGCTTTATTTTTGTAAAACAAAAATTATATCACGCAAAATCCACTAAAGCACAAGGAGTTACTGCATATGAGAAAAAAAAATAAGAAAAAATATGAACTAGCTTAAAAGCTGTCCTATCGAGTGGCATTTAAGCTAACTCCTGTGAATGGCTCTTGATTGGACTTTCGGCTTGTTCAGAATACAATTTGATGTGCGTAGGTCTTTACTTACCGTACAAACAATTATTTTTATTCCATGGGTGATTTTCGCTGAATTTCGCAATTGATTTCGATTATTCCCAAATTTATTTCCAAGTTCTAAAAGTTGTTATCGTACAAAAAAAAAAAAGAAAAAACTAGGGAATTCATAATTTCCGTAACATGAGCTATTGAAAGTTAGAGAGTTATGTTCCTTTTAATTGAAAAGTATGACGTAGTGACAGACTGACATTCGCATTTATTAGGTTGGTGCAAAAATAATGTCGTTTTTTGACATGATCTTGAACGTCAAAAAACGACATTATTTTTGCACCAACCTAATATTATGAGAACAATAGAAGTGTCAATAAATGACAAGTCAACCTATGAGAGTGTGTGGTACATGTGCACCGAATGCAAGAAGTTGTTTCCATTAGTTTAAGGGAAACGAATTTTTTTAATCATTTCACCCCAAGTAAGACAATAAATTCATTAAGACGCAAGGGGTTACTGAATGTTAGAGAGTATGTGAAAATATACTGTTAAGGAGAGAGAAGAAATAAAAGTACAAACAACAAGAACACAGATAACAATTAGCATTGAAATTAAAATTTTGAAGATCAAAGTTGGCCCCAAAGCATGGAGCCGGAAGAGAGTTCAGCTAGCTTTAAGTGCGAAAAAAGAAACTGTTAGCATAGAACTTAAGTTATATCTAGCGAATACAACTGTGAATTGGCAAAAACGTGTCGCCAATCTAGTACTTGTTTATCTCGGTTCAACCATTATACCATCCGGGCAGGCTGCTGCTGAGGTCGAACGCCGTATAGGAGCTGCAAGGTCCGCATTCGTGCGTCTCAAGCGGTCACTATGGGGGCGACGAGAGATTTCCGTGGCTACGAAGGGGCGCATCTATCAGGCTATTGTTCGGACTATCCTTCTTTATGGCTGCGAAACGTGGCCACTTAGAGCGGTTCAACTACGAAGGCTTGAAGTGTTCGACAACGATTGCCTTTGCTGCATTCTGCGATGCCGCCAGATCGTGTGCCCACAACCACTCCGCGTCCTCGCCTGAGTCTTCGTCCTCTTCCACCCGTCCTGCTCCAGCGTCGTCTCCGATGGTTCGGGCACGCAGCTCGACGCCCGGAGGGAGAGCTCATCCGCAATGTACTTCTCCTTCCTTCTCTTCCTGGCTGGCGAAGACGTATCGGTGGGCAGGTGAAGACGTGGGCTAGCACGATCAAGGATAACCTAGCAGTACTATCGGATCCGCAAGTAGTTGGTCTTCGACGATGGAATCGCGAGTGGCTCACCATTTCGTGTGACCTGGCTCAGGATCGGTGGGCGTGGGCAGTGATGGTCCGAGATGCTGTACTTGCTCGGGAGGAAGTCGGTTCAACCCGACCAGGGTGAAAACCGATACAAATCAAGTCAATCTAGTACTGCGCTTATTCACAAAGTCTAGATACCACATCGAAGAGTTCGTCCAAACAGCTACCATTTGTAGTCTGATCTGCCTCTTGTAAAGGTAGATTATAGCAGGGGGAATAAAATACTTACTGGAGCGGTACAATGAGCCGACTATTTCTTCCAACATCATTAGCAATAGACTGGATATAAGAGTTCCACTTGAGGTCGTGGGTAATCTGGAGTTCCGATAGACGTTCAAGGCAAGGGAGCTTCTTGTGAGTACAACCGTTCATTATGTTTGGGGAAAGGCCAGTGTTTGCTTTGTGATGAGGAAAAGTTACTAGTTTGATTTTAATGGTACTGAATATTACAAGTCAGTTCCTCCCGCATGAAGCTGTGTGAAGAATGGCAGAGAAAAGGTAAGCTTCCAACCTCTGGCCATCTGGATTTGTATAAATAAAGACTAGTATGTCTCCTACTAGAAATTAGGCGAATGGTCTCCTTTATGATGAAGGTACAATTTGTTTAAAAGGGGATTAAGACCGTGGAAAAGTTAAGTAAATAGATCGTATTAATGGGTCCAGAATTGACACGAATAAATGATTTTCCTTATGTCTGAATTTCTAAGATGAGGAGTTACCGTTATTTACACCACATTCGGCCAAAGACACAAGTGGTGGAACAAGCGAATGACGATTCCAACAGATCTCAACTGTCGAAGCAGTGTATGAAGACGGCTACGCATGAAGGTCATGCTACAGAAGGCGCCACTCACTGTTTCATGACTGGAATTACGTGTGTCATTCGATATGTGCCGCAGAGAAAGATCATGAAATAAAGTGTGTGAATAACTACCTCACAAGTCGTGGTCTTGAAACAAATTCATGCCATCGACACTTCTGATTTTCTTTCGCCTCCAACCAACTATTGAAGACGAACTTCGACAAAGAAGAAATGACGGGAGCAGGTTTTGGCGAAACGAATTTTTAGTCCAGAACCTGCTCGTTGACGGCGAATTTAGTCATCAACGCTGTCATAAATGGAAACGATCAGCAAAGAATAAATTAAATTCTTGGATACGAGATAAAGTTGAAAACAATTCGGACTATTGTCCTTATCTTTGTTATCAAAACGTTTCGGGCGCTGTGTCCTCCGGCCTTACTCAGGTGTATATCGATTTGGGTAACCTACAGATAATTCTGAACTGAACCTCTTAGTCGGCGTAGCACAGAAATAAATACAATATAGGAGTTGCTCGTAAGCATAGACAGACAAATGACACACAAATCTTCAACCTCAGCAGCAATCAAAACAGAACAACAGGCAGCAACCTAATCAGCAGTCAGGTCAGTTTTAAGGCTCTAACTTTTCTACAGCAACAGATACAGTGTATAAAATAAAAAAACTCAGTGGAAACAGGCGAACAATAACCCAATAGTACTAAATAAAAATAAGAACTAGACGAGATAGCGTTAGATATGAACAGTGAAAAGAGAAGTCTACCCCCGTACATTAAATAAAGTGTTCAGCTCACAATAGTTCAGGCATGTACTGTAAAAAAATGATTTTCTCAGAAGAAATTTGAGAAACATTTACATTCGAATGGCTGGGAAGATATTTGTAAAAAGAATTACAATACAGGCTTACGGTTATGTCACATTGAAATACCGGTTCCCGTACGATGACTGAAGTCAAGCAATGTTGAAACTGGTGAGTACCTAGATTGGTAACTGTTTGGGAATACCAGGTGCTGTAAACATGAATGTGTGAGTGGTGCAATGAATGGATAATGACTCGGATTATTTGTTGTTCATGATGACGGTAGTCTTTGAGTATAGAATCCAGAGGTTGGCAGTGAATATTTCGAAGACAGTAGGGAAGCGTAGTTCAGGTTAGCAGTGAATATCCCGATAAAGTAGCAGAGCGTAGTTCTTCCTTCTGTTCTTTCGCCTGACAGGTTGGCACTGGACATTCGGAGAGAGTAAACAAAATGGCCGCCTTTATACACGACGGATTGAATATTTCACGTCTCCTGATTGGTTAACCTTCTAGTGGGGAACTATATAGTGAGTCAAGTCATTTTGGTTTGCTCACTAGTTTGCTCACTAGTACACAAAATAATCTAACAATTTTTAATTGAAGAGCCGAGTTCCAATAGCTGTTGGGTTTGTTATATTTCTTTACGAAAGAAATCTCCTTGCTGAAGTGAAGAATCCGTCTTCTCCCTCCAACTTTGAGTTAATTATTCAAACTTATCACTAAACAATTATTATCTAAATAAAATAAAATCTTACAATCTACATATATTTTCTGGCTTTAAATACCTGCAATGGGGTGATAAGCCGTAGAAAACGAATCAATCATAAAAATACGCATTTTATACATTAAATATGTGTATGTATATATATATATATATATATATATATATATATATATATATATATATATATATATATATATATATATATATATTGTGTATATTTAGGCAGCAATTTTTCATTAATGCATGTTTCATTAAATAATATAGACAAGTTCCTTTCATATTGTCTGATAAACTTAATTACATTATCGTTGAAAGACGAAAGGAAAACACCACATTGATACATGTTTAAATCCAATCGAAGCTTTCGGCTTACGTAAGCCATTATCAAAGTTGACAATTTCAATATATTGAACAACACACAGACGAAACAACAATGATAGTCAGCCCTTGCTGCATGAAAAATTTCAAAGCAACGACAAACTCGTATATACGAGAAGCGGAAGCAAAAATCGCGTCGCAGATCTTGACGTCACACATGACCACGAGAGAGTGAAAACCGAGAAGTATTAAGTTTGGGAAGCCGTTGGTATAACCCAATGGCTTCTGTTATAAATTTATAGGCATTTAAGAATATTTGTGGAGATTTCATAGTTTATTTTGTTCAGGTTAGGTTTCAACAGTTTTATGTGTTAGCTTCAAGAATTTTTAGTTTTTGTTTATTTTTTCATGTTTAAGTATAATTGTGTTGTAATTGTGTTGTCAACAATATGAGAGGAACTTACTTAAAATAAATAGACAAAACTTGTCTATATTATTTAATGAAACATGCATTAATGAATATATATATATATATATTATGTGTGTGTGTGTGTGTGTGCATGGGCGTGCTCGTGCATGCAAGTGCCACTAAGTATTATAAAAAAACAGAAAGATAGACAAACATGGGAAGGGAGAGTGTGAGGGACAGAATTAGTTAGTGAGACAGAACAAGTATAAATTCACTGCTGCGATATGTAAGAATAACTATTAATATTTTTTTAAAAATATATGCCAAAATCTGCATAATTTTCTTTAATAACAAATGATTTCATTGCACAAAAAAGAAATCACCGTCAACATTCTCTACGCAATTTTTGCAGAAGCCATTTAAATATCGATCTACCATTGTTTTTCAATCAATTATTCTCTGGCGTTTTTTTTCTTCTTCTTCTTTCAAATACAAACAAATGCGGAGATATCGCACAAAATTTCTTTATTTTTCTATAAACAATAAAAGTTGATGTTTCTCTGCAGAATATTTCTACTTCTCCCCGAAGCAAGTAAAAAGATGGCGTCGAAAGATAATTAACAAATGATGGAGGATTATTTTCGCGCGTTTGAAGATCACGTGGTTGCGAGAATAATTCGTAAAATTAAAGGGAAAACCTAGTTGAGAGAAACTCCAGCTTTTTGTAGAAATAATAGGGAAGAAGAAAGGAGGGGAAAAAGAATAAAGAAAAAGAAGGGGAAAGGAATAAAGGAGGGCAGGGTAAAGGAAGAAAGGAGGGGAGAGGAAAGGAAAAAAGGAGGTGAGGGAAACGGAAAATAGGAGATGAGTGGAGAGGAATAAAGAAGGGGAAGGGACAGGAAAAAAAGAGGTGAGGGGAAAGGAATAAAGGAGTGGAGGGGAGATGAAAGGAAAAAGGAGGGGAGGGGAAATGAATAAAGGAGGGGAGGGGGAAAGGAAGAAAGGAGGTGAAGGTAAAGGAAGAAAGGAGGGGAGGGGAAAGGAAAAACTGGTGGGAGGAATAAAAGAGGGGAGGGGAGAGGAAAGGAAAAAGGAGGGGAGGTGAAATGAATAAAGGAGGGGAGGGGGAAAGGAAGAAAGGAGGTGAAGGTAAAGGAAGAAAGGAGGGGAGGGGAAAGGAAAAAAGGTGGGAGGAATAAAAGAGGGGAGGGGAGAGGAAAGGAAAAAGGAGGGGAGGGGAAAGGAATAAAAGAGGGGGAGAATAAAGGGGGCTAATAGAGACCGCTATTAAGGGAGATATGTGAGGAGGAGGAAAAACCGGAGGAAGTGAAATGAATGTGCCATAAAACTAAAGGGAAAGAAACAATGGCGATGAAGGAAACGAAAAGAAAAAGGGAGTAGAAAAAAAAAGAAAACGAAGGAAAAGTGAATAAGGAAGAGAAAGGAGAAGAGAGAAATATAAAGACGGTCTAGAAAAAAGAATAGCATATGGAGAAACAAAGACAGAGAGGAACAGACGAATACATAGAGAAAAACTAGAGAATTGAAGGAGAGCTATTCTTTTATATGGCAAGAATTTTGGCGTAGGCGATTCTAACGCCACAAATTCCTTTCTTCTGTCTACTAGTCATTCTTGCTACTTCAACATATTGAATTATACTTGTCCTGCCGTCTATTTAATCAAACTCAAGTAAATCACTCGATGCTTCTCTTGCGTTTACTATGTCCTGTCAGTATGAAGTTTCCTTTCATAACTATGGGTCCCTAAAATGTCTTACGGTTAACATCAGTTTTTGAAACTCCTATTCATGCTGGACGCACCATTTGTAAGAATCCAACAATGATTTTCAAACCAATTCTAGGTCACGCTTCATTATGCTGCTGGAATTATCCATCACTGTTGCGCTTTCATGGGCTCCATAAATGTGTGTAACATGATCACAAGACATTGTAACATGACGCACACGTGTCAATGGCGTGTTTTAACGGAACAATATGCCTAACCTATGTCAGGTAACAGATTCCACGCAATTATAAAATTCGGCAGTAAATAACCCTTGAAGTTGGTATACTATAAAACAAACGGAACCTAACTTACAAGAAACGAGATTAATCATATAGATGGCTTCAATTTTACTCTTTACATTGTTGGTAATTCTGTTATAACGTATCGTTCGGCATGCTGTTATAAAAAATATTGTTTGCCATTTTGTTATAAAATATATTTTTTAAGTTGTTATTGCTGCTATAGATGTATTTTATCGTCATATCCAGGATATGATTTTATTGGTATATAATTACGATAATCCAGAACATTTACTGCATAGGCATTAAAAATGTATTGTGTAGGTTACTAGAGGATATAAACCCCCTATTTTACGACCAATAAGTGAAGCGCGAACAACGAAGTGACGCCTACAAATAATTCTTACAAACTTCAGTACATATGAAAACATTTTTGCAATTCTGTACAGAACTCTATATTAAATAGGTAGATTCCGAAAAATGATTTGATAGGACAAATCACATGATGTGCTTTCTACTACGTCCATGCGGTTGAACTCCAAATTACCCTGAAAAAGTGTCGGGGCTCGGATTACTGAGTACATTCGCGCGCAAAACTCAGATAGCAAAGAGGAACTGACCCGAAGCGATGAAAACGGCGCTTCAAGAACAGACAAAGTCATTAAGTGAAAGAAGAGTCAACGAACAAGTCCACGACCCACATTACAATGACAACGCGTCGGTCTGAGACGATATTCCCACTGTAAAATATAAAAAGTTTCGCTAAATCAAGTCAGTTTTCCTCTATGTTCACCGTATTTAAAATTACTGCTATTGTACACAATCCGTCACCAGTCACACGTCTTTTGAGAGTGTGTGCTTCCCAGAGACACACACAAAGTTATTGACGGACATATCAACGGGAAATTTTGCGGACCCACTTTCAATGAAATTTCCTGCGACTTTGCAGGTCCATTTGCAACGAAATTGCCTCCGACTTTGCAGGCCCACTTTCAACGAAATTGCCTCCGACTCTGCAGGCCCACTTGCAACGAAATTGCCTCCGAGTTTGCAAACCCACTTGCAACGACATTTTCTGCGACTTTGCAGACCCACTTGCAACGAAATTGCCTCCGACTTTGCAGGCTCATTTGCAACGAAATTGCCTCCGACTTTGCCGGTCCACTTGCAACAAAATTGCCTCCGACTTTGCAGGCCCACTTGCAACGAAATTGCCTCCGAGTTTGCAAACCCATTTGCAACGACATTGTCTGCGACTTTGTAAACCCACTTGCAACGAAATTGCCTCCGACTTGGCAAGCCCACTTTCAACGACATTGTCTCCGACTTTGCAGACCTACTTGCAACAAATCATTTCGAACACTCCAACATTTGATCTCTTCATGGCCACCATAATGAGCATTGATTTTTAACATGTAAATATATGTATCTGCCTGTACAATTGTTATTGTCATACTTAGATTGGTCTTTTTCTACGAAGATCATTTCACTGCGTTGTTTATAATTTTGTGTTGTATTTGTCGGCACGACCCTGAAATGTTATTTTCCCACATAAAATCCGGGTAGAATTACCCCACAGTACACAAACTTTTAAAGGGAGATATGACAAAGATATTCTCCTTCTCGCCCAGGAAACTTCCAAGGAAACTAGAAGCACCAACTGGGTTTAATATTGGTGGGTACAACTTTAGTATGGGAAACACATAACGCCATATTAAATGACAGAGAGAAAAAGATTACTACAGGTAAAATTTTTACTTTTTTTTATAAAACTTTTACTCAGCCAAAATGCTAAAGGAAAGTAGGAAGCAATTTCAAGATCATCAACGACGTTTCCGATGTCATCAGTTCCCAAATAGATATTTATCCAGATGCCAACTATTTACTCTTGCATTCTAGTAGTACTATCGCCTTTCTTGAGGGCTAAACGAGAAATAAAATTAACCATACATTCTTTGGAAACAATGTGCGGCTATTAGCAAGAGGAATGCTCAAAGATACGAACTACGAATTGGAAATGTCAAAAATCAAAGACAAAAATCTAGATATTTAGGAACTGTTTCAACCTTTTGTGGTGTCAACGAACACTCATTGGCACTTTTGTAATGTCAGCAAATACTCGTTATCACTTTCGTAATTCTCGTTAACCATGTTCGTCGTAGTTTATGACTATAGAATCCAGCTCAGTACGTAATCTGTTCAATGAAACAACGTTAAAGATTAACACTCACGAGTCAGACACTCTACTAGATCTGACTATATTGCCAATAGCAGCAGCAGCTGTTCCGTAATTCTTCAGTCTTCGAAGGTCTCGGGGGTTGGCAGTGAATATTCGGAAAAAAAAGTCTGCCTTTATACACGTCTAATTGAATATTTTAAGCTTTCTGATTGGTTAACTCTTCTATTGGTCAACTATAAAATGAGTCAGCTCATTTTGGTTGGCTCACTAGTATATACAGTAACCAAAAACTATAACAGTAGCGACTTTCTAATCGCAGATACAACTATAGTAACGCTGTTGAACAATACTGGTGTCAGAGGCCTTCGAATATCACTTACACTAATAGTACTTGCTCGATAATACACGCTCGAAAAGTAACCACCGAATAGTGATCTGAATATTAATTAGTATCGTGATCCATTAGAGGCCACGCTAATTCCCATATATGCACTTCTTTTATACACGTGATCTACTTATTCAAAATGGGATCGCCTGTGTTTGCTCTATGGTGATCTGTGTTCAAACTCTAGTGTCGGCAGCTACATTTTATTCCTATATAACACAACTGATGACAGAAAAAAATGATACCGAAAACTTAGATCTATTTTAACAGTGAGTGACTCCTTCCCACAGGAAAATATCGTTAGTGTGTGCTGAAATATCATGTAGTTTCAGGTCCTCAATGGCAGGCAATGCTGGAAAATTTCCCATACAAAGAAAGTTGAGGCAAAAGAAATATTTCTACAGGAGGATGCTGAGAATATCATGGTTGGAGCATGTGAGCAACGAGGACGTTTTAAAGTAAATGGAAACAAAAAGAACAGGTACATTAACAATAAGAAAGAGTTTAAATATCTGGGAAAGGGTGTTTAGAGAATTTGGTATTTACAGAACAAATTGAATTCAGAGAGAACAGTGACAAGAATAAATATCCTAACAAGCTTTTATAAATGAATGACAGAACAAGGCGTAGCAAGGATATTGAATGTAAATAACAGTGCTTAGAGCTACAAAGGAGAGGAAGTTGTGGAGAGCTATTATTTTTTTGTGTCGCTTAAAGAACACGCCATATAGAAGAAAAATAAGAAATCTCTAGCAAAAACGTTCCATAATATCGCTCGTGGGCCGACTTGATGAGAAAATTCATTGGCAAAGCAGGATCACCAATAAAGTAATTCCTCTAATCTTACGATGGCACATGTCCACAGAAGCAAAGGTTTGTGATATTGCAGTACCTGCTAGTCTATAATGCTTTTCGTTGAAAGGCAGTTGAGCAAAATATCGTCTGACATGAAAGTGTGTACAAAGCGGAGGTATTATTGAATCATTCCAAGTGGAATGTTTGTTTTTCTTTTTATCACAAACGGAAATTCTTAATCTGTGATCGTTACTGTTTTTTTTAAAAAAAATTCACTTCAATCAAGGCAACAAAGACAACACGCAGGAGGTTTGTTGATTGTGAAAGAATATAAGAAAAATATTAAGGATTCAGAACAATAAAAGAACAGAAATGATAACAAATCTATATTACTATAAAAGTATGTGAACATTGCTTGTGTGTTTGCCAGAAGTCATATATAGAGAGTGGGTGAAGGAAAGATATATATTTAGATATGAATTTATTATCGTGTAAGAAGCGGAGGAACAGAAGGAAATAGAGAAACAATCGCTCTCTCTTTCCATCCATCTCTCCTTCTTTCCATCTTCCTGTGATTGCGTGCGTGCGTATTAATATTTCAGCTTGCTTTAAGCAAACAATATTTTAAATATTTTTATTTCAACTATCTTCAAGCAGGCAATATTTTAATGTTGAAAGCAACTTCAATGTTTTATAATATGATTTAAAAATACGATTCGTTTATACAGTATTTTCATTTCACCTTTGTTCAAACAGACGCTTCTTTTAATTTTGAAACAACTTCAATAACGACAAAGAAATGTATTTTTAAAATATCTCTACTTTCAAAAAGTCTTCATGGAACTAAATGTAAACAGCAACATAACAATGTTGACCCAACTGGTCACGAGTGGCCTAGTAATTGATTAAATTTTTGAAGATCAAATTTTGACTGGAAACCAATAACCCAAAAGAGAAATTCCACATGCGAGAAGTCAGGGAGAAGAAACTGTTAGCAAAGAACTTAAGGTTACATTTAGTCACTTCACGTCCAATTTTATTACTGCGCTAGTCTAGAGATATAGAAAGTGTTTTGTATTTTTAAAACATCTTCTATTTAACAGTACACAGGGTTTGATCAGAATGAATCAGAACGGGTGCTATAAAAAGAAAACTGCAACACACATCTATTCAGCATTTAATATCCTTCGAAATAGATCTCTTCTGAAGCTACACACATTATCCAGCATCGATGCCATGAGTGAAAGCATTACTGGAACTGTCTTTGTGGAATAGAGAACAGCTGTTTCGCCGCCTTCTTTTGGATTACCTCGTCGTGTTGAAATCTTGTTTCTTTCAAGTAGGATTTGATTTTTGAAAAGTAAAATATCGCAAGGAACGAGACCTGGAGAATATGGTGGTTGTCGAACTTGGGGAATGTTGTCCTTCTAAGCACTGCTATAAAGAACGGAAGTGGACGAGAACATTATAAATTAGTGTGTATACGCGACAGAATTCAATGTCATTCTGGCCTAAGTATCTTCATTCTCTGTACAGTAGTTTCGTTACTATAGCAACAATCCTGATACTTTTTTGAACAGGACTCGTAAATATGTTGCAGCTTCCAGGGAAAGACATAGGAGGAATTACCATCAGTGCCACTTTTTGCATTTGGGATCTAACAGGGACGTGGCTATAAACCTATGAATTCAACATCAAATTTGATAGTTTTTGATATATTCGCCAAAGCGAGAAGGTTTAAACAGGGCCGACTAAAACTTCGAAAAGAACTCTAGGAAAACATTTAGTCCCTGAAATCATTTGGAGAATACTACCTGTTTTTTTCTTCTATTCATCTCTTTCAAGATGATCTAATAAATCGTCTATCGAGCGACTTTTGTCTCTGTGTTGTCAGCCATTTCCTATCTACTTAACTTACAACTATACACAGTTAAGTTTTTTGTTCGCTACATCACGATAAGTCGATTGACCGAACTTTCTTCAATTGACCAGTCGACCATTAAGCTAGATCAATGTCCTCATACAGAAATGCCATCAAAGAAACAAGATAAACTTTTCTAAAACACACAAAAACACTTTAAATACAACCTCAACTTTTAACATTGATGAAGTGGAACCGATGTCTCTTAATTCCATTCTAATTATATTTTCGGATGTTGTTAACCCAACACAAAGACTAAGCTCCACACAATGTAGTGGGTCAGTGAATGATTATGTTGAAAGCTGATAATGGTTGACCAGAGACATGAAATGGTTGAGACATTCATGATTGGGTTGGTTGGTTATTTTTTTATTTCTTT
>OZ038512.1:34497640-34510140 GCA_964036315.1 Acanthosepion esculentum
TCTGTCGTTTTTAATGAAACTTGCATAAATATATATATATATATATATATATATATATATATATATATATATATATATATATATATATATATATATATATATATAGTATTCGTTCAATAAAACAACTTTTAGTCTGAAGTAGCCCTGTTGATGGACGAAACGCATAAGGACATTTTTTTTTATTTTTTCACTGCACTTAATCAGATATTAATTTTATATATATATATATATATATATATATATATATATATATATATATAGAGAGAGAGAGAGAGAGAGAGAGAGAGAGACAAAGAACTAACGTCTGACAAAATACATCGGTTAGTGTATAGTTTAACGCGATTAAATGCGAGTACATGTTTGCAAATAAAGTGCTCACCTTTTATAAAGTAGAGTAGCAATAGTTAAAAAGAGGAATAGAACTTCAAAGGACATATCTTTCGACCCGAGTTATGCTTACACACTGTTCCATTTGTCATGATAAGGAAAATCTATTGAGTACATCACCAGATATTTCATTGTTTAAATACCGTACATTAAAAATAATAATTATTGACTCCAAATAAATTTATTAAATTAAGAACAATTAATAAAATAATGTAATAAAAGAGGAAAGTAACAAAGAAAACAATTTACTTGGCTAAGAAAATAACATTAGTCAACATATTTTGATGTCAGGATGGAAATTTGCTAATTTGAAGGCGCCGAATTCAAAAATGACATCCAATTCTTTTTGTATATTCGTGACAGTTTTTTCTGCACCAAAATCTCATTTTAGTAAAATTTCTACCTCCTTTTTTACTATTGACTTCTCGGCTTTCAGTTTAAAAAGTAATTAAAATCTAAAACCATAACCAACTCAAATCAATCTTTATTAATGAATTGTAATATGATCAGAATGATTGATCTATAAAAATGGAACACACTATAACCTGACCATTTCTATAAGCAACTAATAATGTGTATAGATATCTCTGTGCAGATCGGTGTTCAAATTACCAAAGTAATTCAGCCGTATCAGTAGTAAATCTATGCGTGTATTTTTTGCCTATACTGCATAATTATAAACATGATTTATATAAGATATGTTTTCTGCTTTACATGACCTTATTGAATTTACTTGATATACAATGTGAAGTGTTATGTATGAATTGAGGACAAAGTAAAGTCTTTTCCGTCGTATCTGAATACAGTGTTATCAGTTTTATTTCTAGAGGTTAATATCAAAGCAATGGCTTCAAGCAGAGGATGCAAAAACAATCCCTATTTCTTCTGTTAATATATGTGGCGTGTTTACAGCAATGAATAACAGACAACCGATCAATAATCTGGTCAGAAAAGCTTATGCTTGCGATAAAGTGAAGATGGGTGATCAGGATTGTTTGTTTTGTTTTAAGGCATATCAACCTCAATGGGTTATTTAATGCCAACAAATAACAGTTGCTGTTTGGTGATATATATTTTGGAAGTGAAAAATATTACCAACAATACATTTTTTAAAAAGAAAAATATTGCCAGCAATACACTTTTGAAAATAAGAATTATTATCAAACAGAATAGAAGAGAAAGTCAGAGAGAAAAATGTGGTAACTGATCCGCTAGTCGCCAAAGACAGAATCATCTTCTCCATAACAGATTAGGACTCATGAAGCAGTTTGCGATAGCGTTTAACAAGGAAGGCCAATGTTTTCAGTAGATTTCCAGTATATTTCCTGGTCTCAACATAGAAAAACTAAAACAACATATTTTTGATGGACGTGACATTCGAAAACTCATCAAGGATGGCAAATTCAACAAGTCTATGAATGTTACTGAATCAAATGCTTGGATTACATTTGTTGTATTAAAAAGAAAAAAAACGTATTGGTAATCCCAAGACAGACGACTATAGGGAACAAGTCGACACGATTTTAGCAAACTATCGGTAGCTTGGTGATAACATGCAAATCAAACTACATTTGCTGCATAATCATTTGAACAGGTTTACCGAAAAATGTGACGTTATAAGTGATGAACAACGAAAACGTTTTCATCCGGATATAAAAATCCGGCATGACAAATATCAAAGGTGATGGGATAAAAGAATGATTGCAGATTACTCTTGGAGACTGAAGAGATACTGGAATATTCGCCAAAATCCGGACAAGTGAAAGTCCTTACCATTGTTCTTTTTTTTAAAATTTTAACTTTATATTTAATCCAACTTATTGGAATTTTGGTCTTCTAAAACTGATTTCATTTGATTTGCATATCTGTTCATTTTTATCATAAATAAAAACAATTCCTGTTTTTGCTGATCATATGCAGCAAGAAAACTAGAGCTAACTGAAAAAAATTGGATATGGTATTCGAATAATGCGCTATTAAATTTTGCAGAATTAGCTATGATATCCGTTGCACTATTTCAAAAATATTTTATTAGGCCAGTGTGATCAGTAATTTTGTATATTACGCTAATATAATTGAGTAATACTTGATTAATATTTGGTAAGTATATTTGGGATTGTTTAATGGGTTCATTTTCCGAAGATTTTTATACAAATATCTTTTATAACAGTGAAGTTATAAAAATATATAAGAGAATAATTTCAGATACAATATCGTGTTTTTAGCGTCTAAACGCCATTTTAAAAAAAATATGGAACAGGTTTGAAAATTGTTTAGAGTTTATGTCAGTCTTGGGGCTAATAGTCACACCGATTCTTTTAATAAACTCAAATCACCGATTAATCGCTTATTGTGCCATGCGTGATACACGCTTAGGCGATTACGTATCTTTCGATACATGACTGACGAGACATATTCTTCGCGCCAGTTACCATCCAAGAATATAGAACCTGGTCTGTCCTGATATATACCCATAGTTGGGGAGAGAAGTAGAGGATTCATACCTTTCCCAAAGGTATTAGAACGTAAGTGAATATAAGGGATTCGACTGGAATTCGAACTCGGCTCTCCTATTCCTCAATCCGACCCGCTATCCATTACTCCACCGTATGACATTTAAATGAAATAAATGTTATCTGGTAATGAATTCAATAGATTTACCTTACCCTTGTAAGTGGAAGTGTATCTGCGAAACGAAGTTAGAAGATAAGGCATCAGAACTCCTTACCAATCCATCAACATCCATTTCTTCATCTCGTATTTCAATAGCTGGGAATTTAATAGTTGGGTTCTCTTGTTTTGCTTGACAGAAGGTTTGGGAGAAGGAAAAGTGAATTCAAACCCGACGAGAGCTTTTCGGGTACTAAGTGGCTCAATGTGAATTATATTTCTGTCATTAGTTGTTCAAGATGTCCACGCTTTACTCAGATTAGCTTTGGAATGGTTCTAAACCACAACAGTGAGTGAGAGACGAATGCATTTATTTCGATAGATATGAAAAGAATAGGATAGAGTAAGACAAGTTAATAAAATGTTGAGATTGCGATAGATATGTCAATGATATCTTGTAATGCCAAAACGTATCTCTCGATAGAGAAAAGCATTTATAAGAAAGAGTATTATGGCTAAAAAGACAAAAGTTTTAAAGAATAAAGTCAATGGGATTATAACAGAAGATATTGAAGTTTGATAATAAAAGAAAAAAAATATAGCTGGGAGTAAGGAATGAAAGAAAATGTAGAGAGCAGATGAAATGAAAAATGATTGGAATAATATTCCGAGGAACAAATAATGAAAAAAAAACAACAAACAAACAAATACAATAGAAAATTATATTTGAATCAACCAACCCCGAGCCATTTGCCAAATTTAAAATTATGGCGGGAAACCGTTCAAATGCCCCAACTGGAAAGAATTTTTCGAACAAATGATTTACAGCTTCAAGTGAACTTGCTCATTTAAAAAAGAAATGCCAGATAAATAAAAGATATAGAATGGAATTGGGAGGCAAGCACCTTATAATTAAATATCAGTTCAATTGAAAATAAATATTCGCTAAATCTGCTTGTGGGCATTGTCGAAAACAGATTGCAATGAAAGTTGTTGCACTGTGTAAAATACGACGTAATGCCTTCATCGGTATCAGTCTTTTGGCAGTCTTCCATTTTCTAACAGTGGTCTAATTGTTTGGAGTGTAAAGTCAGTCTCGTAGAACTGCAAAAATGTTTAGAAAGGAAAGGTCTTTGTTTGCTGATTCGCATAGCCTTTTTTTTATTTGGAGTTATAATTGTGATTACCGTTACCCTAGCAGTCGTTTCGCCTTTAAAACATTTTCTGCGAAGATTTCCGTCATTTGAAATAGATGTTAAGTAAGATTACATAGCGACGAGCAAGAATCGCGCGTGAAAGCGTCAGAAAATGAGCAGAGATAACATCTCACTCTGTTCTCGTTCTCTCACACAGAGATCTTCATCTTGATTACGATGTCACATCAACAATTCCAGACTCAGTTAATTTAGATTTTTGAAAAATCATTTCACTCCTAAGCAAGGCAATGAATCCATTTAGTCACAAGGGCTTACTGAATGCGAAAGAAAGAGAAAATGGGGTTATAAAGGAGAGAGAGAAAAATAAAAGAACAGAAACTAAGACGAAATAGCGATTGACATTGATCCTCAAATATTTAAATTTAAAAAAGCCAACTGCAAACCATAAAACGGGAAGACTTCCACAAGCGATAGGTGCAAACTTCATAGAATTTACGTTTATATCTATCCGTTTCCACTGTAAAAACGAGACCTTGCGCTTAAATTCAAAATCTAGGTATCATAGATTGATTCGTTTTCTACGGTTTAACCATTTGTAGGCTATTTAAAGACAAAATATATTTTTAGATTATCAGATCTTTTTTTCGTAGGTTGAGATAATGTTTTAGTGATACAAGTCTTACTAATTAACTCATATTTGTGGGAGTACAGATGGGTTAATACCTTTTCCCAAGGGTATTTACGCATAAGTGAATATGACGAACCCAACTAGAATTGAAACTCCACTCTTCAATTAGCAATTCCGTGCTATTATACATTCTACCACACCTACACCCAAGCTTAGAGCGGCTGGTATTCCCCAGAGGTCCCCCAGAGGTCCCCCCAGTCTAGACTTAGATAATATAGAGCAAAGTTTGTCAGAAAAATTATGTGATACCAGTTTTGTTTCTAATATTGTCAATCTTGTACACTATTCTCCTCATCTTTGTCGCCAAATTTATTACAACGTTTCGGCCGTTGTACGCTCCGGCCTTCTTCAGTTGGTTGGAATGTTGAACTGAACCCTTTATTTCGCTCAGTGGGGTAGACTGTTCTAGTTCCACTTGCCATGTTTAATGGATGTCAGTTATCAGATATCTCCTGTTAATTCCCCTTTGAAAGTTCTCCAAAGCCTTAAACGAGTATTGACCTCACACTTTTTGGGTCCTGTCACTGGATCGAACTAACGCCTTTATCCACTGTGCCATGTGTCCTTGCGACAAAGATGAGGACAATAGTCCGAATAATGTAAATAGTGTACATAATATCTCATCTCAGAAATATAGACAGATATTGTCAATCGTGATTCGACAATTGCGTTTTATACCAACGATAGCACCAAGGCAATCATTCTCAAAGAAATGTTTTCGCCAATCTTTTTTTTTAGGTGTGGCAGACTTCACCACACTAATTTAACTTTAGATTAGGAAACAAGACTGACATAGAAAAGGATAACCAAAGGAAATTGTTACACATAAAATATGTATTTAACAAGATGTACAATATCAAACAACGATGTGAAACAAAACATGCATTTAAGTAAGAAACGGTTGAATAAAACAATTGTTGTCTCTCTTTAACTGCAATTTTAGTATATCAAAGTTCGCTGGAAGAATTTTTATGAGAGTTTCTTATAATGACTGTTCTCAGAAGATTTTGCTCTGCAAGAAAAGAATGTGTGTGTTTATAAGGAATGTTCAGCATATGAGTGGTGTGTGCGAGTGAGAAGGTTGGCGCATGGTTTCAATTGTCGTGGATTCGTTTAGCGGCTGAATTCTCACTAATTTGCTAAGAAAAATTCTTCCTTATATAAATGATTTAAAGACAATTTAAGTTTAACATTCTTTTTATAGATACAAGTATTTAAGTAAATGTTCTGTTTATAATAAACAGTATTAAATAACATTTACCGGCCTGAATGTCCGAGAAATTTTCATAGAAAATATTCGTCCTCCGACAGGATTCGAACCTGTATCCTATACGGACCGTCATATAGACTGACTTAACCGTTTCGGTCACTAAGGATTGTTCGGTTAGCAAGGTCGAATTTACTGCTTATAAACTTCAATCTTCCATTAATCTCTCACGTACATTCATATCTGCTCTTGACGTATCAAATATAAACAAATGACGTCACACATTTGAAACAGACAAAATCCGACAATTATTTAAAGACATTTTTAGGTTTAACATTGTTTTTATAATAATATAGGTTCGAGTCCTGTCGAGGACGAATATTTTCTATGCAGATTTCTCGGACATTCAGGCCGGTAAATGTTATTTAATACTGTTTATTATAAACAGAGCATTTACTTAAATACTTGTATCTATAAAAAACAATGTTAAACATAAAACTATCTTTAAATAATTGTCGGACTTTGTTCATGTCATAATGTGTTATATAAGTGATTATAGGCTCCAGATTGCTGCGCGAGAAAAGTTAGTCTTCACGTGCAGACGATCTGATTGGTTGGCATTGACCAATCAGCGAGCGAGTTTTGAGGAGACTTAAGAAAACTTCAGTGATCCTTTTCTACCAAAAGTGCACAAAATTGACTACATGAAAATAGAGCGATTACAAAATTGTCGCATTGCTGCGATTTGTAAATTGTCTATAATAACGTAGTGGTGATTAATTAACCAATGAATGCTTGTCGTTGTATGCGATTTGTATTAGTGTATGTATGTATGTATGTATGTGCGATATAGATCGGCACATAGGTTCTACGTTCCTTTAACGTAAATAGCAAGACGAATAACACTGGTCTAGACGATTTTTGGTGCCAAGAAAGAAAACCCAGTTGATGGTGCTGGTTCCGAAAATGACCTTAGATTTTCATGATTAACTACTGTTTTTGCTGTACTGAAATTGCTCAATTTTGGAAAAAAGATCAATTTACGATTTTGGCTGATCGTAAAATTTAGTTAATAACGGTCGTAGAAACCCATCAGTTTTCAGGTAGGCCGAGCAATTTATGACAGTCACCTGAAATAAAATATTTTCATAAGAAAAATGTGTTTTTGAGTCAAAGATTTTAAAACTGATGTACTGAAGTTTTTCAATTTATCGCCAAAATTCAAATCAACTGATAAACTTTGTCAGTAATACAATTTAGTATATCTGATAATTAAAGTGACATCAAAAGAATGAAACCCTAAAATCTTTTGTTTTATATTCATAAATTCATCCCATCACTTTTATCCCTTCACTACGGAAGGAACCAATCATATTGAGAGAATTTTGCATTCACAATTGGAAAGAAATTCCAACTACAGACATCCCAATCGAATACACATATTCCATTGTACATGATACTGCTGGAGTATCAAAAGGGATTTAAATAATAAAGAACATGACAATCAAGAAAGAGAAAATCTTTACCATAGTTCTTATGTTCACGAAGGTTTTATTTCTGCTGTTTATTAAATGATTTAATGAAAATCCTTGTTGGTCTTAGTTCATTCAATCGTGTTATTTTTAAAGACTTAGGGACTGATTGTTATTGCAAAAATAGTATTTCTTAATATTTGTTGGTTTAAATACGAATTAAGAGGTTTCTAGGATTTTGTTTTCAGAAATATTGCCATCGGTCAATATTATCTATACAGAAAACATAAAAATGAATTTTTGCCAAAAGGTGAGGTATTTCTGTACAGCAAAAACGGTAGCTAATCAAGAATAAGTAAGGTCATTTTCAGATTCAGCGCTCTCAAATTAGCTAGAAAAGATGTTTGGTGTCTCGACAACATTTACTTATTTTTGTTAACCAGTGTAATCAGTCCTAACGTTAAATCGTTTTTTAACAATAGAGATATGTGTGACATAATTTTTTAAATATTAAACTTCTAAACACCACATGATACGAGTTATGTCTGGAAAGTAATGGAACTGGTATAACAAAGAATTTATTACAATTCCAAACAAACTAAATAGTTTTCCATTGAAAGTTACTCTCCTCGAGTCAAATACATTTTTCCATCCTTTTTTGACACATTTCTATGAACTGCTGGAAGGATTCTTCTTAAATACTACTCACCTACGTTTTACGGCACTTTTGAGGGCCGACACGCTTTTAAAAAGATGGAGGGGCTTAACGATCTCTTTGATCTTGGGGAAAAGGAAAAAAAGTCACACAGAACATGATCAGGTGAATAGGGACGTGTTTCCTGCACAGCGATGTTCTTCGCGGCTTGGAACTGCCGGATGCTCAGGACGTTGTGAGCAAGCAAACTGTCATGATGAAGCAGCCACGATATGTCCTGCCACAACTTTCGTCTGTTCTCGTGCACTGGGCAAAGCAAACACCACAGGATCTTTTGTATGCTGGCTGATTAATCGTCTGGCTCTGTGGCAAGAACTCACAGTGGACGATGCCTCTGACATCGAAGACCTGGTTCAGTCCCATTGCTGTCCAGCCAGACCTCGTATGTGCCTAAGTTTCCTCTCATATACACATGAAAACTTACATTGGAGCAATGGCTCTCCACATATTTGTTTCTTTATAATCTGAATTCACATAAAAATAAAGAAACATTTCCGCATTTTCTTCGTTTTTCAATTCAGAATTTTTCAGGTTTCTAGCCTTAGGTATGAGTCTTTCCTACTATTTAACCCGTAGCAGCGTCGACCGAAAATTGAACACGTCGCGCTTGTAGCCGTTAAGCTACACATATATCGCACGCGAATCCCGTCACTCACCAGGGTCTCTGAGGCACGACATGTACTGCAGCCTCAGTAGAAGTAGCCTTTCTTAAACAAGATAGCCTGACGAAGCCCAACTCTCTCCAGGCCCGTTTTGAGTTCAGAGTTACATTTCCCTAGACCGCTTGCCACCCAAGGCTATAATACTCAGTCTGTTCTGCTATTTACTCATAGCTGGATGGAGATGAAGAGGATGCATATCTTTTGTAAGGCACGTAAGTGAATGTAATGGATCCGACTGGAATTCGAACTTGGCTCTCAGATTCCTCAATCCGAGTCGCTATCCATTACTCCCCCGTGCCACCTAACGCAGTTTTATACAGAGTGCGGTAGAAATACCTCCCGCATAATGGTAAGATGAAAACCGCATTGTCATTAATATTTTAGCACTATGCGGGAAATATTTCTGCTGCACCCTATATAAGGAACTTGAGTATCCGCGGATGTTTTTATTATCTGTAGCGTCTGCGAAAACAATACTTTGGAGACCGATGAATAAATGCATTGATTTCTAATATTTGTAAAGTGAGACTGTATAAAAATATCTGTAGTCGATAATTTCCACGCAGTTTATCAGAGAAATTAAAAATAACTCCAAGACTGAATTGTCTGTTTTGTAACGGAACACTATAATTGGCCGTCATGAAAAAATGGATTAAAACAAACACTAAAATTGCAATTAGTGCAGAATCTCGAAGGTACTTCTTTTTTGCTGTGATGTTTAAACATTTAATTTCCTCTGTTCTTAATTCTAACGAGATGGGGGTCAACAAGCCATTTGATTATTAAGATAATTAATACCTAATTAACATCAAAAAACCTTAACGAATCTGTTCTTTTTTTTTCTTTTGTCTGAAGAACATCCGACATATTTGAAGTCGTTTTAAAAATACAAGACGGCCGAGTGTTCCACATTCGAAACTTGCAAACAGACAATTTTATGATGAGATAAGCGATTAAGAGAATGAAAAAGGATTAACACAATGGATTAAAACAAAACCTATTACGTTTAAATATTTATATTTATATTTAAATATTTATATTTTCAATTTTATATTTTTCAATATTTATATTTTCAATTTTATATTTTTCAGTATTTATATTATCAGTTTTATATTTTTCAATATTTATTTTTCACTTTTATATTTTACAATATTTATATTTCCAATTTTTTATTTTTCCATATTTATCAGTTTTATAATTTTCAATATTATGTTTCTATATTTATATTATCAGTTTTATATTTTTCAATATTTATATTTAAATATTTATAATTCAATTTTATATTTTTCAATATTTATGTTATCAGTTTTATGTTTTCAATATTTTATTTTTGAATATTTATATTTTCAATTTTATATTTTTCAATATTTATATTATCAGTTTTATATTTTTCAATATTTATTTTTCAATATTATATTTTTCTATATTTATATTATCAGTTTTATATTTTTCAATATTTATATTTAAATATTTATAATTCAATTTTATATTTTTCAATATTTATATTATTAGTTTTATATTTTTCAATATATTATTTTTCAATTTAATATATACACACACACACGCACACACACACACACACACACACACACACACACACACACATATATATATATATATATATATATATATATATATATATATATATATATATATATATATATATAATACTGCACGAATCTTCGACAGAATTGAGTCACTGTCAGTCACTGTGTGTTTATCTGAATCTAAAAATAAACACGCTAAAATTCACCTTCATCCCGTACCGTACGCTGACGGCTTAGCGGGAGAAGTTCCGACTGACGCAAATTCATTCGGGTTTCGATCCTAGCTAAAGGCAACCGGACGTCTAGCCACTCTGATGAGCTGTGAAACAACGAAACAGTCTGTCTGTGGATGACAAATATATATATATATATATATATATATATATATATATTTCGATTTTATCTAAGTCCCACTCCTCATATCACCCCAAGCTTCTAGAATCCTTGTATATCAGATCCCGTGGGTCTTCCCTTTGTAAACAGAAGGAATGCCTATTGGGTCTGAATGTTATTGGACTCTAGTTTTCTTGAAATTCATATTTTTTCCTTTCTATTCGTTATATTAATTTAATTTACACGCTTATATATATTTTTATACCCCAGAAAATAAACATGATAAGTCCTGGGACGAAACCGGTGGTTCTTTTTGAGCTTTTTTAAATAATGCCATATAAATTTTGCTTTGTCCTAGCTATCGTTAAATTTTGTACCATAAAAACTTATTTAAATATATATATACATATATGTGTGTGTGTCTGTGTGTGTATGTTTGTGTGTCTGTGTGTATGTGTGTGTGTATCTATGTTTCCATCGACGGTCATTAGTTCAGGACAGACTACTGATAAGCAAATCTGTGGTACTGAACACGATATTTATTGTAGCCCATTAACCAAGAAACATTATGTATACGTTAGCACTTCCAATCAATTAAGAACGAGAGCCATTATTATTATTATTATTGTTCTTGTTGTATTATTATTATTATTATTATTACAAAGAAAAATGTAGAATTACTCAAAGTGTCATTTTAATACGAGTCATTTTTTTTCACTTTTTATAAAATCACGAGACAAATTCAAAACGCGAATAAATGTTATTTTCTTAAACATATGAAGGAATTAAAACTATAATAATTTTCATTTTTGCTTAAATTTCCATGAATTCCATTCATATTCTTTCATATTTATATTTAATAAACTTCGATTAAATCAGGCGACAATCATTGGTTTTCAGTTTTTCGCACGGCTAATTTCTTCGTCATTTCCTTAAACTTACTAGCTTTTCTTTATCAGTAATATTGCTTAATTCGTTCTAAGCAATGCTAGAAGAGAAATTTAAATTCTTAAGTTAAATTACGTTTCTCCCTTTTAACAAATGACATTAATTATTAGTAAACAAAGCAAGCCTGAACATCATCTTAAAAAATCGACTCTTCATCTGCAAACACGATCAAATTGATGTACATATAATGTTTATTATTTATTAATTTCGTACTGGAAGCCTAGAAGAAATAAATCCTAGGTTCTGTCTCGTCATAACAACAATACTTTCTGAATAAAACAAATCAATGTATGATTAATATTTTTAAGTGATTTTCCACGAGTAGCCTTCACCAATTTCAAGTCGAAAAGCGTTTCTTAATAAAATCACTTTAAGACGTCCAACCTAAAAATAGTCTAATAAAACCATTTTTTTGCAAATAGCAAAGTTAATGTATGCATAATATTTTAAATTAATTTCCCAAAAGAAACATTTTTTAAATATTTTTTTTCTGTAAATACCAAATCAATATATGCACAATATTTTAAATTTCCTAATAGAATCATTCTTAAATTATTTTTACTCTAAATGATTTCACGCATTTAACTGATTTCATTTGATTTCCTATCAGAAATCTTGACGTAATCCATCATGAAATATTGTCTACTCAAAACAGACTTTGCTCTGAACACCTATAAAAACGATGTACATTCAATATTTTCAATTGATTTCCTACGAGAAGCTTTCACGAAGTTCAACTGAAGTTGGGCAAGTATCTGAACGTTTGTTGCACTC
>OZ038512.1:34515140-34537640 GCA_964036315.1 Acanthosepion esculentum
ACACTTGATCAACGCATGTGATCCTCTTCGAACTCTTGATCAACGCATGTGATTGTCTTCGAACACTTGATCAACGCATGTGATTGTCTTCAAACACTTGATCAAAGCATGTGATCGTCTTCCAACACTTGATCAAAGCATGTGATCGACTTCGAACTCCTGATCAACGCATGTGATCGTCTTCGAACTCTTGATCAACGCATGTGGTCGTCTTCGAACACTTGATCAACGAATGTGATCGACCTCGAAGCCGAATCACAGGCCGTAAAAGAAACTGAATACGGATACATTGGACAGACGTATTTTTTGTGTATACAAGAACATATCTACATACAAAATTCTGTAGAAATGTCTCTCCGTCTGATCATCTCAAGCAAAGATTTCTCAAATATCCGACATATCTTACTTTTTTTTATAAATATGGCGTTTTCCAGATCAAACATGTCATTGCAATTGTTTCAGTTGAATACAAAGTCACTAAATGAATTGTTTAATTTTAACTCATGACACTGTATATTCTTTGAGGTGTTCGAGTAGACGACGCTCGACAGCCCCGGAAAGTTGTCCGTCTAGTGGAAAGAAAACCCGAATTTTAATCCTTCATTGCCATGGGGTCATATCCAACCAAATATAGAAAAGGGCATGGATGTAAGTACAGAGAGAACACCCAGAGTATAGCCCAGAAGGCGGCTGGTTGTAATACTGGCAACGTTCGGGTAACTCCTGCAGCCAAGCCGTCCACAATTAAATGTTTTATATTCCATTGGATCTTGTCGGTATGACCGAGAGAGGGTCTGGGTAGCACAGGGCCTTCATATACCATCGCCTATCTCGGAAACGAAAAGTCTGAAGTTAAATCACCTGCTGCCTCATAGGTCTTGTCTCTGGTTTCTGAGATGGACGGATGGGGTAACTTCAACATCTCCGGTGCAAAAGAACCAGCAAGGCATTGCACTATTCTGCCATGAATTGCATCATGAGCAACAATTCTGAGATGGAGGAGTATGGTGGCCACAGCGGCGCAAAATTATATAAAATGAATGACAGTCTTTAAAGTTAGAGATATTTTAGTGGTGTGTATTTTGCTTTCTTTTACGTTCTACTTACAGCCATATCACGAAACCGTTCCTCGTTTGATTAATGAAGTTAAGCAACGTTGATCCTGCTCAGTACCTAGATGGATGTCCGTTCGGGAATGACAGGTGATATAAGTTTGGATGTACCGGTGATGTGAGGGATAACGCCTCGGAATGAGAAATCGGTGAGCCCAGCTCGAATTCCAGTATGCCTCCTTATATTTGCCCTAGGGAAAGTCTAGCAAGGTTAATAACTTACCGTTTCAGCAGAGAAAGAGAATCCGATTTTTTTCTTACCTGCCTAGATCGAACTCGCGTCCATCAGAATGCAGAAAACACCGTTAAAGCTTGGGCCACGTGGTTTGATTGGAAACATTAATACCGGTACTTTCTTTCGTGAGGATTGACGCAAGCAATCTATTTCAAATCCGCCACTCACAAAGTCCAACACTGCAATCGGACACCCTAGACACCTTCCCCCACCACTCTCTATTGGCCTGTCTACTTATATACCCCAGAGACAACAGATCTTTTTGTAGATCCGGGTGCCTGAATCAAACCACGTGTCCCACATCATGCTTCAACTATGTTTTCTGCATTCCGAAGGATGCGAGATCGATCCAAGCAGGCAAGATACAACCAGGTTCTCTTTCTCTGCTGAACCGGTAAATTATTATTCGCGTTACAGAAAGATATCAATCAATCGCTTCTTACTCCACAGCTGAAGATTAAATAGTGGGACAGACTGGATCCTATAGCCATTGCTGACAACCTATCGAGCGGAGTAAGTACCGATAGTCAACTGGTGGAATTATTCTCCTTAGTCTCTATCTATAAAAGGCAGGATGTGTGTGTGTGTGTGTGTGTGTGTAACGTTGCACGGCCGCAATTTTCGACGGATTTGCACCAAAATTTACATGCACATGCTCCAAGTTAGTGGATTAGGCCAAGACCGACATTGCATTTCCTAACTCCCATCGATCGTGGAATAATAATCGATTTTTTCATGCTTCTACGGCAGTTTTCATGTAGTTTGCGGCCATTTTCTACTGGCCAGAGTGAGAGCCCATGTTTGGCTGCCACGAATAGGCAGGAACATTCTATTGGCTAGCGTGAGAGCGAACAGCTGACTGACACGAATTTTAACTAGCATGCTAGCATGCAAAATGATCGATAGTTGCATTCGTCACAAGTGAGAAAAGTTTAAATCTGCATGGCACTTTACTCCAATTAGCTCATTCGCTTGCTTAAACTCAACATTGATTCTGATTCCGCAGAACTGGGTTGGGTGAGAAAAAATGTTTGTTGTTAACGTTCTTTTTTCATTCGGTTTTTCCAGTTACGAGTCCTTTTTAAAGCTGATCGTTTTGTGTTCATTCTGTTTAGTTCTTTTTTCGTAACAGATTTAATGTTTAGTATAGAGCTTCGAAAAAATTCTCAGTGTGAGATAGGCAAGAAGTAAGGCATGTAGCAACATCAGCACGCCAAAGGGCACTCCTTTAAAGGCAAGGAAGGGCAAAAAGTCAAGCGATTGCAGTATGAGTCGTACAATTTTGAATCAATCACTGGCAAAGCCGGGCCATGCTGCTAGTCAATCATAAAAGAAGACATTATCCCCAAAGCACGAGTCACGTATAGCACTTAAGGATTGTTCATATTCTCTTTCGTTGTGGGAACCTCGAGGTGGTGTAATAGTTAGGAAGCTTGGCCCGCTAGAACAAATACGAGTAGTGATTTCGATCATAACTAGGTGTCCTCTACATTCAGAACTTGTGACACTTCTAAGCTACGCTTCGAAAATCACTGTAGGACACCTCGGAGTGGTGTAATGGTTAGCAAGATTATCTCGCTAAAACAGTTACGACAAGAGTGAGTTTGATCCTCACTGAATGCCCCATACTTTCGGCCTTATACCACTTCTAAGCTACGCTTAGAAAATCAGTATTCTCTTTCGTGGACATTTGCTTCTGATGTAAATTTGTCTTTCTTTTATGTTAATTCATTTTTTTTTACATATATGCCATAATCTCTAGTTTTGAGATTAGGAAATTTCAGGTTATTATTCCTGGGATTTGTGAGTAATATGAACTTAGTTACCATTTCCTTTTCAGATTCGACAAAACCGAGATTTTCATTTACTGTTTTATTTATTTAGCTCAATTATAGATTGGTTCGCCTACCGTCTGGTTCACACTCCTCGCTGGTCTTTAGAACAAGAGCAGAGGTTCATCATTCGTTTCCTCTTTAGGATTGGATTCCTTCTAAGTTCTTTATTCTTTCACACCTAGTTGGTCCATACTTCTTAGTGGCTTTATTGCCTTGATTGGGCAGAAATTGATTAAAAAAATGACAAAATGAGAATTTGAAGAAAATTCGATTATGGAAATAAATTTTAAAAAGCACATGGCGAAAAAAAAAGAAGCATGAACCGAAAATAAATTAAAAAAAGAATGAATATTCGTTTTCACTATTTCGCTTTGAAATTAAAAAAAAAGCAAACATCTGGATTGATTACAAAGACATCGATTTTGGCGAACAGGTTGTGAGCAAGACAATGCCGCATTCTTTGAGCGCCGTTCTTTAATTGGCCAGAAAGCTATAAAAATAAAATGCGAATGGTTTTCTAAAAAATAACAGAAGCGAAAACTTGGCTCACATCAAAATATTGAAAAGAAAACGTTTTGACATACATTCCAACATCAAATGAAACTATTTATCTTACGTAAGGATAAAAATTAAAATGTTTGAATTTGTATTTACAATACTTATATTCACACTTGCGTCCCCACCTTTGTTATTATTACAACGTTTCGACCGTTGTGCCTTCCGGCTTTCATCAGGCGTATACCGATATGGATAACCTACAGTGAATTCTGAACTGTACCCTTTTTTTAATCTACCGGGGGTAGATTTCTCGTTCCCCTACTAATGTCTACGGATATCGTCTTGTTTTCCTTTTTAGTACTGCTCCTTTATTGCTTGCTAGTTTCCACCGACTCCTTCGGCACACTGCCCGGCCCGGGGATTGAACTTCCCATAACTATGTCACCAAAGTCACGAACCAAGGTTTGAGGTTATTGTCTAAATAGACGGTTCCCCTAGACCCGCGCAGTGGAACGAGAACATTATATCCTCCACTCCCGACGTGATTAAGCGCTCAATATAGAATTCTATGTAGGTAGCCAAATCGATATACACTTGAAGGCTGGAAGGCAGAACGACCGAAATGTTGAGATAACAAAAAATAGTGTAAATAATCCGGATATTTGTATTTTTGTTTGGAAGCTAAGTCGTATGAATTACACACTTATCTCCTTGTAAAATACTTAACAAATTCCCTACTGCTACTGATATGTTTCTATAACTCTATATTTATAATTCTCAAAATGTGTGTGTGTATATATATATGTGTATGTGTATATATATGTGTGTGTGTGTGTGTGTGTGTGATCGGATGTTGTTTATGCGTTTCCACAGTTTTCATCCGATTTCGAATATTTTTTTTTTGTTTGATAGATAATTCTTCCTGTGCCAATTTTGAATCGAAATTAGCTGGAAAAAAATTACAACCTTCAAGGTGAGTCATCGAAAGAACTAATAAAAATCAAAGGCAAAATATAATGTCTGTAAAAAACAGCATACAATCAATTTAGATAGTTGAAATCTAACGCAAATGATTATTAGAATTATATAAAAATGTTATATTATAAATAAAAATTATTGTATATTATTATTATGACTGTCCATGAAAGAGGTTTCTTGCTTGCAAGATTGAGAACGCAAAAACACCAGGTTCAGGGCCACACCCACTTAAAATTGTTGACTCCCCATTTGGAGATGTTGCACCCATTCGTTGTTACTAATATTGATTTTCAGGTGGGCTGACTTTAATCTTAAACTTCTCCAAATGAACGACAAAAAAAACGGTTATACTGCTAGTATATATATATATATATATATATATATATATATATATATATATATATATATATATATATATATATGAGAAAATATAGTCTTAGGGCGTGCTATATTTATCGGATAAAGTGCTCAATATCAGAGATAGAGTGTGTTTAAATATAAAATTGAACATCGAAGTCAACACTTAGAGGCGACAGTCTGTTTCATGCTAGATGCAATCGTCAGGCCTGAAGATTGCGTCTAGCATGAAACAGACTGTCTCCTCTAAGTGTTGACTTCTATGTTCACTTTTATATATATATATATATATATATATATATATATATATATATATATATATATATATATATATATATATATATAAGATAAGTATAGACGAAGAAAGAAAAAAGAAAAAACGTTCGTATTTTCAACGTGGGTATTGAAGATTTTACAAACATGAGAATATTAACTTTCAACAGATGGCAATCAGCGTTCAAAATCCTATCTTTGAACCAGGATTAAACATAGATTAGAAGCTCTTTGGGCAGCAAAGTATCACATCAATCAATTTAGCTTTTAGAAAAAAAGGACGAAATCGTGGGACATTTACGTCACAATACGAATCTCGATATATATATAATGACAAACGTACACAGGTGTCGGCTTTAAGAAAGCTTTATTCAACTGATAATACAAGGTGCGCGTATAGTGTCCTCTCGCAAGGAGGAGAGTAACAAAACAAGGGGAGACCACACTTGATTATTCATAGCAATATATTTCTGAGATGAGGTATTGTAATTATTTACATTGTTCGTACTGTTGTCCTCATCTTTGCTGCCATATTCACGTAGTTTCGACTGTTCTACGCTCCGACCTTTTTCAGTTGACTGGAATTTAGAACCGGGCCCTTTATTTCGTCTATTTGAGATGGCTGACACGGAAATGATGGTGTTCATACAGACCTTGTCGATGTGTGACAGCGTCAATGAACGTGAATAAACTGAATCCAGTAAATTTGCTTTGTATTACTGTATTACTTGTTCTTGTATTGTTCTCATTATATTTGGGCAGCGGGTGACAAGACTTTCGGACCACCCTGTAGTTCCACGTTCATTGACACTTCCGGATCTCTCAGCATCAGTTATCTCCTTTTTAACTCAACTCTCCAAATTTTTGTTCATCTCTGCTCTAGCTAGGTGTTGAACTCATAACTCACTGGGTCAAGTCACTGGATCCAACCAAGGTTTTGATATTTATTCTGTAACATAAAGAATTGTGGCACAAGACCTGGGGTAGAAAGGGGAGGGTTTGGTCTTCATTAACTATACTTGTCCTAGTTAACCAGATTCACGACCCATTACAATTTTCTCCTTCATCAAAAGAACTTGTCGATAACCTCTCGATCCTGCATACACCAAAATACTGCATATTCACAGGGCGCCTACAAAACAAACTGCCCATGAGTTAAAAATCTAATGAGTCAAAAATGTCTTTTTTTTCTTTTATGTTTTTCTTTTTCCAAAAATATATAAAAATTTCATGATTCATGAAATTCTGGAGAGGGAAAATAATCCAGAAAACAAACTAAAATGTAACACAAGGATTAAACAAATCCAACCAACGTTTTTATCCACTGAGTTATGTATCCTTGAGGGCCATTAGGATCTTAAGAGCACTACATGTACAGTGGTGTGTCTTGGGCTAGATAACCTGACAGAACTTCAGACTGTTTTTTTTACTACGATTTGCGACTTCCAAAAAACAGTCTGCTATGCTGTTTAATACTGAAATGAAAAATGTTGGATCCATGCCTTATCCAAGAGTAATTAGTCCGAAAGGAACAAAACAGAATCGACCGGAAATTGAAGTTGGCACGCCAAACGCATTTTCTGCACCGAAAACTGTTACACTACCCACGCTTACGAGATAAACAGACAAACACGATAAGATAGAATTCCATATTGCAAAGGGGAATTTTATTCTAATCACTGTATGTATATTAAATTTATTACAAGTTTCCTTTTGTTCTATTTTATTGATATACATTTACATTTTTCTCTTTTACAGTAAGCCAACTTATCAAATATATATCTTCATATGTCTGCACTGGATATATGCCCCCAAGCTTTTGTTGTTTCAGCCCTCAGGTCCTATCACGCTGAAGGCGATCATGGCCCTCCACAAATTCTTGCATTTGGGGGGGGGGGGTTCAAGCAATCTTGAATCGATTCGTTTATCTACGGCTTAACCATTTGCAGGTTACTTAAAGCAAGAAAATATTTTTAGATCGTAATTATTTTAAGATAATGGTTTACTGATACAAGTTTTACTAATTAACTCATAGCTGGGGGGGAAGAGATGCAGTTATACCTTTGCTAAGGATTTATGCGCGTAAGTGAACCCAGCGAGTCATTTTCCATTGCACCCTCTGCACACCTCTTGGTACTCACAAGCGGTCACCCATGTTGGTGCCGATCAGGATCGACATTGCTTAACTTCAGTGATTGTACGGGAACACCAAGCAACATTTTCCCCAAGTATTTGTTCCGGTTCTCTCAACCAGTCAACGAAACGTTAAATGAAATGCACGTTCGTTAATCACATGTTCTGGTCATGGTAGATTTAGCTTTTTATCAACAGAATCATACCTATGGCTCTAAGACTTGTTCATTTCTACTGAAATATCCTTTCTGACAAATCGACATTTCTGGGATTCGAAGCCAAAGTTCTAACCAATCAGCCACGCGCCCAATTTCGGTAATGAATGACTATTAGCAAGAAGGAGAACCGGAAAAGCGTGTATATTTCACGCATCAAAACCACTGGGCCATGTGTCCTTGTGGATAAAAGCGTTAGTTGGATCCAGTGACCTGACGCAAAGAGTTGCAAGTCCAATACCTGGCTACGGCAGTGGTGAACAAAAGCATAGAGAGTTGAGTTAAAGGGAGGCAACCGAGACATCCGTGAGAGTCATGGCACGTGGAACCAGAACGATCTCCTCCGGTTGACGAAATAAAGGGTTCGCTTCGAAATTCCAAACACCTGAAGAAAGCCGGAGCGTACAACGGCCGAAACGTCGTGAATATGAGGACAACAGTCCGAACAATGTAAATAATGTAAATAATTTTCTAATTGATTTTCTAAATCTATATTCAGATATATATATACGCATTCGTGCGGATGCTTTTTGGTTCTTTTTTTCCCGAGAAATCGCTTTAGATGAAGACAGCTATTCTCTGTTGCATGAGCATGAGCTAAAGATTTGTTTAAAACTTATAAATTACACTTCCGAAGACACATGCATCATAACAGCTTTTGGATATCAAAGTCATATGGTCTTCACATATAATCTGTTTTGCAATTAACTCTTCTTTCAAAAAGAAAAAAAAAATCTTGTTCTTCAGAAGGTCCTGAAAATTTTCATTTTTGCGCATGCTAATTATGGCCCCGATTCTAGACTTTTACGTCGTAACTCTGACGAAGACTGGTTACGGCACTGTAGTATAATTCTGTGATCGATAATTGACTGCTAATATGGAAAAGAATGAGACTGGTGTAATAGTAACATACCAAATTTCGTGGGAAACAAAGCAAAGTGATGGATTGCTATGTGATATCCATCCTCTTATATAAACAGTAAATGTTGGACAATCTCTCCACAGATGAGGAAAAATAGACTACAGGCAACAAAAATGCCATTCTACAGTGAGGATACTAAAAATTCTGTAGACGGTTTCGTTTGGTTTGGTCTGTTTTGTTTTACGGCATAGCAACCTCAGTGGGTTATTTAATGCCGACAACTTTTTTTTTCCTGGTAATATTTTTGTTTTGTCAAAAATCTATTTCTGGTAATATTTATTCCTCAAAGATGTATAGCTGGTAATATGATTTAAAAAAAAAAATGTATTGCTGGTAATAGTTTTTTTTTCAAAAAAAGTGTTGCTGGTAATAATTTTTTTCTTCAAAAATGTATTTCTGGTAAAAATTTTTACAAAGTATTTCTAGTATTAAAACCTAGTTTTATACTTTCATAATGCTTTTTTACCTCAGTTTAGGGGTTAACTATTTGGCCATAGCTTGGACTCTAACAGCTGCTACCACTCCGGGTCAATGTGGACCTGGGTACACCAGCAATTAAGAGGTGGTTCTACGTTCCTCAATGCCTCTTGATCAGAGGCCTTGCTGTTGGACGTAGTTTATCGTCTTACCCTGGAAGCGGATGCAGTTTATCATCATACCCAGGACGGTCCGTAGACGGAGCAAATAAGCTAATTTCTTAAAGAAAATGGCAACAGAAAGAACACATACTGAGAATCAGGAAAAGGCCGCTGAAATTGTGGAAATATAAGTGAAATTACCATGTTTGCCATGGCTCGTTTTTCATAGGGAAGCCGCTACTAGTATTGATTTTTGTAATCTTTTTACTGGAAGTGGTAAGATTCGCAGGTCTGCCACCTTCTGACTTAAGGTCTGCCTTCCCTACCTTCTCATCTTTTTTTTTGAGAGAGGGACTTTATGAGAACAGAGTCGTTCCGCAGGTTCTCTACTTCTGTAATTATTAATTGGTCCTTGAATTAAATTTTGGTCGAGAGACTATGTAGTATTTCGAAACACTTCCTGTACTGGACCGGCTTTTGATTTACCCTTGGAGTCGAAGGGAATTTTCTACAAAATCTGACAACATGACGAAGGAGGGCCTGAAAAATTTAACCATCACAGGGAAAAATAAAGGCAAGAAACATAAGAGAAATCAGTGAGCTACTTACTTGACGAGCTTATGTGAATAAATGGTTAAAAAAGACTCGGAGGCCTTAAGGGAGAAAAACAAGACAAGGTAGAGAGTTGTGGGGGATCATAATCACTTATGACCTGAAGGGACGCTGCCCATAGCATAAAAAAGGACTTTAGTTTTAAAACAAAACATTCAATACATTAATATTTAGCTTTTATTAGTTTTGCCATTTCGGGGTTAAGAAGTTTTTGAAAACAAATATTACATTTTATTTGTGGGTATGTGTAGCGAATAAGTGTAACCTGACCGGAGAAACGCTTAAGTAAAAGAAAAAAGAAATGCTGATAGCATTTTAGCGCGAATATTTTCTTTCCTATCGGCAAGGGGAGATAACATTAGCTTTATGATAAAGTTTATTTCATATTTCTTTTCTATATGAAATATTTCGAATTCTATTTATAGATCTCAGTTCTAGCAGCAAATGCCGCCAACCAGTTTTAGCATTTATCTGCATCTTTTCCTGCTTCCATCATTTTTTTAAAGACTAACATTGCACAAAAAGATGCACTGAAACTTCGGACGAAAAATTCGACCGGAAAATTCTACCGAGGCATGTTTTTAGCGGTTTATTTGCGGTTTAAAGCTTTTGATATATCACCTATGATTGAATTTAAGATTTTTGTGAGAGCATTAGAACCAGATTAACACATTGACTACGCGAGGTCAGTTACAAAATCGAACTTAAATCGTCAACTTAAGCAATAAAAACTGTTAAATTCTTCGTTCGGGCGTTAGATTTTCGATAAATGTTTACCATAAAATCTGCCAATACGATTCTTTTCATTCCTGCCTCAGATGGAGAGAAAAAAAAGAGATGCCAGGACCAGTTCATTGTGGGTTATTTTTTTATTGATTTCTTTTCAACGATTCATCAAGCCTTTGCAGTTTATTTAAAGCTAGGAAATATTTTTAGATTAGATAGATAGATAAAATTAGATAGATTAGATAGATAGATAGATAGATAGATAGATAGATAAGATTACATAGATTAGATAGATAGATAAGATTAGATTAGATAGATAGATAAGATTAGATTAGATAAGATTAGATAGATAGATAGATAGATAGATAGACAATTTTTAAAACTTTTACAAAGAGCTTAAACCGTCCCACAAAGAATAGTTCAAATGATTTAAAACTATATTTAAAAGTGATATATTTGCTGGGGAACAAAACAATATTCAAAAAGATAGACATGTGAAAACAAGCAAAATTACAAGTGTTAAAAATTGATTATTTCCTACGGTTCATAAATCCTTTTCCGGCTATTTAAAGACAAAACATATATTATAATGTAATTATTTTACGAATGTAATAGTTTAGTGATACTAGTTTTGCTAATTAACCCATAGCTGGGGAGGAGTGAAATCATACATTTCCCAAGAGTATTTTATATAAACCCAACGGGAATTGGAAATAGGCTCTCCGATTAAGAGTTCCGAGCTATTATCGATTACCACCCGTACATCTAAACTTACACTATCTGGTATACTCAAACGTTCACTAATCTACTTAGTAACCAGGCTCAAAGTTGCTTAACTTCAGTGATCGTACGGAATCCATGTTTCAACTTGATGTGGTTGGCAGTTTTATTACGACACCGATCACGTGTTATCTCGTGGTTGGTCGGCAAGTTAAATTATAGTCCATATATATATATATATATATATATATATATATATATATATATATATATATATAAGATATATACAATATATATATAATATATATTTATATATATATATATAAGATATATTTATATAATATATATATATACATAATATATATATGTATATATAACATATATAAATGAAATATATATATATGTATATATATAATATATGTATATAATATATATATATATATATATTATATATATAATATATATATAATATATATATAATATATATAAATGATATATAATATATATTATATATATATATTATATATATATAATATATATTATATATATATATATTAGATATATATGTATATAATATATATATAATATATATATAATATATATATAATATATATATAATATATAAAATATATATATATAATATATATATATAATATATATATATAATATATATATAATATATATATATAATATATATATAATATATATATATAATATATATATACATAATATATATATATAATATATATATATATATACATATATATATATATATATATATATATATATATATATATATATATATATATATATATATATATATATATATGTATACCACAAAATTTTCCTCTATTTCGAAAAAATAATTGGGCACAATTTTACCTGGCGAAATTTTATATAGTTGGAAAATTTAATGGGAGAATATTTAAAGTGGAATTTTAGAGAACCAACAATTCGTATCGATTCCCTGTCAGAACTAATCACGCAATGACTTAAAACCGGAGTAAAACCGAATTAAGATTCGAGTAAAATCCTATTTTCAGTAAAAGAACTTATAATTCTATTCGCGAAATCGGCAAAAACCAGGTTGCATCGGAACCGTTCCACGTAAGCTTCATTGTAAATATTATCTTTTGATTTGAACAAAGGAAAGGAACAGGAGACAGATGGTATGGAGACTAGACTGTCACTCGCGGTGGCTGGAGAAGGAATTCCACGTCAGATGAAAACCATGTCTAATCTTATCTGACAATGTATTTGAACAGAATTGATTATAAAAGGAAACAGTTTCCTAAGACAATGTCACTTTGTATAAAGATTTGTGTCTCCAACTTGTTTGGATATCGCATAGTCTACATAACTTTCTCCTATCGAAAAAGGAGGATTTACAATTTACCTGAACAAATCTCGAACCAATATTTTAATAAACAGGTGTGCAACTGTTGATGAAAGCTTAGTGTTACCAATCGTGTTTCCTCTTCGATTTTCGTTAAGCTTTAGACGCGACTAATACCGACCGTATAAACAATATGCAAAAAGATATTTTACATTTTATTGAAGTGTGAACAGTGACACGTTGGTGAGGAAACGACATGCGTGTGTCGCAAAGTTTTGAATTTTTTTACAGGTGGATTTGCTAAGTGCAAAAATAAAATCATCTACCCCCAGTAACCTTGAGAACGTTAAGTTTTCCTACAGAAACGCATTCAGCAAAATTTGCTTTTTCGAAATTCTTGTCCATATTCCTAACGATTATGTTTTCCAGATCACGTTGATCAGAAACTGATACATTTTTTACTATGACACACGTCTCTCTTATTGACACAATGCGCATGCTCAATTCTGCCATTACTTCGCCTTCATTGGTCAGTAGACTACTTAAAGAGCATAAGATAATAGATAGGGAAGAGATTGCTGTAATAGTAAGATAAGACCAGAAATGTTTATGTTAAATTTTCTTTATTTAAGTTTTTGCTTTGCTATTTAAATTCAATGTAAATTAAACAGCTTACGCAAGTAAGAATATTGCTCATACAACATAAAAGAGCTTTACAAAATTCTAAGTATCTTACTTTAATATGAAATCATTTTAAATTTTGAAGTAAAAACATGATTTTCCACGGGACATGAACATTTATTTTTTAACCTGCGAAGAAGGATCAAGTTACAATGAAATTTGCATAGTAAACTGAGCACTATTTAAAATTTAAATTTAAAAATATAAAAAAATACATATTGATATTGGTGGATCGGAAAAGTTCATTCAATATGCAAAACTAATTCTTGGCGCGTTTGCCAAAGCACTTAAACTATTCATTCCGGAACAGTTGTGCTCTGTGAAACCGCTCTACTGATTCTCCCTAGTACAACGTGCGAATATTTCAAGTAAAAGTAACTTAATGGGTTCAAACAATGTCCTAAACCTAGCCTACAATATATTATCTAAAATACTATTAACATTCAAGTATTGACATTGATTGAAAATTTTGAAAGCAGTTGAAGAAGAACGGAAAAAATTGAGATTTTGATAGTTTATCAATAATTGAGATCCTTATGTACAACATAGAGCAACGACGAGTCCCGTAACCCATTCGTATCATAGGGGCACCATATGTACTGCACTAACAGCGATGTTTCCTGGTCAAGATAGCTTGACGGGGACCAACAGTTTCAAGATTGGCGGAAAATTCAGTTTTCATCCTTCAAGAATATAGGCTATAGGACACACTCTCCTGGAGTTTATCCATAGCTGGGAAGAGAAGTGAAGGAATCATACCTTTCTCAAAGGGGTTACCACTTACGTGAAAGTAATGGACTCTGTTTTTACCATCGTGACTTCATCAATTCGAAATCACTTACCATCGTACCTTCGTCAATTAGAAATCACTTAGCATCGGGCCTTCATCAATTCGAAATCACTTACCATCGGGCCTTCGTCAATTCGAAATCACTTACTATCGTGCATCCATCAATTAGAAATCACTTATCATCGGGCCTTCGTCAATTCGAAATCACTTACAATCGTGCATCCGTCAATTAGAAATCACTTACAATCGTGCCTTCGTCAGTTCGAAATCACTTAGCATCGTTCCTTGGTTAATTCGAAAACACTTACCATAGCGCCTTCATCAACACATAATCGCTTACCATCGTTCTTAGTCAATTTATTATCACTTAGAATCGTGCCTTTCTCAAAGGGGTTACCACTTACGTGAAAGTAATGGACTCTGTTTTTACCATCGTGCCTTCGCCAATTCGAAATCACTTACCATTCTTGCCTTCATAAATACTGAATCACTTAGCATCACCAACTTTCCCTCGTCAATTCGAAATCACTTACCATTCTTGCCTTCATAAATACCGAATCACTTAGCATCATGCCTTCGTCTATTCGAAATCACTTACCATTGTGCCTTTGTCAATTCGAAATCACTTCCATACTGCCTTCGTCTATACGAAATCACTTACCATCTTGCCTTCATAAATACTGAATCACTTAGCATCGTGCCTTCGTCTATTCGAAATCGCTTACCATCGTGCCTTCGTCAATTCGAAATCACTTACCATCGTGCCTTCGTCAATTCACTAGCACTTGTGCTTTCGTCAATGCACAACAACTTACTATCTTGTCTTCATCAATGCACAATCACATAGCATTGTGACTTCGTCATTTCGAAATCATTTACCATCGTGCCTTCGTCAACACCAAATCACTTACCATCTTGCCTTCGTTAATTCGAATTCACTTACTATTGTGCTTTCGTACATTCGAAATCACTTACCATCGTGCCTTCATCAATACGAAATCAATTACCATCTTGCCCTCGTCTATTGGAAATCACTTACCATCTTGCCTTCGTCAATTCGAAATCACTTACCATCGTGCCTTCGTCTATTCGAAATCACTTACAATCGTGCCTTCGTCAATTAGAAATCACATGCCATCGTGTCTTCGTCAATGCACAATCACTAACTGCCTTGATTTAAATCGATTGCAGCCTATTTGTTTCCAGCATTTAATAACTGAACAACCCGACTAATTTATACATATAACTTGATTATCTTATTGAAGGCTTGCCGAGAATCAACCATACTTTTTCCGAAATTCTGATAATTGTGGATTGCTTAACGGTCTCTGAAAAGTCTCCCAAAGCTTGAATTCCATTTTGCATTTAAACTGGTTGCCACCAAAAGCTATTGAGCCATGTCTATCCAGCGCACTCCACCCGTAGCTGAAAGTAGATACTGATTCTGCTCTTCCTCCACGCCCCCAACACTCGTGGATTCTCGCGAATCGAACAAAGCTGAAATGACTGAAATTTGAACTCGTCTCGCCAATGCCACATTTCCGATTTGATTAACGTTTTTTTTTCCTTTCGGATTTGCGTATGTATATGCAAATAAGAAAATCGCACATAGCACAACGTATTGTGTGTGTGCGTAGTTTAAAAAATCTGATAAAGTATTTTGTTTGCCTATTTATACTCACCTCCTTGAAGATTTGAAATCGTCTCCATCTTATATAATCTCTCTCATTCCAATCGACCATTCACTGTCATAAAATTGGATTTCGAACATCTGAAACACGCACAAACTTTCTATTGAATTTCTAATCGAGAAAAAAAAAGTAAATTCAATTCTGTTTGCTGATGTCAGGATCTGATTGCTTCGAATGTTTCTATCATAATCTGTTTTTTTGTTATTTTGATGGTGGGGGTAATTTCCTTTATCTTTTATCGGAGGTTCTAACTGCGCGACAGGCTTTTACTGATGCTTACTTTACTATCCAGATACTCAATTTCCTCTAACTCAATTTCCTAGTATCAGTTTTTTTTAAACCTTTACAACACATTAATACATTATCTTTGTCACTGGCTCTAATTTCGCCAATAATAGGCACAAGATTAGAATATTCAACGCATTCTCCTTTCCCGTGTAAACTACAAAATCTACAGAAGGTAGCGACGGAGAGTGAGAAGAAGGGACTAAGCATAGACTTCAAGAATACAGAATGCATGGTCATCAGTACGAGGATGAACCCGAAATGCGAACACTAGAATCAAGCAGACGCGGAAGTGTAAATACCTGGGAAGCATTTTGACAGAGGACGGCAAGTGCAACGCTGATAATCATAGACATATTGAGATGGCCAAGGACGTATCCCAAAAGCTGGACAGAGTATTGCGAGACAGGAGGATTACTTTGGCAACAAAGAAAAGAATGCTGAACTGTTACGCGACATCTGTCCTCTTTACGGCAGCAAATGTTGGACGATTTCCTCAAAGATGAAGAAAAGACTCGAGTCGACGGAGATGCAGATCTAGAGAAGGATGCTAAGGATATCATGGACTGAACGTGTGAGCAACGATGAATTCATAGAGGATGAAAACAAGCAGCAGGCTCATACTTAACATCAGGAAGAGGCGGCTGAAGTTTCTGGGAGGCATAAAGAAGGAGGGCCTGAAGAATCTGATACCCACGGATCGAATAGAAGGAAAGAGAGACAAGGGAAAACAACTCATGACTTACCTAGCGGGCTTGAGGAAGGGGTTGACAGATCGTGGTCTAGAGGAGATGGCAAAGGAAGAAGGGTCTGGAGAATCTGATACTCACGGATCGAATAGAAGGAAAGAGAGATAAGGGAAAACAACTCATGACATACCTAGCGGGCTTGAGCAAGTGGATGACAGAACGTGGTCTGGGAGAGATTGCAGAAGAAGGAGGGTCTGGAGAATCTGATACTCACGGATCGAATAGGAGGAAAGAGAGACAAGGGAAAACAACTCATGACATACCTAGCGGAATTGAGCAAGTGGATGACAGAACGTGGTCTGGGAGATATGGCAGAGGAAGGAGAGCCTGAAGAATCTGATACTTACGGATCGAATAGAAGGAAAGAGAGACAAGGGAAAATAACTCGTGACATACCTAGCGGGCTTGAGCAAGAGGATGACAGAACGTGGTCTGGGAGAGATTGCAGAAGAAGGAGGGTCTGGAGAATCTGATACTCACGGATCGAATAGAAGGAGAGAGAGACAAGGGAAAACAACTCATGACTTACCTAGCGGGCTTGAGCAAGGGGTTGACAGATCGTGGTCTAGAGGAGATGCCAAAGGAAGGAGGGTCTGGAGAATCTGATACTCACGGATCGAATAGAAGGAAAGAGAGACAAGGGAAAACAACTCATGACATACCTAGCGGGCTTGAGCAAGTGGATGACAGAACGTGGTCTGGGAGATATGGCAGAGGAAGGAGGGCCTGAAGAATCTGATACTCACGGATCGAATAGAAGGAAAGAGAGACAAGGTAAACAACTCGTGACATACCTAGCGGGCTTGAGCAAGAGGATGACAGAACGTGGTCTGGGAGAGATTGCAGAAGAAGGAGGGTCTGGAGAATCTGATACTCACGGATCGAATAGGAGGAAAGAGAGACAAGGGAAAACAACTCATGACATACCTAGCGGGCTTGAGCAAGTGGATGACAGAACGTGGTCTGGGAGATATGGCAGAGGAAGGAGGGCCTGAAGAATCTGATACACACGGATCGAATAGAAGGAAAGAGAGACAAGGGAAAAACAACTGGTGACATACCTAGCGGGCTTGAGCAAGAGGATGACAGAACGTGGTCTGGGAGAGATTGCAGAAGAAGGAGGGTCTGGAGAATCTGATACTCACGGATCGAATAGGAGGAAAGAGAGACAAGGGAAAACAACTCATGACATACCTAGCGGGATTGAGCAAGTGGATGACAGAACGTGGTCTGGGAGATATGGCAGAGGAAGGAGGGCCTGAAGAATCTGATACTCACGGATCGAATAGAAGGAAAGAGAGACAAGGGAAAACAACTCGTGACATACCTAGCGGGCTTGAGCAAGAGGATGACAGAACGTGGTCTGGGAGAGATTGCAGAAGAAGGAGGGTCTGGAGAATCTGATACTCACGGATCGAATAGAAGGAGAGAGAGACAAGGGAAAACAACTCGTGACATACCTAGCGGGCTTGAGCAAGTGGATGACAGAACGTGGTCTGGGAGATATGGCAGAGGAAGGAGGGCCTGAAGAATCTGATACCCACGGATCGAATAGAAGGAAAGAGAGACTAGGGAAAACAACTCATGACATACCTAGCGGGCTTGAGCAAGTGGATGACAGAACGTGGTCTGGGAGAGATTGCAGAAGAAGGAGGGTCTGGAGAATCTGATACTCACGGATCGAATAGAAGGAGAGAGAGACAAGGGAAAACAACTCGTGACATACCTAGCGGGCTTGAGCAAGTGGATGACAGAACGTGGTCTGGGAGAGATTGCAGAAGAAGGAGGGTCTGGAGAATCTGATACTCACGGATCGAATAGAAGGAGAGAGAGACAAGGGAAAACAACTCATGACTTACCTAGCGGGCTTGAGCAAGGGGTTGACAGATCGTGGTCTAGAGGAGATGCCAAAGGAAGGAGGGTCTGGAGAATCTGATACTCACGGATCGAATAGAAGGAAAGAGAGACAAGGGAAAACAACTCATGACATACCTAGCGGGCTTGAGCAAGTGGATGACAGAACGTGGTCTGGGAGATATGGCAGAGGAAGGAGGGCCTGAAGAATCTGATACTCACGGATCGAATAGAAGGAAAGAGAGACAAGGTAAACAACTCGTGACATACCTAGCGGGCTTGAGCAAGAGGATGACAGAACGTGGTCTGGGAGAGATTGCAGAAGAAGGAGGGTCTGGAGAATCTGATACTCACGGATCGAATAGGAGGAAAGAGAGACAAGGGAAAACAACTCATGACATACCTAGCGGGCTTGAGCAAGTGGATGACAGAACGTGGTCTGGGAGATATGGCAGAGGAAGGAGGGCCTGAAGAATCTGATACACACGGATCGAATAGAAGGAAAGAGAGACAAGGGAAAAACAACTGGTGACATACCTAGCGGGCTTGAGCAAGAGGATGACAGAACGTGGTCTGGGAGAGATTGCAGAAGAAGGAGGGTCTGGAGAATCTGATACTCACGGATCGAATAGGAGGAAAGAGAGACAAGGGAAAACAACTCATGACATACCTAGCGGGATTGAGCAAGTGGATGACAGAACGTGGTCTGGGAGATATGGCAGAGGAAGGAGGGCCTGAAGAATCTGATACTCACGGATCGAATAGAAGGAAAGAGAGACAAGGGAAAACAACTCGTGACATACCTAGCGGGCTTGAGCAAGAGGATGACAGAACGTGGTCTGGGAGAGATTGCAGAAGAAGGAGGGTCTGGAGAATCTGATACTCACGGATCGAATAGAAGGAGAGAGAGACAAGGGAAAACAACTCGTGACATACCTAGCGGGCTTGAGCAAGTGGATGACAGAACGTGGTCTGGGAGATATGGCAGAGGAAGGAGGGCCTGAAGAATCTGATACCCACGGATCGAATAGAAGGAAAGAGAGACAAGGGAAAACAACTCATGACATACCTAGCGGGCTTGAGCAAGTGGATGACAGAACGTCGTCTGGGAGAGATTGCAGAAGAAGGAGGGTCTGGAGAATCTGATACTCACGGATCGAATAGAAGGAGAGAGAGACAAGGGAAAACAACTCGTGACATACCTAGCGGGCTTGAGCAAGTGGATGACAGAACGTGGTCTGGGAGAGATTGCAGAAGAAGGAGGGTCTGGAGAATCTGATACTCACGGATCGAATAGAAGGAAAGAGAGACAAGGGAAAACAACTCATGACTTACCTAGCGGGCTTGAGCAAGGGGTTGACAGATCGTGGTCTAGAGGACATGGCAAAGGAAGGAGGGTCTGGAGAATCTGATACTCACGGATCGAATAGAAGGAAAGAGAGACAAGGGAAAACAACTCATGACATACCTAGCGGGCTTGAGCAAGTGGATGACAGAACGTAGTCTGGGAGAGATGGCAGAAGAAGGAGGGCCTGGAGAATCTGATACTCACGGATCGAATAGAAGGAAAGAGAGAAGGGAAAACAACTCATGACATACCTAGCGGGCTTGAGCAAGTGGATGACAGAACGTGGTCTGGGAGAGATGGCAGAGGAAAGGAACTTGTTGTGAGCTGCAAGGGATAGATGGTGGTGGCGAACGGTGTTGGCCGTCGTCATGAAAGTACATGACACGAAAAAAAAAAGAATGCATACTTCTAAATGCGATACATGTTAATCCTCTGACGCAAAATATATTTACGGTATTTTCATTCGAAAAAGATTAACTGCTTTAATTCTATACACAGGACAGTTTTTTTACATGTTCATCCTAGTCATTAAATGTCATGATAGTCAAAGCTTATATTGTAGCAATATTATTTTACGTATGTAATCGCTGGGTTAATGTGACTTGCGTAGATCATGTCTTTATTCACCTTCGTAATTAAACTCGTTTTAAAGTTTCCCACGAGAGTTGCGTTAATTTTGCTGGTGATATTATTCAAAGAAATGATCTTGTGTTGTCTCCATCTAATTTTAAATTTATTCTATGTATATCCTATCAGTGTTAGGACTCTCAATGGATGAGATAGTGCATTGGTATACTACGGATTTTATGAGGCATTTACTTTCTAACGGGCAGTCTTTAGGGTTTCTACAATCACATAATTTTTCATTATTTTTGTCTAATTTAAGTTTAGGAGTTTTATTAATACTATTTTGGCATGCGTGTTTTTCCAGGATTTTATTATTATGTTTTTTTTATGATTCTTTCTAGATTTTCAGTGCAGCCGTAACTTAATTTTAAGGTGTTTTTATTAAAGATCTCGCTAAGTTTGCTGTTAGTAGGAAAGTGTTTCTCAATCAAAGCTAGGAACTTATGCCCTAGTTTAGTACTGACCATTTGGTTGAACGGAGGGGTATACCATATAATCTTTCTTTTCCTGTTTTTCTTACTATTGGTACTAATGTTTCTATAGTTTATGTCAGCATTTTTATATCCGCTATTTTTCAGGCCTGTGTTATAAAAATTACTGTGTTGTCGGAATATTTCCTTATTTGCGGAGTTCATGCTAATTCTTTTCTCTATTGATGTGGGTACCACAAGATAGCTTATTCCCAAATTTTCGCTTGAGGATGAAACGGGACTCGACACCTTAATTCAACTTAATTTCAATAATTATATTGAGGGTTTCGGCTCTTGTTTTTGAAACATGAGAACTCATATGTAGCGAAGGAATCATATTTTTTTAAAATATTATAATATATATATATATATTTATATATATATTATATATATATATATATATATATATATATATATATATATATATATATATATATATCTTTAATCACCACACTTTCTAAAATGAAACCTATTGCAGATAAGGTTTACCTGCAATTAATGAAAGTTCGTTAAAAGAATGTTTTTAAAAAGCGCTGTATTTAATGAAGCAACGTCTAGAAGCTTTATACCCACACCAAGAAAACTACCTAGACTCTCACACCTCTGGACTTTCACACATTTAACCTACATCTTCAGGTATTCGTTGTATTACACAGTCTCAATAAAGAAAGCCAGTTCATATTTAGACGTTGCAGAAGTATCTGTAAGCGCGAAAAAGCAGTAACTGCCGTTATTTTCTGCTTTTGTGATGTTTAAAAAAGTTTCTTTTACATGTCAATAATGTTTCTTTTTCTACGAGTTCTTACAATTTACCGAGACGCTGCAAATTCGCGATAGCCCAGACTACGTGATTTGATTACATGACCGAAAAAGAGTAAAAAATAATAAAAAAAAGAAGTGGAAAAAAAAAAAAATTAAAAGCTAAAAAAGAAAACGTTGAAGATTGCACAAAGGCATTCATGTGCGCTAACTGATGAGATAAAAAAGAACTTTTATTAGATATTTATTTGATGCGAAAGAATTTATTCTCAGATTTTTTTTTTAGAGGTGGGTTTGGTGGTAAGATTGAGAACATCTATTAACGTTCATTTTACAGCTAAACCAGCCTCCCCTTCCACTTTACTTCGTACATACATACATACTTACATACATACATACATACATACATACATACATACATATATATATATATATATATATATATATATATATATATATATATATATATATATATATATATATATATATAGATATATCTTAAATCTTTTTCTTCCATGAACATTCACTGATTATATTTAGGCTGGTAAAATGATGCAGCAAATTAAAAAAAGAATCTTTGAAAAGCATTAATAACAATACGTTGACTGACTAAATATAACTTTTTATTACGAAGAGTTCCCTTAATGGGATGCAACAAATAGAAAGTGATCTCTATATATTAATAAAAGGCGTATAGAAACGTATATATGTTATAT
>OZ038512.1:34542640-34562640 GCA_964036315.1 Acanthosepion esculentum
ACAGTCTGTTTCATGCTAGTGCAGTCATCAGGCAGCTGCCTGACGATTGCACTAGCATGAAGCAGACTGTCACCTCTAAGTGTTGACTTATATGTTCACTTTTATATTCACACGCTCTATCTCTGATATTGAGCACATTATCCCATAAATATAGCACACTTTAAGACTATATTTCTTCATATATATATATATATATATATATATATATATATATATATATATATATATATATATATATATATATAAACACTCTCTAAACTCGATCATATCTCTCACACCACCCCTCATTACCCTCTCTGTTAAATTACATAAACTTAATACTACCCGTCAAAAGGGTAAATGCTCATTTCATTTTCATTTTTCATTTTACCTTTTGGAAGTTTCGTCGGATGATCCAACGTCCTTTAAAAGGGCTATGGTGAAATAAATTATGACATGCAGCCTTAAAGTGGTCTGTTTTTCTTTAATATAAATATATATATATATATATATATATATATATATATATATATATATATATATATATATATATATATCGATAAATATATATATATATTTATAAATATATCTATATCTCTATAAATATATCTATCGATATATATATATATATAAGTTTATCTATCAATCTAACAATATATATATTTATATTTATATATTAATCTATCTATCTATCTATCTATCTATATATATATACATATATATATATATATATTGATTCTATCAATTTATATATATATATATATGTATATATATATATATATATATATATATATATATATATATATATATATATATATATATATATATATATATGTGAAATTATCATTTTTCACCTTGTAAATTGTGAATAAAATTGATAAGGATTTTTCAAAACAACCAACGGATGATAAATTATTGAAATAAAACTGGCCAATCCGAAGAAAGAAAGATGGGGGGAAAATGGAAGAATGAAAAATAATTAATAGTAAAAGAAATATTTAAAAATGTTATTTAAATATGTTTTGTTACTGTTAATTACTTAAGTTAATATATTTAATTATTTATTATATAATTGTTATCGTATATAATTAATTCAAATGGCACGCCTTTTTCACTTTATTCTAAAGGCACATTTTCTAATTATAGTGATTTTTTTTCTTTTATTTAATCTTCCTCTGACTGGTTCATTATATTTTATATTAGATGATAAATATTAATTATTTATTCAATGTAAATGGGAATTATTTAATATAACTTTAAATATGTTGATTTAAATGTAGATATTAAGTTAGATACTGCATCCTTAGATAATTATTATAATTTCAGTTAATATGATAAAAAATCATATTGACTGAAATAATTATAATTATTTATGATAATTATAATCTACATAAATATGATATTTAATATAATTTTATTTTCTTCTTATTTTTTCTGATTTATTGTTTATTTTAATATACCTTAATTATGAATTATGTCTCTTTCATATAAATGCGGTTATCTCTTTATTTGATATAATATTATTTTTGTTCATAGATTTATGAAGTATTTCTTAAATGCTTTCTGGTTGCTACTGTGTATAAATTAAATAGGTCATTTCTTCTCTATTTACACCCCCTTATTTTCGCTTCATTTCTCCCCTAAACACGCCTCACATCCAGACGTAAACTACTTCCTTGTTTTTATTTGCTATGTTTTTCTTTTTTGCATCTTTCTTCCCTTCTTCTGTTTGGCCAGTTTTATTTCAATAATATATCATCCATTGACTGGTTTGAAAAATCCTTGTATATTTTAATTCAATTGACGAGGTGAAAATGATCTTTAACATAATGTAATCTTAATTCCTATTGTATAAAAATATGTTTTCCTGTTTAATTAAAACATTGAGATATGTGTTATTGAGTTTTAATTTTTACTATTGTAATAATAGGATTCATTTGGATTATATTCCAACGGATTATTACATACATATATATGATATACACACACACACACACACACACACACACACACACACACACACACACACACACACACACACACATATATATATATATATATATATATATATATGTATATATATATGTATATATATATAATTGTATATGTATATATTGTCATAGTCATATATATAAAAATGTATATATATATGTGTATATATATATATATATTGATGTGTAATGTGGTTATACATATATAAATATGTATATATATATATATATGTTTATATGTATATGTGCATATATAGATATATATGTATGTCTCTCTCTATATATAGATACGTAAATGTGTGTATATATATATTTATATATATATATATATATATATATAGACAAATGAGTGTATATATCAGATATATCTATAAATGTGTGAATACATGCATACATATATATATATGTAAATATATCTATAAATGTGTGCTTATATGTGGAAATACATATAGTTCGTATTCATACAATCATTTCTGTCGAACCGTACATTGACGGCCGTTCTCAACGGATTCTCTTCCAGCTCCTATTCCACGAACCCAGGTGTCCCCCAAGGCTCTATCCTAGGCCCTACACTATTCCTTATCTTCATTAACGATCTTCCTGATGTCATAGATTCCCAAGTAGGCATCTATGCGGACGACACAACTATTTACTCCTGCCTCAAAAAAATCTATTGTCGCCGACAAAACTAACCTGGCCGCTTGTCTCGAAAAGGACCTCCAATCGGTTGTGGACTGGGGCAGGTATTGGCTGGTTAAATTTAATGCATCAAAATAACAGTAAGAACAAACCACAACAATCAACCCCAAAATTCAACAAATAGCTTTATATTCCCAAACAAAAACAAAACTATTAAATAAGCTATATAAACAAATTTATATATCGTTAATAAAAACACCGATCAAAATAAAAATAATAAACAAACAAATATATAAGATAAAAAATAAAAATAAATTAAAACAAGCAAAATAATTTAACCCAAATAAATAAACAAATAAACTACTTCCGGTAAAATAACCACCATAATAGACTACACACAATAAGCTATATAAACAAATTTTTATTACGTTAATAAAAACAAACAGCTATGGCAATAACAGTAGAATGATGATTGTGAAAAAAGATAGGACAAGAAAGATGAAAGGAAGGTGAATAAGGAGAGAGAGAGAGAGAGAGAGAGAGAGAGAGAGAAATCTTGAATAAGGAGAGAGAGAATGGTAAATAAGGAGAAAGAGAAGGTTGAATAAGGGTAATTGAAGATCGAGAAACAAGGAGAGCTAGGGAGAGAATTAAGGTGTGGGTGAAATATAATAAGGAGAAAAAGAGCGAGAGAAATAAAAAAATAAGGAGAGTAAGAAGATAAAACAATTAGAGAGAAGAAACAAAATAAGGAGAGTAAGAACAGAATGACAATAGGGAGAGTAAGAAGACAAAATATGGAGGGTAAAGAGAGAAAAGAAAATGTGGAGAGTAAAGTGAGAAGAGAGGGTAAATATGAAGAGTAAGGAGAGAACAGAGAGAACATGTGGAAAGTAAGGAGATAAAGTATAGAGGAGAAGGGGTGAAGAGGGAAATAAAATAAGAAGAGAAGAGAAAATAAAAGAGAGGGAAAATAAGTTGAGAAGAGGGAGAGAAAATCGTGAGAGAAAATACGGAGAGTAAAGAGAGAAGAGAAAGAAAATAAGTAGAGTAAGAAGAGAAGAGAGGGAGTAAATATGGAGAGTAAGGAGAGAAGAGAGAGAATATATAGAGAGTAAGGAGAGAAGAGAAAGAAAATAAGGAGAGTAAGGAGAGAAGAAATAGAGAGTAAGGAGAGTAGAAAAAGAAAGATTATATTACCATCATTATTAATTATTATTTCTGACAAAAAGCAATAAAGTATTGTACGGGTCATGGCCACTGTAATTCATTTGGTAAAAACATGAATATACAGTCGAGCATGAAATTTTATCGGCCACATTGGACTGTCATAGGTCTGAGTAAGTGAAAGACATTCAATAAGAAACGAAATAATGCTATCTATTTTAAGAGATTTTTTAAATTCTATTTGCGCGTAACGAGAAGAGAGATGTCCACGCGTAAGGATCCCAAGGAAGAAAATTTACACACAATCCGACATTTGGTCTCAATACAAATGAGTTCATAAAATCAGCAAGCACATTTATCTACTTGTTCATTTCTGTTTTCATGTGTCAGCTTCTAAATCTGCCTATCTCTTTCCCTTCCCTCTCTCTCCCTACCCCCTCTCTCTCTCCCTTCCCTCTCTCTCTCTCTCCCTTCCCTCTCTCTCCCTACCCTCTCTCTCCCTTCCCTCTCTCTCTCCCTTCCCTTCCCTCTCTCTCTCTCCCTACCCTCTCTCTCCCTACCCTCTCTCTCTCCCTTCCCTCTCTCTCTCCCTTCCCTCTCTCCCTACCCCCTCTCTACCTTCCCCTCTCTCCCTACCCTTCCCTCTCTCTCCCCCTACCCTCTTTCTCCCTTCCCCCTCTCTCTCCCTACCCTCTCTCTCCCTTCCCTCTTTCTCCCTTCCCTCTCTCTCTCCCTTCCCTCTCACTCCCTTCCCTCTCTCTGTCATTCTATCCCTCTCTGTCTGTCTGTCTCTGTATATATATATATATATATATATATATAAATTCGAAGAGGATAGAATCCAGGTAGAACTCAATATCCAAGACAAGAGTAAGAATATAATATAAAAGGCTCGCACACTAATATTCCATGGTTATAATTTATTACATTGGAATCGAAATCACGATTCAATTCATCAGACTTACAAATTCAACAAGCCCCCAAAATTTTTTGAATTTGTAGGTCTGATGAATTGGATCGTGATTACGATTCCTATGTAATCAATTATAACCATGGAATATTAGTGTTTGAGCTTTATATATATATATATATATATATATATATATATATATATATATATATATATATATATATATATATATATATATATTGTGATGTCAACGAACACTCGTTGCCACTTTTGTGATGCCAACGCAATGGACGATGTCACTTTCGTAATGCTCGTTGTAGTAGAGACTTTGTAATCACCGATAGAACTATAGTAACGCCATTGAACAATACTGGTGCCAGACGCCTTCGAATAATACCCTCACTTATAGTACTTGATCGATCGTACTCGCTCGAATAGTAACCACCGAATAGCAAGCCGTATAGTGATCAGTATAGAGAAATGTTATAGTGAATTGTATAGAGAGTAGCGATCCGTATAGTGATAGAGTAGGAAGAGCGACCCGTATTGTAATATAAATTAGAATGGAAATTGTGATCATTTAGACACACACTAATTCTCATAAGTACATTTCCTTTTAGCTTATTGGTGATTTGTGTTCAAACTCTAGTGTCGGTAGCGACAAATTTATTCCTATATGACAACACACACACACACACACACACATATATATATATATATATATATATATATATATATATATATATATATATATATATATATATATATATATATATATATATATATATATATATATTTTGATGAATGTTTCATTAAATAATATAGACAAGTTTTGACTATTTATTTTAAGTAAATACCTTTCATATTGTCCGATAAGCTTAATAACATTATCATTCAAAAATGAAAGAAAAACACCATATTGATAGATGTTTTTTTAATCCTATCTAAGCTTTCGGCTTACATAAGCCATTATCAAAGATCACAATTACATTTCAATATATTGAACAATACACGGATAAAACAATAATGATAGTCGCTTTTTGTTACATGAAAGATTTCCAAGCAACGACAAACTCGTGTATACGAGACGCGGAAGCGAAAATCCCACCGCAGCTCATGACGTCACACATGACCACACGAGAGTGAAAACGAAAAGTATTAAGTGTGGGAAGCCGTTGATATAAACCAATGGCTTCTGTTATCAATTATAGGCATTTAAGGATATTTGTGGAGATTTCATATTTTATTTTATTCAGGTTAGGTTTTAAGTGTTTTATGTATATAGCTTCAAGAAGTTTTATTTTTTGTTTATTGTTTTCATGTTTAACATATATATATATATATATATATATATAGAGAGAGAGAGAGAGAGAGAGCGAGTGAGAGAGACAGAGACAGAGAGAAAGAGATCCTCTTGTTCACAAGTGTTTCCTGTATACCAACGGTTAATTCAAACCACGCAGCAATAATGAGCCTGTTACTTTTAATCGAATTTCGTAATTTTGCCTTTGAACATACAAGAAAGAAACTCGTTGTTTTTGAAAGTTTGAATTTTTGCATATCGTCTAGTCCACATTCATCCCTGGTCTTCTGAACAGGAACAGAGGTTTATCCCTTGTTTCCTGTATATATATGCGTTTTTGGTTCATTCTAAATTTTACTTAAAATATCTACTTCTAACGTCTCCGCGTAAGCTCTAAAATCTCTATTATTTTTTTTTGGTTTTGCAATTACTTCTAAAGGCTTTTCTCCCCTTTCACTTTCACTTCTACTCGCCCCTTACTTTTCAGTAGCGTTAACGTCGTGTTTGGATGAATTGATTATAAAAAAAAATAGAACCGCCAACAGAATATAGCATAGACGTTTATGAGCAATACGCTCTCACTTTTCGCGATGATATTGATTCGAAGGACACAGTGAAAAGATCCTGTATGGGATGAATCTTTCCGGTGATTACATTCCTCAGTTTATTTCCACATTTATTTACCTGTGGATCAGTACTTCAGGCTCGGGCTCTAGTATCTATGTGACGCTCTCTGGTCATGGACCAAAGAACATTGTAGAATCTGTGAGCTTGTTTGACATTTGTAATTTTCCCAAGTCCAGCAAGCATAATGAATATGTACATATACAGCGTGTGTAAAAATAGTTTTACAAATTTTGAGGCTGCTTTCTCACACGAAAAAGAAAAAAAAAGGACAAACGTCCACATAAGAAAATGTCCGCGAATCCTTAGTTTTAAGTCATTAAGCTTAAAGAAAATTTATGGTAGATTGCGGTGTGTTGCTATATAGACTAGGCGACATTTATCATTCGTGTACATTTGTATCTGTCTACAACGTTTAAAGTTTATAGTAAGGTTTTAAATGAGAAGTGTTCCATTTAACAATGGCAGGATATTCATATCGTGAGTAGGTATATATGATTTTTACACACAGCTTTGTGAATGGTAATGGACGCGAAGCTGCATGGCTGTATCAGATTGTGTTTCCAGAGCAAAGGCAACCGATTCATCCAAACTTTCCTACTTCAGCGTCGCATTGGTGAGATGCGATCCGTGGCACCAAATACTATGGATCGAAGAAGATCGAGAGCCGCTCGTACACCTGACCAAGAACACATTCTACAGGCTGTCGGAGACGATTCATATATCAACATCAAGTGGCCCTAGTTTGTCGTACAACTCATAGTACCTCATGGAGGATACTTATCCATATCATTTGCAAAGTGTTTAGGGTCTTTCGACCTATAAGAACTTTGGCCGGTGGTTTATTGCACGAACTGCCGATCTGATGTTTGTCTCTTCAGTCTTGTTTACGGATGAGGAAACATTTGGAAGAGATGGAAAACAAATTTACACAACCAATATTTGTGGGTGGCTCGGAATCCCCATGATACAATGCAAGTTAGACATCAGCATCAGTTTACGATTAATGTGTGAGCTGGAATTGGAGGTGAATGTCTGGTAGGTTAATATATTATTCCAGGATCATATGTTCTACAGGATCTGTCTACAGAGACCTTATATAGAATACACTTACAGACCTGCTAGAGGATGTTCCCTTGCTAATACGAAGAAGCATGTGGTTCATGTATGATGGGGCTCCAGCACATTTTAGTTACATTGTTTGTAATGCAATAACTGACATCTAGAGATGGATAGTTAGGGGAGGACCGCTTCCACAATGCTTTGGATTTTTATCTGTGGGACAACCTAAAACAATGAGTTTCTGCAGTGGACATTAATAATGCAGAGACGCTTTATCAACGTGACATGGGGGCCTGCGAAATTATTCGACCCCGTGTGTGAGTATTGAAAATTGTTAGCCAGTCAATGATCCAACGGGTACATGCTTGTGTAGAAGCAAGCGGAGGACATTTTGAAAATTTGTTATGAGTTGCTGTGTTGAGGTACTACGATGGCCTTTCGACATACGTTTATATTGATATTTTTACATAATTTGTATGTCAGGAACATTTTCCCAAAGTTCCTAAAAGTATTTTGGATTGAATGTTGTACAGCCTTGTACATCGTACATAAAGTTTGTAAAACTATTTTGACACATCCTGTACACACACACACACACACACACACACACACACACACACACACACACACACACACACACACATATATATATATATATATATATATATATATATATGTGTGTGTGTGTGTATGCATGTGTATATGTATATATATATATGTATGTGTGTATATATATATATATATCTGTATATATACATTATGGGCATACATATGTGTATATATACATATATGTGTTTATATATATTTGTATATATATATATATGTGTGTGTATTTGTATATATGTGTATATATATATGTATATATATGTATATATATATCTGTATAGATATATATGTGTGTTTGTATATATATATATATATGTGTATATATATGCCTGTATATATATATACATATATTTGTGTGTATATATATTACTGTATATATATATATATATATGTATATATATATATATATATATATATATATATATGTGTGTGTGTGTGTGTTTATATATATCTGTGTATATATTGGTATATATAAGCCTCCATATATAAATGTCTATATATATATATATATATATATATATATATATGTGTGTGTGTGTGTGTGTGTGTGTAAATAGGTGTATATATATGTATATATACATATGCATATATATGCGTATATATATATGTGTGTACACACACATACACACACACACACATATATATATATATAGACTCTCCCATCGTTTTAAATCTATAAAGGTCATGTACCTCGGTTCTTAGAACCAACAGCTAACACATACATCATTTGATTATAGTTGTAAAGGCTTCGCCAGAACCAAGCATGCTTTTTTCACGAGCCGAATACAGAGAGGTGGAGCACATTATATTACAAGTTCACCAAACGTCTCCTTTGCATTCAGAATTGTCCTTCTCTTAGACCATTCGCCACCCAATCTATTTTCGCATAGCTGGGGGCGGGGTAAAAAGATGGATTCATACCTTTCCCAAGGGCATTTGCACGTTTGTTTAGCGGCATATCCACTACATTTAATAGCGAAATTTTCTTTTCTTAGGAGCATTAGTAATTTCTTTGACAAAAATATATTGCTGGTAATTTTTTTACCATAACATTTTTTTTTGTTTTCCTTGTGTTTTGACAAGAATTTTTTGTTCGTATGAATAGAATATCTATTAACAGTTTTTTCCCATAAATTTATTACTGGTAATATTATTATTCCAAACACGTATTCCTGGATTTTTATTATAAAAATCTACGTTTAGAATTTTGTAGTAATTTATTTTGACCAGAGTTTGGGGGTTAACTACCTCGGGTCAGGGAGGACTTTGGAACAACAGCAATTAAGATCCGTTTCAGGGAAAGAATGTTTTTGTTTATATAGTCTTTGCTTCCAGATGCCGGCGGAAATTGCGATGTATCCTTTTTTATTATTTACAAATATATATATATATATATATATATATATATATATATATATATATATATATATATATATATATATATATATGTGTGTGTGTGTGTGTGTGTTTGTGTATGTGTGTTTGCGTGCGTTTGTATATATATATATATATATATATATATATATACAGGTTGATTGAAAAGTAACTACCGATTTTAAATACTTATAATTTACTTATTAACCATAATTTTCACAAGAAATAGATATGAGAGGAAAACGTTTAGCATGAGATTTTAGTCAAAATTCAATTTTGCTACCAGATTACGGTACCGGGTTCTTGAACAAACCAGAAATTGCGCTAACTGATTTCACCAGGATCTCTTGTGTTATGGAAAACATAACTTCTTGTATTCGCCTTTAAAGTCCTTCAAAAGTCTTGGTTTGGTATAGTAGAATTACTCCTCTAATCAACCCGAAGGAAAATAGTCACAGGTTGTTAAGTCAGGATTCCTGCCTAGTCACTCAGGCGTAAAATAGTCTGTTACTTTCCAATCGCCATGTATTTCTATCTCTTGATTTCTTCTTTTCTTTCAACTGAGACATTACTCTATTTATTGAACAATTTAGTTCATGCCACATTGACTGGAAAACACCTACAACAACAACCAAAAAATCTTAAATTACCATATTAGTAAAAAGCGCACTCTCTTAAATGTTCAAAAAAAAATATTCAACCTTAGAGATGCGACTGCACGCTCCAAACGTTAACAATAACACATTTCTAAAAGAAAAACATATTTCGATTCGCATTTAATCATTCGTCTCCATTACTACCTGGATTTACTAAAAACAAAATAATTTCCATGCCTGAGGATGGCTGTATGTACAGTTGAAAGTACTAGCAGATTAAAAAAAAGACCTTATACAACTTGTAGTTATTAAAAACAAGGATCATATCATTGATCGAGTGATTCGTAGGTTAATGCAACTTTAAAAATTTTGTTTGCGAAGAGTTTTCGACATTTTATATCATTAACTTTACTAATCTACTCTTTGTATGAATGATTCATGTAATATATATATATATATATATATATATATATATATATATATATATATATATATATATATATATATATAGAGAGAGAGAGAGAGAGAGAGAGAGAGAGAGAAAGAGAGACAGTCAAACACTTCCCAGTTTTATTTATATTGTTAAAAAGAGAAAAGAATTTTTAAGTTTATACCGGCTCAATTTCATAAATCTAAAATATATTTTTGACATCGTGTAATCCATATCAAACAATTCTTTTGCAATGAGAATAGTAAAAATGCAAAATCTTTCGATATTGATTAAAAGTGGTAAGTATTGGTTGAAAACTACACGAGACGATTCCTTCAGAGGCTGAAGTTCTTGCGGCTATAAAAATATTACCATTGTGATTTTTAACGATTATTTTGTATTTTTTCATTGATGTTAGGTCGTTTTCATTTTCTGTCTTTCTTATCTTTTATTTTCTCGTAATATGTCCTTCTCTCTTCACAGACGTCGAGGAGGTGTTCTTTAATCATAAGTTTGTAGAACCCAGACTGCGTTGCTATTTAGCCCATAGCTGTGGATAAGAGAGATTGATTCATACCGTTCCCAACGTTACCTGTGCGTATTTTCGGAATTCGAACTCTGTTCTCCGACTTCACATTATAAGCCGTTATGCATTACATCACAACGCACATCCTTTTATTTGTACGTATCTATTTATTTTCTCTACCTGTATCTTCGTTTGCTCTCCTCCCAATATTATATTGCGTCGCCTGTCTCTCTCTAAAAACTTGTCCGCTTGTTTTTCTTGTTCGTGATATAAATGTTTTGAAATATCGTTCATAGTCGTTTTTGATTTCATCTAGTTATCACTACTTCCTATTTTGTTGTGGGTACCCTATTTTGGTACCTAGTTTGCTGTAGTTACTCTATTTTCTGTAGGTGACCCTATTTTGAGTACCTATTTTGATTTGGGTACCTCTTTTGTTATGGGTACCTTATTTTGGTACTTAATTTGCTGTGGGTACCCTATTTTCTGTGGGTAACATATTTTGAGTACCTATTTTGTTTTGGGTGCCGATTTTGTTATGGGTAACCTATTTTGGTATGTATTTTGCTGTAGGTACTCTATTTGCTGTGGGCAGCTTATATGATGTGGGTACCCTATTTTGGTACCTAGTTTGCTGTGGTTACTCTATTTGCTATAGGTAACCCTATTTTGAGTACCTATTTTCTTTTGGGTACTTATTTTCTTATAGGTACCCTATTTTGGTACCTAGTTTGCTGTTGGTACCCTATTTGCTGTGGGTACCCTATTTTGAGTACCTATTTTCTTTTGGGTACCTATTTTGTTATGGGTACCCTATTTTGGTACTTAATTTGCTGTGGGTACCCTATTTTCTGTGGGTAACATATTTTGAGTACCTATTTTCTTTTGGGTACCGATTTTGTTATGTTACCCTATTTTGGTACTTAATTTGCTGTGGGTACCCTATTTTCTGTGGGTAACATATTTTGAGTACCTATTTTCTTTTGGGTACCGATTTTGTTATGGGTAACTTATTTTGGTATGTATTTTGCTGTAGGTACTCTATTTGCTGTGGGTAGCTTATATGATGTGAGTACCCTATTTTGAGCACCTATTTTCTTGTCGGTACCGTATTTGTAGTGTATTCCCTATTCTTCATACCTATTTTCTTATGGGTACCCTATGATAATTTTACTATATGCCTGTCTGTCTCCTTATATATGTTTATACTTTTATATCTCTCATTCTTCTACAATTTCAATTTTCTTCCTGTATGTCTTTTCATTCCGTTATCAATATTGCATACATTGTGGTGATTATCCGATTTATCCTGAATTTTAATTTTCCCAATATACATATATCATTTTGTTTCTCTTTGTTCCAAAATGTATTTTTCTTTCACGTTTTCTTTCTTGGCAACTGGCTTTTATGATAGTAAAACCACTATTAACAAGTGGATAATTTATAGATTCATCGATTGATTTGCGCTTTTCAACCAGATCAATATTTATATTCATCCATCATTCGGTGTATATATATATATATATATATATATATGTTATGCAAAATTATATTTCTCATTACGAAACATATGCCTGTCTTTTTAGACTGGATTTATACTGAAGCTGAATCAAATTTACTAGCATTAGCCAAATCCCCGTGGCGTCGAATATACATCCATTATTCCATTATTATTTGAAACCGAATAATAACTGGTCAAATAATAATTTAAATTTCCAATTTCTTTTGCAATATGTCACATGCATCAGAGGCGTAGAACAATTGTTCATGTCTTCTGTTAGGGAACGTTATTGTTTACAGAGGATATTAAAGCATTTTTCTAGTCTGTATCTTCGCCGTTCGTTTTCTCTCTTTCATGTTATACATATATATATATATATATATATATATATATATATATATATATATATATATATATATGATTCGTTAAAGACTACTGACTCAAGATACATGCATAAAGTAATCCATACATTCAATTAAAAGTAAAATAAAATAATCCTCGATAATGTCTAAAAATATAGCCGAAAGCGCTCGGATTGCAAAACTTTTAGACTGTTTTTGTACACTTTGTATCCAGAAAAGAAAACATTTGTACGAACACAAGAAATATTAAATAAAAAGCTTAACCGCAGTAACTTGTCAGTCGTCTTTAACGAAACATGTATAAAAGAGGGATTGCTGCCTAAATACACTATATATATATATATATATATATATATATATATATATATATATATATATATATGAAGAAATATAGACTGAAGGTGTGCTATATTTATGGGATAAAGTGTTCAATATCAGAGATAGAGCGTGTGTAAATATAAATTCACTGAGCCTGACGATTGAGTGGCCAGACGATATATATATATATATATATATATATATATATATATATATATATATATATATATATATATATATAAACACACACAACTGTATTTGCGTAGACATCTCGAGGCGGTGTAAGGGTTAGCAAGCGTGCCTCGCTAGAACTATTACGAGTGAGTAGTGGGTTGAATCGTCATTGGTGCCCTCCGCTTTCGACCTTGTGCCACGTCTAAGCTACGCTTGGAAAATCATCATATGCGTGTATATATATATATATATATATATATATATATATATATATATATATATATATATATGTATATATGAAGAAATATAGTCCTAAAATGTGCCATATTTATGGGATAAAGTGCTCAATATCAGAGATAGAGCGTGTGTAAATATAAAAGTGAACATAGAAGTCAACACTTAGAGGCGACAGTCTGTTTCATGATAGATGCAATCATCAGGCATGATGATTGCATGAAACAGACTGTTGCCTCTAAGTGTTGACTTTTATGTTCACTTATATATATATATATATATATATATATATATATATATATATATATATATATATATATATATATACACATACAGTGTGAGATAGGTAAAATCATCTTTGGTGCTACAAGTAATTTTGTTGATCTCTCCCTGGACTGCGCACAACTGGAGTTAGGTGGCCAGATGGAAGGGCTGATGTGGTAGATGAAATTGTCTGACAGCCATGATTGTGTTTTCCTGCCTGTGTGAAATGGTGCAGAGTACTGTTGCCAGATACTGGGTCTTCCAGCAGCAGCCACCCTCTTGTCCCATGACATCATTACCTCATCTAGGAAATTTCCTGTAGGCCTCTGTGTTGAAACTGAGGCTCTGTGGGAAGATGAATGGAGGTATAACGTTGCCATCACTACTGATCACTCCATACTTGATGTTGATATATCAACCACCTTTCCAAATCCTCTACACTGTCCTCGGATTGAAAGAGTAATCATACAAAGAATTAACCAGTAAAGTTAATTTAATTAATTTTGAAATCACTTATCTTCATCAGTGTAAGATGGATCGGATGTTCCGTTGCTAGTACTTTCGAAAACATTGACGCGTTCATCTATTTCATTATAAATACTGCGCTATTTAATATATATATATATAAATATATATATATATATATATATATATATATATATATATATATATATATATATATATATATATATATATATATTACTTGAGTAACGTCATAGGTTGTTCTTGTTGTTTTGACGTTGTGAAGCGTTTGTTTTTCTGTATACGTAATATATAACATGGAGGTAGGTGTAGAAATACTTTGTTCTTGACTGTTTCGTTTCGAAGGTGTTAGGTCCGCTGGCAAGACCGTGCTTTTTCTTTAGTCTGTATATATATATATATATATATATATATATATATATATATATATATATATATATATATATATATATATATATAGAGAGAGAGAGAGAGAGAGAGAGAGAGAGAGAAAGACAGATAGAGAGTTTGTAAAGGTATTTCTGGATTGTATCTTGTACAGCCTTGTACATTTAACAGCGTCTAAAATAATTTTTACATTTAATAACTGAAAAACGAAGGATTTGCGGACATATGTTTGTATGGATTTTGGTTCTTCTGTTGGTGTGAGGAACCCACACTCAAACTTGTAAAAGAATTGGTGATACACCCTGTACATACTTATTTGTTGTTTAAAAACAGTAATTTAACTTTGATAAAGAGACGCTTCCTCTGTACCTTAATGACGGTGTTCGATTCGTGTCGAGGACACATTTTTTTCCATGAAATCTCTCTGACATTCAGGCCGGTAAATATTGGAAATACTGTTTATTATAAACAGAGCATTTACTTCAAATATTTCTATATATAAAAATAACGTATAAACAGAAAATATATTAAAATAATTTTCGGTCTTAGTCCATTTTTCGTTTCACCCTTTGGAAGTGATGTCTGATGATCCAGCGTCCTTTAAAAGGGCTCTGGTGAAATAAATTATTACATGGAGCCCTAAAGTGGTCTGTTATTTCTTTAAATTATATATATATATATATATATATATATATATATATATATATATATTATTACATGGAGCCTTAAAGTGGTCTGTTATTTCTTTAAATGATATATATATATATATATATATATATATATATATATATATATATATATATATATATATATGTATATATATGACAAGTAGCTCCTGAAATTAATTTCGGTTGAGCCCGATATATATATATATATATATATATATATATATATATATATATATATATATATATATATATATATATGACAAGTAGCTCCTGAAATTAATTTCGGTTGAGCCCCTTTGGGGTGTGAATTTGTAAACAGTGACTATTTATGCTAATACTGCACGACTCTTCGACAGAATTGAGTCACTCTCAGTCACTGTGTGTTTACCCGAATCTAAAAATAAACACGCTAAAATTCACCTCCATTCCGTACCGTACGCTTATGGCTTAGCGGGTAGAAGTTCCGACTGGCGCAAATTCAGTCGGGTTTCGATCACGCTGACCATCTGTGAAACAGCTAAACAGCTTCATTGTGGATATATATATATATATATATATATATATATATATATATATATATATATGTATTCATTCAAATGGACCAAGTCCAACAATTATTTTAAGACATTTTTATGTTCACACATTATTTTTATAGATACAAATATTTAAGTACATTCTCTATTTATAATAAACAGTACTAACAACATTTACCGGCCTGAATGTCCGAGAAATTGTCATAGAAAATATGCGCCCTCCGAGAGGAATCGAACCTCTATCCTATACGGAACTGTCATATTGCCTGACGTGCTTTTACCCATTGAGACACAGAGGAACATTTCAGTTAGCAAGGTCGATTTTACAGTTTTTAAACTACATTTGTCCATGATTTTCTCCCGTACATTCATATTTGCTCGATGCGTATCCAAATGTAAACAAATGACGTCACACATTATGAAATGGACAAAGTCCGACAATTATCTTAAAAAAAGAATGTATAAACATAAAAATGCCTCAATATATATATATATATATATATATATATATATATATATATATATACACACACACACACACACACACACACACACACACACATATATATATATATATATATATATATATATATATATATATATATATATATATATACCCCAATGTAATAGGAACGAAAATAATATATAAATTCTAACATTCACAGCACTAATTTAAAAGTGGGCTCAATACCGATCTTTCTTTTTATGTTCCATGTCCTTTCAGGGCGTAGGTAATCCTGGCTCTCTCTATCCCTTGCAGCTCTCAACAAGTTCGTTCTGTTTGCTTCCTCCCCCGGACCACGCCCTGACATCAACTTGTTTAAGTCCGCCAGATATATCACGCCTTGTTTTCCCTTGTCTCTCTTTCCCGCTGTTCAACCCGTGAGTATCAGATTCCCCAGGCCCTCCTCCCTCACTATGTGTCCCAGAAACTTCAGATGCCTCTTCCTGATATTAAGTATAAGCCTTCTCCTTGTTTGCAACCTCTCTAAGATCTCATCCTTGGTCCATGATATCCTTAAGATCCTTCTGTAGAACCACATCTCTGTCGCCCTCAGTCTCTTCTTCATCTCTGATGAAGTCGTTCAACATTCACTGCCGTAAAGAAGAATAGATGTCAGGTAACAGTTCAATATCCTTTTCTTTGTCACCAAAGATATTCACCTGTCTCTCATTACTCTGTCCATCCTTTGGAATGCGTCCTTGGCTATCCCAGTACCCCTACGGATCTCAGTTTCGTACTTACGGTCCTCTGTCAAGAAGATTCCCAGGTTATTAACCTTCTGCGTCTGATTGATTCTAGTGTTCTTGACCTTCAGATAGCATTTCGGGATTATCATCTTATTGACGACCATGCACTCCTTCTTGACATTAAAAAACAATTTAAACCAAAAAAAAAAACTGTTTTCGTCTATATGAAAAACTTGAGGCATTCGGAAGTCTAGTCACACTGAGGAGCCGTGATACAGCGAAACAGTACTGTCTGTGAATGACATAATTTAGCTCTTGAAAATACATTTCAATTGAGCACTGTTGAGTGATAAGCTAATTCTATAAACAACAGCCACCTGCACTAATGCAAAGCTCTTCAGTAAAATGAATGGAGCACTTTGGCTGATTGGCATTTGTTTACATTTGTAAAAACAATACGCTTGATTTAGTTGTGTAAATCTACCGAGTGAAGATAGCTCTGGCTGACACCAAATTAGTTGTGTTTCAATCCTGGCTTGAGGCATTCGGAAGTCTAGTCGCACTGAGGAGCTGTGATACAGCGAAACAGTACTGTCTGTGAATGACATATATATATATATATATATATATATATATATATATATATATATGTATAAAGACATTTTTATGTTTAAAATTCTTTTTTTTTATAGATACGACTATTTAAGTAAATGCTCTGTCGGAGGACGCATATTTTCTATGAGAATTTCTAGGACATTCAGGCCGGTAAATGTTGTTTAATACTGTTCATTATAAACAGAGCATTTACTTAAATACTTGTATCTATAAAAATAATGTTAAACATAAAAACGTCTTTAAATAATTGTCGGACTTTGTCCATTTCATAATGTGTGACGTCATTTGTTTACATTTGATACGCCATGAGCAGTTATGAAGGTACGTGAGAGATTGATGGAAGATTGAAGTTTATAAGCAGTAAACTCGACCTTGCCAACCGAACGATCCTCAGTGGCCGAATAGGTTCAGGCACATCAGGCTATATGACGGTTCCGTATAGGATACAGGTTCGAATCCTGTCGGAGGACGAATATTTGCTATGAAAATTTCTCGGACATTCTCGGTAAATGTTATTTAATACTGTTTATTATAAACAGAGCATTTACTTAAATACTTGTATCTATATAAAAAAAAAATGTTAAACATAAAAATAATTGTCGGAGTTTGTCCATTTCATAATATATATATATATATATATATATATATATATATATATATATATATATATATATATATATGTATGGATCTGCCATCGTTTTCGACGAATGGGGGCCAAGCAGTTCAGTTCTCAGTAGAAGCTGCCTACCTGAGCATATCATGATTATTGTGGTGAATGCTGGTTCAGAACCAACTCGTAAGAGCCAGATACAGAGAACTGGTAATCAGTATGCCAACAAGGTCCCCAATCGACCGTCCGCAGGTTTTAAATCCAGAGCTGTACTTCTCCTAGACCGTTCGCCACTCAAGACTATAAGACACAGTCTTTTCAGCAACATACCCATAACTGGCGGGGCTTTGGAAGAGATAGATTCATAACTTTCTCAAGAATATTAGCTCGTAAGTGAATGTAATGAACTTGACAGGAACACGGCTCTCCGATTCCTCAATCCGAGCTGCACTGAATGACTCTACCGTGCCTCCATCACATACACACACATGCACACACACACACATACTCACAAACTATATACATATATATATATATATATATATATATATATATATATATATATATATATATATATATATGTAAGCAAATATGTGGATGTAGATCCGACGGTATGATGAAAATGTAGAAAAGACAAAGCAAAATCCGAATATGTGAGTTTACTGTTTTTTATTTTGTTTTTCTGTTTTTCATCATATATATATATATATATATATATATATATATATATATATATATATATATATATTATATATATATATTTATACGGAATAAATCACTTGATAAGATACCAGAAGTGTTGAAACAAAATGGCTATTTTTGTAGTGATTTTATAACATATTTATGTTATAATATTTAAATAAATAATTATATATATATATATAAAATATATATATATATATATATATATATATATATATATATATATATAACAAGTGAGAGTAGATAAGTTGGTCAATAAAACAAAGTCAAACGAAAGGGTACCGATGAAATCAGTACGGAAAACATTTATTAATATTTACCAGGTGACAAAAATGAAGCACGGAGATTAAGGTTCCAATTCGGAATTTTCGAACACGTCTGTGTTCTTCATCAGCGGGTGCGAGAAATGAACAGAGGAACGGTGGAAACTATCCAACATTAGTTTTCTGAGGTGGGTAGAATCCGCTTGTAGGTAGAATTAGAAATAAATCCGTACCCTGTTTGATTTCTCGCTGTGCGAAACTTAATATGAAAATAACCTCAGATTTAAAAATTGTGATTGGTGGTGGGTCGTAGGGGCGTGAGATGTTGAACATAAGGGAAAAGGGTTGTAGGGTTTTACTACATCTGTATATATATATATATATATATATATATATATATATATATATATATATATATATATGCTGTAAAAATCCACTGTTCATAGCATTTACATTTAAAAGAGTGCTCAATACAAAGTAGGCCAATA
>OZ038512.1:34570140-34687640 GCA_964036315.1 Acanthosepion esculentum
ATTGACCAGTGACTTTGGTTATCATGAGAATGGCAATGGTTCTTGAATACTGTCTTTCGATACATATTGCAAAATAAGTTTTATACAGGGGATGGACTGTTTTTTAAATTCTGGTCAACTGGGTTTAAATTGTGACCGGGGAGGACTCTGAAAGGCACTATAATAGACATAAAGCTCCACATAAAGATGGAATATATATATATATATATATATATATATATATATATATATATATATATATATATATATATATAGATAGATAGAAAGATAGAAAGATAGATAGATAAATAGATAGCATATGAAAAGACTGAGATAGATAGATAGATAGACATCATATGAAGAGACAGAGATAGATAGATAGATAGATAGAAAGCATATGATGAGACTGAGATAGATAGAGAGATAGATAGACAGAAAGCATATGAAGAGACTTACATAGATAGATAGATAGATAGAATATGAAAAGACTGAGATAGATTGATAGATAGAAAGCATATGAAGAGACTGAGATAGATAGATATAAAGCATATGATGAGACTGAGATAGATAGATAGATAGAAAGCATGTGAAGAGAATGAGATAGATAGAGAGATAGATAGACAGAAAGCATATGAAGAGACTTACATAGATAGATAGATAGATAGATAGATAGCATATGAAAAGACTGATATAGATAGATTGATAGATGGAAAGCATATGAAGAAACTGAGATAGATAGATAGATAGATAGATAGAAAGCATATGAAGAGAATGAGATAGATAGAGAGATAGATAGACAGAAAGCATATGAAGAGACTTTGATAGATAGCATATGAAAAGACTGATATAGATAGATTGATAGATAGAAAGCATATAAAGAGACTGAGATAGATAGATAGATAGATAGATAGATAGCATATGCAGAAACTTAGATAGATAGATAGATAGATAATAGATAGATAGATAGAAATCATAAAAAGAGACATAGATAGATAGATAGATAGATAGAAAGCATATGATGAGACTGAGATAGATAGATTGATAGAAAGCATATGAAGAGAATGAGATAGAGTGATAGATAGACAGAAATCATATGAATAGACTTACATAGATAGATAGATAGATAGATAGCATATGAAAAGACTGAGATAGATAGATTGATAGATAGAAAGCATATGAAGAGTCTCAGATAGATAGATAGATAGATAGATAGATAGCATATACAGAAACTTAGATAGATAGATAGATAGAAAGCATATGAAGAGAATGAGATAGATAGATAGATAGATAGATAGATAGATAGATAGATAGACAGAAAGTATATGGAGAGACTCACACAGATAGATAGATAGATAGATAGATAGATAGCATATGAAGAGACTGAGATAGATAGATAGATAGAAATCATATAAAGAGACAGAGATAGATGGATAGATAGATAGAAAGCATATGATGAGACTGAGATAGATAGATAGATAGATAGATAGATAGATAGAAAGCATATGAAGAGAATGAGATATATATAGAGATAAATAGACAGAAAGCATATGAAGAGACTTACATAGATAGATAGATATGAACAGATTGAAATGGAAAAAACTGAGACAGACTGGTATGAGCAAACAGATATAGATCGATAGATGTGAAAAAACTGAGATAGAACGGTAAATATGAATAAACTGGAAGATACGTCGATAGATAGATGTGAACAAGCCGAGACAGATAGATCGATAGACAGATATGAACATACTGAGATAGACAGATATGAACACACTGTGGTAGATCGATAGATGTGAATAAACTGCGATATATAGATCGATAGATATGAAGAAACTGAGACAGATCGATAGAAATTAACAAACTGAGATATATATCGGTAGATAGATATGAATAAACCGAGATAAATATATAGATATATGTGAACGAACTGAAATAGATATGAACAAATATAGATAGATATGAACAGACTGAGATAGATATGAACAGATAGATATGAATAAAAAATATATATGAAGGATAGATACGAAGAGACTGAGATAGATATGAATAAACTGAGATAAATTGATAGATATGAACAAAATGCGATAGATTGATATGATAAACTCGATATATATATATATATATATATATATATATATATATATATATATATATATATAATTATTTATTTGAATATTACAACATAAATATGTCATAAAATCACGACAAAAGTAGCCATTTTGTTTCAACACTTCTAGTGTCTTAAAGTGTTGAAACAAAATGGCTACTTTTGTCGTGATTTTATAACATATTTATGTTGTAATATTCAAATAAATAATTATATCTGCTCTATTCTGTATTGAGCACTCTTTAAAGAATATTAATTGTTGGTTATTGGATCTCACTCCGTATATACCAATCCTAAACTTGGGTATATATATATATATATATATATATATATATATATATATATATATATATATATATATTCCAAACTCCGTCTTTTAAGTTTACATTTGAACTTAATGCTAGTAACAAAATTCCCTTTCTCGATGTACTGATTAACACCAATAATAATAATTTCACCATCTCCCCATACAAAAAAAAAAAAAAAAAAACGAATATAATTTCCTGTAGTCTTATTTATAAAAGCGAATGCCAAATTAGTATGAATTTTCGTTCTCTGACAGGAATCGATCCTGTATCCTATACGGATCCATCATTTCGCGTGATGTGCCTTAACCGTTCGGCCACAGAGAAGCGTCTGGTTGGCAAGGTTGATTTTACTATCTTATACTATTGGAGAACGAAAATTTTCCATGAAAATTTCTCGGACATTCAGGCCGGTAAATGTTATTTAATACTGTTTATTATAAAACAGAGCATTTGCTTAAATACTTGTATCTATAAAAAGAACGTTAAACATAATATAAATGTCTTTAAATAAATTGTCGGACTATGTCCAATTCTAAAATATATGACGTCATTTGTTTACATTTGATACGCTAGAGCAGATATGAATAGAAGAGATTCATGGAAGATTTAAGTTTAAAGATAGTAAAATCGACCTTGCTAACCAGAGGCTGCTCTGTGGCCGAATCACGCGAAATGATGGTTCCGTATAGGATACAGGTTCGATTCCTGTCGGAGAGCGGAAAATTTCTCGGACATTCAGGCCGGTAAATGTTATTTAATACTGTTTATTATAAAACAGGGAATTTGCTTAAATACTTGTATCTATAAAAAGAACGTTAAACATAATATAAATGGCTTTAAATATATATATATATATATATTTGTGTGTTGTGAGCAATGTATTTTTTCATTTATTAATCCGGTTTATTTTTTTACGTAAACGTAAAAAAACTTTATTTTTTTAGGGGGAACCGTCATTATATCTAACGTGCTTCGACCTATCGGCTACAGAGAAGTTTAGAATACGAAACCGAGCAGAGATGCATATTTAGAGAATCGAGAAACGTCAGGCAATCCGGGATTTGCTTCGACATCAGGTTCTCTGTACATTAGATCTAATAGCGGTTTCCATTAGAGCACATATTGTTCTGTTAAAATTTCCTGAATATCCAGACCCGCGGATGATAATAAATATACTGTTTAATAAATAAACAGAGCATCTACTAAAATATGGGTATCCACTGAACAATAACTTTTAAGTAATAAAATATGTAACATGTGTGTAGGAAAGGTCCTGACTAAAAGTTATCGGTTTACCCAAGAAGCCATTCTCCGAAAATTCAGTTTTTTTAACTTCTGTGTTATTGCCTAACTGTGTGTGTGTGCGTGTGTGTTTTGATTTGAAAAGTGCATTCACTCCAAAGACGGAATCAATTTTCTTTATCATGTGCGAAATACGAATTTCTGAGAATTAAATTTTAAAATCCCCCTGTTAAATCATCGCCGCAGAAGACCTGAAGCTAGAAATTCTTCGTGGTGTTTTCGGATGTAATACACAGTCATAGCCATGGGGTAGAAATTATATTCAATTAAAATCTCGCAAATACTGTCTTTTCTCCAATTGGGAAAGTATTCATTTTTAAGCTCTTTGATCAGACGCTAATTCTTTGGGGTACGTTGCTTAACAGCGACTTCAGTTCACTTTCCCAAGGGGAAGCCAGTCTTGTTATTCCAAAGAGAGAATTAACAGTGATTTAAATTTCTGAAAAAAGTTATAAATTAAAAATAATTTTTTGCGAAATTTTAGAATTCAATTTTCTTATATAGAAGTATATCACTTTTTTAAAAATCGTATTTAATTTCTTTAAATTTCTATTTTCATTAGTAGTATTAAATAAACCACCGTCAAAAAATTCTTACGCCTAACGTCGCCTGTGTATTATATCGGAATAGCGGTAGCCATATGTTATGATGTTGATTTGGGGTTTGCAGAGACAAACGCCAAATAACACGTAACAATAAAAAGGGTTTTAATAGGTTGGTAAAAAGGTACAGAAATCGCCTGAGTAGTCAATAACTAGCTCAGCCAAGAACTTCTCTGTCTCCCTCATGTCAACTGACATGCCACTATTTAAAGTCTTTGTTCACAGACGCAGACAAGTTCATCTTCAAGAGGGGTGGTAGGTTTCCGACACAACACCATATGAAAATTCATGCTGAAAATTATTTATATATACCAGAAATACATTATATATTATTTATATATACCAGAAATACATTTTATGGATTTACTATTTGAATTTTTCGGTTAAAAATTCTTAAGTTAATGATAGAATAATCTCTGAGTGACCGTGAAATAGCCGTGGAATTCCCTTTATTGCATCATTAAGTATTTGTGTTTTAAAACGTCAACAAAATATTACAAAGCAATAAAAAATAATTTTTATTTTGTAAAATATTTTACGTTTATTGTTGTAATGGATACAAATGCCCACCGCCTAATTAACAAAGATCATAATTTTTAGGTCGAAAGTACTTTGTGCGATTACTAATTACTATATTACCAGCTTTTAGCACCGAGAGATTGCAGTAGGAATGACCAAAATATTTGATTGAATTGTTTTTTCATTAGCAGTATTAAATAAACCACCGTCAAAAGATTCTTACGCCTAACGTCGCCTGCGTATTATATCGAAATAGCGGTAGCCATATGAAAATTCATGCTGAAAATTATTTATATATACCAAAAATACATTTTATGGATTTACTATTTGAATTTTTCGATTAAAAATTCTTAAGTGAATGATAGAATAATCTCGATATTTATCAACACTACCACATGTGTCGAATGTGGCACAAGGCCGGTTTAATGTGGGCTTACCGAGCCCGTAGGGTCGGGCAAAAATATGCCCATTTAGAACCCGTATAAACGGGTTCAGGGATTGTCAACCTCCCCGGACGAAACTTTGCTTTGCGGCAAAGCCCCGTCCGAGTTCCTCTCCGCGAGGCAGAGAGTTCGATAGAATAATCTCTGAGTGACCGTGAAATAGCCGTGGAATTCCCTTTATTGCGTCATTAAGTATTTGTGTTTTAAAACGTCAACAAAATATTACAGAGCAATAAAAAATAATTTTTATTTTGTTAAATATTTTACATTGTTGTAATGGATACAAATGCCCACCGCCTAATTAACAAAGATCATAATTTTTAGGTCGAAAGTACTTTGTGCGATTACTAATTACTATATTACCAGCTTTTAGCACCGAGAGATTGCAGTAGGAATGACCAAAATATTTGATTGAATTGTTTTTTATGGATTATCAATCATTCTGCAGGTTATTTAAAGCCAGAAAATATTTTTAGATTGTAAGAATATTTTTGGAGTTAATAATGATTCACTGATACAAGTCCTGCTAATTAACTCACAGCTGGAGTGGGAATAGGTGCATTAATACCTTTTCCAATGTATTTGCGCGTAATATAACGAACCCGACTGGAATTGGAACTCGGATAGCTAATTTCCGACTTCGATCTGTTATCCATTAGAGCAGAGGGGGAAAAAGCCCATAAGAATGCTTGCCATAAAAATATTTGTAGAATCCCCCTCCCCACAAAAAAGAAGTCATCGTCACGCATTACCAACTTTATTGAATGCATTCTTAAAGAATCTAACATAAAAACGATCCTAAATTAACGTACGGAAACTTAATCTCTACTAGACACAGACACATTTACGAATATACATTATCATTTGAATTCCATATAGACAAACTAGAATTATTATATGCTTACATATACAGGGTGTCCATAAGGTTCGTGCGCACTTTAAAAAATTTATAACTTTATTTGTATTTGAGATAGAAATAATTTGTAAAAAGGATTAGAAAGAAGTAAATCTATATTTTTCAAGGTTTTATTGAAATTTTATTTAAGTTTCCACATGCCCTCCATCATTAGCAATACAACGGGTAATACGATTTTGCAGTTCACGAAAAACATTTGCCAACTGATTTACAGTAATGCCTGAAATCACATTAGTTATTTAACTATACTTAAAACTAGGTACATTAAACTTTATAACATTTTTTACAGATTATTTCTATCGCAAATACAAATAAAGTTATGGATTTTTTAAAGTGAACGCGAACTTTATGGACACCCTGTACAAAGAATTATTGACGGTTTTTTTCCCGTTAGGCTTGGAATCCGTTAAATTCTTGGAACTTCGAAGATGCGTATCGTCTCTCCTTGAATTCAGAACGCAACAAATAATACTAACGTTTGTTTAACAAATCGAATGCACGTGAAAAAATGATTAACCGATGAACATCAAACATCACAAAATTAAAAATAAGAGAATTTCTTTCTTTTTTTTTCTCCATACCACATTCTCCGATAAAGCTTTAATAAAATTGAAACGTGTTAGATTGATAAACTTTTCCAATTTGTTAATTATCTTATTCTACCGCAATCCGATCCACATTTGATCCAACTCGTCAATGGATAAATTGTATGTTTATTTTTGTAAGAAAGTCTGTCAGGAAACAAAAAAAAAATGTTGGTAATTTTGTAACAAATAAAACGATTGTCGGTGGATTTCTTCACTCTTTTAATTTCCAATTTTAATTATTTGCAGCCGTTTATTGGAAAATAATTGAATGAAGTCGAGTATAATATGGAACCGCTAAAATATAGGCGTCATTTTTGCTACGTTTTCTTCTGTTAATTTTTCTATGTATTTTTTTTTTTTTTAGTCCTGGGAATGAGGACAAACTAAACAAGCAGTAAGGCCTCTCCATATCTTAATTGATGTTATTCCCGGTCCAACCTGATCCGAGGTGGCACAGCACGTTAGGGTCCCAGCTATGGACAAATTGCGTATCCCAAAACAAAATACTATGAAGCTATAAAAATAATTTTTTATAGTAAAAATACCATTTTTATATAAAAAAAATACCAACTATGCTCGCATACTAATTGTATTGATTCCACTCAAATACTTTTTTTTTCTTTTTTTTTAAGCTTTTCAACCCAAGCAAGGCTGGAAGCCACTAGCACGCAAGGGGTTACAGAAGGTTTAGAGGAAGAGCCGATAGGAGTGGTAAAGGAGAGGATGTGGAGAAAGATAGTGGATCGATCAAGGCAAAGGGGTTACAGAAGATTTGGAGCGAGAGCAGATAGGAATGAAAGGGGAAAGGATGTGGAGAAGGGAAGTGGATAGATCAAGGCAACTGGAGATGTCGAATGACGTTACACTTAAATAGTTGGAGATTATATTTGTCAGGGTAACAGGAATAAGGAAGGGAGTTCCACAGGTGGGAGGTGCGAGACATGAAGCTATGGAGTAGAAGAGACGTCTGCATCTAACAGTTTCAACAGTGAAGGGGTGGGAACGGGATGCCAGCCTCGTAGGACGCTTAAATTCATGAGGCCTGGGAACCAGCGAAAGCAGCTCATCGGAGCAATTACAGCGAAAGTATTTGTAAAAAAGACAGAGCGAGGCAACGGCGCGTCTGTGAGAGAGCGACTGCAGACGAGATGACAGATCAGGGCCAATTACGTTGCAAATCCGTAAAATACTACCAAACAACCAGCATGAAGTATTTCATGATGTTAATCCATATAATACCCTATAATTTCCTTAAGAAATCTAACTCTATTACAAAATATAACTTCAACAAAACAACATACAACACAAACATTAGTGCATCGAGTAATTATATCCATATTAATATGTAGCGGGTGTAACAGTAAAATTATCCAAATCGTGTAAGAGCATGGAATAATTGTCCATCCCAAAAATGTTTAATATCTAAAAAAAACTACAAATCTAACTGAGTTTCTTTTAGCCCTACTAACGTCCCAACTGAGCAATGGTGAGAGGAAAAAGCTCATGCAGGCCTTCAGTAATGGTTCCAATATTCATAATCTGGCTTCCATCTTCAAAGTCCATTCATGAACCATCAAGAGAACGGTGAATAAGTTTAAAAAATAGGGAACAGTGGAGATGAAAACTGGATCAGGACGTCACAACAGGAAAAGGGATCATCATTTCAACTTTGAGCTAAAGAGATCAATTAGAATCATCTAAATCGATCCATAAGACGTTTGGCACGTGAGAGAAGAATTTCACCTATGACAGTCCAAAGAGCAGTGGAACAAACTTGAAAGTGAAATCGTCTGCGAAACGTGTGAGGCACCTTGTTATTCCAGGACAGAAAGCTAGAAGGTTAGAGAGGACGAAGATCATCTTAAATAAGTTGGAAAATGATTCTGGAATAATATCTATCCCCCCTCTCTCTCTCTCTCTATACATATATATATATATATATATATATATATATATATATATATATATATATATATAAGTGTGTGTGTATGTGTGTGTATGTGTGAACTTAATTTCAATCTTTCATGACCTTCCGAACCTTAGCTATGATTAATTAATGATGCCTCACGAAGAAAATCATAGAGTAACTCCCTTTCAATATGCTGATAACGGAAAGAATTCTCATGAATAGGGGATTGCTGTTTAATAGATGATTGGAACGAAGTATCAATAGAAACTACAAAGTGATTCGAGTTACCAGGAGGGTAGTATTGGCAAACACGGCATGAGTGAGGAGAAGAGGTAAGAAATAAATCAAGTAGAGGATACAGTTCTTCGGTTTTTCTAGGGAAGCGAGTAGGGAAATCCACGATTTGACTAAGGAATTTTGCAATAAAAGTCAATATCTGAATGGTGGCAACATCTATACCATTAGAATATTTATACCACATGCCATGGTGCACATTAAAGTCAGTTTTTCGCAGATGGATGGAGAGAGATTGCTTTTTCTACACTGTCAGAGATTATGTTTGATATTGTCCAATCCTGGGAAGAAGGGGAACGATAAAGGAAAAAGAAATTACTAACAGAGTTTTGTAACGAAAGACGGGAGCTGATAAAAGAGTTACCTGAAGTCTCGTGAGACAATAACCTGACCAGTTCTTATGGTCAATTGCAACCATACATTAAAAAACAAAACAAAACAAAACAAAGAAACAACAACCGGAAGAGGAAAATATCACCTTTTAGGACCAACGGTAGTTGTAAAACCGATTCAGCATATAAAATGGCCTCCAAAATTGGAAAAAAAAACGAATTCGGACCAAGATGACTAGGACCAAAAAATCACAAACCAACTATTACAAGTCAGTGAAAAATAATTCAGAATATGTAATTTAATAAATTATATTTATAATTTTTAAAACTAAATTTTATAAATAAAACTGACACTTTTTATGACTCAACCAAATAGGCAATAGTTAACATTGGTCCGAGTAAGCTGGTTGAAAACGACATGTATTGAGACGAATAAACAAATTTTGAGTAAAACAGATAATTTGGTGCTTCACTTAGAAAATAGCAGGTTTCGGTAAGCGATTATGAATGGCCACAATCTGGTTGACAACATTTTGAGGAGAAAGGAAGCAAACGTTGGGAAAAAAAATATGTTGCAGACGATAGATGATTAACATATCGAGCACAGACAGGAAACAAGGAAGAAGGGTGAAAAATAATGGGAAGTTGGATAGAAAAAAAATAACTGCTTACAAGCAGAGAAAAAAAAAAGAATAAAGAATTTTCTGAAGAAAAGGACGCTGCTTTAGGCAATCGATTCGCTGGAACGAGAAAGAAAAAGTTCAAAAGCCAATTGAAAAGCGGGTAGATGGGCAGATGAGCTTTTAAAAAAAAGACGAAGTTAAAGTGAAAAATAAATAAACAGAAAAGATACCGAGAGTAAAAGATTACTGTAAAGAAATGATTGGTTGATCATTGCGCGCGCATCCTGACGTTAAAACTGACGGAACAATTCAAGTTGGTCGGCGTTTAGACAAACACTGCAGCGGCAAGCGTCGAGATTAAACAACGAATCGATCAACGAAAAGGAGAGATGTTGCGAGTTAGTTGATGCTCTGGAACTGATAGAACTGGTGTTTCAGGAGAAAAAATCGATCTAAAGGAAAGAAAGATATCGAGGCACGCCGGGAAAAACAATGAAAAGAAATCTAAATCATATATGAGGCTAAAAACGTAGCATGAACGGTAAGATTATATCTTCCGCATTAAATAGGAATGAGAGACGAAAAAGAACGGCAAATTACCAAGTTAAATAAAATCTGATAGTCATATCAAACCTAAAGAAGCATGAACAAGACATGCAAAAAAAATTCTGAGAATCAAGAAAAAAAATCACTGAAAAAGAAAAACAAAGCAAATAAAATTAGGCCTAATACACCTGAACTCACTTTTATTTTATTTTATTTTTTTGTAGTACACTAACATCTTATTTTCACTATTTATATTCAGACTATCCTCCTAAAGTCTTATTATTATCACTAAGTTTCGGCCGTCGTAGTCTCAGTGCTTCAACATTTCGGTAACCTAAAGGAAAAACTAAACTCCAATCTTTATTTTATTTTATTTTGAACGATTCGTTTTCTGTGGCTTCTCAACTCTTTGAGGGTTATTTAAAGCCATAAATATTATTAGATTGGAACAATATTTTTTATAGAATAATCATTCAGTCATACAAGTCTTAATAATTAACCCATAGCTGTGGGTAGAGGAAGTGCATTTATACCTTTTCCAAAGATAGTTGGCCGTAATTGAATATAAAAAAAACAACCGTAATTGGAACTCGGCTATCTGACTAATAATTCCATGCCATTGTCTATTTTACCAGCCGCACACCCAGTTACTTATTTTAACATTTTTTATAGAATAATCATTGAGTCTTACAAGTCTTAATAATTAACCCATAGCTGAGGGTAGAAGAAGTGCATTTATACCTTTTCCAAGGATACTTGGCCGTAAGTGAATATAACAAACCCAACCGTAATTGGAACTCGGCTATCTGACTAACAAATCCGAGCCATTGTCAATTTCACCAGCCGCACACTCAGTTATTATATTGCAACATATTTTTTTATAAAATAATCATTGAGTCATAAAAGTTTTAATAATTAACCCATGGCTGAGGGCAGAGGAGGTATTTTGATACCTTTTCCAAGGATATTTGGTCGTAAGGAAATATAACAAACCCAACCGGAATTGGAACTATGCTATCCGATTAACAATTCCGAGCCATTGTGCATTACAGTACAGTACACCCAAGCTTAAAGCACCTGGTATTCCCAGGTGGTCACTCATGAGACCATCTCCTCCTCCTTCAACCTATGAATAAATAGCAAACTAAACTGGACTCTCTAAGATTGGAGGCTTACGGTCATATCACGTCGAAACACCAGCCATCGTACTATCAGTGCATTTAAGCAACGTCAAACCTGGTTGATACCCAGATGGGTGACCGTTTGTGAATACAAGTTGTTTTTAGCTAGGATATGCAGGAGATGTAATGGATATCGGAGAATCAAGTTCCAATTGCAGTCGGGATCTTTATGTTCAACTGCGTGCAAATACCTTTGGGAAAGGTATGAATCGACCTATTCTCCCCCAGCTATGGATTAATTAGCACTATCTTAATATTTACGAAAAGTTTCAGGATTTAAATACACTACAAAAGATTGAAAAGCCCTAAAAAACAAAATCAATCGATTAAGACTTGGATGGCTGCCAATCTGAAATGACAACCCTGAATTCAATACTCTGAAGACGACAACGGGGAGCTATTTCGCTTGTCTTTTCATACAAGCTATGGTAATTCGCAGATAAAAAAAAGGAATACCTATAATATTATAGCCTATAACCTGACAGAACATGGAATTCATAAATACACAATCTGCAAATTACTTAAATCATCTGTGGAAATATCTTGCACATGCACATTCAATAATTAATAAATGTATCTTGATGAATAAGATACAACCCCTTTGTTAAAGGAATAATTAATTTGAAGGTAACGTTTTATTCTGTTCTAAAAGAAACAGAAAACTTTCCTTAAAAAGAAATTAGTGCTGAACTGTTATGTAATATAGTCTTTCTATATGACAGCGAATGCTAGAAAATATCCTTATAGATGAAGAAGAAACTGAAGGCAACAGAAATCTGGTTATACAGAAGCATGCTGAGAATATCATGGGACAAACGACAAAGTTTTAGAGAAAATAGAAAACAAAAAAAAGGACACTTTTTTTTCTGAATTTCAGGGATGAAGAGTTACCATTATTTACACTATTCATATTCGGACTATTGTCCTCATCTTTGTTGTTTTTGTCACAACATTTCGAAGGTTGTCGGTCAAGCATAGAAATAAATACAATATGAGGTCCGCTAATAAAAGAGAGAAAGACCACTTCATCCGCACTCAAGACATAGCAGCAAGCAGCTGATTAGGGTGCCACTGTTTAACCAGCAATGACAGCCTAATCAGCTGATAGAAGTTATGTTAAAAGTTTGCTCCAGCAAACTGTATAACGGGACAATGGCCTAGTGGATAAAAGCGTGAATTTGATGACATAGTGGTTTTTATGTCGGGCAATGTGTATTAGCAATAAAGAAACAATATTTGAGACGCTATCTCTGGACATGAGCAGTAGAAAGAGAACAAGCTACTCTCGTACATTAATTAAGGAGTTTAGGTCGGAATTTCCTATAGGCTACCGAGAACAATATACATCTGAGGAAATCCAGAAGGCACAACGACCGAAACGTTTTAATAAAAGAAAGATGCGGACATTAATCCTAATATAAATAGTGTAATTAAAAAGAACACTCATAATTAACACCAGGAAGAGACAGTTTAGATTTATAGGACACATAATGAGGAAAGTAGGCTTGAAAGATTGGATACTCACAGGACAATTTGAAAGCAAAAGGGACAGAGGAAAAAATGCATATTCTACCCTTAGTAAATTGGTGACGGAGTTGGTTTTAGCGGAGATAAAATTTAAGAGCGACAAAGGACTATACTGTGGAGAGATATGATCGCTGAGGGACTGAATCAATATGGCACATAGAAGAAGAACCATTATTTGTAATAATCTCTTTCTATAAAAGGCAGTGTGTGTGTGTGTGTGTGTGTGTGTGTGTGTGTGTGTGTGTGTGTGTGTGTGTGTGTGTGTAACGAATGCACGGCCGCAATTTTCGACGGATTTGCACCAAAATTTACATGCACATGCTCCAAGTTAGTGGGAAGCCAAGACAACTTTGCATTTCCCAACTCCCATCGATAGTGGACATAATCGATTTTTTCATGCATCCACGGTAGTTTTCATGTAGTTTGCGGCGATTTTCTAGTGGCCAGAGTGAGAGCCTATAGCTGGATGCCACGAATAGGCAGGAAGATTCTATTGGCCAGCGTGAGAGCCAACAGCTGACTGACACGAATGTTAACTAGCATGCTAGCATGCAAAATGATCGATAGCTGCATTCGTCACAAGTGGGAAGAATTTAAATCTGCATGGCACTTTACTCCAATTGGCTCATTCGCTTGCTTAAACTGAACATTGATTCTGATTCCACAGAACTGAGTTGGGTGTGAAAAAGTATTTGTTGTTAACATTCTTTTTTCATTCGGTTTTTCCAGTTCCGAGTCCTTTTTTAAAGCTGATCGTTTTGTGTTCATTTTGTTTAGTTCTTTTTTCGTAACAGATTTAATGTTTAGTATAGAGCTTAGAAAAAAATTGCAATGTGAGATAGGCAAGAAGTAAAGCATGTAGCAACATCAGTACGGCAAAGGGCACTCCTTTAAAGGCAAGGAATGACAAAAATATTTTAAGTCAAGTGATAGCGATTGCTGTATGAGTTGTACGATTTTTTAATCAAGCACGGGAAACGCCGGGGTATGCTACTAGTATAGAATATATGGTTGGCAACGGGAGGTTTAACCCTGCGTTAGTCACATGGGGGCGCTTTCTTACCGGCAATTTTTTTAAGATACTCGTAATTGCTTGTTGACAATATTTTTTCTTTTGCTCCCTCCCAATACTCTCCTGATTCAGGGAGGATGTGTAGCACGCGGTGTGGCGCAGTTCTAACTCAGTTCGCGTGTTTTAACAAGGGGGTGGAAAACGTGGCAATAGAACTTGAATGACATATCAAAGGCAAAACGGAAAACAGCTATAAACCTGCCTAACTAGCTTCTGCAAACGGGTGACAGAACAAATAGCGGGAAGGATAAGAACTACAAATATTTTCAGAGGATACAAAAGACAGAAAGTTGTGGAGAGGCCAGGCTTCCAATATTCTAAAGAGTCATAGCACACATAACTTTTTAATGATTTCACCCCATGTAAGGCAGTAAAGTCATTAGGACACAAGGGAGTTACTGAACGTCAGAGAATATAAGAAAAAAAAACTACTAGTAAGGATAGACGACAATAAAAGAAGAATTTAGAAAACAGAAGATAACGATTGACTTTGAATTTAAGTTTTTGAAGAACAAATTTGATTAGGAAGCAATAAGCCGTAAGAAAGTTCCACAAGCGAGAAGTGCGAGAGAGAGAGAGAGGAAACTGTTAGCATAGAACCTACGGTTATATCTATCCATTTCAAATGTAAAATGAGACCATGCCGTCAATCTAGTATTGTGCTTAAATTCATGAAGGCGAGCTACTATAGCTGAATTTTCATCTCGGCGTTTCTCATATGTCTTTCCACGCGATAAAAACGGAATAGTCCATTATTTATTAAAGGCGTAAAGTTAGCGAGAATTAAAGAACTGAGCAAAATTGTCCGATTGTTAAATTGAGATTTGAACCGTTGTATCTTAGAAATGATTAAAGATATCTTACTGGAGTTTTATAACCCTATTGCACTCCACTTGGAGCAATAAGAATGTATTTAGCTCTAAGTTGAAATGATGATCTCTCTTGCTATTGTGACATACTGATCCAGCTTAAAAGAATAAACGGGATGAAATCGATCATAAACGAAAATCATATGTTCACCATTAATTAATCATAACTAAGGATTGGAAGCTCATGAAGGATTGATATAAAATTCATATATATATATATATATATATATATATATATATATATATATATATATTATTCCAGGATGGTTTCGCAATTTATTCAAGATGATCTTCGCCCTCTCTACCCTTCTAACTTTCTGTCCTGGAGTAACAAGCTGTCTCACAGGTTTTGCGCACGATGTCATTTTGAATGTTTTTTTTTCACTGCTCTTTGGATTGTCATAACTGAAATTCTTCTTACATGCCAGACGTCTTATGGATTGAATTGGATCTTTTCTGATTGATCTCTTTAGCTCGAAGTTAAAATTATGATCCCTCATTGTTGTGACCTCCTGATCCAGTTTTCCTCTCTACTGTTCACTCTTTTTAAAAACTTATTCACCGTTCTCTTGATGGTTCTTGAATAGAATTTGAAGATGGAAGCCAGAATATGAATATCGGTACCATTACCGAAGTTCTGAATGATCTTTTTCTTCTCACTATTGCTCAGTTGGGAAGTCAGTGGAACTGACACAAAACGATCTATTGTCTTTCTAGACGAATAACTGAAATAGTTTATCAGTGTTTCTTACGATAAATACCTTATCTGAAGACCTGAATAAATGAAACTCGGTGTAGTTTTTTTTTTTTTTTTTAGATATTATACATTATAGATAATTATACATTTTAGATATTATACATTTTAGATATTATACATTATAGATAATTATACATTTGAGATATTATACATTTTAGATATTATACATTATAGATAATTATACATTTTAGATATTATACATTTTAGATATTATACATTATAGATAATTATACATTTTAGATATTATACATTTTAGATATTATACATTATAGATAATTATACATTTTAGATATACATTTTAGTTATTATACATTTTAGATATTATACATTATAGATAATTATACATTTTAGATATTATACATTTTAGATATTATACATTATAGATAATTATACATTATAGATATTATACATTTTAGATATTATACATTTTAGATATTATACATTTTAAATATTATACATTATAATATTATATATTATACATTTGTGAGATGGACAATTATGCTGTTGCACAATTTGGACAATTTTGCTGTTACACTCGGTACATATATATATATATACATATATATATATATATATATATATATATATATATATGAATATATAAATATATATATATATATATATATATATATATATAAATATATATATATATATATGAATATATAAATATATATATATATATAAAAATATATATATATATATGTATATATGTATATATATATATATATATATATAGAGAGAGAGAGAGAGATAGAGGGAGGGAGGGATCGAGAGAGAGAAATTAATGGAGAAATTATGAGATTACTTGTGTCCATTGATGTTCTCTTTCTTTATTCTAATCATCGAAGACACCAATTATATTTGGCGTCATACCTGAAATTAATAAAGTACAGAACAATTTGTAAGAACCACTACGTGATTCACTCGATTACTTTGAGCCATGTCGCCTTACTTAACGTCAGTCAAAATTAGTGGCTACATGCGATCCTTTCCCCAATATACAGACATCACTTTATATATATATATATATATATATATATATATATATATATATATATATATATATATATATATATATATATATATGTATGTATAAAGGGTGTTCTAATAACTTGGATCGATTTTAAATGTGAATTGAAGCGTCTAATGATGTTTTTTTCTTTTTCTTTCAGATTTAACAATTTAAGTATTGGACAATTTCAACCATGGAAAGATTAACAATCAAACAATATGTTAACGTTATCGAAGCTTGTTACGAAAATGGACGTAAAAATAAGAAAATAGGTCTATCAATGAGGTAGAACTGCATAATATTTTCATATATTAACATTTTATTCCTTGCAGTATATCGTCAGTTATTTCCGGCGATTCCAGCACCCTCCTTTCACTATGTGGGTCTTACAGGTTTTGGTTATGATATCTGTGAGGTGTGGGAGACTATGCCCATCTCTGAAAAGGCTGCTGTTTATCACTATTGTTCCCCATGCCTGCAAGCATTCAGCGGCCGTTACTGACATATATATATATATATATATATATATATATATATATATATATATATAATGTGTTTCATTAACACTGATTATATATAAGGGTGTTTCATTAAGATGGATCAAATTCAGCAGTAATTAAATCAGTTTTATTTCTCTATTGGATAATGTTGTTTAAGTATTGCCAATTAAGCGTGAAAATATTATCGCCCAAATGTCCGCCAAATCTGAAAGAAAAAGAAAAAAATCATAATTCACATTGAAATCCGTCCAAGTCATTGGAACACCTTTATATATATATATATATATATATATATATATATATATATATATATATATATATATATATATATATATTAATATGTAATATGCAAGTTTTGTTGAAAACAACTGACAATGTGTGGTGGTTGAGAACTTATATAAAAAAAATCAACCATCACACCTTGTCTGTCGTTTTGAACGAAACTCCTATGAAAAAAAGCTCTCGTCTATTCGATCGAGCACTATTGAGGAAAAAATAATTCCAAAACAGTCAACGCACCGCTGTTGGCTACGAGTGTCAGTGTACATCTCAACAGCTCAACAATCCTTCACCAAACTGCTATCAACAAGCAATATTGTTTCACTATGACACCCTTTTGCCTTTCCTATCATTCTTTATCCTTATACGACCCCTCTTATTTTTTTCAAACAAATAGAAAAAAGGAAGTGACATTCCATGTGCGGACTGCTTACAAACTGAATTATTCATAACCATTTTGGTTCTTACCAGTCGAGGTGCAACTTAATGCACCGAAACAAAGTTGCATCTTTGTCGTGAGTAAATTGTTTTTGTCTATATGAAAAAATTCAAATAAAAAAATTATTGCTCTACTCTCGGTATAGATATCCTCTTTTGAAGTAATGTTGTGACGTTAGAAATTTTATAATTATTTTCGTTCTCATTGCATTCGGATATATATATAATAAGACTTTCGCCAAACCAAGAAACACTGATGAACTAAAGACAAGGAGATGCAAGCCCATGTTTATATGGATCATGCGCGTGTTAAAGGCATAGGACTATTTTTAATTTTAGACGGTTTATTCTCTGGATGGTCTAAAGATGTAATAAAAAGTTCACGCGATGATGTTCCTTGTGGAATAACAGCAACACAGAGACGATTCAAATTAGAAGCGCAATATGTACAAAAAGCCTTAAAACGTATGAAAATAACAAACTTTCGGCAAACTAAGATCTTTTCATTTCCTAAAAAAAAGAGCCATGTTCCCGGGTTTATATGAATGATGCTCATGTTAAAGGCATAGGGCTATTTTTAATTTTGGTCTGCTCATTCTTTGGTTGTAATAGAGGTGTTAGCCTTCAGAATGGGAATGCAGCCACAGTAGACCAAATATTACGAGTAAGATTTTCCAGAAATGGGGCTACAAAACCTTTAGTCTCTAACAATGCATTAGAATTTTGTGATGAAACTTTGTGTCTGTAGTTAAAGATATGGCTGCCTCTCTTGAAAACACCACCAAACCACCCGCTATCAAATCAATCTGCAGAAAGAATGGTGCCAACGGTGTAAATTGTGTTGAAGGCATCCAGCGACACTATAGATAATTACCTACAGAGAATGTTTATTTTATTTATAGAAGTATTCCATTTGCTGGGAGAATGCAAAGTCCCTCGGCATTGACAGGAAGACAAATTAGTTCGCCTGTAACAATGTGCTATTCAATAAATCAAAAAAGGCGGTACAAGAAAAACAGATAATCAAGTCCTGAAAAACCGAACTTTATTGCACGAAAGGGATATAATACGGCTATAATAGGAACAGGTGGACAGATGTTATTGGCTCATTCTGATCAAATACGACATAGAATTGGCGAAGAAGATGTCGATATGGGAGAAGAGGAGGAACCAGAACGAGCAAAAAGCATGAGCGCTTCTGACGGAGAATGACAACATCCTCGTAAAGAAGCTATCGAGAAGATTTCGCACGAAGCCTACATGGAGCTGGAAGATCAGAATTAAAATCTCCAATAAAAAGAACAAGGTACACACCCCAAGAAAGAAAGAGAGAGAGAGAGCGATAAAGAGATGAAGAGAGAGAGGATAAGATCTCGTAGTATTTTGCAGAGAAGCCCCAGATCAACGAAGGATATAATGTCGAGTAGACGGAAGTGAAAGACATCAAATCAAAGGAGCAAATGACAAAATTAAACATACCGCGCAAGGACTTCGCGTTGTCTTCAGTGTTTCAAACATACTTCAAATTTTCCATTTAATAAAAATAATTAGCCAATAAAATCAGTCCCCACCAGTAAATAAACACATGCCTCAGGACGCCTACACAAGACCATAAAAACCAAACAGTCATTCAACTTGGCAAAAAGACTTTCAGTACTAAAGAGACACGAGTCAACCTCGTCGTCCTGTCTCTCTCATCAAATAAATGCGGACTCACTTTGATCTTGTCTCCCAACTCCACTTTCTCTCTTCCTCAATATGCAAAGAGAAGAATTTTCTAACTTTCATTTCATGATAAATAATTACAGTTAAAATTTGTGTATCCTACGTTTAAATAAATGTAATTTTATTTGAACACGCAACGATCTTTTCTCTCTTTTTTTATTCAAACGGTAACCCAGGTAATCTTTATCCGACACGCTTCATTAATTTTATAGTAGATCCGCCAATGTCCGGGTCGATTATAGGCTTAAGTAATATTCCCTAGAGACTGTATTTTAGCAACGTCAATAGAGATAACCGACACTATCACTAAAATGACTTTATTTCAATGACAGACACTTGACAAAAAAAAAGCGTTTTTTATTTTAAGTTAACTCATTAGAAATGTTGCTCCAAATGCATGTAGTTTAAGCTTGTAGAGTAGGCGGAAGTGAACAAATGACAAAATTAAACACAACGCGCAAGGACTTCCGCATTTCAAACATACTTCAAATATTCATTTTAATAAAAATAATCAACGAAGACAATCAGCCCCGCCAGTAAGTAAACACAAGATTCTGGAACCTAAGCAAGAGCATAAAAAGGAAACATTCAACTTGACAGAAGGACTGACAGCAGTAAAGGGACATGAGTCAACCTCGACGTCCTGTCTTTCTTATCAAAGCAACTACGGACTCCCGTTGATCAAGTTTCCCAACTTTTCTTTTCCTCACTGAAACACTATTCATATTCATTTCCTTACAGTAAAAGAAAAGATCTGTCTAACTTTCATTTCATGCTAAGTAATTACTATATTTAACAAACCCCCTACACGGGTCGAATGTGGCACAAGGCCGGTTTAACGTGGGCTTACCGAGCCCGTAGGCTCGGCCAAAAATATGCCCATTTACAACCCGTATACACGAGTTTAGGGACTGTCTACCTCCCCGGACGAAACTTTACCCTGCGGCAAAGCCTCGCCCGAGTTCCTCTCTGCCAAACAGAGAGTTCGACATGCTAAGTAATTACAGTTAAAATTTGTGTATCCTACGTTTAAATAAATATCATTTATCTGAACACGCGACAGTCTTTTCTCTCATTTATTTTATTCAAACTGTAACACAAGGAATCGTTCCCCAGCAATAATACTCTCTTCGTTTTCGGGAGGTGTAGTGACATAGGAAAAATGGACTTGCCCATCTTGGCTTCGCGTCGTGCGACTACTAATAAGTCAGTCGTAACGCTGTCCGGAGGTAGAATTTCTATATCACAGACTAGAAGACATCACAACAATTAAGTTGTATGAATTGTAGTTTCTGATTCTTATATGACAGGCGTGACACCAAGAATGCCCTTTTGCGGTAGCTTTAAGTTTCGACGTGTTGTCTGTTCAAATATGCTCATATGTGTACCACGGTTGTAATGAGTGGTTGTTTCAACTCATGTTGTCTTTCTCACAGCTGGAGCTTTCATCGACATTTGGTTTGCAGCTATAGAATTGCTAGGCACTGAAATTGATTCTTTTCTCGTCTTTCTCAAAGAAAGAAGATCAGCAGTTTTTGAAAGAGCGAAACCCACTTGACAGGCACAAACGACCATGCCACGTTCAAAAGCACTTAAATACTTTCTTTCTCATAATAAGGTTTGAAATTAAATTCAGCAGGTGACCAGGACCATGGTTAAATGCCAATTTCCACTCAATTGGTGCCATGCCACTGGCTTACGCGGAATTTGCACGAATTACATGTGCTTATCAAACATTTGTTTAAAAGCCAGAAATTGTTAGAATTTTTTTTTACATGATAATAATTTAGTGATACACCTTTGTTTTTTTTGCCTTGTTTTGTTTCACGGCATATCAACCTCAATGACTTATTTAATGCTGACAAAAATTTAGGATAGATTCGTATAAATAGAATATGTATTCTTTAGTTTAGATTGGTTTGATTTATTTTGTTTTACGGCATATCAACCTCAATGACTTATTTAATGCCAACAAGCTTTTTAGGATAGATACATATGAATAGAATATGTATTCTTTGGTTTAGATTGGTTTGGTTTATTTTGTTTTACGGCATATCACCCTCAATGGGTTATTTAATGCCGACTAGATTTTTAGGATATATTCGTATGAATAGAATATATATTCTTTGGTTTAGATTTGTTTGGTTTATTTCGTTTTACGACATAACAACCTCAATGGGTTATTTAATGCCGACAATATTCTTATTGCTGGCAATATGTTGTTTTTTTTTCAAAAATGTATTGCTCGTAATATTTTTTTCAATAATATATTACTTTTAATAATGTAGTGATTTCCGAAGCCTAGCTTATATGTAGTACAAGGCCCAAAGTAGGGTGCACCCTGTGAGAATCGATCTCACTAATCAGTTGTAATTATTCTAGCGAGACAAGCTTGCTAACTATTACACTATCTCCAAGGGTACCTCTCTGCTAATAATATATTTGCTTGTAATAATTTTTTTTAATGTATTGCTGGTAATTATTTTTCAAAACTGTATTGCTATTTTTATCAAATATGTAAATATTTTCCAAGCGTAGCTTAGATGTGGCACAAGGCCGAAAGTATGTGGGACACAGTGAGGATCGAACTCACTACTCAGTCGTAATCGTTCATGCAAGACAAACTTGCTAACCATTATATCACACCGATGTTTCCAAATAGTTAGTTTCTAAGCGAAGCTCAGATGTGGTACAAGGCCAAAATGTATTGCTGGTAATATTTTTTTTTAAATAATATATTGCTTTTAATAATGTAGTGATTTCCGAAGCCTAGCTTAGATGTGGCACAAGGCCGAAAGTAGGGAGCACCCAGTGAGAATCTGTCTCACTACTCAGTTGTAATTGTTCTAGCGATACAAGCTTGCCAACTATAACACAACTTCGAGGTGTCCCTTTCTGGAAATAATGTAATGCTTATAATAATTTTTTTAATGTATTGCTGGTAGTTTTTTTCAAAATTGTATTGCTATTTTTTTCACATATGTATGCAGGCAATATTTTTTTTCTAAAACCTTTTACTGGTAATTTTCTTTTTTCAAAAATATATTGCCGTTAATTTTCTTTTTTCTAAAAGGTATTGCTTGTAATTTATTTTCAAAAACTTTTCTTCCGAAAAATGGATTGCTTGTGATTTTTTTTCCGAAAAATTTATTGCTCTTAATAATATTTTCCAAAAATGTATTGCTGGTATTAAAACATATTTTACAACTGTCACAGTGTTTTGACCCCTCTTTGGCGGTTAACTATTTGCTTATAACTGGGACCCTAACAGATGCTACCACACCTGGTCAGAGTGAAACTGGGAACACCAGCAATTAACCGGTGGTTCCACGTTCCTCAAAATCTTCTGATCAGTGGCGCTGTTGCCGGATTTACATTGTCATCATACCTAGGACGCGGATATAGTTTATCATCATACGCAGGACGCGGACGTAGTTTATCATCATACTTAGGGCGCGAATGTAGTTTATCATCAAACCCAGGAGGCGGACGTAGTTTATCATCATAATTAGAACTTGTATGTAGATTATCATCATACCCAGGACGCGGACGTTGTTTATCCTCATAACTAGGACGCGAATGTAGTTTATCATCATAACTAGGACGTGGATGTAGTTTATCATCATACCCAAGACGTGGACGTAGTTTATCATCATACCTAGGGTGCGGGTGTAGTTATCATCATACCCAGGTCGCTTTAGTGATACAAGTCTTACTAATTAAGACATAGCTGAGGTTGGGGGAGAAAAAGGAATTCTTATCTTGCTTAAGTGAATATTTAAAAAAAACTAGAAGCGAAACTCAGCCCTCCCATAACTGCATATCTTATTCACAAAAGATTAGTCGTTTTTGTTATATATTTTTGTTGACCAACTTCCTCGAAGAGTGTGATGTTTGAGGTATTAATCTTCTTGCTTGGTTTCTTTTTGTTTATTGGCATATCAGCCCTTGTCGGAATGCTGAAATCTAAATATTTTGAGATAATAATAGTTTTAGTGATACAAATCTTACTAATTAACCCATAGCTGGGAGGAGAATTGGTTGATTCATACGATTTTCTACTGCATTTTCGCGTAAGTGATAATAACGAAGACAACTACAATTGGAATTCGGCTCACCGGTTAATAATTCTATCATTGCACATACAAGCCGACAGCACTTGATATTCACAAGTGGTCACCTATGTAGGTACTGAAAAGTTGTTGCGGACCGGTGTATGTGTTGAGAGATAAACACGTGTGTCTCCTGAAATGCCCACAACAAACATGGCGGACTCGGGATGTGAGTTCCCGTAAAAAAATTAAAAGAAACGACAACAACCAATATACATGAACAAACAAATAATATATTAACAACAAAGATATACAAGTGACATAGACAATAATGTGTGTAACAAATGAATGTGAAAACTTTTGAGTGCAAAGCATGTGTAGTTAGTGAATGTGCGTACGTACGTGTGAGTGTGTGTGTGCATGTATTTTTCATGCGTTTCCCAATTGGAAAAAGTGTTCTTGCGCGAGAGACTTATATGTTGACCTGTATGCGGAAAAAGTAAGAAGCGTGTGATAACAAATTATCGCAGATTATTTATAGTCCTGAGAGCGTCCTCTAGGAGCAATTTCGAAAATTAGGAGGAGGTAACTCGTCAAAGTCTCGACGTTGCTTAACCTCACTGAAAGTACGAGAACCTTTCTTTCAACCTGATACTTATAGCCGTAAGTCCCCAAATTCTTACTGGTATTCTAAATGTTTCGCCATAAACATTTGGTTTTTATTCTTTCCAACCATTCTCGGCGGTATATATTTGATTGAATTATAAATAATTTACGTTTTTGTTCATCGGTTCTTCAAAGACTTCAATTAAATCTTATTAAATTACATATTAACTATTATTTGCCGTGATTTATTGTCAACTATCAATCAGATCTTTAGTACATTTTGAGTCAAATATAGCGGTCGGGTAGAGTAGACCAAGTGAGTTTCAAAATGATTTCCTGCGTTCTTACTGAATACGACCTTCTGTTTTCACGAAGGAGAACATTTTTTTTCGATTAATGAATGAAGGGAGAATTTCAAACAATCTTTTATCGACATATTTTAGTTGCTGGGTGTAGAAACGAATATTTAGTGTTCCTTTACGTTCTGAGAACTCTAAATTGATAATCAATACTTGAGTTAGCAGACATGGAAATGAAATTACAAAATATCCTACAGAAGGTAGCGACGGAGAGTGAGAAGAAGGGACTAAGCATAAACTACAAGAATCCGGAATGCATGGTCACCAGTAAGAGGATGAGCCCGAAATGCGATCTGAAGGTCGGGAACACCAGAATCATGCAGACGCGTAAGTTTAAATTCCTGGGAAGCGTCTTAACAGAGAACGGTAAGTGCGAAACTGAGATCCTTAGACGTATTGGGATGACCAAGGACACATTCCAAAAGCTGGGCAGAGTACTGCGAGACAGAAGCATATATTTGGTAAAAAAAGAAAAGTATGCGGAACTGTTACGTGACATCTTGTCCTTCTTTACAGCAGAGAATGTTGGACGATTTCCTCAAAGATGAAGAAGAGACTCGAGGTGACAGTGATGTGGTCCTACAGAAACATGCTAAGGGTATCATGGACAGAGCGTGTGAGCAATGATGAGATCTTAGAGAGGTTTCCAACAAGGAGGAGACTTATACTTAATATCAGGAAGAAGCAACTGAAGTTTCAAAGACACATAATGAGGAACGAGGGCCTGGATAATCTGATACTCACGGGTCGAATAGAGGGAAAGAGAGACAAGGGAAAGCAACGCGTGATATATCTGGCAAGTGGATGACAGAATGTAGTCTTGCGTAGGAAGCGGAGGGAAGGAACTTGTTGAGAGCTGCAAGGAATAGAGGGCGGTGGAGAGCCACGATCGCCTTCGTCCTGAAAGGACATGGCATATAAAAAAAAGAAAGAAAACTAATCAGATAATTCCTCAACGATCAAACGTACATTACCTTTCTTCCTTGGAATTAATCTTTTTTGGGGTGTCGAATGTAGGTGTTTATCTTTTCGTATCCCGTCTTTGGCGTGTTGTTGGAGGAAATCCAAACTGGGACCCAGAACTATCTACGATCATAATGAACGCATGTTCCCCGAGGGATGCTCCGCACTTTGAGCGCCTTCTTGGGGCTTAAACTTAATCCAGACCGCAAGTGAAACTCTTACATATAATCCACTGCTAAAGATGGTGGAAGGAAGCTCGGTTCCACATACGCTCCAGTAAATATCTGACTCCTCCTGCTACCGTCTACAAGAGCCAGATCAGGCTAAAAATGGAGTACTGTTACCAGTTTCGATAGACTTCAAAAGCCTCTTCGCGTCCTTGTGGGTGACAAATTATCTTCCAACCTAAAGTCCCATTCTCACAGGCGAAACGTCGCAAACCTATCGCTATTTCTATAGAAAGTTTTCAAACGAACACCATTCCTTAGTTCCACCTGTTTAAAGGTTCACGGCTCAGACCCACCAGGCGAAGCACATTGTAGCGAACCACCGTCATTACCTTCGTATTTCACTCGAACTGCTTCTTCCTACGAGCAGCTTCTGTGAGGAATCGACTCCCAAGACGATGCTTCCGGATCACTACAATCCTAACCTGTTCGAGTCTAGGGTTAACCGTTATCGTCCCTGTAAAAATACGATTTCTCACAGATCTCTAAGAAATAAGTAAATAAATTCACTTTCCTTTTAAGTCCACTTAATTATCTGAGTTTCTTGGGAAATTCGTCTCCAGTCCATCTTTGAATTAATTCAAATGTCAGAGTTTTCAGGATTGCAGTGACTAGCCACCTTTGAATTGGCAAACATAAAATTTTGTCAATGATTTTAGATAATCATGAAAGACGTCCTTTGAAGAAGCTAACCGCCAAAAAAGCCGAATGGGTGGTTTCTTGATCCCGATCATAAAGAGTCTCATAGGGGTGGTTGGACCTCACCCAGTATCCAGATAAGCAGAGACAGGCATGAAGTAAGTGAGAATGCGATCAGTATGTAAGTGACCAGCGGATACCGACAGTCAGAGAAGAGGAAAGGACATGCAGTGAGAAATCAGCAGTCGCCTAGATGGTCAGTGAATGTAAGAGTCCTCTTCCCGTGGCCGGAAGTTAGGGAGATAACAGTTCAACCGAAGGAAAACGTGGACGGGTTAGTGAGATTTCTTATTGTTACTATTTCCAGACCAGAGTGTTTTGAAAAGCATTTGTAGTTATTTTTTTTTTGTTTTGTTTTGTTGAATACGATCACGGTTAAGTAGACGAATCTGAGAACATAGCAAGTCGGATGTATATGCAGACGCAGCCGACCTTGAATGTCATCACAGTTGCAGTAAACGAAGGATGAGCGGAACACGTCGTCACAACCCACATATACGTATAAACTGTATCTTTTGCTCTGTAACTTTTTGCCTTGAATGGCTCCCTGGCTTTGTACAGGGTGAACATCATTGTAAAAAAAAAAACAAAAAAAAAACATCGAACATCTTCGTTTTTCCGCCTTTAGGCTTAACCTCGGAGAAAACTTGTTTGCAGCTGTTGATCTTCGTATAGGATAATCTGAAAATTTTCTGGAATAATCTGAAACCTTTCTAGAACTTTTCTGCGGCCAAACTCGTCGACCTAACGTATCGTTCTGTGTCTCAGATGTGAACTCCAAATGCACACTGAAATCCCGCTTAGTGTCTACCGTTTTAATTAGAAACCTAATCAACGTTGTACGCTTCACAGGGTTTAATTGAACGCTAAATGATCGTGTTTCCACGCAACAGATAGCCTAATGAAGAGAGCACCGGGTTCTGAATGGAGGGTAATTATTTCCACAACAATTGACTCTCGAGTTGTAATCATCTGTAAGGTGAATAAAACCTAAAAATGGCTTCTCTGCTTTGTTTAATGTTGACTTTAAAGAAAGAATTAGTCTCATTAATTTTACGTGTGCAGCTTCGAATAAAATGCTTCTTATTAATCAAGTTAGAAACTATCAAAATCTATTCTAAGTTTACAATTTTAAGTTAAGCAAAGCCGAGCGTGGTTAGTACCTACTTGGGTGACCACATGGGATTATCAAGTGCTGTACATGTGTAATGAATAATGGGTCGGATTTTTTTTTTACCAGAGAGCTGAGTTCCAATTCCGGTTGGGTTCGTCATATTCATTTGCTTTTAGATTTTATTGGGAAAGATATTAATCCATATATTCCCCCCATAGATAGGGGTTAATAAGTAAAAGGTGTATCACTAAATTATTACTTCCCCCAACCCTAAAAAAATTTCTTACAATCTAAAATGTGTTCTGGATTTGGTTTGGTTTGGTTTGTTGTGTTTTACGGCATATCAACCTCAATGGGTTATTTAATGCCGACAAATTTTTTTCATGTTAATATTGTGTTTTGTCAAAAATCTATTTATGGTGATATTTTTTTCCTGAAAAATGTATAGCTGATAATATTATTTTAAAAAATGTATTGCTGGTAATATTTTTTTTTTATTTAAAAATTTATTTCTGGTAATAATTTTTTACAAAGTATTTCTAGTATTAAAACCTAGTTTTATACTTTTACAATGCTTTTTACCTCAGTTTCGGGGTTAACTATTTGCCCATAGCTGGGACCCTAACAGGTGCTACCACCCCGCATCAGGGTGGACCTGGGAACACCAGCAATTAAGAGGTGGTTCCACGCTCCTCAAAACCTCCTTATCGGAGGCCTTGCAGTTGGACGTAGTTTATTGTCTTATCCTGGACGCGGATGTAGTTTTTCGTCATACCCATGTCCTGGATTTAAATAAACGTTAAAGTGTTGATAAGCAGTAGTAAATAAATAATAATAATCGATAACACATATCACACAAATGTGAAATTCTCCTGTAAATTTAGATTTGGTGTTTTTCGGAATAAATTATACGTATTTTGTTGATCAAATTAATTTGGTTTTCTATATTCTGTGGCCTTGTTCGTTTTGCCCATGTATGTTGGTATATCGAACCAAGGTCTTAAGAAGGATAAGCTTACACTTTTATACACGTCATAGCAGGTGTCAATGTCAGCGAGATTCTCGAAATTGTCCTCCCCTAACTCCCGTGATTAACCTCCAGTGTTGTTACAGGCTAACAAATCCATCACGTTGGAACAACGGTTTTCGTGCGATCACCCAATTTCTCCAACACCGAGTCTGGTCACTACCTGCTTGGGAATACCAGGTGCTTTAAGCTTTTATTAATCAGACAGCCTTGTAATTTCAGTTCAGTCAGTTATGTGTCATGCGGTCATCTATCTTTCAATACATGACTGACTTAGGCGATCATGTATCAGATTTCAGTCCTGAAGTAGGTTTCCATTTCTTTCTGCGGTAAACCACTTGCCATCAAAGGCTATAGAACACGGTCTCTCCTGATATTTACCCAGGGAAGAAGAAGAGGATTCATACCTTTCCCAAGCACGTAAGTATATGTAATGGATTCGACTGGAATTCGAACTCGGCATATATGCAAGGACTCAGACAGTTATGTGCCGTGAGTGATACACGCTAAGGCAATCATGTATCTTCCGATACATGACAAACGAGACATATTTTTCTCCCTCAGTAGTTTGCCATTTCTTTCTGCGGTAGACCAGTTGCCATCAAAAGGCTATAGAACCCGATCTGTCCTGCTATTTACCCATAGCTGAGGGGAGAAGAAGAGGATTCATAACTTTACCAAGGACATTAGAACGTAATCATCGTACATACAAGCTGAAAGCACTTCATATTCACGAACGATCGCCAAACTAGGTATTGAGAAGTTGTTGCGGGTCAGTGTATGCGCTGAGAGATAAACATGTGTGTCTCCTGAAATGCCCACAACAAACACGGCGGACTCAGGATGTGAGTCCACGTTAAGAAATGTCAAGAAACAACAAGAACCAATATATTTGTACAAACAAATTATAATATATTAACAACAAAGATATACACGTAACATAGGCAATAATGTGTGCAACAGATTAATGTGAAAACTTTTTGAGTGCATAGTATGTGTAGTGAGTAGATGTACGTACGTATGTGTCTGGACACGTATTGTTCATGCGTTTCCCAATAGGAGACGCGTTCTTCCGCTAGAGACTTACATGGTGACATGTATGCAGAAAAAGTAAGAAGAGAATTTTTTGATCAGAGTGCCCAGTTCCAATTTCAGTTGGGTTCATTACATTCATTTGCGCTCAAATTTTATTGGGAAATATATTATTCCATATATATTCTCCCCCATAGTTATGGGTTAATCAGTAGAAGTTGTATCACTAAATGATTACTTCCCGTAACCCTAAAAAAACACGTGATTAACGTCCAGTATTGTTACCGGCTGATGAATCCATCACGTTGGAAAAACGGTTTTCGTGCGATCACTAATGGAATTTCTCCAACGCCGAGTCTGGTCACTGCCCGCTTGGGAATACCAGGTACTTTAAGCGTTTATTAATCGGAGAGCCTAGTTCCGATTTCAGTTCAGTTAGCCATGACTGACGAGGCAGATTTTTTTCCCGCAGTAGGTTGTCATTTCTTTCTGCGACAGAAAACCGGTTTGTCCTGCTATTTGCCCATAAGTTAGCTATTATCTGCGATGAGAAGAAGACGATTCATACCTTTCCCAAGGTATTATTAGCACGAAAGTGAATGTAATGGATTCGACTGGAATTCGAACCCGGCTCTCTGATTCCTCAATCCGAAACATTATCTATTAGTCCACCAATTTCGCTTATATTCATTTACGCGCAAATACCCAAAGTGAAATGTATGTCATGTATTGCTAAATTATTGTCTCCAAAAATGGTACAATTTAAAATATTTTCTAGTTTTAAATAGCCCTTGAAAACGAAATAATTTATCTGTCAACGGACCAGCAATGTTCATACGCGGGTTCATCAGTTTCTGTTGACAAACGCAGACCATGTACACACAATATAAAACATTTTCCAAATGACTATTCTTTTAAATCTGAATCATTGTATAAATGAAACCAGCAATTGTCCAATTTAGCCGTGTGAATTAATTGAAACAGCTACCTGGCTAAATTCACCTAAGCCGTTTGTCGCTCTCAGTCTTTCTTGCAAAATAATTTGGATTTTAAATGAATAATGATACAAAGAGAACAGTTTCGCTTATAGACAAATTCTCAATCGGAATTGATGCTCTTTTTGTAGTTTATTAAATCATATTCGAGTACATACAATAGGTGTAAAAGGTATCCGATAAATTGTTAGTTATATGTCCCTATAGGACGTAGGTGATCACGACCGGTCACAGTTTTCTTTTCTTCATTATACGTGACTTCCGGTGCATTCTTGGGAATGTCGTGGGACTTATCGTTCCCTTCTCCACGGTTTAGAATACAGACATGTTTGTCCTTCTTTAGGACTAGTTGCTAGCAAAGGCTAGAGATCCCCGTCTACAATGCTATTATACAGAGAAAGAAGTGGGTGGGTCCATGCCTTTCTCAGAATATTTCCACAAAAGTAAACGAAGCAGACTATTCAAGAATTTGAACTCGGGTTCCACATTCCAAGCTATGTTATCCTATCCACCCAATATGAAATTAATTTGATTAGATCGGAGTGTATCTGAACTGTAGGCGTTTATTCCCCCAGTTTTTCATTTAAAGAGATCAGACAAGTCATGTATACTATTTTCGATTTCACATCCTGGTGTTGAAGTCCAAGATTAAGACAGTTCTTGATTCAGTTCATATGAGAAATGGATCAGCTATTATAAATTTAATGTGAGGGTGAAGGAAATCACGACTCATACAGCTTCCTATACAGTTCTCCAAGAGAACAAACCAAGTAATATATCAGGAAGAATGGAACAGTTTAGTCAGAAGAAACAATCTCTTCAGTTCATTGAGAACCTACTTTAAGAATGTCAATAAGCTAGATTACCCTTTGAAGATTTTGTATATACGTGTGGTGTGGCCGGGGCCGGGGCCTGCTGTCTTTGGTCAGGATCGATCCTGGTATCGGAGAACAAGCCGTCAGCCCACACTCGTCAGTCGTTGGTGGCGTTTGACATTGCAGCTGGTCTTTAAGTTGACATCTTCAACTATGGCCTCTCTCCCCCACGTTGTGATTTTTTATCTTAAGAGGGTCAAGCTGAATTATCACTGGGGTATCTGAACCAAGCTAAACCAAGAAGTTGAATACGCACACAAAATTGAAAATAAAACAAACGATGCCCGAATACGTCACTAGATGATATTTATATTAAAATACAAAAATATATATTTACAGTTGTTTCTTTTTCCTTTCTTTTCCCAATCCGTTCTAATATTTGGCGACGGAACAAAAATTTCGACAATCTCCTCTAAGGATGGCCAGACTTGACAACTGGATTTAACTTCAAGTACTGTTGATTGTACTTTCAAGGAACACAAAAGGATATCGTCGGAGTCCTTCTTCAGCGACAACTGGATTTAACTTCAAGTACTGTTGATTGTACTTTTAAGGGCGGCACAAGGATATTGTCGGAGTCCTTCTTCAGCGACAACTGGATTTAACTTCAAGTACTGTTGATTGTACTTTCAAGGGCGGCACAAGGATATTGTCGGAGTCCTTCTTCAGCGACAACTGGATTTAACTTCAAGTACTGTTGATTGTACTTTTAAGGGCGGCACAATAATTTCGTGGGAGTCATTCTTCAGCGACAACTGGTTTTAACTGCAAGCACTGTTGATTGTACTTTCAAGGATGACACAAGGATATCGTCGGAGTCCTTCTTCAGCGACAACTGGATTTAAATTCAAGTACTGTTGATTGTACTTTCAAGGACGGCACAAGGATTTCGTGGGAGTCTTTCTTCAGCGACAACTGGATTTAACTTCAAGTACTGTTGATTGTACTTTCAAGGATGGCGCAAGGATACCGTCAGAGTCTTTCTTCTTCAGCAGATAATAATTATTATTATTATCATTAGTTTGGCAAAATAGCGTAATGGTAAAAATCTCTTACATCTCCGTTCGCGTAACTTGCAACTCCGTACCGCCACTCGAACTCTGACTACATTAGCTCCTGTGGGCACTTGTATTTATGGTTGTCCATTCCTACTGGTATGGTGAGGGCGCATAAGGCCGGGGGGTTAATGTAAATATCCTAAAATTCAACTAGTCTCCTCCTTTTGTTCTGTTTCAAACTTCCAATTTTGGAAGATCCTACCTCCTCCCGGAGGAGCCATTGTAAGACGTCAGTCTTCCTGACGTCTCCCTCAATTACTCATTCTGTCTTCCCAATTATAATTTTCTTTCCCAGATAAATTTTGGTTAATAATATTCCCAGTACGTAGGCATTGACACTTTTCAACAGTCGACTTTAACCTCTGGCCCCTGAACCTGCCAGCTGTGTCTCGCCGAACAGTAACAATCGTATTTTGTATATTTTTCTATAGAATTCGTACACATGTTCTCAATAACCTGGGAAAATGAGGCCCTTTCTGAGAAAAATCAAATCAAATCATTTTTTCGACCTTTTTGTCCGTATGCCATGTTAAATATTGTTACATACGAGGTTTTTATCAAAATGGATTTGGAAATGGCGCTATAGAAAAAAATTAAAAAACATCAATTCGGCATTTAAACCCCTTCGACGTAGTCCCCTTTTGAAGCCACATACTTTATCTAGCATCGTTTTCATTGAGGGAAGCATTCCTGGAACTACAAGGGTCATTCAATAAATAAGGTGAATTATTCGGTATAAGGACTTCTAATACAGATAGAAGCTTTCTTTTTTTTTCAACGTAGTCTCCCAGCACTGTCACACATTTTTCCCATCTGTGCACAAGCTTCCGTATTCCCTCAGCGTAAAAATCTTTGGACTGATGTCTCAGCCAGTCGCTCACAACACTTTTGACTTCATCGTCACTTTTAAACTTCGTGCCTCTCGTGAACGCTTTCAAGGGACCAAACAAGTGAAAGTCTGAAGGGGCAAGATCTGGGTTGTAAGGGGGATGAGCGAGCAGTTCCCAGCCCAGCTCGTTGACGGTCTGCACCGTTTGGGCTGCTGTGTGAGGACTTGCGTTGTCATGGTGCAAGATGACTCCTTCCGACTGATGACCCCTGCGTTTGTCCCAACAGATAAGCTCAAAGTCCTTGAAATGTCATCCACTGTCACCCTTCTGTCAGACAGAATGAGGTCATTGACTGATTCGATCAACTCAGGAGACCTCACTTCTGTAGGCCTCCCAGGCCAGTCTTCATCCTCAACACTGCTCCGTCGTTCTTTAAACAATTTAGCCCACTTGTAGACATTTTCTGGCTGAAACATGTAGCACCATACACAGTTGACATTCTCCTATGAATTTCAACTGGTTTGCACCCTTCAGCAACCAAAAACTTGATAACTGACCGCTGTTCAATCCTGGAGCATGCTTCTTCGTCGGCCATCTTTGTTAATCGCCAAAACTCTCAAAGTTTTTTTTTAATCTGAAAAAGAAATTAAATCCATGTGAAAAAGAAGTAAAAGAAAAAAAAGAAAAAGAGTAAGCTTCTATCTGTATTAGAAGTTCTAATACCGAAAAATTCAACTTATTTATCGAATGACCCTCGTACTTTTCTGAGATAACGACTAGCTGCCTCCTTGCATTCTCTTGAATGCCAATGACGTCTTGAAATCTTCTTTTCAAATGGGATTTGATATTTGGAAAGATGAAAATTTCTCAAGGGGCGGGATCTGGGGAATATGGCGTTTGTCGGACCAGGGTAAACTGCCGCACCAGCTATGGCTATTGATGGAACCTCCGTGGTGTGGTGAGACGACCAAACTCTTCACACTTTTCTTCCAAGCACTGCTATTAAAAGGGAGAGTGGGCGAGAACATTACAGCTGACTGTATATGCGCCTCAGAGGTCAAAGTTAATCTGTGTCGAGCGGCTGCATTTTACGTACTTTCTAATCCGTTTCCATGGCAACAGTTATATTTTTATTATATTTAAATATATATACCGTCTGTAACAGCAAAATTGTCCAAATTATGTTAAAGAAAAATTATCTATTTGTTATATTAATCTTTCAACCGTTGTATCTTAGAAATGATTAAAGATATCTATATGATGTCGTAATCCCATCGTCAGTCACCGAGTGAGTCTGCGATCGATCCTTATGGCCATCCTTGGATATGGTTAATCAACCTTTCATTCAAACCCTGCCTCATGTTGTGTTTGTTTTAGATCACAGGGCGGGCGAAAGCCGAGTCGTACACTCAACGTCGCTTATCTGGTAGCTTTGGCGAGATGACTTCACAAGGCACAAATTAAAAAAACAGTTGTGTCCCACAACAACTTTATATAAAAAATTTCATACATTGAAATTTCTACTCACTACATTAACCAGCATGAAGATTTTCAGCACCTTCCCCCTTAATACCCCGTGACACTATGTCTAGCTACGCTCGGTAAACTGGTACAAGGCTGAAGTCTGATTCCTTCCACTCTGTGATTTCTGGCGGCCGACCATTCAGGTGTATTTGGTAGTCTGGAGCAAGGCTGGAGTCTAATTTCATTCCGCCGAAGCTACATGGAGCTTGGCAAAGTGGGTCTTGAATCAACTGGCACGTGTCTCTCTCGCAACCCGCAATTCGGGCTATCTGGTTCCTTCTTCTCCCAATACCCGGATCTATATTTATAGACCTTCACGCAAACTCGGCGAGGAGCATGAGGTGGTTGGGAAATTGATTGCCTGAACAAATTTGGGGAGATCCCTGCCCCGAAGAGTGATGGTGGCAGAATATCTCACCATCACCACCCGAGGAGTGCAGACAATTCCTCCGTCTTCTTTGAAATTCCACCTGGGCCTTTTACTTCTCTCTTTGTCTCCTGATCAAAACCTGTCCCCTGGGTTAGGTGTGGTCTAGCCCCAAATGCTAAATTCTATTATCGTCCAAATTTTCCATAGGCGGGAAATTCTTATCGCGTCCTTATGTGGTCGGCTGCATCTTGGATTCGTTACCTGCCGCTTCTTCACACCAGCTTATTGGTTAACAAGTGACAAAAAGAGACAATTCCTTTTAATAAATTTTATCACGTCTTAGGCAGACGAAGGAAAAATATAACTACAGTGCTATTCCCGTCATCCAAGGCATATCAACTGACGGAATTTTGGCTAGAGATTCGTTCCTAGCCGTCGTGGAAACTCGAGTCGTTAAATGCAATCTATTCTACCGCGCGGGTCAAGTGGGCACTTAAGAAAAATACCATCACTTAAGATTAAGTTGACCACGTAGAGATGATATCTACACGAGTCGTCGTCGACACCAACACATTGAGGTGGGGGAGAGAAAAGTAAAAAACAAAACAAAAAATCCTCTCCCTGCATTCTCCATTTTCTTTCTTATCAGTATATTTTCAGTCTGTCGAAAAAACATCATTATTCTTTCTTGTTTTCCAGTTTATTTTGAAAGACCTTTTCCCAATTTACCATCGCTTTCGTAATAGTATCATATCTTACTGGAATTCTCCGAGGATTTTATAACACTATTGGACGCTACTTTGAGCAATAAGTGGGTATAATTATTATCCAAGCATAACAGAAGTATCGTGATGAAATCGATCGTAAACGAAAATCATCATTAATTAATAATAGCTAAGGTTCGGAAGCTCATGAAAGATTAAAATTAAGTTCAATTATGTATATATTATTCCAGGATCATTTTCCAACTTACTGAAGATGAACTTCTGCCTCTCTAACATACTAACTTCCTGACCTAGTGTAACATGCTGATTCACAGGTTTCACGTACTATTTCATTTTCAAGTTTTTTCTCATTGTTTTTGAACTGCCATTGCTGAAACTCCTCTTTCATGTGCCAAACATCTTATGGCTTGAGTCGGATCTTTTCTAATTGATCTCCTTAGCCCGAAGGGGAAATGAAGATCTCTCTTCCTGTTACCGCCTCATCCAGTTTTCCTCTCTACTGTTCACTCTTTTTTAAACTTGTTTTTTCTTGAATGGACTTCGATGATGGAGTATGAATGTCAGTACTATTCCTGAAGGCCTTTTTCCTCTCACCCTTGCTCTCTAAACTTAAAAGTATAATCGTGATGAAATCGATCATAAACGAAAATCATATGTCCACCATTATTTAATCATAGCTAAGGATCGGAAGCTCATGAAAGATTGATATAAGTTCAAATATACATATATATATATATATATATATATATATATATATATATATATATATATATATATATATATATATGTATGTGTGTGTGTGTGTGTGTTGAGATATTGGGTGTTTCCACGTGAGTATATGGTAATAACAAACAAACACAGTTGTAGGGAAAAATACTGGTATATTCAGAGAGGTATTTACATCAGAGAGATTAGTAGTAGAACGAACGTAGGTTAGTAGTAACAATAAGTAATAGTAATAAAGTACTACGGTATCTTCCGGTCGAGAAACGGAAGTGTAACTGATCACTACAGAAGTCTCACTCTGCACTGCACTACACTGCTCTAGAATTACTGTTCTATTTATAATAATAGGATCAGTCTATTGTGGTTGTGAAGGTGGGTGCGCCCCAACAATATGTGTGTGTGTGTGTGTGTGTGTATGTGTGTGTGTATAATTCCAGGATAATTTTCCAACTTATAGAAGATGATCTTCGCCCTCTCTAATCTTCTCCTGGAGTAAAAATTTGCTTCACACGCTTCCCGTACGATTTCATTTTCAAGACTTTTTTCACTGCTCTTTGGATTGCCATAGCTGAAATTCCTGTCTTACGTACCAAACGTCTTAAGGATTGAATTGGATTGTTTCTATTTGATATCATTAACTCTAAATTGAAATAATGATCCCTTTTGTTGTGACCTTCTGATCCAGTTTTCCTCTCTACTGTTCCCTCTTTCTTAAACATATTGACCGTTTTTCTTGATTGTTCTTGAATAGAATTCGAAGATGGAATGCAGAACATGAATATTGGTACCATTACTGAAGTCTTTAATGATCTTTTTTCCGCTCAACATTGCTCATTTGTGAAAAAATGTGGGTCTGACACAACGATTTCAACCTGTTCTCTTTCTATCTGAATAACTGAAAGGGTTTATCAATTATTCTTACAACAAATGGTGTCAAGATGGTTAAATTTTTTTATCTGAAAACCTAGGGAAAAGACAATCGATTACTTTAGTCTTATTTTTTTAATATATTAAACATTTTGTTGGATGGACAATTATGCTGTTACGCGATTTGGACAATTTTGCTTTATGTATAAACTGAACCCCTGTTATGTGCTTGCGGTGACAGATATGCACCACATGTTTGGAGGAAAAAGTGAAATTGCCGTATTTGCCGGCCGATTGTCGCAGCAACGGATTGGACGCACCCAGATTTTGGCATGGAATATTTAGGAAAAAACGATTCTACATATCACTACAAATAAAATCAAAATTATATCCTTACCTCTCATTCTCACTAACCATGATAGAAACACTTATAATACAAGCAAATATTATACGACTGGTACTTTTTAATAGAAGTGAGGTAAGGTGTAATTACCAGGAAGAATTTTAGTACATTTCATCATGCCTTTATTGAAAATTGTTTCATTTTTTTTTCAGGGACCAACATCTGCACATATAGAGAATAGCCACAAAGAAAACTGGTGGCATGCGTGAACATTGGTACAGATAGTAATAAGCAAAACCCCCCACAGAAATATGGTACCGTAATTTCCAAGGTATAACACGCCTTCATCAATAATACGCACACCTAAAATTGTGCTGAAAGCGTGGGAAAATGCTTCTACTCAGGCATAATATGCACCGCACCGCTTGTTTGGTAATCAAACCCTATAAATTGCACATCTCCAATTTCATTATGACCAGCGTTTCCTACTCTTATTTAAAAAATGGTTTTAAACAAAGAATAATATTATTCTAATTTAATTTTATGATAATTCTTATTTAATTTTACGGCAATTTTTAAAATATGTTTTGCAGTTGTGCATAATACGCACCCATGATTTTTCTTCTTATTTTTTTTAGAAAAAAAATCCGTATTATACATGGATAATTAAGGTACTTGTTGATAAATGAAGTTCCACACCATGCAGAAGAGCAAATTCCACTACTTGTATATCAACAAAAACATAGACAAAGCAAGCGGCAATATACCTGTTATGTTTTGCATATCTCTCTGCGTAGAAGTAGTCGTTGTACAGTTTTCCGTGCCCTGAATAGCAACCGGGTTTACTAGGCATAGCCCCCTATGTTCGCCAGTTGTGTCTCTATTTATACTTATTTAATTTGTATACGATACTAAAATACCAGCTCAAAAATATTTCTTTAAAATCTGGTATTTCAACAGAATAAACATAAAAATATTGTGCAATTCCATAACTTTTTAAATTTCTTTTCCCTGGGTAAATTTTTCGGGGATATTTTTTAGTGGTATCATGTTTGATCACTTCTAGGAGTCCTAGCTTCAGAGGTAAGCTCTATGTATGCACTAATTTCTGGTGAACTCCACTTTTGCGCGGTCTTTATGTCCCTCACGGCCCTCTCTTTTTTGGGAAAAATCGCATCCAGCAAATACGGTATATAAAAACATATTTTTGTAAAGAATTGAACAATGTCTAACGGTCAATTAGTAATGAGTGTGTCTAAGATTTCTGCAAACGTGAGTGAGGGTTATAATCTTTTTCATTTATTTCTAAAGAACTGTGTTAGACAACTGTGTAGAATTGATTTTTAAATAAACAATTGATTATTACAAAAGTTGCTAACGGTCTGACGAATTTTTGGCACAATTAACCACATATTGTGCAATTAATTTGATTGATAATTTCATCTTAATCTCAGGAATAATCGTGAATTTATACAATATTAATAAGATCGATAGTGTAAAAAATAGTATTGACTCATCTGTAATATTTTATACTTGTTATTTTTATGTGACTTATGAAATGACTATTTTTTTTCAACACATCGAACCACATATTTTCTTTTACTCCTTTACTTGTTAATTCTTGTTTTCTCCACTGTCGAAACTATTTTTGTTTTTCCCGATATAACACCTCTCTCATACACCTCTCTATAGCGTTGTGTTATCTTTGTTACGATCTATAATCAATAGGGGGTGTGTTGGTAAGTTATCGGGTCAAATTATCAAAATATTACGGAATATTTAAACATCTGAATCTTTTAGCACAGCCATATCACGTTGAAAAAACCCCCCAAAAAACAAACAAAAAAAACGGCTCTCGTACGATCACAGAAGGTAAGCAACCTAGTCAGTAACTCGGTGGATGACGCTTCAGAATATCAGATGCTGTGAGCTTGGATGTGCGGCTAATGGAATGGATAACGGTTTCGGAATTGTAAATGGGAGAGCCGGGTTCCATTTCCAGTTGGAATCGTTATATTCACTTTCGCACAAATAACCTCGGGAAAGTTAGGAATCCGCTTCTTCGCCCCCTACCTATGGATTTATTAGTAGGATTGGTAACTGTAAATTATTATTATCGCAAAGAAATCTTACAATCTGTTATATAGGAATAAAGTGTCTCTGCCGACACTTGAGTTTGAACACAGATCGCCAGTGAGCAAACACAGGCGATATATCATTATTGAATTAAGTAGACCACGTGACCATGGAGGGAAAGTATAAGTAGGAAGTCGCGTGATGTCTAATTGATCGCCATTCCTAGTCATTCGCCCCCACCCATCGTTAGGAGGATGTCAGTTCTCTGGTTGGTGCGGAGCGCCTTTCGTTTCGGGTGTGGTTTTCTTAACTGTTGTTGTGTTTGAATCAGTCTGTGTTTGAATGAGTACATGGGATGTATGAATGTTTTATAGGTTTTAAGTCCCCCATTGATTTAGTCCAATTAACTGATGTTTCTGCCACATTTATTTATTAGTCTATTACTAACACTATTTTGTTTAGTTTCTTGTATATACTTTTTTTGTACACATTTGTAAATACTCACTGGGTTAGATTTTTAAATAGTTATTTTATTCCCCTCACCCCACAGAGAATGAATTGTACATATGGGGACGAGTTAGGAATTAATAGACATTCCGAGACATTATGGTGGATGAGGTAAGAATGGTAATTAAGAATGCGTTGTTTTGGTGGAAGGAATATTGTTTGTATGTTTGGGTCAGTGTTTGTGGCTAGCTAAGTTTTACGGTAATCCAGAAGAATACCATCCTTTTCCCCCATTTCCCTTTTTGGCCTTGTGCCACATTTGTACTTCATGTACAATAAATATTATAGCCATTCCTAGGCTATCCTCTATTAATATTCGGATCTGCATTTCTAGTCTATCCTCTATACTATACGATCGTTATTTCTACTCTATCCTCTATACTATACGGACCGCTTTTCTCTACTCTATTCACTATACTATTTCTCTATTCAGATCACTATACGGATTACTGTTAGAGCGAATATTATCGAAAAGTACTATTAGTACGGGTGTTATTCCAAGGCGCCTGATACCAGTATTGTTCACCGGCGTTACTATAGTTATATCTACGATTACAAAGTCTCTACTACAACGAGCATTACAAAAGTAACAACGAATATTCGTTGGCATTAAAAAAAGTGGCAACAAGTGTACGTTGACATCCCAAAACAATATATTTTCTAGCTTTAAATAACATGCAGATGTTGATGAGCCGTAAAAACAAATCAAACGATCATTTTATACGCTCACTCTTGGACAGATCTTTCTAATAGGCACATTAAAATATAACCTGTCTTCTGTAAAAGGCAGTCGTCGCCAACTGCAATGTTGCTGCCTTTCCCTGCATATAAACCAATTAAAAAAAAGTATTGTTTTATTTTTATTATGGGTATGAGTAAAGAACTAAATTTCTTTCGTCCCCAAAAGTTATTAAAAACTTAATAATATTCTGAGAAGGATCCAAAAATACATTGTGCTATTTTCAACAAAACGAACCCCATTTGTTATTTATTTAAATTGTGAACTTCTCATCTCCTTAAGAGCCAGTTCTCTTTAATATAGTAGGCGAAAAAATACTCCTTAAAGAAAGCGTAATCCCAAGCAAGGTAATAAAGTCACTAAAAACACAATGCGGGCACTGAGTCTGAATGACTATGAGAAAAAGAAAAACATCTTTAAGGGACAATAAAAGAAGAGGATTTAAGGAGACAGGATATAACAATTGACATTGCATTTACATTTTCGAATACCAAAGTTAGGTTGAAAGCAAGAAGCGGGGTAAAGCTCCACAAGTGAGAAATGAGAGAGAAAATGTTAGCGTAGAACTTACGGTTACATCTAACTATCTCCAAAGTAAAATGACGAGATCTTGCCTCAGACATAGTATTACGCTTCAATTCGTAAAATCCAGGTACAAAAGGGGAAAGCTCACCAGAACAATTACCATATTTATAGAAAGAGCACAGAGAAGCTACGTTATGCCGTGGGTTAAGTGAATGAAGTCGAGATACCGGGTCAAGACCAATAACATTGCAGATATTTCTTAGTATTTTATCAAGAATCTCCAAATGTATAGCAGAAACCTTAGACCAGATGTGGCAATAATATCCAATGCTTGGACAAATGGTAGACTGATAAGTGAGTAAGATAGATTCTGGCGAAATAATTGTCTACCACGTCACGGTGAAACAATTTTCCTAGCAGTAGACCTAGCAATTGATTCAATATAATCTTTCTACTTCATGCCAGCGGAAAATGTTAGCTGCAGTCCCTCTACTGGAGGCAACCATCAGCCATTCTGATGGAAGGCAAAAAAGGATCTATAAGAAAATTTCCAGAATAATGACATCGAGGATATCATTACTGAAAAATAGGAACAACGTAGGCCCAAGGATACTTGGGCCTACATTGTTCTTGAAGGATACCCGGATTAATGTAAAACAATCTAGAAGTGTGGTCGTTAAAGATAACTTTCAATTCGAGATTTGATAAGAAAGATTGTTTTGGTTTGCTTTGCTTTATGGCATATCAACCGCAATGGATTATTTAATGCCGACAAGATTTTTATTGCTGGTATTTTTTAAAATGTATTGCTGGTATGAAATGATATCTTTACACTATCATAATGTTTTGAAACCAGTTTGGGTTCCATAGACTCGGCTGGGTTCCTCTATGCCTGAAGGCAAAGAGTTCGAAAAACTCTAAGAGCTTAGCGCACGGACAAGACCATGTATTTACCAACGTCCTGCCCACAAGTCGGGATGTGCCACGAGGCCGGTTTATTAACGTAGGGCGTTCCGAATCCGTATTCTCAGTCAAAAACTCCCCGTAGCTCCCGTATAAACGGGGTCTGGTTTATCTACCTACCTAGAAGAGACTCTGCGCTTCGGCATAGCTTCGACTAGTTTTCTCTCTGCCCGAAGGCAGCGAGGTCGACAATCACTAATTGTTTAGCGCCTGGCTAAGGCCTAATGCTGTCTCTGCTCAATCCGGCTAATTTATGCCTTATGTTAAGGATTACTGTATCTAGAGTATACTCCTAACTCACTTGCAAAAGCCATCGTCGTGACATCATCGATATTGATTCATTAACTGAAGCTTGGAATGAAATTCATCTTGATACTATCCACAAAGCTACTGCCTCCTGGTTACCAAGCTTACCACTTTGTGTTTGTTCATTCAGGCAGACATTTCGAACATCTACGGTGATTGATTAGTTGGTGCATGAAACCTGATAACTAAATACATTTCTCTCTGAATTTATCCCTTTTTTCTGGTTAGCCTTTATATGACTGAATTTGAATATCGATCCGGTTGCCAAACCTCCCGGTAAAAGATATGGGATATGAGATCAAATCTAACCGCAAGATTTTTTTTCCGAAATTTTCTAATTCATGCAGCCTGATTAAATATGGTAAATTCTTAGAACCACCTGAGTGACACGAAAAACATATAAAATAATAAGCAAAAATAAAATGTCAGAAATAGTCTCACCTAAATGACGAACGAAGTAATGGGGGAGAGGGACTACAGCCAGGGATCTGATATCGTAACCTAGTGAAATTTGCATTGATTTAAATGCCAATAATTTTAAATCTTTGGGGAAGTAGGCATTGGAAACAACGATCAAATATCTGAGTAAAGACGAGAATTTCTTAAATAACTGCTTTGTCGAGACAATAGGAATATCAATGAATACATTCAGATTTGAAACAGATCAGAACAATTCCTCGCATGGCCAGATGGCAAGAGTAATTGATTAGTTAATTAATTTGAATAAAGAAGAATGAAGATTTTTATCAGCGGACGCTAATATGAAGATTTTAATTGCATTAATTGTTGCCAAAAGATGCCCACTGGCTTTGGAATATTAATTTAGTACAGTAGAAATGCTTTGGCAAAAGACACAGTTTCTAGGACGTTTTATTTCGAAGAAGTATTTAATCAGTTATTGGTTATCGATTTTACTTAGAACCGAGGCGAGGAAAAACGCAGCAGTTCTATCTGCATATATTTATCTCCAGGTCTCCTCCCCCACTCTCTTTCTCTCCCCCCTCTCTCTCTCTCTTTATCTCACCTGCTTCCATTACTGTCTTTCCCTTCCATTCTTAGTAATTCCTTCCATTTTTCTTCTTTCTTTCTCATTCTCGCTTTCTCACGCTCCCCCTCTCTTTCTGTCTGTCTCTCATTTCTCGTTCTCTCACTTCTAACTCTCTTCTCTCTCTTCCCTCTGTCTTTGTCTCTTTTCCTCTCTCTCTGTCACTCTTCCCCTTTTCTTTCTTTATATCTCCTTCTTTATCTCTCTCTCTCTCTCGTTCTCTTTCTCTCGCCTTTTTCTTTCTTTCTTTTTCTCTCTTTTCCTTTCTCCGACTCTCTCTTTCTCGCTCTTCCTCTTGCTCTTTCTTCCTCATTTCCTCTCTCTTACCTCTCCCTTTCTCTCTTTTCCCTCTCTTTCTCTTACCCTCCCTTTCTTCTCTCTCCCTATATTCTCTCTCTATTTCTGTATCCCTTTCTCTGTATTTCCTCTTTCTGTCCCTCTCTTCACTCTCTCTTTTCCCTCTTTCTGTGGTCTTTGTTCCTTTCTCTCTCTCTCCTTTCTCCCTCACTCTTTCTCTCAAGTGTTTTCTTTCTCTTTCACTCTTTCTATTCTCTCTCTTTCTCGCTATTTTTCTATAGCCCTTTCTCTCATTTTCTCACTTTTCTCTCTCTTTCTACTCTCCTTCTCTCACTTTTCCCCTCCCTAGTCTCTCTTTCTCTCTCTTTCTCTCTCTTTCTCTCTCTTCCTCTCTCTTTCAGTGTTATGCATTCTCTTTTTATTCTCTTTCTTTTCCATTCTTATGTCATTAATCTGTGTCCATTCTCTTCCATTCTCCATTCCTCCAGTCAGTATTGTTTTTACATCTTTTAAATCTCATTCGATGCCTACTGCCTTTCAGATTCTTTCTTTTCGGTTCTACTTCTCTATCTATTATTCTATCTCCTTTTCTGTTCCCTTTAAACTAAGACATTCCCCCCTCTCTCTCTCACACTGTCTCTCTCTCTCTCTATAACTCTCTTTATTTCTCTAGTCTTTCTATTTTTTCTTCCTCAGTTTTTATCCCTTTTTCTCATTGTCTATACATTATCTTCCTCTCTTTTCTATTCCACCCCGTAACCTTCATGTCTTTCTCTTATCCTTATCCCTCTGTTATATTTGCTATTTTTCCCTCTTCTTTTACTAAACCCCTTTTCCTCCTTCTCCTATCTCTATATCTCTTTCATCATTTTTTCTTTCTTTCTTTCTTCCTCCCTCCACCTCTTAAATCTATTCTACCTTTCTTCCTCCTGCTCCTCCTATCTCTAATCTCTTTTCGTTTCTTTTCACAGTCCTGAGTATGAAGATAAACTACATCCGGCATCAAGGCCTTTGAATGGGAGATTGAAGTTTTTGAAGACTGTGGAACCATCTCTTATTTGCTGTTGTTCGCTGGCCCACCTTCACTCTCACACAGGCTGATAGCTGGGTTAAGGGAAAATAATGAAACCCCAAACGGAACAATACGAATGTAAAAAATACATATTTATAGCAAAAAAAAATACCAGCAATAGATTTTTTATAAATAAATAAATAAAATCTCTACTCCGATTTTCCATTTTTCAAAAACCTTCAGGCTCTTTTTCTTTCTTCCTCCTCCTCTTTTCCTACATCTCTCTTTATTTTCGTCGTTCTTCCTCGTCCTCGTATCTCTACTCATTTATTCAATCTTTCAAATCCTTCAGTCTCTTTTTCTTTCTTCCTCCTCCTCTTTTCGTTCATCTCTCTTTATTCTCGTCGTTCTTCCTCGTATCTCTATTCCTTTTTTCCATCTTTCAAATCCTTCAGTCTCTTTTTCTTTTTTCCTCCTCCTCTTTTTTGTTCATCTCTCTTTATTCCCGTCGTTCTTCCTCGTATCTCTACTCCTTTTTTCCATCTTTCAAATCCTTCAGTCTCTTTTTCTTTTTTCCTCCTCCTCTTTTTTGTTCATCTCTCTTTATTCCCGTCGTTCTTCCTCGTATCTCTACTCCTTTTTTCCATCTTTCAAATCCTTCAGTCTCTTTTTCTTTTTTCCTCCTCCTCTTTTTCGTTCATCTCTCTTTATTCCCGTCGTTCTTCCTCGTATCTCTACTCCTTTTTTCCATCTTTCAAATCCTTCAGTCTCTTTTTCTTTTTTCCTCCTCCTCTTTTTCGTTCATCTCTCTTTATTCCCGTCGTTCTTCCTCGTATCTCTACTCCTTTTTTCCATCTTTCAAATCCTTCAGTCTCTTTTTCTTTTTTCCTCCTCCTCTTTTTCGTTCATCTCTCTTTATTCCCGTCGTTCTTCCTCGTATCTCTACTCCTTGTTTCCATCTTTCAAATCCTTCAGGCTCTTTTTCTTTCTTCCACCTCCTCTTTTCGTTCATCTCTCTTTATTCTCGTCATTCTTCCTCGTATCTCTACTCCTTTTTTCCATCTTTCAAATCCTTCAGTCTCTTTTTCTTTTTTCCTCCTCCTCTTTTTCGTTCATCTCTCTTTATTCCCGTCGTTCTTCCTCGTATCTCTACTCCTTGTTTCCATCTTTCAAATCCTTCAGTCTCATATTCTTTTTTCCTCCTCCTCTTTTTCGTTCATCTCTCTTTATTCCCGTCGTTCCTCCTCGTATCTCTACTCCTTTTTTCCATCTTTCAAATCCTTCAGTCTCTTTTTCTTTTTTCCTCCTCCTCTTTTTCGTTCATCTCTCTTTATTCCTGTCGTTCTTCCTCGTATCTCTACTCCTTTTTTCCATCTTTCAAATCCTTCAGGCTCTTTTTCTTTCTTCCACCTCCTCTTTTCGTTCATCTCTCTTTATTCTCGTCATTCTTCCTCGTATCTCTACTCCTTTTTTCCATCTTTCAAATCCTTCAGTCTCTTTTTCTTTTTTCCTCCTCCTCTTTTTCGTTCATCTCTCTTTATTCCCGTCATTCTTCCTCGTATCTCTACTCCTTGTTTCCATCTTTCAAATCCTTCAGTCTCTTTTTCTTTTTTCCTCCTCCTCTTTTTCGTTCATCTCTCTTTATTCCCGTCGTTCTTCCTCGTATCTCTACTCCTTTTTTCCATCTTTCAAATCCTTCAGTCTCTTTTTCTTTTTTCCTCCTCCTCTTTTTCGTTCATCTCTCTTTATTCCTGTCGTTCTTCCTCGTATCTCTACTCCTTTTTTCCATCTTTCAAATCCTTCAGGCTCTTTTTCTTTCTTCCACCTCCTCTTTTCGTTCATCTCTCTTTATTCTCGTCATTCTTCCTCGTATCTCTACTCCTTTTTTCCATCTTTCAAATCCTTCAGTCTCTTTTTCTTTTTTCCTCCTCCTCTTTTTCGTTCATCTCTCTTTATTCCCGTCGTTCTTCCTCGTATCTCTACTCCTTGTTTCCATCTTTCAAATCCTTCAGTCTCTTTTTCTTTTTTCCTCATCCTCTTTTTCGTTCATCTCTCTTTATTCCCGTCGTTCTTCCTCGTATCTCTACTCCTTGTTTCCATCTTTCAAATCCTTCAGTCTCATTTTCTTTTTTCCTCCTCCTCTTTTTAGTTCATCTCTCTTTATTCCCGTCGTTCTTCCTCGTATCTCTACTCCTTTTTTCCATCTTTCAAATCCTTCAGTCTCTTTTTCTTTTTTCCTCCTCCTCTTTTTCGTTCATCTCTCTTTATTCCTGTCGTTCTTCCTCGTATCTCTACTCCTTTTTTCCATCTTTCAAATCCTTCAGGCTCTTTTTCTTTCTTCCACCTCCTCTTTTCGTTCATCTCTCTTTATTCTCGTCATTCTTCCTCGTATCTCTACTCCTTTTTTCCATCTTTCAAATCCTTCAGTCTCTTTTTCTTTGTTCCTCCTCCTCTTTTTCGTTCATCTCTCTTTATTCCCGTCGTTCTTCCTCGTATCTCTACTCCTTGTTTCCATCTTTCAAATCCTTCAGTCTCTTTTTCTTTTTTCCTCCTCCTCTTTTTCGTTCATCTCTCTTTATTCCCGTCGTTCTTCCTCGTATCTCTACTCCTTTTTTCCATCTTTCAAATCCTTCAGTCTCTTTTTCTTTTTTCCTCCTCCTCTTTTTCGTTCATCTCTCTTTATTCCTCTCGTTCTTCCTCGTATCTCTACTCCTTTTTTCCATCTTTCAAATCCTTCAGTCTCTTTTTCTTTTTTCCTCCTCCTCTTTTTCGTTCATCTCTCTTTGTTCCTCTCGTTCTTCCTCGTATCTCTACTCCTTTTTTCCATCTTTCAAATCCTACAGTCTCTTTTTCTTTTTTCCTCCTCCTCTTTTTCGTTCATCTCTCTTTATTCTTGTCATTCTTCCTCGTATCTCTACTCCTTTTTTCCATCTTTCAAATCCTTCAGTCTCTTTTTCTTTTTTCCTCCTCCTCTTTTTCGTTCATCTCTCTTTATTCCCGTCGTTCTTCCTCGTATCTCTACTCCTTTTTTCCATCTTTCAAATCCTTCAGTCTCTTTTTCTTTTTTCCTCCTCCTCTTTTTCGTTCATCTCTGTTTATTCTCGTCGTTCTTGCTCGTATCTCTACTCCTTTTTTGCATCTTTCAAATCCTTCAGTCTCTTTTTCTTTTTTCCTCCTCCTCTTTTTCGTTCATCTCTCTTTATTCCTCTCGTTCTTCCTCGTATCTCTACTCCTTTTTTCCATCTTTCAAATCCTTCAGTCTCATTTTCTTTTTTCCTCCTCCTCTTTTCGTTCATCTCTCTTTATTCCTCTCGTTCTTCCTCGTATCTCTACTCCTTTTTTCCATCTTTCAAATCCTTCAGTCTCATTTTCTTTTTTCCTCCTCCTCTTTTTCGTTCATCTCTCTTTATTCCCGTCGTTCTTCATCGTATCTCTACTCCTTGTTTCCATCTTTCAAATCCTTCAGGCTCTTTTTCTTTCTTCCACCTCCTCTTTTCGTTCATCTCTCTTTATTCTCGTCATTCTTCCTCGTATCTCTACTCCTTTTTTCCATCTTTCAAATCCTTCAGTCTCTTTTTCTTTTTTCCTCCTCCTCTTTTTCGTTCATCTCTCTTTATTCCCGTCGTTCTTCCTCGTATCTCTACTCCTTGTTTCCATCTTTCAAAATCCTTCAGTCTCTTTTTTCCTCCTCCTCTTTTTCGTTCATCTCTCTTTATTCCCGTCGTTCTTCCTCGTATCTCTACTCCTTTTTTCCATCTTTCAAATCCTTCAGTCTCTTTTTCTTTTTTCCTCCTCCTCTTTTTCGTTCATCTCTCTTTATTCCCGTCTTTCTACCTCGTATCTCTACTCCTTTTTTCCATCTTTCAAATCCTTCAGTCTCTTTTTCTTTTTTCCTCCTCCTCTTTTTCGTTCATCTCTCTTTATTCCCGTCGTTCTTCCTCGTATCTCTACTCCTTTTTTCCATCTTTCAAATCCTTCAGTCTCTTTTTCTTTTTTCCTCCTCCTCTTTTTCGTTCATCTCTCTTTATTCCCGTCGTTCTTCCTCGTATCTCTACTCCTTTTTTCCATCTTTCAAATCCTTCAGTCTCTTTTTCTTTTTTCCTCCTCCTCTTTTTCGTTCATCTCTCTTTATTCCCGTCGTTCTTCCTCGTATCTCTACTCCTTTTTTCCATCTTTCAAATCCTTCAGTCTCTTTTTCTTTTTTCCTCCTCCTCTTTTCGTTCATCTCTCTTTATTCTCGTCATTCTTCCTCGTATCTCTACTCCTTTTTTCCATCTTTCAAATCCTTCAGTCTCTTTTTCTTTTTTCCTCCTCCTCTTTTCGTTCATCTCTCTTTATTCTCGTCATTCTTCCTCGTATCTCTACTCCTTTTTTCCATCTTTCAAATCCTTCAGTCTCTTTTTTCCTCCTCCTATTTTTCGTTCATCTCTCTTTATTCCCGTCGTTCTTCCTCGTATCTCTACTCCTTTTTTCCATCTTTCAAATCCTTCAGTCTCTTTTTCTTTCTTCCACCTCCTCTTTTCGTTCATCTCTCTTTATTCTCGTCATTCTTCCTCGTATCTCTACTCCTTTTTTCCATCTTTCAAATCCTTCAGTCTCTTTTTCTTTTTTCCTCCTCCTCTTTTTCGTTCATCTCTCTTTATTCCCGTCGTTCTTCCTCGTATCTCTACTCCTTGTTTCCATCTTTCAAAATCCTTCAGTCTCTTTTTTCCTCCTCCTCTTTTTCGTTCATCTCTCTTTATTCCCGTCGTTCTTCCTCGTATCTCTACTCCTTTTTTCCATCTTTCAAATCCTTCAGTCTCTTTTTCTTTTTTCCTCCTCCTCTTTTTCGTTCATCTCTCTTTATTCCCGTCGTTCTTCCTCGTATCTCTACTTCTTTTTTTCCATCTTTCAAATCCTTCAGTCTCTTTTTCTTTTTTCCTCCTCCTCTTTTTCGTTCATCTCTCTTTATTCCCGTCGTTCTTCCTCGTATCTCTACTCCTTTTTTCCATCTTTCAAATCCTTCAGTCTCTTTTTCTTTTTTCCTCCTCCTCTTTTTCGTTCATCTCTCTTTATTCCCGTCGTTCTTCCTCGTATCTCTACTCCTTTTTTCCATCTTTCAAATCCTTCAGTCTCTTTTTCTTTTTTCCTCCTCCTCTTTTTCGTTCATCTCTCTTTATTCCCGTCGTTCTTCCTCGTATCTCTACTCCTTTTTTCCTTCTTTCAAATCCTTCAGTCTCTTTTTCTTTTTTCCTCCTCCTCTTTTTCGTTCATCTCTCTTTATTCCCGTCGTTCTTCCTCGTATCTCTACTCCTTTTTTCCATCTTTCAAATCCTTCAGTCTCTTTTTCTTTTTTCCTCCTCCTCTTTTTCGTTCATCTCTCTTTATTCCCGTCGTTCTTCCTCGTATCTCTACTCCTTTTTTCCATCTTTCAAATCCTTCAGTCTCTTTTTCTTTTTTCCTCCTCCTCTTTTTCGTTCATCTCTCTTTATTCCCGTCGTTCTTCCTCGTATCTCTACTCCTTTTTTCCATCTTTCAAATCCTTCAGTCTCTTTTTCTTTTTTCCTCCTCCTCTTTTTCGTTCATCTCTCTTTATTCCCGTCGTTCTTCCTCGTATCTCTACTCCTTTTTTCCATCTTTCAAATCCTTCAGTCTCTTTTTCTTTTTTCCTCCTCCTCTTTTTCGTTCATCTCTCTTTATTCCCGTCGTTCTTCCTCGTATCTCTACTCCTTTTTTCCATCTTTCAAATCCTTCAGTCTCTTTTTCTTTTTTCCTCCTCCTCTATTTCGTTCATCTCTCTTTATTCCCGTCGTTCTTCCTCGTATCTCTACTCCTTTTTTCCATCTTTCAAATCCTTCAGTCTCTTTTTCTTTTTTCCTCCTCCTCTTTTTCGTTCATCTCTCTTTATTCCCGTCGTTCTTCCTCGTATCTCTACTCCTTTTTTCCATCTTTCAAATCCTTCAGTCTCTTTTTCTTTTTTCCTCCTCCTCTTTTTCGTTCATCTCTCTTTATTCCCGTCGTTCTTCCTCGTATCTCTACTCCTTTTTTCCATCTTTCAAATCCTTCAGTCTCTTTTTCTTTGTTCCTCCTCCTCTTTTTCGTTCATCTCTCTTTATTCCCGTCGTTCTTCCTCGTATCTCTACTCCTTTTTTCCATCTTTCAAATCCTTCAGTCTCTTTTTCTTTTTTCCTCCTCCTCTTTTCGTTCATCTCTCTTTATTGTCGTCATTCTTCCTCGTATCTCTACTCCTTTTTTCCATCTTTCAAATCCTTCAGTCTCTTTTTCTTTTTTCCTCCTCCTCTTTTCGTTCATCTCTCTTTATTCTCGTCATTCTTCCTCGTATCTCTACTCCTTTTTTCCATCTTTCAAATCCTTCAATCTCTTTTTCTTTCTTCCTCCTCCTCTTTTCGTTCATCACTCTTTATTCCCGTCGTTCTTCCTCGTATCTCTACTCCTTTTTTCCATCTTTTAAATCCTTCAGTCTCTTTTTCTTTCTTCCTCCTCCTCTTTTCGTTCATCTCTCTTTATTCTCGTCATTCTTCCTCGTATCTCTACTCCTTTTTTCCATCTTTTAAATCCTTCAGGCTCTTTTTCTTTCTTCCTCCTCCTCTTTTCGTTCATCACTCTTTATTCCCGTCGTTCTTCCTCGTATCTCTACTCCTTTTTTCCATCTTTTAAATCCTTCAGGCTCTTTTTCTTTCTTCCTCCTCCTCTTTTCGTTCATCTCTCTTTATTCCCGTCGTTCTTCCTCGTATCTCTACTCCTTTTTTCCATCTTTTAAATCCTTCAGGCTCTTTTTCTTTTTTCCTCCTCCTCTTTTCGTTCATCTCTCTTTATTCCCGTCGTTCTTCCTCCTATCTCTACTCCTTTTTTCCATCTTTCAAATCCTTCAGTCTCTTTTTCTTTCTTCCTCCTCCTCTTTTCGTTCATCTCTCTTTATTCCCGTCGTTCTTCCTCGTATCTCTACTCCTTTTTTCCATCTTTCAAATCCTTCAGTCTCTTTTTCTTTCTTCCTCCTCCTCTTTTCGTTCATCTCTCTTTATTCCCGTCGTTCTTCCTCGTATCTCTACTCCTTTTTTCCATCTTTCAAATCCTTCAGTCTCTTTTTCTTTCTTCCTCCTCCTCTTTTCGTTCATCTCTCTTTATTGTCGTCATTCTTCCTCGTATCTCTACTCCTTTTTTCCATCTTTCAAATCCTTCAGTCTGTTTTTCTTTCTTCCTCCTCCTCTTTTCGTTCATCTCTCTTTATTGTCGTCATTCTTCCTCGTATCTCTACTCCTTTTTTCCATCTTTCAAATCCTTCAGTCTCTTTTTCTTTCTTCCTCCTCCTCTTTTCGTTCATCTCTCTTTATTCTCGTCATTCTTCCTCGTATCTCTACTCCTTTTTTCCATCTTTTAAATCCTTCAGGCTCTTTTTCTTTCTTCCTCCTCCTCTTTTCGTTCATCTCTCTTTATTCCCGTCGTTCTTCCTCGTATGTCTACTCCTTTTTTCCATCTTTTAAATCCTTCAGGCTCTTTTTCTTTTTTCCTCCTCCTCTTTTCGTTCATCTCTCTTTATTCCCGTCGTTCTTCCTCCTATCTCTACTCCTTTTTTCCATCTTTCAAATCCTTCAGTCTCTTTTTCTTTCTTCCTCCTCCTCTTTTCGTTCATCTCTCTTTATTCCCGTCGTTCTTCCTCGTATCTCTACTCCTTTTTTCCCAACTTTTAAATCCTTCAGGCTCTTTTTTCTTCGTACTTCTATTTTCTTTTTACTGTCTCTTACTCTATATTTCAGTATCTCTATTCTCTGTTACTTACTCCTCCAACCTCTGCATCGTCTCCTTCTCCTCCGTTGTCAACTACTCTACCAGCTCTTCCTACCCCCTCCTACTTCTGCACCGTCTCCCACTTCTATTTGTATTCTCCTTTTTCCTCCTCCTATCTATATTTTCTTATTGTTCTTCATTTCTATTGTTTCTTTTTCTAACTCCACTTTCTTCTACATCAATTCCCTTTCTTTTTCTTTTCCTCCTCCAATCTATTCTTTTCCTGCTCCTCCCATTTATTCTTTTCCTCCTCCTAAACTCTATTTGTTTCCTTCTCCGGCCATCATTTCGTTTCCTCCTCCTCACATCCATTAAGTTCCTTCTCCTATATATTCTTTTCTTCCTCCTCCCATCTATTATTTTCCTCCTCCTCCTCCCATCTATTATTCTCCTCCTACTCATTCTCGCATCTATTATTTTCCTCCTCCTCCCATCTATTATTTTCCTTCTACTCATCCTCGCATCTATTATTTTCCTCCTTCTCCAATCTATTATTTTCCTCCTACTCATCCTCGCATCTATTATTTTCCTCCTCCTCCTCCCATCTATAATTTTCCTCCTACTCAACCTCGTATCTATTATTTTCCTCCTCCTCCTCCTCTCATCTATTATTTCCCTCCTACTCATCCTAGCATCAATTTTTTCCTCCTCCTCCTCCCATCTATTATTTTCCACCTACTCATCCTCGCATCTATTATTTTTCTCCTCCTCCCATCTATTATTTTTCTCCTACTCATCCTAGCATCTATTTTTCCCTCCTCCTCCCATCTATTATTTTCCTCCTACTCATCCTCGCATCTATTACTTTCCTCCTCCTCCTCCTCCTCCTCCTCCTCCCCCTCCTCCTCCTCCTCCCATCAATTCTTTTTCTTCTGCTGTTTATCACATCTTTATTATAGCTCCACTCCCTCCTGCTTCTATTCTTCTCTCTAAGCCACTCTTCTCTTATATTAGTTATTTTTCTACTGCTTCTCCTCCTATCTTTTTCCATTCTCTTTTCCCCCCTCCTCCGACTGTTGTCCTCTTTCCTTTCTTCATCTTCCACATCTATGTATTTCTATACCCTCCTTCTCTATTTGTTCTCTGTGTCCTAATCACCTTTCTATATCTATCCTTTTTCTATTTTCTCTCCCACTCCCGCTTCGTCTTCTTAGTGCTCTGACCTTCGACATTCTCAGTAGTGTCAGTAATGGCCAAGTAAAATTCAATGTTTTACTTCGATGCTTTAAAATCAATGATTTATTTAGAAGCGTCCCTGATATAAATCCTTCGGTTTTGCAAATGTACGGCTCAAGGAACAGATCTCCTAAAGTACCAATAAAATGACTTATCCACTCGCAAAGGTTCCAGAATAGACCTTTTAATGCCAACTTGGTGCTTTTCATAGAGCGTCAATTTCTAGAATGCTTTCCAATGCAAAATCAAATCCCACAGTGCATTTAACAGTCATTGCTATGCATCGTCATACTTGGAGAGCATATTTCACTGTATATAATACGCATGATAATTTCCATTTCGGGTTTATGAGGAAGCTATTTTGCATAATGCAGACTTGGAGATTTGTATGGCTGTCATGTTATAATAAAATGAATGACTTTATAAGCAATTTCGTTAGGAGAAGCGGGGAAAACGGTATTTTTCAGAATTATATGCCAGAATTTGTGTATCAGTTAAGCAGTAGAAAGTATTATCCTAAGAATGATTAGTGTATGTATATATATTTGTACATACATGAGAAACTGTATATTACTAAGTTTATAAAAAATAAAAGTTTACTGAATCAGAGAAATGAATTAGCTATTTCTTGCCGTCATTGTAAAAATTTTTCCTTAAATAATATTTAAAAATAAATTTAAAAAAAAAAATGACCTGGTAATATACATTCTTAAACTTGATATGAAAAATATAATTTTATATACTGTAAGTAAATCTAGTACATTTACTTGTTTTAAAAAACAAATATAGTCTATTAAAAATTAAAAGTGAAAATATTTTAAAATTGTAGTTAAATAAAACGTATTCTAACCTAAACATGCCCCAAATATCTTTAAGTATACAAATAGAAAGAATGCCGTAAGAAGTTTTTGCCGTTAAAAATAAAATTTCTAAAAAAAACCCAGACGACATGCATTTAACGGATGTCCGAATATGTTGAAAAATACATCCCTACCCTACCTAGACATAACCCCTTTTTCGAAAGTAACTAATAACTGATACAACAAAAGTTAATAAAAATGAACACGCTACCACCCCTTGACTGAATGATTGGATCTCTCTGTATCCTTGGAAACAGTGAATTATGAAATTTTTCTGTACCTTTAAAACTCAGTAAATTGAAAAAATAAGTTACTAATGGAACTAATGTTTTCAATTTAATTACACAATTAAATTCGAAGCTTTTACCTTCCATTTTTGAAACATGGTTATTACTGTGTAGCGAAAAAAAACATATTTTAAATCAGTTAATTTATAATATTAATGCTCTGTAAATTTACATTGAGCACTATTTTGTAAAGATATCAATAAGAACACCGGATGATATATCTTACTGTTCTTTCTTCATATATATATATATATATATATATATATATATATATATATATATATATATATATATATATATATATATATATATATATATGTATGTATATAAGAAAGAGATAAAATATTCGTAAAGTCATATACATATATATGGAGAGAGAAAGAGAGAGAGAGAGAGAGAAAAAATTAACATATTAAATTAATATAATAAATGTATATATATATATATATATATATATATATATATATATATATATATACATATATATAGGAATAGAGTTAAATAAATCAAACGACCAGATATAAGCAACGCGTGTTAGCGAGCATACACGGCCGAGCAAATAAATAATCATCAAATTTATTCAGGAGGTGGTTAGACAGAGCTAACTGTCTAATTAAATATGAATATGTATATACCCACCTTTTGGTGTGCGGCTTAAGTTTCGCTGGTTTTAGTCACACACCAAAACTTATTATATATATATATATATATATATATATATATATATATATATATATATATATATATATATATATATATGCAAAAAGACTAAAATTCAATCTACCTACCTAAGCAGGTTTCAACAGCAATGTCTCCTCAGGCAAGCAGAAGAAGGAACAATTCTGAGAATTCCAACACTACATATGTACACCGGAAGATAGAAAGATTGGTGAAAGGGGCAGGGGAAAACAGAGTCTAAGGGAGAAAGAGAAGTGGGAGGAAAACATTTTATTCATTATATTCATTCGCGTTCATACATACCCAAGAGATACTTGCCCAAATGCCTGCATTAAGATAAAATCACAGATCTCTCATTAAGCAGCACATCCTTGTTAGGATATGTAGCGATAGCCAACTTCTCCTCTTGACACAATCGGCAGCCGTTCCCACGGATTCTGCCCGGGTTCACCTTTCTAATACTTTCTAATACTTTCTTATATTCCACCTTTCTAATTATACTCCAATTTATACATGGATTTCTGCCATTTATCTCAACCCCCAAATGCAATCCTTATATATATATATATATATATATATATATATATATATATATATATATATATAGATATATATATATATATATATGTTTCATTAAATAATATAGATAGATTTTGTCTATTTATTTTAAGTAGGCTTTCCATACTTAATACTTCTCGTAATGCGTGGTCATGTGGGTTCAGTCGGCCATTGTATAATATAGAATTAAAACCACTTGAATCGACCTATGTAGGAAGTGAACTGAAAGAAACCACGCTAAAAGACATTTAAAAAATACTCATGTTTTAGTCGGAACGCTGAGATCTCTGCCGTTTACAGAGCTCTCCCTGAGATTTGTTCGAAATTCACTCGTGTGAAATATACACGTGTGTAAGAGTAAAGGAAAAAAAATTCGGAAACTGACATACACGACCTTGGGAAGTGAAAAATGATTGCAGCGAAGGCAATGTTATTGGTGCATAGAAGACTGCTCAACAAGGCATCAATTCTGGAAATAATAATAATGATAATATTAATAATAATAATAATAATAATAATAATAATAATAATACTGAAGAAGAAAACCTTAAGGATTCATTTCAGTTATAATTTATTTTTGTATATCTATATATTCATCTCATCTGACCAAAATCTCTTAGTAAAATGCTAACATATTTTACTAAGAGGTTCCGGTCCGAAGAGATGAATATGTAGATTTTCACGAAATTATAGCTGAATCTTTGAATTTTTCTTCTTGATTATTATTATTATATATATATATATATATATATATATATATATATATATATATATATATATATATATATATATATATATATATATACACATATATATATCTCTTTCACAGTACTTTTTGAGTATGTTCTGTTTCAGTAGAAAGAAATAAAGAGAAAAAGTTAGTGTTAAAATTGTAATGATTTCCTTATTAATATTAAATTATAATGATAATTATATTATTAATAATTCTTCTTATTATAATAATATTAAATTGTATTTATTTTTTATTAATATTAAATAATTATTATTAATTTTTAATAGATCTTATTAATGTAAAAATAAAAATTGTAGTGATTTTTAAAACTTTTTTCATTTTGTCGTTAATCGTTTCGTTTAGTATAGTATAGTAACGTTTTATTATATTTGTGGAGAGAAACATGAAGAATATCTAGAGATCACATGAAGAAAAACGGTGGATGATTAAATGGATGGCTGAGAAATGAAGAAAGTAAAAAATATACAAGAATAAATAAGAAGAGAGAGGATGCGATAAAAAAAAGATGAACTCCAGACAGCAAATTTAAAGTAAGTTGACGACAGAGGAAGAGAAAAAACGATCAAGAGATGTTTATGACAAATGAGACCTTGTCATCTAATTCGCCTAAATAAAACCTTTTTCAGAACTTTGACTGTTCTAAGATTGTTAATTATGGCTACTCCGCTACTATTCATTTAGTTAAATAAGGAGACTTCATGTTTAAATGAATTCCAGAAAATGAGAAAAGAAATTACATCATATTGATTTTTCTGACCAGTTTTCACTTTTTTGTTGTCTTCATCCTAAATTGTCGAGCATTGTAGCACCAGGATTTCCACTCATACGACTTAGCCGCCAAGAATAAACGAAACACATAAATGGATTTATGAATAGTACTTTCCAGTTCTTTTTCCATTCATTTTTCGTCTTCTTTTTTCCATTTGTTTTTCGTCTTCCTTTTCCATTCGTTTTTCTTCTTTTTTTCTATTCATTTTCAGTCTTCTTTTTCCATTTGTTTTCTTTATTTTCCATTTGTTTTCTTCTTCTTTTTCCATTCGTGTTTCGTCTTCTTTTTCCATTCATTTTTCGTCTTCTATTTCCATTCATTTTTCTTCTTTTTCTGCATTCACTTTCCGTCTTCTTTTTTCCATTTGTTTTTCTTCTTCTTTTTCCATTCGTTTTCCGTCTTCTTTTTCCATTCATTTTTCGTCTTCTTTTTCCATTTGTTTTTCTTCTTCTTTTTCCATTCATTTCCCGTTTCTTTTTTTCCATTTGTTTTCTTCTTCTTTTTCCATTCGTTTTTCTTATTCTTTTTCCATTCCTTTTCCGTCTTCTTTTTCCATTTGTTTTCTTATTCTTTTTCCATTCGTTTTTCTTCTTTTTTTCCATTCATTTTTCTTCTTTTTCCATTCGTTTTTCTTCTTTTTTTCCATTCATTTTTCTTCTTTTTCCATTCGTTTTTCTTCTTTTTTTCCATTCATTTTCCGTCTTCTTTTTTCCGTTTGTTTTCTTCTTCTTTTTCCATTTGTTTTTCTTCTTCTTTTTTCCATTTGTTTTTCTTCTTTTTATTTATTTTGCTTGCTTTTTAACATTTGTTTTTTACTTATTCTTTTTCCATTTTGTTTTCTTCTTTTTCTTTCCATTTATTTTTCTGTTAGCCATTTGTTTTAATTCATTTTCTATTTCTTTTTCTTCTTCTTTTGCCATTTTTTCTACTTTTTCACACTTTTCTTTTCCTTTCCATTTTTTCTTTCTATTTTTTTTTCCTTTTGCATTTGTTTTCTTTCTTCATTTTCCATTTGTTTTTCCTTCATTTATCATTTATTTTTCTTCTTTATCTTTCCATTTGCTTTTCAGCTTTTTTTCTATATTTTCTTTTTATCATTTTTTTCTTTCCATTTGTTTTTCGTCTTTGTCCTTCTATTTATTTTCTTCTATTCTTCCATTTGTTTTTCTTTCCGTTTGTTTTTTTTTAACTTTTCAATTTATTCTCTTTCTTCTGTTTCTATTTGTTTTTCTTCTTCATCTTTCCATTCTTTTTTCGTTTTCTACTTCTTTCCGTATGTTATGTTGTTGTTGTTCTTCTTCTTTCTTTCTTTCTTTTTTTCTTTCTTTCTTTTTGTTTGCCTGTTCTTCATTATCATCATATTCTATCATATTTTCTTTCTGTTTCTTCCTCTAATTCATCTGTTTCTTCTTCTTCTTCTTCTTCTTCTTCTTCTTCTTCTTCTTCTTCTTCTTCTTCTAGTCATATCTCAACTCCTATCTACAACTTAAACACACAACACTTATCACCTATTCCCAGCAGTGCTGCCATCTTTGCATTCCCAATGAAATCAGGCATCCCCATTGCTTCTTGCCAGTCAGAAAGATTCCTGGAAATAGTCTAGCTTCTGCCAACAATAAAAGGGACAACTTTAGCTGCTGCTTGCTTCATTTCTCCGATTTATCCTTCCAGGTCTTCGTACATATGTATTTCCATCTACTCCGCCTCCAAGATGATCTTATCCTATCAGGATCCATTCATGGCAATATTCACTCCGATGGGACGTCTATTTCAAATACGAAGTATCATTAAAGCTAAATCCATTAATCCTTTATAATTCCCAAACCATCAAATCTTCTTTATGGTATTTTACTAAGATGATGTTTATACATGCAATATTCCAATATACGCTCCAAGGATTGAACTCCTGGGTCACTTGTAAGAAGATTAGCTTTCTTATTTTATTGGCGTTGTCCATTCAGGACGTAGGCGATCATTGCTCTCTACAACATCCTGCACTTGTAGCTGAAGCAGCGTTTGACTCATGAACACATCTTTGTACCCACTATGCAATCTCACCGCTTCTCCTGTCTTAAATATGCCCTGTAAGTGTTAAATTCTGTATTCCCGCTTTCCTCGTTGCATGTTCCCGAAGAGTGTTTACCCGTTTCTTCGTTGCGTGACCCAGATGTTACATCTCTCCTCGTTGTGTGTCCCACAAGAGTGTTTATCCCTCTCTTTTTTCGTGGCCCAGAAGGTTTTCTATCCTTGTCTACGTTGTGTGGCACAGAAGGGTTTATATGCCTCTCTTCGTTGCGAGAGGCAGATGGGTGTTTAGTTCTCTCTTCGATGAGTGAACTAGAATGGTGTTTGCAACACTCGTCATTGCGTGGGCCAGGATGGTTAGTTCCCCTGGTGTATGTCCCTATATTCGTTGCAAGACCCAGAATGTTGTGTGTCCCACTCTTTGTTGCGTGGCCCCGAATGGTTTTCGTCCCTATTTTCAATGAGTGGTCCTGAATTATATTTGTTACTGTTTTTAATGCGTGGCCCTGAATGGCATTTGTCCCTCGTTTCAATGTGTGGTCCAGAATGGTGTCTGTCCCTTTCTTCGTTGCCTTGCCACGAATGACGTTTTTGCCTTAAGTGGTGTTTGTCCCACTCCTCGTTGCCTGCCTCGAATGACGTTTGTACCTATTTTAATGCATGTCCCAGAATGGTGTTTGTTCGGGCGCACCCACCTTCACAACCACAATAGACTGATCCTATTATTATAAATAGAACAGTAGTTCTAGAGACTGTGAGTAGTGTAGCAGTGTAGTGCAGTGCAGAGTGAGACTTCTGTAGTGATCAGTTACACTTCCGTTTCTCGACCGGAAGATACCGTTGGACTTTATTACTATTACTTATTGTTGCTACTAACCTACGTTCGTTCTACTACTAATCTCTCTTATGTAAATACCTCTCTGAATATACCAGTATTTTCCCCTACGACTGTGTTTGTTCGTTATTACCATATACTCACGTGGAAACACTCAACATCTCAACAGTGTTTGTCCCTCTCTTCGTTTCGAGGCTCCTAATGGTGTTTGTCCTTCTCGTCGTTGCGTAGCACAGAATATTGTTTGTACTACTCTTCGGTGCTTGACCTTCTCTTCATTGTGTGGCCAAATACAATGTTTGTTCCTCTCTGGTTCGTGTGACTCAGAATTATCTTTATTCCTCTTTTCCTTGCGCTCTGCTGAATGAGGTTTATCCGTCTCTTCGTGTTGTGCGCGCATATAGATTTATCACTGCCCTTGTTGGATGGCCCACAAGGGTGTTTGTCCCTCCCTTAGTTGCGAGGCCCATACGGTTGTTTATACATGTCCTCGTTGCGTGGCCCAGAAGGGTGTTTATCCCTGTTATTGTTGGCTGGTACAGAAGGTACCCATTGCCTGCCCACAGAAGGGTGTTTATCCCTGAACCTGGTTACGTGACCCAGAAGGGTGGTGATCCATTTCTTATTTGCCAGACCCAGGAGAGTTTTTTCCCTATCCTCTTTGGCTGTCCCAGAAAGGTTTTTATCACTCTCCTCGTTGAGTAGCTCAGAAGGGTGTCTATCTGTGTTCAAGTTGCACGCCCCCAGAATGCTGTTTATCAATCTTCACGTCGCATACCCCAGGTGGGAGTTATTTCTCTCTTCGATGCAGGGACCAGATTGGTGTTTATCACTGCGCTTGTTGCGTGGGCCAAAATTCTGCTTACCCCTCTCTTCGCTGCGTGGTATTCTGTTGGTCGTAGCATTGTCTAAAAAAGTTTCAGTGGTGCTGTTTCATGTAACTTGTGCTTGTAGACAATCGTAAGCAAACACTTTTCAAGCAAAAGAAAGTCTTTAAATCGAAAAACATACTTGGAATATTCGTACAAAACGTACATTTCATTGCTGAAGACTACATAACAGAGAAACTAATGTTAGAAAGGAACATCATTACCTGGTACGTGGCAGGTAGTTGTAAGCCCCGCAGATATCTAATATATATGAAGACAAGTAAATGCACTGGGGAAATACGTTATTTTTTATGCTCGCGCTGAAAAGAAATATATGTCCGGAGTTTGATTGAATTTACTTGATATGTAAATTGTACAAACTGAATTAAGAATGTGTAGATTTTCATTGCGTTATTCATGTCGGTTCCGACCAACCTTGCAATTTTAGAAGTCGATCATTCTTCTGTGCAGTGAATATGGCTACCACATCTGGTCTGCTGCTTCTACTATATATCTAGAAAAATAAAAAAAAATCTTTAACGTTATAAGTCCTGACGTGGCATCTCGAATTAGGTCGCATTCCCAACGCCTTTAAAAGCTTCACTTCCATACATATTTGATGAGCCTCCCTTGTTGATATTTCGACACCACGAATTCAAGAGCTGTACTCGATTGGAAGCTAGGTCTCATAATTTCATTGTTGAAATAGTTACTGATAAGTTCTATGCTAACCGTTCTCTCGCATTTCTCGTCTGTGGAACTCTCTTCTGGCTTGCTGCTTCTCTGTCAACTACGATGTCAATCGTCAGTTCTCTCCATTTGAATCCTGTTTTTAAATTTCCCGCTTCTGTTTCTTTCAGTTTCAGTAAACCCTTGAATCGCAGTGGATTTATTGCATTTATTCCATTGCTTTTAGATGAATTGAAAAAAAAATGATGGATATATATTTAGGGTGGCCAATAAAATATGAAGGGTTTGAAAAGGTCATAAATTCTTCGCTTTCAATCTTTTTTTATTTTATTTTATTCTTTTGAAGGTTATAGAGAAGCCATGGGCAAAGTGGGGACTTCAGGCCACATGTGGCACCGTTCGCTTTCTGAATGTCACGCCGAATTCCATGTAGAAAATAAGGTTTATGAAAATTTCGTTGATTTCGTTTCGTCCTCACTTGTTCACTCACATTTTCTCATGCATAACCACATACATAAACAATGATTACGCACAACGTTTCTTGAATTTTCTAACTTTTCGTTGAAGGTTACGTTTTCATCATTTTAAACGATTGGTGATTTTCACTAAGGAAGAACATGCGTGTACATATGATTTGCTTCAGAAACATGATGTTCATAATAATTTTTTGTCTGAAGAAGATATATATATATATATATATATATACATATATATATATATATATTTATATATATATATATATATATATATATATATATATATGGAGAGAGAGAGAGGGAGGGAGGGAGGGAGAGAGAGAGCATTCCTTGTAGATTCCAGCAACGAGTAAAACTCATTGAGTTTTTTCTATTCCATCGAAGAATGAATTATTCAAACTCAGCGAAAATACCTGCAACATTTTAATGTCAGAATATCTTCTAGCGATAACATGATTTGGAACCTAATCTTTCCGTTTTGAAGAACCGGATCAGTCGGCGATATTCCGGGAAGTGGTCCTAAGCGCACAGCGCGCACTGACGCAGACTGAAGAAGCTATAAGGCAGAGTGTCCTTGAGCATCCATACCCTTCTACCCCTCGTCTCTCTGTTCAACTAGGCAACGCTAGAACATCGCTCCTGAAGATTCTGAAACTGGATTTAAATTATTTTTATACAAGAATCAAATGGTCCACAGATTACTACCCCAAGATACTCATGTGTTTGTAAAAATTATTTTTGTTTTATATCATCCATTTTTTCAGTGGCAACTCTCTTTAAAAAAAAGAAAAAAGTAGCGCCCGGATTTAAGAAGAATTTAGCCATATTATAATGGGTCTTGCTACATCTTATATTTTCTTTTGTTTTCTGGCATATTTTTATAACGATAAAAGTTGAGATTACTAATCGTAATGAGGATTAATTACCGAAATCCTTTAACTAAAATATATTTTACTAGACAGACGTCAAGCTTACAATGAATCGCGTGTCAAATCGGAGGGTTTCAGGATATATCCACACACACACACACACACACACACACACACACACACACACACACACACACATTTTTCGCATGGAAGAAAAATACGTTAAAAAAAACGTAACCGATATAGGACGTCAGTCATTATTAATAAAAAATATATTAGAGAATAATTACTACCCCAATAAAAAAATGCCAAAACATATCCAACGGAGGTTTATGTAGCACACGGACATTACATGGTTCTTGATAATGACTGGGACGGTCGAAAGTACTTAAACAAAAGCAACAGAATAAATATGAATTTAGGAGAGTTTATTCACAATTTTGATTCCCACATGCAAGATGGTATTTACTCATTCTCCCACTTGAATGAGATGTGACACAAGGACTTTTTAAAGTGGGGACGCGAGCGCGTACACTCGGGCAAGGGACAAAAAAATCCCCCAGCCCACGCAACCGTGCGTGCACCGATCTCTCCCTCTTGTGCAATGGGAGGGCGCGCCCTCGGGGAGCTGTTCCCCAGGGCGGCGCACCTCTTCAGTATGATTTTCTCAGTTGCCCCCCTGTCTTTTGACAGGGAGGCCCCTGAGCGCACTTTTCCCAAGGACAGAGACGCAACTGAGAGATGATAAGACACATCTCGGCCAAAAGGCCGAAAAGCGATTCCCATATGCAAGATCTCATTAAAAGAAATATGGTAAAATGCAGTAAAGATTTAAACAGACAAACATTACCAGTTCACACTATTTATATTGTTCTGATTGTTGTCCTCGTCTTTGTTGATATATTCATGACGTTTCAGCCTTTGTACGTTCCGGCCTTCTTCAGATGATTGTAATTTCGAGTTGATCCCCTTATTTCGTCATCCGGGGTAAATATTTCTAGTTTAACGAGCCATGCCTCTTTCGGGTGTCACCATTTAGCTAAACTATCCAATATTCTTTTTTCGTTTTTAGTTCACCATTTCATTAAGCAGGTATTGAACTCACAAATAATGAATTACAATACCTCAACTCATATATATAGACAGATACGTGACAGTTTAATTTAATTTAGATATATAGATAGATAGATAGATAGATAGATAGATAGATAGATAGGGAAAAGTTTGAGATAGATAGATAGATAGATAGATAGATAGGGAAAAGTTTGAGATAGATAGATAGATAGATAGATAGATAGATAGATAGATAGATAGATATAGAGTGGATTCATTAACATATATTGTAACAAAAATAATCTTTTACTGAAAGATTTATTTTACCGTGAGGAGCATGGCGTTTGGATGTTTATTTATCTATACAAAACATAAATACACACACACATACATACGCACACACACATACACACACACATAAACACACACACACACATATATATATATATATATGTATATATTTGTGTATATATATATAAATATCTGTATAGATATATATACATATATGTATATATTTATGTATATATATATGTGTGTATATATTTATGTATATGCACATATATGTACATAGTCTGTCTATATTTATATATGTACATGTATATATATATATATATATATATATATATATATATATATATATATATATTGTTTACATTATTCGGACTATTGTTCTCATCTTTGTCACCATATTTATTACAACGTTTCGACCGTTGTACGTTCCGGCCTTCTTCAGTGGTTGGAATGTCGAACTGAACCCTTTATATCGCTCACTGGGGTAGACTGTTCTAGTTCTACGTGCCATGTTTAATGGATGTCAGTTATCAGTTATCTCTTGTTAATTTCCCTCTGAAAGTTCTCCACTACCTTAACCGGGTATTAAACTCTCACTCTTTGGGTCCTGTCACTGAATCTAACCAACGCCTTTATCCACTGTGCCATGTGCTCTCTCTCTCTCTTTCTCTCTCTCTCTCTCTCTCTCTCTCTATATATATATATATATATGTGAGAGAACAGAATTGTTTAGATAAATAAAGAGAACAGTGAACCAATATCTATGATCATTTGTAATATATTAAGTGAACCAATATATACACATCGTGACAGTCTTAATAAGGTTATACCAGGCACACGCATCACAGCCAAGTGTACGCAATCGCTTTATATTTCTCTGTCGCTTTCTTTATCATATTCTTTCTTTACTTTTCTTTCTCTCTCTCTTTCTCTCTATTTTTCTTTCACTTTTTTATCTCTATTTTCTTTTTCTCCCGCTCTTTTTTCACTCTCTTTTCTGCTCTTTGTGTATATTCTTATCTAAAGTCAGTTTCGTAATTGTCAAATCTTCTATTTTTCACTGGAATGCCGATGAATAGTTGTAGAATAAACAAAACTCTGAGTTGGCCTTCGATGTCTATGAACGATTTACTTCTATTTGAATCTCTCTCTCTCTCTCTCTCTCTCTCTCTCTCTCTATATATATATATATATATATATATATATATATATATATATAACGTACCTAGGAACACTAATGTGTATGGTGTTTCCCAATCCTCATAAATACGTTGGACACAATTGTAAGTGGAGAGAATATGCTAAGCAGTTAGTACACCACTAGCAATGGTTTACCTACTTCACGTCGCTGGCGAGTATTGTATTTTGTTGATGATATAAAGATTATATATATATATATATATATATATATATATATATATATATATATATATATATATATATATATAACCAAGTTTGATTCAAAAGGTAGAAATGTTTATTGTGTTTATCCAACTCTCGGTAAGGTGTCAACGTTACAAAAAAAACTTCTTAAGTTTATATATAGTTATTTCTGACACCTGTCATCGCGCTAGACCATTTCAAAAGTCTAGCTACCCAACAAAAAACAGGGTGCAGACAACGAAGTCTAAGTACTACATATACAGCACTTCGGGTGGCGATAGTAATAATTAATTTGCATTTTCTATATGGAAACCATATTAAAAAATGAATGGAGTTGTCATGAAACCAAGGATAAGATAAGATGTCCTTTTGAGTTAAATAAGTCACACCTGGTAACACAAATGATCTCGGCAGGACGCCTTAAATAAAGAACAGAGGAAGTCCGTTGGAGTCAGTCGATGAGAATTTCTAATGACGTCACGACGAGTAACCAATGCGAGATATAATATTATAACCACTAGGAACGTGTTGTAACACTTTTCGAAAAGTTTGTAAACTAGACAACGACCCTCTTCTTTGATCTCCGAACATAAAACTTTTTTATTTTATTTTTTTAGAATTAATTGAAATAACGATCGAATAAAAACCAAATTGAGAAACAACACTTCGAGCAGTTTTGCTAAATCTGTTGACCACTGACGATCAAACTGAGTCATTAGATCAAATTTTATTATCAACACGAACATTTTTATAGCTTTCTATTTGCATGACACGCCTCCTTTCGCTGATAGAGTTCGTTATAAAAGCGCGCGTGTTATCTTCAAACAAGATCAGAATGAAAAAGTAAGATAAAAACAAATTTGAATGATTTGCGTCATTAAGAACCTTATAACTTTGATTGACTTCTTTCATTCTTTTTTTTTCTTTGATAAAGACAAATTGTTTTAATATTCATTCTATTTTATCGTTAAAATTTTTATTTTAAGTCTTATTTTTAACTTGATATATTATATTGTTCGGCTTTCTTGTACCGTCGTCATACAATGAATAACGAAAAAGTTTCTTCACTTGTATAAAAAATACAATATCTGTGTTTTTTCTACTGCGGCATAGGTTAGCGTTCGAGCCTAATCATACTGTAGGTTTTTAATGGTATCTAAATATGATGTTAAATTATCCATCAATCGGCCCTGTGCTTCAATATCAAAAACTCCTTAAAGTGTACTCGCCGACAGTCATTTTTTTTCTTTTTGTTTTTTACAGCGTTCTGTTCAATTTGCTAATACGGCGTTGTTAATTCACATCCTCATAAGTATATGCTAGACTGTAAGAACCCCATTAGTAGGTCTATCATAGAAATAAATACAATATAGTAGCCGCTAATAAAGAAAGACAATTGACAGCAAGTCTTCAGTAGCAGAAGCAACATAATTGTTCCCGGCCACACTAATCAGCAGTTAGGTTAGGTTTATTGCTCCAAGTCCGATACAGTAAATTGATCTACGGGACAATAGCATAGTGAATTGAAGCGCTTTGAAGTCATTGTGATTTCAATCCCTGTGTCATATAGCGTGTACTTGGACTCCGTGAAAACCGGAGAGCACTAAATGAGCAGTACTAAAAATGAGATCTAGACAATATATTCCTAGACATGGCCAGTCGAATGAGAACTTTCTAGCCCATAGATTGAATAAAGCGTTCTGTACAGACTTCCCTGTATGTTACACATGATAAAGGGATGGCATAACGACCGAAACACTGTGATAAAAACAACAATGATTATGAGAGTAATCCGAATTAAATAGTGTATATAATGATAACTTATTCCAGAAATTAAGACAGAAAAACATTTTCTTTTTAAGTCATTCATTTTGGTTGCTACATTCTAAATCTTTCTGCAGATGCGAAGAGTGTAAGCAAAGAGAATCGTAACGTTGTTAACAATCGTAAAATTATCTAGGAATTCCTTAAATAAAAGAAATGCTTGAACATTTTCCCAAATCTACAAATAGATCTGAAGATCATGGGACAAAAGCGATAATGCTACAAAAATCAGTTCCCGGTTGAATTAAGTCGCAAACTGATGATGAGAAAAAACGTTTATTTTAGAGACACATTAAGGATTAGTCACAAATATGTTTTGTGGGTTGTTCCTTTAGAGCATTTAAAATACAAATTTCTTCATGATCAGGTGATATTTTCTGTGGAATGTATATATTTGGTTTAAACCCAGCCCCGGTTATTTTACAAATAAAAAGTAAAATTGATCCGAAATTTTTTGGTATACTGAACAAACATTTTCTTGCGAAGATCGTATTCAGTTAGATTTTTAATAAGAATTCAGTCAAAATTACCTACAATGCAATGGGGAAGATTATTAAGGGGCTTCATCTACAAGGAAAACACAAACCTGAAATTGTAAAAAAGCTCAAAATTGCCCATATATATATATATATATATATATATATATATATATATACTTGCGTGGATGTGAGTTTGTGACCCTGGCTTTCACGGCCTTTGCGATTATCATATTAACTGGTGAGGATACTAATAAACTCGATATATATATATATATATATATATATATATATATATATATATATATATATATATATATATATATATATATATATATATATATATTAGCGGACATCATTGAAGTCAACACCAAGAGGCAACAGTCTCTTTCATGCTAAACGAAATCTCCAAGCCATATATATATATATATATATATATATATATATATATATATATATATATATATATATATATATATATGTATAGCCTTGGATGGCAACTGGTCGATATATATATATATATAGCCTTGGATGGCAACTGGTCTAGGAGAAGGACAACTCTGAATTCAAAACATGCGGAGGGTCGTTTGGGGACTTTGTGGCATTCGTTGCACCAGGTCCCTGTATTCGTCCCTCCAAAAAGTGTGGATGACCCTGCACAAAGCCTTCGCCACTATAATCAAATCCTGTGTGGGTGTCGGGCTTTCAGTTTCTGGGAACTGATCTGTCTGAGCCTCATACGTCGAGTTCGACGGGAGAGTCCATCATCATAGATATATATATATAAAATTGAACATTGAAGTCAACACTTAGTGGCGATAGGCTGTTTCATGCTAGACTACCCACAATTGCTCACTGATTCGAATATATAAATAGCCGAGAAAAAAACACAACACTCGTGGCCTGACGATTGCTTTTGTCCGCCTTGTCATTTTGTGTTCCATTTTTCAGACCGCTGCACGACTGCCTTGTTGCCTGAATCTCTGAGTGAACTGTATTTTGGTTAAAGTTTGTTATTTTATTATTTTCTGTTGCAACTGTTTTTTTGAAAAAAAAAAAAAAAAAGTCCTTTTGATTTTTTCTTCTATCCATTTTTTATTTTTACCCCCCCTCTTTTAGTTCTTTTCCATTTTTTCAGTTTTTTTTCCCCCTTTAATTTTTTGTTTTAGTTTTTTTCTTTTTACCCCCGTTAATTCTTTGTTTTTCATTTTATCCCCTATTCTAGTTTCTCGTTTTAATTCCCTTCCCCCGTTAATTTTTGTTTCTACCCCGTTTTAATTTCCACGCTTTTTTAGCCTTCCTTATAACCTTCGTTTCCCGTTAATTTCTAGCTTCGTTCTAGTTATATTGTAACCCTTGTCCGTGTTTTGCGTTAATTAATTTTAATTTCCTGTTTTCTGTCCTAACTCTACGTTTTACGTGTTTTTCGTTTTATAAATTTGTTTGTACTAAAATTGTTTTGTAATTGTTGTATTGTCTAATTTATTTGTTTATTTTCTTTATTGGTTCGACTTGTTTGTTTTCGGTCGGCCATTTTGAATTTTTGTTGCTAGCTTTGGTTCTTGCCAAAGTTCCGTATTTTCTTTTGTTATTGTTTTCGTCTAGTGTCGGCCATTTTGATTTTTTGTCGAATTTGAGTATTTTCTTTGGTTACCTTGTTTGAACGTTTTATTTTATTATTTAATTGTCCTTTTCGTGTTTTGTTAATTGTTACGCCTTTAGGCGATATTTGTGTTTAAGTTTTACGTGTTTTTTGTTTTATATTTGTAATTGTTGTACGTTTAAAGTTAGTTGTTAATTTTCGTTTATTTACTGGTTTGACTCGTTGCTTAGAGTCGGCCAACTTTATTTTTTTTAACTAGCTTCGGCTAGAGTTCAATTATATTAGATTCCTGTCTACTTTTTCTTGAACGTTTTATTTTATTATCCAATTTTCCCCTTTTTATTTTTTTTCTCGCCTTTTGGCGTTATTTGTTTGCTTTTTTTTTGTTTCGCCTTTAGGCGATATTTATTGATTACCCCTTCCCCATTCCTTCACCCCTGACCCCCCTTTTTTTTCTCCACCATGGAGAAGAAGGAAAAAAAAGCCCCTTCTTTCCTTATTACTAAAAAAAAGACAACAACCCTTGCTTCCATCCGAAAATCGGTTAGGAAGCACTTGTTTAACCCCAAAAAAGACCCCCCAGATAAAGACAATCCCGAGGAATATCCTGCTCTCCCAAGGACCCCTACTAATGAGGAGATAGTAGACACCCTTAAAAAGGCTGCCAAAGCCAGGATAGAAAAAGAGATCCTGGAAAAAGAGAAAAATAAAACCCCAGAAAACACGAAAGTTAATACGGAGGTCGGGGATTCGCCCTCTTGTTGGAAGTCCCCTCCGAATTGTATAATCGACATCGCGGAGTTCCTGGAGCGTGCCAAGAGTTACGCTCACCTCGTGGTGAAAGACGGGCTCTTGGAAGATCCAGTGGAACTGAAGAGAGTCGAGAAAAGAATAGTGTCTGTCTTTGTCGTCGACAAGCGTTCGCGCAAAATTTGTCGTTCGACTAAAGACACAGTGTTTAAAGCACTGGAGTCCCTGGGGTTCAAACCCCTAAGAATTGTCAAGGGAAAGGGTTTTTTCATGTGGGACGTACTGCTGCCCACTGCAGAAGACTGCGTAAGAGCCACCCGGAGGGAATTGATCACAAAGGATCTCATCCTCCGAACCGAGTATGAGGGTCGGCGAAGGACCAGGGTGGCAGTATACGAGGTCCCTCCTCAGGTTATCGGGGAACACCTCGCGGCGTTCCTGGACCAATACGGGGAGATATTGGCCGCTTCCTGCGATAGCCTGACTGGGGGATGGAGCTTTGATATGATGCTCGATCGTAAGGCCTTCAGCTCCGTCCCCAACTGGATTGACGTTAGTGACTTGAAGCTGCCGGTCATCGTGACCGGTCGTAAACCAGCCTGCTGGAAGTGTGGAGTGACTGGTCATCTCTCCTCTTCCTGCCCAGAGAAGAAGGCCTCTGGGACTCAGGTCACTAAAGACCAAACTCCCCCTCTGACCGAGTCTGCAAAATCCGCCGCGCCTGTAATGGGCATGCCAGCTGCCGGGACCGGAGAGGTTGTTCCCCCGGTTGGGTCACCATCCAAGCCCCCATCCCCCGAAGAGCCCTCTTCCACCGCTTCTGCGACTAAGAAGGGGGAAGAAGGGGAATGGCAGGTAGTTGGCAGGGTCAGAGGGAAGCGTCAGCCAGCGGGTCCTCAGTCCCCTGAAGCCTCGGGGACTAAAGACACACACAGTCCCACTCCCTCTAGCAACAGCAAGGGCGACGCCCCGACCTCTTTAACATCAGAAGATCATATGAAAAAATATGAACCGTCTTACGAAAAAACCGTCAAACTGAAAGAACTGAAAAAACTAATAGACGTCCAGAGAAAACAAAAAAAATCCCCGGAAAAGAAATCCCCCTTGCAGTCTCCTCAACCCTCTTCTCCAGTCAAGTCTCCCCCTAAAAAGATGGCCACTCGCTCCACATCTTCGAAACCTATTCCTCCCACTCCATGTCCGTCAACCCCTCTCTCCAGAGTGAAGCCTTCTCCAGCCACCCCTTCCACTTCTCGTGCCCAGTCCCAAATCCCTCTCAGTAGAGACCCCAGTCCTTTTAGACATCCCAGTACTCCTCGCCACACTCCCAGTCCTTCACCCTCAAAAAAATTATCCACAACAGTAACCAAAAGGCCCAGAAGCCCTACTCAAGATGGTGCGGATAAAAAAAAGAGACCGAAGCACATATTTAACCCAGGCATAGAGATATGCAAAATATCTCCCCTACAAGCTGAAAAAGCGAGGGATTACGGGAATAGGATAAAGAGCCTAAAATTCCTCTTATCCGTAAAAAAATTTGGGGACAAAGACATTGAAGATCCCGGAAACTTCCCTAATGCCCAAAGGGTATTAACTGTAATTAGATCAGAGCCGGGAGCGAAATCAGTTTGGGCTATGGTGGATGAAGCGATTTCATCGTTCAGCTTGTCCCCGCCAATCGCCATAGTCCAAAATGATAAATTGAAAAAGATGAAGCAGTTTTGTGCAGGGAGGGTCCCGGTTTTTGTTCACCCCTCCCTTTATAGAGCACTAAAATTGACTTTCCCGTGGGATATCGGCGGAATCTCCGAAGACGGTACCATCAAGAATGAGATGGGCCATGGGTCTATGGGAGAGGCTGTCGGTATCCTAACCCCAGCCATGTTCAACGCAGATAAGCAACCCTAATCAGCATTCATTATGGCTCTCTGGTTAGCTACTTTAAATGTCCGGGGCCTGAGGTTGGAGTCTCGCAGGGCGAGGCTCTCTCGCGACCTTCAGCGCCTCGGGGTGAATATCTGTTGTGTGCAAGAGACCCGGTTTTCTTCTCATGATCGTGAGGATGTGCTGTCTAATGGGTTCGCCCTTTATTCAGCATGTTTTGATGGTCGTTCGAGGGGTGTCTCTTGGCTAGTGAGCAGGTCTTTAGACGCTGTATGTACTCTTGTTTTCGCAGATCCGGCGGGCAGGCTTTGTGTGCTGGACGTTACCATAAAAGGTAAGGCTTTACGTCTCATCGGCGTTTATGCGCCCGTTATCCATGCTGAGCGTCCTGGTCTGTTTCGGCAGATCGAGCCGTTTTTGACGACATCTCGTCGGGTAGTTTTAGCGGGTGATTGGAATGCCGTCCTTGATCCCGATATAGATCGTATAGGGAAAAAAAGGGCTACTAACAATCCTGATGTGAAACCATTCCGGGGCTTTATCGACGGGTTCGATCTCGTCGATAAGTACCGGAATGAGCATCCTCGGGATATAGCTTGGACTTGGACTAATAGTGGCAACTCGGATCCTGGGACGCTTGCGAGCTACCTCGATCGAGTCCTAGTTAAGAGAGTCGATGTAGGGCTCTTAGGGTGTCCAAGTTTCCATTATATAGTTTATTCGGATCATAGGCTCGTCCGGGTCCGTGTAAACTTAGATAAGCCTAAGGTTAGGTTGGCTGGTTACTGGAAATTCAACTGTTCACTGTTTGGTGAACAGGGATTTCGGGACCAGCTGTTACTAATGATACAACGGGAATTGTCGGGAGCGGTTTTGGGGAACGCCTGGTGGGGTAACCTTAAATCTAAAATTAGAACGTTTGCTGCCGATTTTAGTCGTCGACTCAATCGAGATAGATTAGCGGCGCAAACTGCTTTAGAAGATAAAGTCGATCGGGCCGTGAAATCCCGTGTTAGTGGGGATGTAGCCTTAGCTAAGGCAGAGTTGGCCTCCTTGCTTATCAAGAAGGATCAAGCTCTGGTAGTTAGGGCTAGGTTAAAAAGAATGTCCTCTGAGGCGACGAATATGGCCGCTGAATTGCGTGCAGAGGAGAGTAGGAGTGCGTCTCGGCGACATATCGCGTGCGTCACATTACCGGATAATCGGACCGTGACTACAAACGCGGGCATATGTGAGGTCTTTCGAGATTATTTTCAGGATCTTTTCACCAGGGAGCCCGGTCTGAGCTCTGCTCAGTTCGACTCCTATTTAGCCGACTTTCCCTGCCTCGAGGCAGCTGAAGCGGCTGGGTGCGAGGGTCCCATAACAGAGTCTGAGATCTGGGAAGCGCTGAAGCAGGTTGGCCTGGATAAGTCTCCGGGACTCGATGGTCTGCCCTACGAAGTGTACTTGAGGCTGTCGCCCGTTTTTGTTCCTTTGCTGGAACTGATTTTCAACCACTGGATGAAGCAGGGGTCTATACCTCAACGCTTCACCAGGGGTGTGATCAAGTTGCTGCGTAAGGACAAGAACGGTGGGGATGGGTTAGGGAACTTTCGCCCTTTAACGATGCTAAACGCTGAGTTGAAGATTTTGGCGAAGATCTTAGCCAACCGTTTGCAGCTTGTCCTGTCTAGTCTGATTGGCCCCGAGCAGACTTGTGCTGTGAAGGGCAGGACTATTCAGGATAACCTGCATATGGTACGCTTGATCTTAGAACAAGTCGACGGTGAAGCCGCGCTGATCAATTTAGATCAGTCCAAGGCCTTCGATAGGGTTGATCATCGTTTTCTGGAGGCTGTCCTTTCGTCGGCCGGTTTCGGAGCCGACTTTCGCTCCTGGATCCGACTCTTGTATGCGACCCCCGGTGCGCTGGTGGAAGTGAATGGAGTAAGATCGAAGCCTTTCGTATTGTCTCGCTCTATTCGTCAGGGTTGTCCGCTCTCGCCTTTGCTTTACGTTCTTGCGTTGGAACCTTTCCTTCGCAAGTTAAAGGCGAATCCGGTCCTGCGTGGAATATCTCTGCCTGGGGCTACCACCTCAGCAAGGTATTCTGCCTATGCTGACGACGTTTCGGTTCTTGTGTCGAGCAGAGCCGAGATTGACGAAGTCAGCAAAGAGGTCAGTGGTTATGAGATGGTGACAGGGGCCAAGATCAACCGTGATAAGTCTGTTGGCTTGCGGTTGGGTGCGTGGAAGGGAGTTTCTCTTCCCGGACCTTTCCTCTGGACGGATGGGCCGATCAAGATTCTCGGCGTCTGGTTCGGTCCGGATCTCCAGTTGGAAATGAATTGGTCGGAGGTACGAGAGAAGGCCGAGATCGCGGTTAATCTGTGGTCTCGGAGGAGGCTTTCCCTGAAGGGAAGGGCGGAAGTATGTGTTTCACACATATATCCAATCCTCGTGTACCGACTCTCTGTACTTCCACTTCCGTTTGCCCCACTAATTTTATTAGTAAGGCTCTTGTTCTCCTTCTTGTGGGGAGGCAAGGCCCCTATGGTATCTCGGGAGATCTGTTGCCTTCATACCGCTGAGGGCGGTCTGGGTATGCCAAGCATTGAGATTCGTCAACATATGCTTCGCATTGCATTCCTAGACCGATTGTGTCGCGAACCGGACGAGGTGGGAGCCTTCTGGAAGGAAGACGCCCGGAAAAATTTCCCGTCCCTAAGAAGTGTGCACTCGTGCGAGGGGGAGGCCCGCCGTAGACCCCGAGCCGAAAGCTCCTTCTATCACGAATGTCGTCGCGCTCTGAAATGCCTCTTACGGGCGTCGGAAGGCCTCTCCAACGTCCAGGCGTTGTCTCGTAGGGCATTGTATCAGGTGTTAGTTCGGGGGTCCGTTCAAGATGCTCTGATTAGCGAGCTCGGTCTTACGAAGCAGCAGGCTCGCTCAATATGGCCTTGGGCGCCAGGGTTGAAATGCCTCACTAACGATGAGGCATCACTCACCTGGCGGGTGATTCGTAGAGCCCTCTGGGTCGGCAAAAGACTTTGTTCAGCGGGCTTGGAGAATTCTCCAGACTGCCGCCGCTGCGTTGGGGAAGTCGAGACCATTGGTCACGCCTTCTTTCAGTGCACGGTGGTAGTGCCGTTGTGCAAGTTCGTTGAAGGCCTCATGGTTCGCGTACTGCGGAGAAAGTCCTTTGTCCTGGATGTCGTTTCTGTCTGTAGCAATGTGGTGCCTCAGATGTCGAGGGCTGAGCATTATGTGTGCTGTTGCTTACTAGGCGTTATGAGAGTCGTGATTTGGACGACGCGTCAGAAGGAATTCTATGGTGGCGAGAAGTTTGCTTCTTCCGAACTGATCTTGTTCTTTAGGCATCAGCTTAAAGTCAAGATTAGGACGGAAAGGCGGCGGCTCACATCATCAGAATTTGGCGAAAGGTGGGTGAGTCTTGCGCGTTTGTGCCGTGTGAAAGGGGCTGACCTTGAGTGGCATTTTGATGCTGGTTAGGCATCAGGATATTGTTTGCCTGGGTTGAACTTGGCAACCCATCCCTGGATTTAGGATAGTTTAGGGTTTTTGCATTTGTATTTTAGTTTTTTTTAATTTCTGTAAAACTTAGCTAGAGTGAGTTTGCTCATTGGCCCCCTTTTTTTCTGCCCCCCTTTTTCTTTTCCTTTTGTTTAACTCCCCATCCCTCCCCGCTTTAGGTGCTCAGTGATTTTATTTCTCTGGAGGATGCGGGACGCCTTTCGTTTCGAGTGTGTGATCTTTTCGTATGTTTGAGGCTGAATCAGTGCGTGTTTGTGCGAGTGTTTTGGGATGGATAAATGTTTATTTTATATTGTCAAAGTCCCGTGTCGATTTCGCCCAGAAAATTGATTTTACTGTCACATTTAGGATTTGTGGGGGGGTTTTATTACTAACATGATTTTGTTTAGTTTCATGTATATAATTTTAGACATATTGTATATATTCATTGGGGATATTTATTGTTTTGAAATTTTTACTCCCGCCCCCCCACAGACTTTATTGTACATATGGGGTTATTTAGGACTTTCATAGAGACCATGAGGTATTTTGGTGGATGTAGCATGAAAGGTAAGCATGAATGTAGCGTTTTGGTGAAAGGAATATTGTTTTGTATGTTTGGGTCAGTGCTTGGGACTAGCTAAGTTTAAGATTAAGACCAGTGATGACCTTCTTTTCCCCAATCCCCCTTTTGGCCTTGTGCCGTATTTACTGTATATCACGGTAATAAATATTGTGGCCTGACGATTGCATCTAGCATGAAACAGGCTGTCGCCTCTAAGTGTTGACTTCAATGTTCACTTTTATATTTACACCCGCTCTATCGCTGATATGGATAAACTTTATCCCATAAATATAGCACACCTTAAGAGTATATTTCTTCATATATATATATCTTTAAATGTCTTTAAATAATTGTCGGACTTTGTCCATTCCATAATGTATGACGTCATTTGTTTACATTTGATACGCCATGAGCAGTTATGAATGTACGTGAGAGATTCATGGAAGATTGAAGTTTATAAGCAGTAAATTCGACCTTGCCAACCGAACGAACCTTAGTGGCCGAAACAGTTAAGACACGTCAGGCTATATGACGGTTCCGTATAGGATACAGGTTCGAATTCTGTCGGAGGATGAATATTTTCTATGAAAATTTCTCGGACATTCAGGCCGGTAAATGCTATTTAATACTGTTTATTATAAACAGAGCATTTACTTAAATACTTGTATCTATAAAAACAATGTTAAACATAAAAATGTCTTATATATATATATATATATATATATATATATATATATATATATATATATATTTGTGTATTTAGGCAGCAATCCTTCTTTCAAGCACATTTCATTAAAAACGACTGACAATGAATCACTTTATAAAACACACACAAACTATTTCTCGTTCTAACAGTTGAAATACAATCCTTGATAATGGCTAAATGTATAGCCGAAAGCGCTCGGAAAAGAACATTCAGACAATTGTTATATAATTTATCCTCTGAAAAGAAAAACTTTATTAGATCGCACGAGAAATTATATAAAAAACTAAATAAAAGCACCTTGTCAGTCGTTTTTAATGAAATATATATATATATATATATATATATATATATATATGTGTGTGTGTGTGTGTGTATGCATGTATGTGTGTGTGTGTGTATGTGTGTCTAGTTTACCGTGTGGGTGTCTTTGTTGCAGCGTTAATGTTTATGCGTTTATATGGACACAGGCTTAGTCATGTGCATCAAGAGTTGGACGAGTGACTCAGTAAAGAAAAAATCAAACAGAAAAAGCTGTACAAATGTTGACTATTTGGCCACCGACACTGGCTCCACAGTCAAAAATCAAAGACCTAAAATAGAAAAAAAACAACAACAAAAAAAAAAAATAGAAAAGGAAAAAGCGGCAGTAAAACGAATAAAATTCTTGGCACGTCTTTCCGTCGGAAAATATCTGCGAAGCACGTTTCGCAAAAAATTCCCCGATAAATAATACCAACGACTCGTTTCCATTCATATATCATTCTTTCCAATCGCAATCATATACGAAGACTTTTTTTTTTTTTTAGTTGTTATTTAGACTTGTAGAGCTGCTGGCATTTTGAATGCTAAATTGCCTACGTATCGATAAATTGGCTTATTCAATTAATTCTATTATTGAATACCAGAGATTGACATATACTGTTTGGCGGTCGAGAATGCGACATCTTTCTCTATTCGGATTATTTCTCTGGCATTCATATTTACAATTATAATTTCCCTTTCTTCTTTTTTTTTTCTTCTCTTGTCATAGTGTAGAATACCTACTTACAAAAGTGATAGAAAGAAAAAATTAAAAAAAATGACTAAATGAATTCGACTAGATAAAAAAAAATCTAAAATTCCCCGCACCTCTCTATCGTGTGTAGTCCTACCAACAACAAATTTCGTCTGACCCTACTATACTGTGCAGACGACGAAATCAACGAATAACAACGCGCATGCGCGAAATTAAAATTATAAAATGGCGATAATTTACACATCGAAGCCTGTATATATCGATGTATCTATCTCTCTGTATAATTCTATATCTATATCAGTGTGTATATCGATCGATCTATCAATCTATCTAATTCTGTTTATATCTCAATTTGTCGATATCGAGGAATATTTCAGCAAATCAATCGATCAGTCTATCTATCTATCTAGCTATCTATCAATCTCGGCCTGTTCATATCTATCTATCTATCTATCTATCTATCTATCTATCTATCTATCTATCTATCTGTCTGTTTATATCTCAATTTGTGGATATCGAGGAATACTTCAGCAATCCTTCAATCTATCTATCTATCTATCTATCTATCTATCTATCTATCTATCTATCTATCTATCTATCTATCTATCTATCTCAAACTTTTCCCTATCTATCTATCTATCTATCTATCTATCTATCTATCTGTTTATATCTCAATTTGTGGATATCGAGGAATACTTCAGCAATCCATCAATCTATCTAGCTATCTATCACAAACTTTTCCCTATCTATCTATCTATCTATCTATCTATCTATCTATCTATCTATCTATCTATCTATCTATCTATCTATCTATCTATCTATCTATCTATCTCAAACTTTTCCCTATCTATCTATCTATCTATCTATCTATCTATCTATCTATCTATCTATCTCAAACTTTTCCCTATCTATCTATCTATCTATCTATCTATCTATCTATCTATCTATCTATCTATCTATCTATCTATCTATCTATCTATCTATCTACTTTAGAATTAACTAATCAGCTGTCGCTCCTGTCTCGAAGGCTCTCGATCAAGGAAATTTAAAAGATTGCGTACACAACTAAAAAGGCACACCTGACGAAAAGATAATACATACCTCTCAGGGATATAGTGAAAATACAAACAAAAGCATTGGTTGTTAGAATATTGTTATCTGTTTAGACATTTACATCTGTCAATATGTTATTTATAATTACATATTCTCTATACTTTTTACGCAGTGTTCAGTATATTTTAAAGAGGTCTGTTCAGCATTATTTTCATTAATGAGTTTATTAAGCTTTGATTTTAGTTGGTTGGTCGGGTTCTTGTTGAGTGTTTTTAAAAACTTTATTTGATCACGGAGAATGGTCAATTTTTTTTTTTATTGTAGACCAATTGTAAATTCCGAAAAATTGTTGGTGATTATAGACCTGGTTACATATACGGCACTATATAAACACATAAATCTAACTATCCTCTCCGTCCTATCATATCGCAAATTCAATCTCCTGTACATCAGCTAAGAAAATACATTAACCAACTACATACATTTCTAGTAAATATAGTGTTACGTCAACATTAGAAGTAATCCAAATCCTAAAAAGTGAAAAGCCCAACAACGAAATCATAGCTTCACTTGATGTTGAAAACTTATTTACCAATATTCCTGTTAGTGCAACTATTGACATAATTATAAGAAATATATACAGTAACTCATCTTTACCCCCACTTAAAATTAATCGTAATATATTACGGAAACTACTATTAGCTTTCTTTGATCATAATAATTCTCCATGGGTTCAGTACAGTTAGCAACGTGAGAAACACCATTCGTTTTACCACAGAGAACGGGGGAGACGTATTAAAAAGAAGAATAACTGAATAGCAAACGTAAACAGAGATCTTAACAGAATCTATAAGGAAAATTAAATATGAATTTAAAGTGCATTAGAAAAGAAATCGATATTGTATGGATTTGAAAATCTGTGGGTGAATTTGATAAGTTACAAAATCTTGTATAAATATTGTAAAATACATTGGGATAAGCGGATATGATAAAAATGTTATTATTTGATTTTTGTATAATTGCATTCTGCGAACGTTCTTTATTCATAGGAAAATGTATATATAGGACATTAACAAGAAGCAACAATGTTGAAGCTTTATGCAATATCTGTCTCTCTATGTATCTTCGTGTTTAAAATAATCTTCACAACCAGCGGAAATTTGGTAGACGATAATGAGCAGTTATACATAATAGCAAACATTGACAACAATTTTGTAAAATGCATCAGTTTGGTGCCTTGACGCCCATTGTCAGTGAGGCTTTTAACCGAGGATTATCATGGGTTTCGGGTTTTACATCATCATTCGCCTTCTTCTGTTGACCTTGGCAATGCTGATCGGATATCGACTTGTGTATCAGCCGTCAGCTACAACTATTCACACTGTGTAAAACTTCAAATCACGCGGCAACGACTTTATATTCCATTCACGAACACTCAGACACTTCGCTTCTTTCTTAAAAGAATTTAGCAAAATCAGCTACCATTATCTTGGTAACTAGGGTTAACAATCTTTCGTTTTCCTCACTGAAATACATACATACATAAATACATATATATATATATATATATATATATATATATATATATATATGTGTGTGTGTGTGTGTGTGTCTGTGTGTGTGTGTGTGTGTGTGTGTGTGTGTGTGTGTGTGTGTGTATATTCACATATATACACATAGATATACATAAACCTACAGATATTCATTCTAACAATATTATCTTAGTGACGATAAAGGACTGTAAAGTCCATACAAGATTAAAATGTAACGAGACACAACTGTTGATTATTAAGTCTAGAAGCAATTATAAAACCATTATCAAACAAAAGTAAATTTTAGTTAGCATTGATAATGCATTCCAAGACACTAAATTATATGTATATATATATATATATACGGAGAGATACACACATACATCCACATATATATATATATATATATATATATATATATATATATATATATATATATATATATATATATATATATATACATGTATAAATACAAATATATACACGTCCACATATGCACATATATAAGCATGCGCGCGCAAACACAAACATATATATATATACATACATACATACATACATATACACATATACATACACATGTATGTGCAGACACATACCTACGTTTACATACCCACACATACACAAGCGCACACACGCACAAACAAGCACCCACATGACAGGTTTCAACACATACACACATATATATACATACATACACACACACACACACACACACACATATATATATATATATATATATATATATATATACACACATATAACTATAAGTACAGATATATTCATATATACACACAAACACACACATATTCAACTATGCATATATATATCCACACATACGTACACATGAACATACACATAATACAGAAGTACACTTAAATAGAAATATATACATACACACGCATATATATATATATTTCCCCTCTTCTCTTCTTCTCTTTTTTCTTTTTTCCTTGTTTCTTTTTTCTCTTTTTTATAAAAAACTACATCTATCTATCTATCTATCTATCTATCTATATATATATATATATATATATATATATATATATATACATCATCAAAATCACACACACATGTGCAGACACAAATAACGCAACACATGTACAACAACACACACCACCTCGATAAGAGGGCCATCAGGTAATAATAAAATAAACTTATAGTAATATAGCCTTATCATCGAAAATATTACTACCCCTATAGTAAGTTGAATTTATAGCTGTGTTTACAGTTAACAATGAGTTCATTTCTTTGATTTAAGAGATGGGTCTTATTTTTAAATATAATTATCTCAAATTTTTCGTTATGACATAGATAACAAGGGGATTATAGGAAATTACATGTTCGGGCTGATTTGATTAATTTCCATTTAACAGTAGTTGTTTTATTCTTCTCTTTTAAACTCCAAAAATACTTGGATAATGAAGTCTTGTACATATAATTACTACTATTGAATGATTGCATATGTCCCCACCCCAACGTTCTTTGAATGAATTCATAGTGCTACCACTGTAAATTTTTTTGATATTTGGGTTTTCTAGTGTAGAGATTGTACTAAGATATACTACAGAACTAGTCAAAAAATTATTCTGTAATGGACAATTATTTGGAATCCTACAATTGCACACGTTATTATTTTTTCATTATACTTAGTTGTACTACTTGCAACCTGGTGAGTAGTCAAGTTTTTTGAGTCCCTTGTTAAAGACTCTGTTGTTATGTTTCTTAATTATTTTCTCTAGGTTATCCGCACAACTATAGCTTAATTTAAGGGTATAAGGATTGAATATTTTATATTTGCTCTACTCTGTATTGAGCTCTCTGTTAGGAATAGTATTTGTTGATTATTGGAATTTATTCCGTATACACCAATCCTATACTTGTAAATATATATATATATATATATATATATATATATATATATATATATATATATATATATATATATATATATGCATAATTTATATGGTATTTTAATGTATATTTTAAAGGCCCCCCCCCAAAAAAAAAGCAACCGGTTTTGTTCCAGCCTTATCAAGTTTATTTCTGGAATATAAAAATATAAACGTGTAAATTTAATTGATATTAATGATAATCAATGAAGGGAAAAGAAAAAAATGATTCCAAGAAAGCTAGAATCCATTAACATTCAGACCCAGTAAGCATTCCCTCTGTTTACAAAGGGAAGGCTCACGAGATCTGATATACAAGGACTCTAGAACCTTGAGTTGATATGAGGAGTGGGACCTCGATAAAATAGAAAAAACTGTCCCCCCCTAAAATCAAAGACACAATTCCTACTATTTATAACATGCTCTGCAATAGAAGAGCCACAAGTGTTAATTAGTTGACTTTCCCTGGCTTCCGGATTCAAAATCCTGGGGGGTAAGTGTTGCTTTATTCTCAGATCCAAACGTTGAGACGTCCTCCCTATGTAGTCGAGTCCACAAATACACTTATATTTCTAAATCACTTAATTAACAAGATGGTGAGCGGGGGAGGACATCCTTACGAATGGAAGAGAAAATAGGACGGGTAACAAACATTCCCCGCACATTATCCGAAAATGACAGCTATTAATCGCAAGCGAAATTCGCCTAGCTAAAGACTCACCCTCTGAACCAATAAAGAGAAGACGCAAATAAACTGGACATTTTTTAGCAAAATGTACCTTTGACCCTATGAAATTTATTGATGACATCATGTCTAACGGAAACCAAAACATCCAAAGGATATCCGTTTTTAAAAAGTGTCCTCTTAATAACATCAATTTCACCGCACAACTTTTAAAATATACAGTAAAATGCAATATAAATTATGTTTATTCCTAACTATCCTTAAATCTTGTACTATACAAAACCTATATATATATATATATATATATATATATATATATATATATATATATATATATATATATATATATATAAAAGTGAACATAGAAGTCAAGACTTAGAGGCGACAGTCTGTTTCATGCTAGTGCAATCGTCAGGCAGCTCTGACGATTGCACTAGCATGAAACAGAATGTCGCCTCTAAGTGTTGACTTCTATGTTCACTTTTATATTTACACACGCTCTATCTCTGATATTGACCACTTTATCCCATCAATATAGCACGCCCTAAGACTATATCTTCTCATATATATATATATATATATATATATATATATATATATATATATATATATATATATATATATATATAGATAGATAGATAGATTAGATAGATAGATATATTACTCGTTATTCGTATTTTTGATGCTAACCTTTCTATCAACACTAAGAAATAAAAATAAATACCTTCTGCATGTGTCTATTGTGTGAAGAAAACTGTAACAATGCCAAGAGGGAAAACTAAAGATAATCAGTATCTAATTGTAGTACCCTAATTAACCCTAGAACACTAACCATGGGTATATAGTACCCAGCGCAAATTTTCCTATTTTTAATTACAATTTTCAGTACCTGATTTTCTTACCTAAATAATGTTTTTCAGTTCCTATTAATCTTAACTCAAAGTACCAAGTTTGAAGTCCCTGCATGTAAAATATTTCAAATAAAGATTTATATTTAATATCTTTTGATATTTTCAAAATCTGGTATGATATACCCATGGTTATTAGTGGGGTAACTTTAATTGATGGTTAGTGTTCTAGCGTTAAGTGGATTAAATATTTTAGTCTCTACGGGCGTGTCCTTTACTTGATTGAGCTCTGATGAGAAAAGACAAGTAAACTGATTGCGATGTATATTTTTGTATATTTACTGAACAAACCTTCTATCCGTATGCAAGCGGTTTGCCGCCAGTATAGGTTCTGGATTATTCTCATAGTTTTCCCGAATATGTCAAGGGTAACTAGCCGTTGCAGTTCTTGGTGACGTATTTAATGAAACACTTTTGCATAATCTATAAAACACATATCTCTGCATTTGGAGTTTCTCTTTCTGATATCATTCTGAGCATAGATATTGTATATCGTATCCGGAGCATTCTCCGTAAACATTTTGGCTGTAGGAAAACTCGCCTCAGGTATTTTCACCGTAGGAAACTTTGGCGTATAGGATTTTTGTCGTAAGATAATTTTACCGCCTTCTTTTCAATACCCTCATCTTGAACGTCCCTTTTGGAGTAATGTTCAATTTAATATGTGAAGTAACTTGTTATCAAGTATTTATGGATGTCTTTTTTACAGGGTCACACATCAGAAAAGAAATGAAAAAGTAAACATTTATTTAAAAAAATAAAAGACTACTTGTATCTTGAAGTCTTTGGTTGAGGCCTAAGGGAATTCATTCTACGCAAAGAAAAGACAAATACTACACTACACTAAAAGCCAAGTACTACACCAGCCATGGCTTGAATGTATTTGCAACTGAGCCCTATTTTTCTTCGTTATATGTTGCTCTTATCATTAGCCTTGGTTTTTAAAAACCAAAACAAAGACGCAAAACAAACCATCAAACAACAATATTGTTTGAGGCACGTTGGAGTAATGGATAGCGGTTCGGATTGAAGAGCCGAGTTTTAATTCCAATCGAGTTCATTATATACAATTGAGAAAGGTATGAAACACTCTATTCTCTCTCAGCTATGCGTAAAATAGCAATACAGATTTTAGCCTTGGTTGGCAACCAGTCTAGGAGAAGGAAGGATCTCTAAATCTCCATCGTCTATCTAACACAGGAAACACCACTGCTACTGCGGCCTGTACTAACTACCCTTATTGGTTACGGGAGTCAAGTACGTGATCTTCACATTTCACGCAGTACAGATTTTGTGGATATCTACGCTGACCACAGACGTAAAAAGGTCGAACAGCGAAGGCAAAAGCCATATTTCAGGATTCAGATGCGCAAAGCTGCTGCTCTTTTTGGAACTTCATCCTTACAAATGGAATACGAAAGGAATAAGGATGAGTAAATGTGTTAATGGCTTGGCGGGTATTAACAGTGGAGGTTAAGAGTGGTGGCACTAAGAACTTTAGCTCAGCTGAACCGGTACAGATTTGATTGATTGATTTGTTTTTTACGGCTTATCAACCCCTTGCAGGTTATTTAAATCCAGAAAATAGTTTTAGATTCTAAGAATATTTGTTCGAGATAATAATGATATACAGTTTATAGTCCAGCTAACTAACCTATAGCTGGGGGAGAAGAGGTGGATTCATATCTTTTCCAAGTATATTTGCGCGTAAGTGAATATAACGTACCCGACTGGAATTGGAAATCGGCTCTCAGATTAACAATTCCGAAACGTTATCCACTGTACCCTCAGCACATCTAACCTTTCCCCACCGGGTATCCTCAAGCGATCACGCATCTAGGTCCTGACCAGGTTCGATATTGCTAAACTTCGGTGATGTTACGAGAAACTTTATCTGGCCGTAAGCCATGCACATTCTTGTGGAGACATCCTGTCACATGATCTTCATGAGTGTAGAAGTATCTATGGATGGGGTTAACGTAGATGTTTTTGCGGCACCATCGAACCAGTGAGAGGGGAATTGAAAATCTGGGGAAAAAATATCATTTCCTCATTTAGCTGTGTGCCAAGTCAACTTAGCAAATAAAAGGAAAGAGGAAAGCGCTTTCAACAAAACTGAGAAAAAAGAGGAAAAATTCTCCAAAGAACAAGGCGAATTGGCTCATTGATCTTCCACAAGATATTGGCAAAATTATCCTTTGTAGAACTTTTACGGCTTCGATCTATTTTGTGGGCATGATCTTTTAGAAACAAAGATTCAATGACTTACGAAAACACGGTCCGCTATCGACGAGGACGTTCAAATGTTGTTGTTATTCATCCTGACAAATCAACATCGACAGATCAGGAAACAGTCAGCTGAGGGATTTCTCTTGTCGTCTTCATTTTTAAAAGGAATGAAATAACGTTTGTAATTTTATATAATCGACATTAAACAACGGGAAATTATTTATCAATTTCTTTTATATGAAACTCTTTGAAAGATGAGAGATAAAAGCTATGCTAAAAATAAGCAGTAAAGTGAAGAGATACCTAGATGCCAAATTTTATACTCCTTTTAAAGCAGAGGTTCTTAACCAAGGTGATCGCCCAAGAAGGACATTATGTGTTTCAGGGTGATAGGGAAATCATTTCATTGATTTTTTTTTTTTAATTAGAGGATTATATTATGTTATAATGTTGTGTATGAGCTTATAGTTTCTGGTTAATAATACTATAAAGAAGACACTGGAAGAAAAGTTAGTGAAGAAAAGATTTAATCACACGAGAGACATGGATTGATAATACAATAACAGCGAATACCGTAGTTCAGTGCAGCAATGCGTACGGCTATTCTATTAAACGTTTAGTGGCTTAGGACCGAATCATGTTGTAACACCAGTCTCCATACGATCACTGAAGGTAATCAATGTCGAGCCTGGTCAGTATCTCGATGTTTGATCTCTTGAGAATATCAAGTGTGTAAGCTTGGATATGCGGTTGTGTAATGGTCAACGGGTCGGAATTCAAAATCGAAGAGCCAGGTTCCAGTTCCAGGTTTGTTATATTCACCTACGTGCAAATCCTCTTGAAAAAAAAAAGAAGTATGCATCCATCGCAGATTTTTATGTATGTGCCCATACAGCACGTCTCCCCTCTGCATGACAAAGATGTTGTCCGTGATAGGTAAAATTAAATACAGCTTGCCACCGATGTCATCGCAGAAATTGCCATAAAGATGATCATAAGATCAGGCTTTTTTAGGAATTCCAGCTCCAGATTTTTGTCCTCAGGATTTACTCCCGAAGCCGTTCCCATGATTTAGTATGGCCGCAATTTATCGGTGGTTTAAAATCAGAGTTTTCTTTAACTTAGATGGTTACACTTCTGGGTCTACGTGTTCCACCTACCCGAATGTACATGTAAGCAAGTTTAAAAATCCATCAACATTTTCAGTTGCTATTAAATTTGCAAAACTCCTCTATAAAAATATTACATGTAAAAGTATATGTACTAATATGTAAAAGAATGAAGATTTTCAATAATATATATACATATTATTCCAAATTCTCCTTTTGAGGCGAACAATTTTGAAAACAATAGGAATAACATTTCGAATTATGCTGAAAAGAGTTCATTGAGGAAAGAAAAGATTGGGAACCATTTATTTTAAAGGACGTGGTTCCAATAGTGGAAACTTCCTCCTTACAAATGAAATACGAACGAAATCAGGATGAGCCGAACGCAGTAGATGTATCTTCGCGAATCTGATTACTAGGGTAATGTCAGTACATTTCCCATGAAAATGGCGATAGAGTAGCAAGAAGGCTAGTGACGTTTCGTCTGTGAGTAAAAGGGGTTATAGGGTGGGGGAATAACACTGGGAAAAACGCTTGTGGTCTCTGTCAAGGCTTGGAATGTGATGATCAGGTAACATCAGTACAGATATGGCAGCCGTATTCCGATTCGATGGTCTGTTTTGAGCCAATGGAAAGATTAGTCATGACTGAATAAGTGAGATACGTTCTGGAGCGGTACATGAAAAAGACCATTTTCCCAGTAACATTATGTTTTGTATACACGAATTCCAACTGAGATCTGGCGGCACGCTGGAGTAATGGTTAGCAGCTTGGACTGGGAAATCGAAAATTCGAGTTCGAATTCCAGTCGCATTCTTTTGCATGCTAATACCCTTAGGAATGGTATAAATCCACCTATTATCCTTCCATGCTCAAATATTAGGAAATGAATAGCTGCCTTAGATGGCAACCGGCCTAGGAGGAGGTCAAGTCTGAATTCCAAACAGACTAAACGGCCACCTGGTCTGGTGGGGAGAGTAAGTGGTACTCCGTTAGACAAAAAACAAGAGCTGTTAAAGGGCGGATAAATTTATCGTTCAACGGCATTGCATATCGACTAAGGGTTAAATAGTGAAACCAAACTGCAATTGTGCACGCCTCATTGAAAACCTAATAAATCAAGGAAGGGTTCTAACAACTGGAGTGAGTTGGTTTTGGATTTGAGCTTGAATCCCAATACATGTGCAAGAAGAGTACATGAATTCACCAATACTGAAAAATCTTTAGTGTCTTCTCGTGAATTATGAAATCGTACTCGTATGTGATTAATTAAATGATTTAAGCTGCATTCCTCTCTAATTGAGCTGTGAGGGCTAAGTCAGAGAAGAGAACGGTTGCCGGGTTCTTGTCTTCTAGATTTAACCCTTGATAGGCGGTCGTTAATATTAAGCAGAACGAGACTTGATGAATGGGGAGGCTTGTATTTCCAAGGTAGATGTAATTCAATTGAAATAATTAGTCAGTTATGTGCCATGCGTGATACACGCTTAGGCGATCATGTATCTTTCGAAACATGATTGGCGAGGCAGATTTTTTTTCCAGCAGTAGGTTGCAATTTTCTTTCTGCTTTAGCGAACCCAGTCTGTTCTGCTATTTACCCATAGCTGGGAGGGGGAAAAGAGGATTTACACCTTTCCTAAGTGTATTAGCACGTGAGTGAATGTAATGGATTCGACTGTATTTCGAACTCGGCTCTCCGATTCCTCAATTCGAAACGCTATCCATTACTCCACCGTGCCTCCTCGAAATAATTAAGTGAATCGAAATATCTCCGAATGCTGCTGATTGGAAGAAAACTTAAATTGAATATAAGTCGAAATGTCCACCTGAAGGACACAGGGTTTCGCTAAGCGGTCGTATTGAGTATGTCGAATATATTAACGGTGGTCATTAATTAGACGTGCAGATATACTTACTTCTGGAAAACTGGGATCAGATAACCCTGATAAATGGTCGCATTTTCTCCCTTAATACTAGTCTTAAGAACCTTCTGTCAAAAAAGAAAATTAATGACTCACTTTATTTCGAGTAACTTGCACAATGTCAGCACTCATAGCATGCTTGTATAACTCACTCATGTTACAAGGAAATGTAATTTTGCATGTATTTGGCCTCATCGAAATTCACTATAGTTTCGCGTAAAGAACTGCCGGCAAAACGAATTGAGATTACGCTTAAGTGAGCGTCGTTAGGAGCCATGTATAAACTTGTTCCAGTAAAGAAGATCTCTACCTCGTATTATAACGATTTACCTAGAGGTACCAGTTAATTCTTGATCCAAATGTAAATGCCCGTCAATGGCTTTGGCTTTAGACTTCAAGCGTTGTTTTGTACAAGAGTGTGTTACGAGTTTAAGCAAGATAGATTAACATGATTAAAATTAATAGATATGACTAACGTATTAGACAGATAGACAGACAGACGACATGTGAAGAGAGACAGACAAATTTAAGAGTGAGAAGAAAGTGAAGAAACGAAGACAGACAGATATGAAGGGAGACAGTGTAAGATAGATCGGCAACCCTATGTGATGTGAGTGATATATATATATATATATATATATATATATATATATATATATATGCAAACAGATGTGTGTCGAGAGAGATGGGACAGATAGGCAGACAGATGTGAAGAGAGGAGGGACAAATGGGTAGACAGATGTGAAAAGAGACAGACAAATTAGAAAAGAGTGAGACAGACAGTTATGAAGAAAAGAAGACAGATATGAAGAGAGGGAGACAGTGTAAGATAGATGGGCAGCCTTATGTGAAGTGAGTGATATATATATATATATATATTTAACAATATATATATATAAATAACAATATATATATATATATATATATATATATATATATATATATATATAAATAACAATATATATATATATGTATATATATATATATTTATATATATAAATAACAAGTAAAATAAATTGATACATCCAAATATATAAATAAACTAACAACCGATACCGGTAAACTAGCCGTTTAGAAAAAATAAATTAAGATAATCAATCGAAATAAATAAATTGAAAACTGTTCCCGCCAAAATAATAGTTAGAACAAACTACAACAATAACCCCAAAATTGAACAAATAGTTTTAATTATCTTCTCAAACAAAAACAAAACTATTAAGTAAGTTATATAAACAAATTTTTATTACGTTAATAAAAACACCGATCAAAATAAATAAATATATAAGATAAAAAATAAAAATGAATAAAAACAAGCAAAATAATTTGACCAAAATAAATAATAAACAAATAAACAACTTCCGGTAAAATAAATTACGCACAATGCACTACTGACTCGTATATATAATTAGCCGTGAAAAATAACAGCACTCGTGGCCTGACGATTGCATCTAGCATGAAACAGACTGTCGCCTCTAACTGTTGACTTCTGTGTTCACTTTTATATTTACACACGTTCTATCTCTGATATTGAGCACTTTATCCCATAAATATAGCACTATATTAAGACTCTTAAGACTATATTTCTTCATATATATATATATATATATATATATATATATATATATATATATATATATATATATATAAAGAGAAAGAGTGTGTGTGTGTGTGTGTGCGTGTGTGTGTGGAGAGACAGATGGGACAGATGGGTAGACAGATGTGAAGAGAGGAGGAACAGATGAGCAGACAGATATGAAGACAGAATGAGAGGACAAATGCGCAGAAAGATGTGAGGAGAAGTAGCAGGAAGGATGGCCAAACAAACATGAAGAGAGAGAGAGAGAGGGACGGAAAAGATGGGCAGATAGATGTGAAACGAAGGAGGACGGGACAGATGTGCAAAGAGGGGGACAGGATAGATGAGCAAACTGACTTGAAGATATGGCGATGGGAGTGTTGCAGACTGGTGAATGTTTTTTTTTAGTTATCAGAAGAATTTATGATGTCGGTGTTCTTAAATATTTGTCCACAACAAATTAAGAGATAAAAGGAATATTGAAAACAAATCATGCAAGAAAATTCAGAGTGAAGACAAACATAATTAAAAGTGCATCCCGTTCCCACCCCTTCACCATTGAAACTGTTAGATGTAGACGTCTTTTCTACTCCAATAGCTTCATGTCTCGCACTTCTCGCCTATGGAACTCCCTTCCCTATTACTGTTTCCCTGACAAATACAATCTCCAACGGTTTAAGTGTAGCGTCAATCGTCATCTCCAGTTGCCTTGATCTATCCACTTCCTGACATCTTTCATTCCTATCTGCTCTCGCTCTATATCTCCCGTAACCCCCCTGCCTCGAGCGACCCTCCGTCCTTCTCTTTCTCCACATCCCTTCCTTTACCACTCCTATCTGCTCTTCCTCCAACCCTTCTGTAACCCCATGCGTGATAGTGGCCACCGGCCTTGCTTGGGGTGATACGCTTAAAAAAAGAAAAAAGAAAGTACATTTTGTGTTGCATTATTATTCCATGCATTAGTTCAAGTTTCAACAATAGCATTACAATATTTAAAGGTTACAGGGGTGGCCAAACCGCGGCACCCGAACCGCACGCAAGACTGGGTCCTTTAATATACGATTCGTGAAAGTATGTTAGCTGAACCCCTTCGTTCATCACAGTTAAGATAAAAGGTAATTAAGAAAAAATTCAATGTTTATAATTATTTACTGGTTATGAACTGAAACCCCTACTGCATTAAAACGTAAGTTGAATGTCCATTGTTAGTAATGATATTTAACATTTTAAATCCTAATTTTAATACTAGCTATTGCGCTTTAGTGATGAGTGAAGGAATAGTGGGAGGCAGAGGGGTTAAAGAAAATTCCGGTCAGCAACGGTTACTGAAGGACCGATGCCATGGGTGAGGTGATTTAAGATTTGGGTGTGCTGGGGGAGCGAGAGCGGTCACATGTGTATGTAACAAATATGTATGTGTAAATTTAGTTCATACCCTGCGTTTCTATGAATTCATATGAACTTTACCATATGGGTCTCGTACATTAGTTTTTGCCACCCCTGCGTTATAATAATGCCAACATATATAATGCCTGGGTGATCGTTATCGAGTGCACTATATTGCTAGGGTAGGGAGCTAATTCCTCTCATATTTATCAATCTTTTGCATCTCGAGTGTGCTTTGACGTTTAAACCGACAACAAAACGAAGAAAACTTGTCAAATATAAATAATGAAAGTCAGAATCGAGTAAGGTTTTATTTAAAATTTTGCACCAAACCCGTTCACAAATCTCGTATTCTACAGAAACGCGTCATAAGCGACAGACAGCTGACAATAATTTGAGGTAAATTAGTTCCGTCAGTTCAGAGCCAAAGTAATTGGATATAATTCACAAGCTGAAATCTAATTTTCGAGACAAGCATGAAGTTCATACTTGGCAGAATGACTCTTTTAATATAGTAGCCCCAAAAATCATTATATGTGGAGATTATAGAATATGCAACGGTTTTATATTATAACATCTACACGCAAACATATATATCGGGTGTAATAGCAAAATTGTCTAAATCGTGTAACACTCGTGTAAAATTGTCCAATTTTTAGATTAAGATTTGAAACGTTGTATTTTACAAATGATTAAATATATCTTACTGGAATTCTCCGAGGTTTTTATAACACTATTGGACTCACTATAAAAATGTATAATTACCCTCCAAGCTTAAAAAAAGAATCGTGATGAAATCGATCATAAACGAACATGACATGTTCATCATTAAGTAATCATAGCTAATGATCGGAAGCTCACGAAGAATTGATATGAGTTCATATATATATATATATATATATATATATATATTTGAACTTTATTTCTTGTGTAAGTTGGAATAATGTATATATATATATATATATATATATATATATATATATATATATATATATATATATATATATATATATATATATATATATATATATATATATATATATTATTCCAGGATCATTTTCCAACTTACTCAAAATGATCTTCGCCTTCTCTAACCTTCTAACTTTCTGTCCTGGAGTAACAAGGTGCCTCACACATTTCACGTACGATTTCATTTTCAAGTCTTTTTTCAATACTCTTTGTTCTGACATACCTGAAACTCTTCTCTCACTGCTCTTTGGACTGTCATAGGTGAAACTACTCTCTCACGTTCCAAACGTCTTTAGAATTGAGTTGGATCTTTTCTAATTGATCTCTTTAGCTCTAAGTTGAAATGATAATGCTTCTTCCTGTTGTGACTTCTTGATCCAATTTTCCTCTCTTTTCCCGGTCTTTTAATCTTATTCACCATTCTCTTGATGGTTCCTGAATGAAATTTGAAGATGGAAGCCAGAGTATGAATATTAGTTCCACACAAAATAGAAAACCGGATACAGGCTTGATTCCTGTCGGGGGACATATTTTCTACGAAATTTCCCGGATATTCAGGCCGGCAAATGTAATTAATACTGTTTATTATAAACAGAGCCCTAACTTAAATAATTTTATTTGTAAAAATGACGTATAAACAGAAAATGTATTAAAGTAATTGTCGGACTTAGGACATATCATAATACATATATATATATATATTTTTCGAGACAAGCATGAAGTTCATACTTGGCAGAATGACTCTTTTAATATAGTAGCCCCAAAAATCATTATATGTGGAGATTATAGAATATGCAACGGTTTTATATTATAACATCTACACGCAAACATATATATATCGGGTGTAATAGCAAAATTGTCTAAATCGTGTAACACTCTTGTAAAATTGTCCAATTTTTAGATTAAGATTTGAAACGTTGTATTTTACAAATGATTAAATATATCTTACTGGAATTCTCCGAGGTTTTTATAACACTATTGGACTCACTATAAAAATGTATAATTACCCTCCAACCTTAAAAAAAGAATCGGGATGAAATCAATCATAAACGAACATGACATGTTCATCATTAATTAATCATAATACATATATATATATATATATATTTTTCGAGACAAGCATGAAGTTCATACTTGGCAGAATGACTCTTTTAATATAGTAGTCCCAAAAATCATTATATGTGTGAGTTCACACTCTTTGGGTCTGTCATTGGATCTAACCAACGCCTTTATCCACTGTGCCATGTGTCCTTGAGTTCAATACCCAGTTAAGGCAGTGGAGAACTTTCAGAGGGAAAAATTCGCAGGAGATAACTGATAACTGACATCCATCAAAACATGGCACGTGGAACTAGAACAGTCTACCTCAGTGATCGAAATAAAGGGTTCAGTTCGAAATTCCAACCACCTGAAGAAGGCCGGAGCGTACAACGGCCGAAACGTTGTGACAAATATGGCGACAAAGATGAGGACAATAGTCCGACTAATGTAAATACTGTACATAATAGCTCATCCCAGAAATATAGACATATATATATATGTATGTATATTTCTGAGATGTTCTATTGTAGGGAGTGTCAATCGCTAAAAAAGAGCACACCCTGATGTTATTATTAAGAGCAAAGGCTAAAGCATCTTTCTATTATTTAAAAAAAAATGTTTAATCCTTTCTAGCACGTCCGAAATTTTAGTTAAGATTTTTTTTGAGTCAGCAAAATTGACATAAAATCGATAATTTCAGCAATTTTTTAAAACTTTGTAAAAAAAACGTAAATTTTCCGTTTAAAAATCTTGTAAAATTCAATTATACTTTTTCAAATGTTATTTTAAGATAATTAGAAAAGGTAAAGTTTACTTCTTGCAATTAGAAACCAACATTACTTAAATTTTAAGAGAGAAAATGTTGTTTGTTTTGTAGGCGTGAATTGACGCTTATGTCAATATATCGACAACTAACGTCAGGGCAATTTATCGGAAGGAAGGACAGAAATGACAGTATTTTCGAATTTTAAATCAATCAGCTTATTTAACTATAAAGTATTTTTCAAAAATTAAACATTTTCAAAAGTGTAATATTTTATTGATTTTAGGTAAATTTTAACGAAAATATGTCCAAAGCCTGCGAGGTCTCCGTCCCTACAATTGAATCTAAAAAAAGAAAATAAATAAACAATTGCCACATGAATCTCACTGAAAACTAATAAATTAATTATATTTAAAAAATGAAATTAAAATTTGATACGTGCAGGACAGAAGTAAAACAAAGCAATTTCTTAAGACCTTTATCTTAAAACACGTGACCTATTATTTCTGAACCGTGCATGCATAGTTTTGGAGAAAAAGTTTTTAATACATTTTTGCATATTAAAATATATTTTAAAAATATTATCTTGTCACAGATTATAATAATCTTTCAAATTTATGATCTGTAAAAATAGATCTTTTTAATAACAGCATTTTCAAAAATACACACATTCAAATTTAATTTTAATATATTTAAGAAATGTATCGCATTTTGTATTTAAAATTAGGAAAAAAGAAAACAATTCTTGTAAAAATTCATTTTTCATCGGAAAAATATAGTAAATATTATTCATATAAACCAATAAAAGCTTTTTTTTTTAATTAAATAACGTTTTCTTGAGTTTTGTATTTTACAATCCAGAGCTGATTTTTAGGTAACATCGAGTCGATATTTCCTAAAAAAAACATGATTTCTATCCTTCAAATGTTTCTGCTTTTAACTGATATAATCACAAAATAACACAGGAGTCAAATTTTAGAGTTTTTATAAATTAAAGACGGTGGGGTTGTAATAGATGTAACAAAATAATTTTCCCATGACTTTCTAAAAGAAAAACATTTCAAAATAATTTCATTCATTGCTGAATATGTTCTGAAAGTTTCACTAATATTTGACAAGTGTTTGATTTTTGCAAGAATTTCCAAATTAATGTATTTATCAATTGAAAAAAAAGGCGCTAAAATCCACTGGTAAATATTAAGTGACCGCTGACGTAAGTAAAAAATAATATTTTAATTAAAATTTCGAACACGCAGGAAAGGATTATTTTTTTTAAATAATTAAGAAATAGTTTGGTATTTCCTCTTAATAATAACAAACATTTTGAGGATAAGACTTTGTGGCTTTCTTCATCACGTTATGCTGTTTTGCTATAAGTCATTACATTATTTACATTGCTCGGACTGTTGTCGGCATAAAATTTGTAATATGAGCTCTGGTAAAATTCGGTAAAAAAAAATTTATAAGTATCAAAAGATTCAGTCACTAGTGTCCATGTTGTAATGTAGTCATTGTTCAAAATAGATGAGAATCAGGAAGGCCAAAATTAGAGAGATTATCTAAGAAACAAAAGCCTAGTTAGAGGAAAGAAGGAAGAAGAGGTTTATTGAATTAAATTAAATACAAAAAATGAGGCACAAGGCCAAAAGAAGGAAGGGGAATAACTGGACAGTATCTTTCTTATCTTAAACTAAGCTCGCCACAATCACTGATCTAATCCAACTATACACTATTCCTTGCATCAAAATATCTCATTCTTACTTACCAACCTTACTACAATCCCCATAATACCTAAAAGTCTCTATGAAGTCCTAACTAGCTTACATGAGTACAATTTGTCTGAGGGGTTGTGGAATAAAATAACAATGTTTATAAATGAATACCAATGAATATTTAAATGTGAATATTATTATATGTACGAGAAAATAAAAGAAAAAACACTATCCTTAATTGAGATAGAAATATCAGTTAACTGAACGAATTTAATGCGGGACTTGGAGGAATTAAAAACCAAGCATTCGACCAACCACACACAGAACTACACACTCATTCTGAAAGGACAACAAATACGAAAAAATACACATACGAAAAACGAAAAATGCCCCACATCCACCAGAGAACTAGCATTTCTGGTCACATAACGTTCAGGGGAGGATAGATTAAGCTAAAGAAAATGAGGACAAAAACTAAAAGTCTCCAATAAGCATACACTCCCTAAGTTAACTTGGCGTAAAAAAAAACTAACAAAAACTAAAAATCAAAAAGGCCTAACCTAATTTGGGTGGTGTTGCCAATATTTAGGGCGGGATTGCCAATTTTTAATACAGGCTTTCCAATATCCTGATCCCTAACGGGAATGAAAATGCCAGATTCGACGTTTCTCATTTTATAACGGGACCCTCGCACGCAACCACATCACCCTCATCAAAAAGGGGAAAAATCGGCCAAATAAGTGTAAAACTAAGCAGGGTTAAGTAATCACTGTCGTGGATTCCGAGATGAATCCGATATCAATGAATAACAAACACCGGGAATGAATAAGGAAAATAAATGTATTAACGTAATAATACAAACTGGTAATACGGGTTAGTAGATCCAGGAATGCGGGTTAGTATCAATAATATATATACAGTCTTGGTATTGAAGTATCGCGGTATGACTCCTTACTGAGTCTACGTGCTCGCTGTGACGCTTGCCGCCGCCTGTGTCTGTGACTTACTCTACTACTACTGAACTCTACTACTCTTTTGTCGTTCCGTCTCGACTCCTTGAGTGTTCGGGTATTCACTGGTAGTAGTATATGTATTCCTTGGTTGAGTCCATTTGTGTGAAAAGGGGAAGCCCCTTAACAATCACGAAATATCTTACAGTGTAGTCACGGTCCGCTTATTCCGCAATGTGACACACTCGATATGCCTAATGGATGTATTTCGAAATTCATCTGCACGCAGTCCATCAGCCATATTCGTTGCATCAGAAGACAATCATTTTTAACCTCGCCCTAACTACAAGAGCAGGATTATTCTTGATATGCATGGAAGCCAGCCACGCCTGAGCTACGGCCACTTCACCACTATCATGGGATTAGATTGAATCAACGACTATAATCAGTAGCAAACGACCAAACTTTAGCTCTTATTAAAGAAAAGACGTGCCCTCTGACAGGATTTGAACATGCCTACCCCTTAGCAGGAGAAACCGTCGTTAGATCCGATGTGCTTTAGACCAATTGGGCCACGAAGGATCTCGCTGATCGAGCAAAACCGAATAATGCCTTGAAGTGAAAATTCAACCGGAGCTTAACGCTTCCTTTAACGGCGATCCTTTAATGTTTCTTTAATGACCATCTACGTGCTGGAGCAACATCCTCTCTAGCCTGACGTTGACTCCCGTGATTTTTTATTATTCACCAAGTTAAACGGGGATAAACAAGAAGACCAGCTTTTCTAATATGGGAGCCATCAAGAGGGCCGTGACGGCGGACCTGAGGTGAATCCCTGATGAACCCTTTCAGGACTTCACGGAGGCGTGGCGGAAAAAGTTGGGAAATACGTTAGACTCGAGGAGATAATTACGAAAGGGGAAACTTGTTAGTTTGGATTTGATATATTTTTTTATGATAAGAGACCGGATTCTTTTCTGACACACTTCGTAGAGAGGTAATTTTTATATAACATAAAACTCTAATATATTCAAATATATTCACGTACACAGCAGTAACGTTTCTATAGTATAAATATAAAATTGCAGATACATATACACGAAATTATCTACACATGCAATAGCCGTGATAATTTCATTGTTTTCCTATATGAGTTTTCTGATGAGTGATAATTATTTAGCAGAAAATCACGACACTTAAAAAAAAGTTTCCATAACAAAATCCCCACCAAAGAAACATACAGCGACTAATACACCGAATCCATCCCCTGCTCATACACCGATAAATTCACAAAAAAAAATCTCACCAGACAGAAATGAATAGAATTCCACCATCTGACTCAAATGAAAATAAAGAAGAAATCCAAGCTCATATAAAATAGAAGATGTGTGCCGGGTGTCGAGGGAGCATTTAGAAAAGGCGAGATGTGCGAGACATGAAGCTATTGGAGTAGAAGAGACGTCTACATCTAACAGTTTCAGCGGCGAAGGGGTGGGAACGGGATGCCAGCCTCGTAGGACGTTTAAATTCATGAGGCCTAGGGACAAGCGAAAGCAGCTCCTCGGAGCAATTACAGTGAAAGTTTTTGAAGTCTTCTTTGAACAGTCAGATATCAGTTTCCCCTAGAAATGAAACAATGCAGTTGTTAATAAGAAGAGTACTAATTAATCTATACCAGATTTCACAGTTCTAGCATCACTCCTTCATTGTCGGCCAACGAACTTTTCAGCTCACGCTTCTACCGAGAACTTAAGCAAACCATTCAAGTCATGAGAATATTAAAGTTAGTCAAATAGAAGCAATTCTTTTTCAGACTAGTTAGACGAGCCGAAACCATTGTCTCAGTATAAAAGAAAACATCCTACAGGGAAAAATACCTTCCCCCATCCGCTTCTTTCTAGTTTTCATTATTTTAGGATCAAAGGCGCCAAGCATTCATCTATGAAATTAATTTTCCTTCGTGAATACCATCAATATTTTTCGTGTCGTTAAACTGACAGATCGAAATTCACCGTGATGTTATTTATCGGCTTGTGAGTTAAGCGAATGTCGAATCGACCAATCGAGATTGATCAGACTGCGAAATTGTAAAATTGGGAAAAGTTGGCGGAAAGAAAAATCGAAGATAAAGTTTGTTGATGATTAGTCTAATGCTGATAGTGAAACAATATATCTCCTCAAATAATTATTTTATTTTTAAAGTAAACGGATATAATCCATTTCTGGGTGTCCTAATCTATATAATATGGTTCTCGTCAATATCTGATACCCTCTCTCAGTTTTAAATGAGCTGTCTCCGTCTGTCGGTGCCTAGATATAGATTCTAATCGTGCAGCTTCTTCCCACGCAACGCAACTCTGTGGAACCGACTCCCAAGAGGATGCTTTCTTTCCCGATAACTACAATCTGAACTTACTCAAGTCTAGAGTTAACCGTTACCTTTCTCACATATCCGCATAAATTATGTCTTTTACTCTGTAACCATCTTTATCGAGTGGATCCCGAGCTTTATATAGGTTAAAAATCATTGTAAAAATAATTCCGCCAGTCTCTGACTGTCTCTGCCTGTCCGTGTATATCGCCGCTCGTCTGTGCTTATCTATAGTCATCCTAACAGTCAACGCTACCAAGGAAGTCCATCACCTGCGAGATAAGAAGGTGATAAAACTCGACCAAACAATTCAAATGCTGACAGGGTAACTAACGACCTTCTCGTGTACTGCCAGCTCTGGGAAAAAAAACAGGAAAAGTATATCTCAGGTTCACAGAAAGGTGAAGTGTAATCAGCATCGCATATAAGCAGGTGGCTCGTAAGGAGTGGAAAGCCATTTTTTTTCGATGGCATCAATGACTTCGAAACTGCTTGTCTACAGCGCCCGATGAAGGCATGAGCAAGCACAAAGGTATCATCATCATCATCATCATCATCATCATCATCATCATCATCATCACTACTATTCACCTGGTTTCAAGAACTTCCCTTATGCGCCCTTTGTGGCCATATCATCAAAACACTGGCAAGGCTTAAACGTCATGTCAGGCGTTGACATTTGAATTGATTTCGTTAGTGGATACCCAATTCGAAGTGGGCTTATGCAAGGGGCTAAGAGGGTGGAAAGAGAATGAGAAAACACCAGGAGAAGAAAGCAAAAACTCAATCCTAAACAGAAAACGAGGGATAAACCTTTACTCCTGTCCAAAAGACATGGAGGGAGAGTGTGAACTTGGACAGACACACATGCGCACGCGCGTGCGCACAGAGACACGCACGCGCACACACACACACACACACACACAACACACACACACACACAACACACACACACACACACACATATATATATATATACACGAGGGTCATTCAATAAATAAGGTGAATTTTTCTGTATAAGGACTTCTAGTACAAATAGAAGCTTACTTCTTTTTTTTTCAACGTAGTCTCCCAACACTGTCACACACTTTTCCCATCTCTGCACAAGCTTCCGTATTCCCTCAGCGTCAAAATCTTTGGACTGATGACTCAGCCAGTCGCTCGCAACACTTTTGACTTCATCGTCACTTTTAAACTTCGTGCCTCTCGTGAACGCTTTCAAGGGACCAAACAGGTGAAAGTCTGAAGGGGCAAGGTCTGGGCTGTAAGTGGGGTCAGGGAGCAGTTCCCAGCCCAGCTCGTTGATGGTCTGCACCGTTTTGACTGCTGTGTGAGGCCTTGCGTTCTCATGATGCAAGATGACTCCTTCTGACTGATGACCCTTGCGTTTGACCCAACAGATAAGCTCAAAGTCCTTGCAATGTCATCCACTGTCATCCTTCCGTCAGACTGAATGAGGTCATTGACTGATTCGATCACCTCAGGAGACCTCACTTCTGTAGGCCTCCCAGGCCTGTCTTCATCCTCAACACTGCTCCGTCCTTCTTTAAACAATTTAGCCCACTTGCAGACATTTTTTGGCTGAAACATTTGGCACCATACACAGTTGACATTCTCCTATGAATTTCAACTCGTTTGCACCTTTCAGCAACCAAAAACTTCGTAACTGACCGCTGTTCAATCCTGGAGCATGCTTCTTGGTCGGCCATCTTTGTTAATCGCGAAAACTTTCGCGATTAACAATTTTTTTAAAGTTTCTTTTTATCTGCAAACGAATTTAATGTGAAAAAGAAGTAAAACAACAAAAAAGAGTAATCTTCTATCTGTATTAGAAGTCCTTATACCGAAAAATTCAACTTGTTTATTGAACGACCCTCGTATATACAGATAGATATAGATATAGATATATGTTATAGATTTTTAGATGTGCACAAAAACAATTACCCAGTACAAATACGCATTCTTGTTTCGATGCCTTGTCTGCATCTCGATTGGTGGGAATTAAAAATGGTTATGGACAATTCCATTAAAAAAACAAGCCGTCTAGGGTACGTCATTTTCTTCCCTATAGGTTTTTAAGGATATGACGTACCATATGCGGTTTGTTTTTGAATGGAATTGTCTATAACCATTTTTAGCTCCCACTAGTGGAGATTCACATAAGGCATCGAAACAAGAATGCATCTTTGTAGTGGGTAATTGTTTTTGTCCACATGTAAAAATCCGTAATAAATAATTTTGCTCTACTCTTGGTATTGAGCCCTTTTTTAATTAATGCTGTGAACGTTAGAATTTACACTATTCTCGTTCTCATTACATCTGAATATATATATATATATATATATATATATATATATATATATATATATATATATATATATATATATATATATATATATATATATATATATATATGTATGGCTATGTTCGCTGTCTTACCATGAGACCCAGGTTCGAATCTCACCATGGTCGATTTGTCCTGATGTTATTGGTGTGAAGGGAAAGATGGAAACTTTGGAAAGCCATACCCCGGGTTGGCCCAAGCCTAGTGAGCGAAATTAAGTAGTCGGAAAACATGGGGCCGTCTATGGCGGTGCTATCATGAAGGCATAAGTCATCGTGACAGAGAGGTTCAGATTGATGATCACGCTAGATAAAACGCTTTCCCTTCAAGGCTCTCTAAGGTATTCACAGTATTTGTGTATGAGGATCTCCCGGTGACCTAGTGTTTGTATATTTCAAGTTTACAAAACTAAACATGCATTCTAAGGGAAAATGTTGCAAGAATTACCCTGGCGTCTCCTGCTACATATGTGGTGATTATTTGGTAAAAGAGAATCGTTTCAATGTTCAAGATTTCACCAGAACAGCATTACTTTGGTGTTAATTATGGGGATCAATTTAAGTCATGGGCTCCTCACAAAGCTTGTAAGAATTGTACTAAAACCCTTCTCTTGTGAACCCCAAATAAAGTCAAAATAAAATTTGGGGTACTAAAGAGGGGGTGATAAGCCAAAGAGGATCATGACGTTTGCTACTACTGTATAGTGAACATGCCAGGATGTAAACGTTACAAGAAGAAATCGTAGCACTAACCTAATAATGAATCTGTAAGACAGTATTTACTGCCCCCCCACGAGGGATAGATGTGGCACAAGGCCAGATTTAAAGTGGGCTATTCCCAAGCCCATAGGCTCGGCCAAAAATATCCCATAGATCCCGTATAAACAGGATTGGGTTGGTCAACCACCCCGAACGAGACTCTGCCCTTCGGCGGAGCCTCATCCAGGTTCCTCTCTGCTCAGAGGCAGAGAGTTCGACCGTCCAACAGAGAAGACGTCTGATGAATCTGTAAGACGGACAATTCTACATTGTAGGGTGTTTCCCTTCTAGTTTTACTTCGTTGTCCAATTTTAATCAAGATGATAACACTAAGAATATTTTCAGAAGCAATGGATGAAGCTTCCGACAGCAGCAGCAACAGCAGTATCTTATATTTCGTATTTGAAAGATTTTCAAACTGCAAAAGTGAAGATTTTTAGACAATGACAAATGGCTCAGTAAGATAAAGTCATTAGTTACATCCAGTGACAGGATCCAACGAGTGTGAGTTCAATACCTGGTTAAGGTGGTGGAGAACTTAGAGAGGGGAATTAACAGGAGATAACTGACACCCATTAGACATTGCCTGTGGAACTAGCACAGTCTACCCCAGTGAGCGTAATAAAGAGTTCACTTCGACATTCCAACCATCTGAAGAAGGCCGGAGCGTACAGCGGCCGAAACGTTGTGATAAACATGGCGACAAAGATGAAGACAATTGTCCGAATAATGTAAATAGAGCTGAATGAGATTGTTAGAGATCTGGCTTTGTCTAAGGAGGCAGCTGAGATTTGGGGCTCCCATCTTAGTGAGTACCGTGTTCTTGACTCTGAAGCTAAGATAACATTTTAGCATAGGAACTTGTTCGTTATCTTAGAGAAGAAGACCGCTTTGTCTTTTGTAAGAAATCCAACGCCTTCTTTTAGAAATGGCACTGCCTAAGTACAATCCAGCTGAGTGGGATTTATTTATTAAAAGCTCTAAACGAAGTTTTAAGTGCGTATTGCTGGTCAATGGTGACAAGTTTGCTTGTATTCCAATTGGCCAATCAGTGACATTGAAGGAGCACTACATGAGTGTAAAAATTGTTCTACAAAAACTGTTTTATGATGAACGTCAGTGGATGATATTTTTGCATTTTAAAAGTTTAACATTTGTTAGGGCAGCAATGTGGTTTTACCGAGTACCCATTTTTTCTTTGTCTATCAACCTTAATTTGGTGGGAAGAATGGGGATTAAGATAAGTCATGGGCTCCTCACAAAGCTTTTAAGAATTGTACTGAAAACTTTCGCTCATGGATCCTAAACAAATTGAAGTCATTGACGTTTCTATGCTTTGAATATTGCGGCCACATATGGTCCGGTGCTCCTGCTATATATTAAAAGTTTCTTGATAAAATCCAAAGAGGAATCTGCAATGTTTCTCTCCAGAATCTATCTTACATATTTATAAGTCTACCATTCATTCATGTTGTCAATATTGCTGCCACATATGGTCCGGTGCTCCTGCTATATATTTAGAGATTCTTGATAAAATACAAAGAGGAATCTGCAACGTTTCTCTCCAGAATCTATCTTACATATTTATAAGTCTACCATTCATCCATGTTGTCAATTTTGCTGCCACATATGGTCCGGTGCTCCTGCTATATATTTAGAGATTCTTGATAAAATACAAAGAGGAATCTGCAACGTTTCTCTCCAGAATCTATCTTACATATTTATAAGTCTACCATTCATCCATGTTGTCAATATTGCTGCCACATATGGTCCGGTGCTCCTGCTATATATTTAGAGATTCTTGATAAAATCCAAAGAGGAATCTGCAACGTTTCTCTCCAGAATCTATCTTACATATTTATAAGGCTACCATTCCTACATGCTTTGAATATTGCTTGTACATATGGTCTGTTTCTCCGGCTATACATTTAGTGATTCTTGATAAAATCCAAAGAAGAATCTGCAATTTTTTTAATCCTGATCTGGCATCTCAGGTCAGTAACTTTACCACCCCCATAACATAGTTTCCCTGTGCCGTTTGGTGTGACTTCTCGATGGTGAACATGTCAGGGAGGAACCGCCAAAAACGTCCAGAAACTAAGCAGAGCTTTAAGAGACAGAAAAGTGTTCCTGCCTGAATTTGTGAGACAAGCAGTTAGCCAAGTGAATTAATGTGTTGGCCCGTTAATTTGGTGGTATGTAATTTGGAGTTCAATCCCAGGTCTGGAAAGTGCGTTTTTTTTACTCAGAGGAAAAGGGACCAAGTAATAACTCTCCAATTCTTAATAAGAACTAGACGAGATATCCCTTGACATGGCCAGGCAAACGAGAACATTCCATCCTTGTAGATCGAAAACCTTCCCAGAATGATAATAGGATTTACAATCACCTGATTAAGAACAGAGATATCAACGGTCGAAATGTCGTGATAACAGCAGCAAAGATAAGGACAATAGTCAGCATGTAAATAAAAAAATGTCCTCCATCAATAGAGAAGAGAGTGCTGAATTACGAGGCGATATTCTAAGATGGCCAATTTCCTCACAAATAAAGAAGTGATTTGAATCAAAAGGGATTTGCTTCCATCGATGACTACTGAGAATACTATGGACAAAAATGAATGAAGAGAGAATTTGTAGGAGAACAATAACGATACATAAACTGTAGAGTGGGATTTACGGCCATAACATGTTGAAACACCGATTCCCGTACATTCAAAGAAATTAAGCAATGTCAAGGTTGGTCAGAAGCTGTATGAGTGACCACTTGGGAATACCAAGGTCTGTGAGGTTGTATGTGTAGGTGGTGTAATGGATAATGATTCGGAAATGTTAATCGGATATACGAATTCCAATTCCAGTTGGGTTCGTTCTATTCATTTACGCGAAAATACTCTTGTATGAATCCATCCCACTCCCCAGCCATTCGTTAGACTTTTGGCAGTAAATCAACATGTCTCCCCACCGCAACACAAAAGTTTTACAATCTAAAAATAAGTTCAGGCATAAATTAACTTGCAATGGGTTGATAAACCGAAGAAACGAATCAATCTTAATCGATTTCTTCTATGTGCCCTGATCAGTCATGACGTGGGTGATCATTGCTCTCAACAATTTCTTGTCCTTTGTAGCTCTTATATATATATATATATATATATATATATATATATATATATATAATTATTTATTTAAAAATAATAACATAAATATGTTATAAAATCACTACAAAAATACCCATTTTGTTTCAACACCTCCGGTGTCTTATCAAGTATCATCACTTGATAAGACACCGGCAGTGTTGAAACAAAATGGCTATTTTTGTAGTGATTTTATAACATATTTATGTTATAATATTTAAATAAATGATTATATCTGCTCTACTCTGTATTGAGCACTATTTTAAGAAGTATAATTGTTGGTTATTGGAATTTATTCCGTATATACCAATCCTATACTTGATTATATATATATATATATATATATATATATATATATATATATATATATATATATATATATATGAAGGAATATAGTCTTAAGGTGTGCTATATTTATGGAATAAAGTGCTCAATAGCAGAGATATAGCGTGTGTAAATATAAAGCGAACATTGAAGTCAACACTTAGAGGCGACAGACTGTTTCACGCTAGATGCAATCCTCAGGCCTGACGATTGCATCTATCATGAAACAGCATGTCGCCTCTATGTGTTGAATCAATGTTCACTTTTATATATATATATATATATATATATATATATATATATATATATATATATATATATATACAGTCTGTTTCATGCTAGATGCAATCACTGGGCCCGATGGTTGCATCTAGCATGAAACCCCTGTGAGTGTCAAATTTTACAACCTCTTTTTCCTCATTATAGGCTCCAGATGTTTCATCTTTTGCTTTTTGATGTTACGTATAAGTTACCTCGTTGCTTCCATTTTCTCTAAAGCTTTTCTCACAGGTTTAGTCCATTTCTGCTGCTTCAAGTCTCTTCATCTGTGAGGAGATTGTCCAGAATTCTTTGCCATGAAGTAGGGCCGATATTACACAAACAGTTTTTTTTCTTCTTTGTTTTAACGAGATTTTTCTGTTTCTTAATCCTTTGCTTAGCTTTGGAAGGCAACTTTCGCTATCCCAATGTGCCTCGGATTTCGGTGTCGCATCTTCCGTTCTCAGATAAAACACAGATATTTAAACGGTTGTACTTGAATTCGTTATTCTAAAGTATCTTCGAATTTTGGTTTTACGTGTTGAATCCTCTGACATTGATGTCCAGTCCTTTCTACTCGGTTATATTTCCTAACTTCTCTAATAATTCCTGTAGTTTGCCATCTGTGTCGGCTATCAACATTGTGTCACCTGTTTATCTAATGTTAAGATGGTGACCGCAAAAAAAATGAATTTTAATAGAAATTAATTCTGTATCGTTTCACTGTAAAGTCCGGTGAATCCACACATCCTTGTCTTATATCTCTTTTTATTTTTATACATTTATTAAATTTAATTTCTCTCCCTATGCAAATGCTTTGCACCAGTATAACTTCTTTAATAACATTCTCAAATATATTAAGCTTACCTAACAGTTTTTAAAGGTCTTTGGGGCGTACCTTATAAAAAGTTTTTGCACAATCGATTGAACATAGATGGGTTTAATTGTCACCCCCATCTAAATTCTAAACGGGCTGATCTCTACGTAACTTCCGGGCTCTAAAGCACACAGTGGTTGCAAATAAACAGCAAATAACGTCTACAAATACGTGTTTTCATACACGTTTACTTGCGGATGTGTGTTGATATGTATATTGCTTCGTGTGTACATCTGTATATTCGCTCCTATGTGTGAGTATGTATCTGTATGTATGGAGTATCTATCTTATATATGTATATGGTCTTGTGGATAAGTGTTTGCGTATATGCATGCGTACTTCTGTGAGATCTGCTCACCTGTCTGATTGTGTGTGTATGTTGTGTGAGTCGTTTACTCGAGTCTAAAGCGGTTTCATTCGAATAAATTCTAGAATCTGCTAAAGACAAAAGGGTTGGTGGATCTGCGTGGGCGATTTTGAAAGGCATTTTCTACCCGCAAACAACGATGGCAAGAAATTCTACGCATCTTCATTTCATTTTAATTATCAACGCATCGTAATATTTGGGAGATCAGTTATTATTTGTCGACGAACTAAAGAGGTTGAAGTAAATTCTTTAATTGGCTCTTTCAAGCAAAGAACAATTTTACATTCCGTGAGATTTTGTCGGCCTGTCTAGCCGCCAGCCATCATCAGAGCATCTGTTCTGTTTCCTCCTTGCGATTGGGATGACTGATCTAGGAGAGGTGAGTGTAGACCGAAACAAATAGATAGATATAGAAAAAGATAGATAGATAGATACGAAAAAATTAAGATATATAGATAGATGGATAGACAGATATCCAGAGAAAGAGAGAGAGAGAGAGAGAGAGAGAGAGAGAGAGAGAGAGAGAGAGAGAGAGAGAGAGAGGAAGTGAGAGATTAATAGGATATGAGTCAATAGGCATAGCTAGCTGGCGGGTAGATATTAATGAATATAGATATAGATAGATATTAATAAATTCAGAAAGAAAGATAGATAGATCGATAGATAGATAGATAGAAACAGACTGATATGAAAATGCGAGAGATAAATATGAATAGAATGCGATAGATAGATATGAAAAGGATGACATATATATATATATATATATATATATATATATATGAACACTAACAGAATAATATATATACACGTATATATACATACACACACACACACACACACACACACACACATATATATATATATATATATATATATATATATATATATATATATATATATATATACATATATATATATATATATATATTTTCAGTTGTATGGATGTGATTTTGTAACCCTGGGATTTATGCTTTCGCGATCATCAGACAAACCAGTTTGTTTTTAAAATTGAATCTACTTATGTTTGTTAGTGTTTTATTATGTTTTGGGTGTGTGGATGAGTATTTCACCTCCATATCCGTTTTGGAATGACACTCTTACGCACGCATACATACATACATACATACATACGTACATACATACATACTTACAAGTGTACGCCTTATAGTTCACACAAACACACACATATAAACACTGCAAGATTAGGCTCACATATATATCCATGTGTTTGAGCATACAAACATACGCAGTTTTAATCCTGTTTCGGGGTCAAGACTCTATGTAGTGAAGTCCTTCAACCAAGGCCTACGTTGGGGTGTTCTTGACTCTTTTCAGATCGCCCTCTGCGTCGTCAAACGGAACAGCATTTCTTCACACACACATACACACACATATATACGTGTACATATATTCTATTTGTCTGGTCCTTACATCACCGCATTGCTTAAGTTGGTTCCGTATTTAAATATGGCGGTGATGATGGTTTTATTTTTAACGTTGATTGTGTAATGTAGACAATTGCGATTATATTAATAATGTTAATAATTGATATTATAATTCGTAATAATTATTGGTGTGTTAACGGTAAATTTAGCTCTCATTTTTGACAATAATGACAATGATAGTTCTGGTAATACATGTAGTAAACATAAAAATGAGGGTGAAAATAGCAAAAATAAAATAATAATTACGATAAAGAGAACAATGAAAATGGTAAAAAGCAGTACTAATGCTCTTGGCGAAGGACATGAAGTGCTAATGATAGTAGTAGCAATAAATAATAATAATAATAATAGAAGTACTAATAAATAATAATGGTAATAACAGTAGTAGTAATAAATAATAATAATGATAATATAGAAGTAATAATAGCAGTTAATAAATAATAATGTTTATAGTAGTAGTAGTAAATAATAATAATGATAATAGTAGTAGTAAAAATAATAATGGTAATAACAGTAGTACAATAAATAATAATAATAATAATAATAATAATAATAATAATAATGATAATAATAATAGTAGTAATAACTAATAATGGTAATAATAGTAGTATAATAAATAAATATAATAATAATGATAATTATAGTAGTAATCAACAATAATAGTAATAATAGTAGTATAATAAATAATAATGATAATCACACTACTAGTAATAAGTAATAATAATAATAATAATGATAATGATAATGATAATAATAATAATAATAATAATAATGGTAATAAGAATAATAGTAATAATAATAATAATAGTAATAATAATAATAATAATAATAATAATAATAATAATAACAATAATAATGATAATAATGATAAATTAAAATAATAATAATAGTAATAAATAATAATAAATAATTATAATGATGGACGTGGTATTAAATAAATAAATAATGAAAGTGGTCATAAATGAATAATGACTACGGTAATAATATATATATATATATATATATATATATATATATATATATATATATATATATATATATATATGGGAAAGGAAGTATCTTGAAGTTGACCCAAATTGGTGATGGATGACTATAAATCAAATAGTCCCTTCTATTAGTATATTCGGTGAGAGAGCTGAGATTATTCTGCCCAATGAAGTTGGCATGAAAATGGTTTCTCCTCGGCGGGTGTCTCGTCTTTTGTGAGCTTATGCAAAGCGAATAAATTTGATCACGGGAAAATCTCACATTCTTTCATTAGGACTGTGTTCCGGCACATAAGTCTTTAGTTTCAACGGCTATCGCGCATGACTGTAGTTTTGAACTGGTTGATCACCCTCACTCTTCTACTGATTTGGCCCCATGACAAAAAAACACTTTTGGAGGGGAACCAGTATCGCAGTAATGATGACGCCATATCTGCTATTGATGACCTTTTTGATCAATTGCTTCATCACCGATAAAAGCACTGTAACGCCCGATGGAAGACGTTTGTGAACAGCGATGGGGACTATGATGAAAAATAAAACTCATTTGGTCAAATTCCCTGGGAGTATCTTGGTCAGCCTATGAACTTTTCCGCCGATCCTTGTACAGAAAAAAAATAGAACGAGACATAAAGCAAGGGTGTGTCTTTTCACCGGGCATATTCAACCTTTACATTGAGGTGATTCATAGAGAATTAGAATGCCTACCAGGGTTCATTATTTGAAGACACAAGCTTAACAAGCTAACGTATGCGGGTAACACAATTTTGGTCACCGACACGGAAAGGAAACTACAGTAGGTAGCGAAGGAAAGTGAGGACAAAGGAGTAAGAATCAATTTTAAGAAGACGATGGATGGTTGTCAGTAAACGGAACAAACCAAGATGCGAGACATCAAAAAATCAAGGGAAATAAAATTTAAATATCGCGTAAGTGTCTAAAGAGATGACGGAAAATGCGACACCGAAAACCGAATGAGCATTGGAATAACGCAAATTCCTTCCAAATTTAATGAGAAACAAAGAATAGTGTATTGGGCTCTTATGCAATATCGGTCCTCACACGTGGATGAATTCACGGTTGTTAGCAAAAGAGACATCCCAATATGCAAATTACAAATTAGGGGTACCAGAATCAAACATTTTAATCAAAATCAAACATTTTTATATATGGTAAGACTTAAAAAAAATCCGACGTCTCATTGGAATAAGTTTTATATTAGTTTATTAGCTTAAATGCCGCCCTATTAGGCGGCATTTAAGCTCGCACTTGCGGAGGGTCTTGATTGGGCCTTCGGCTTGTTCAGGATATCGAGATACCTAAGTATTTGCATTGGATGCATTCCTGGCTGCCGTTTAGTCAGGGGTTTCATTTGCACGGAAATTTCTTTTCCTCGCTGCTGTCTTGGCTCTTTTGATTGCAATCTGGTCCTCTGTTGGCGGAGATTTCTTTTTGTGAGACATACTGCTGCCGTATGCGATAGACGACAATAAACTACAGAAGAACTCAAAATTGATCGCTGCATTTAAGTATTGAATTAATATTTAAGCTTAACTTTCAAAAGGTCAAATATAATTCTTCTGCCGCCACTTAATTTAAGTACAATTTAATGTACGTAGGTCCTTAATTTTCCTACAAACAATTATTTATTTCATATATTTTATTTTTATTTCATGGGTGACTTTCGCTGGATTTCGCAATTAACTTCAATTAATCCCAAATTTATTTCCAAGATATTTCTCTCCAGAGGTCATTTTGCATAATGCTATATAATAACCAGTAATAATAGTTTAATAAATAGTGTTTAACATTTTTGTTGTCAGTTCTCAAAAAATAAAAGCGTATGAATCCAAGTGCGTGCAATCTGTTATGAAAATTGTAATCGTACAAAAAAATTCGTCGCAAAAAATCACGTAAAAAATCGCCAAAAACAATCGCAGTAATGAAAACTTGGGTATCCAAAATTTCAGGATCGCGGGTTCGGTTCAGCCCAGAATGTTTTTAATTTGTTGAAGGATTCGGCCAGATTCAAAAATAATATTTGTTATATTCCGTGATTATAGGAATATATACTTGAAAAACAAGGTGGATAAAATAAGTAATGGTTTATTGTAAAAACCAGTACAATAAGAATAAAGGTAACAGTTATGCACAAGGTTGTCGAAAGTCAATTCAGTAATGAATGCTACTATTGGAAGGTCAGTAGTTCTCGCGTAGTAGTCTGAGTCGTACTCAACAGATCCCAGATAGTAATATTTACCAACCTCCCCACGGGGTAGGATGTGACACAAGGCCGAATTTAATGTGGGACAATCCGAGTCCGTAGGCTCGGCCAAAAATTCCACGTAAACCCCGCATAAACAGGTCCGGGTCTGTCTTCCTCCCCGGACGAGACTCTGCCGTTCGGCATAGCTATAGTGTAGTCACTCATGGGAGGTGACACGTTATTCCATTGCATCACCTTCCCCCGAGTTGAAATTTTCCTCTAGAAAATTTAGCTTTCTAATACTTTATCTTTTCCGTACAAAAAATTATTTTTATTTCTTGGATGACTTTCGCTGGATTTCGTAATTAATTTCGACTATCCCCAAAATTTATTTCCACGTTATAAAAATTCTTACCATACAAAAAGATTCGTCGCAAAAATCACGTAAAAATCACCGAAAAGCGCAGTAATGAAAACTTGGGAATCCAAAATTTCTGTATTGCAGGTCCGGATCCGTCCCGGAATGTTTTTAATTTGCTCACGTATTCGGCCTGATTCCAAAAACATATGATTTGTTGGACTACGTCCTCTAGGAGTAAAGCTGAAAAAGTGTGACACATTGACATTCGCATTTAATTAAATAGAAGAATGACTATAAAGATGACGAACGTAAATAAAATTATTCATTTACAAGGAATGTATTCTCGAAATTAGTTAAATTGACAGGTCCTCCCATAAAAAAGGCGAGGAACATTTTTAGAAAATAATTTTTTGTGGATCCGATTTCATTAGACCTTCCAAGAGCCACGTCATTGTCATAATCGAAAAACATTGAACTTTATCATCTCAGAAATGGGGGTCTTGTTCACACTTTAAATACAGTACCAGATCGATCCCTGAATTCATAAATATTTCGCAAACTTCACGAAAATCTACTTTGAAGAACCGACTCCCAAGTTGATACTTCTCCAATCACTACAATCTTAACCTGTTCAAGTCTAGGGTAAACTGTTATCTTCCCTACATATCCCCATAAACTGTGCCTCTTACACTGTAAACTTCAACATCGAGTGGCTATTAGCCTTGTACTGGGTGAACATCATTGTAAAAAAGGTGATGTGTGCTTTGTTTTTATTTACATGCATCTTGTTATGGGAACTTACCTGTAACGACAATAAACTCTCCCTGACACTATAAAGACAGCACCTCTCAAGAGAGACGATAGAGATGAAATGGAACGAGTCAAGATGGATCGAGTCGAGACAATAGTAGTTCACTCCAAACCAGACTGACAGTCATACTAACACCTTCAACTTCTTGTATTATTATTCTGTTGTAATATATCTTTGTTATTTCTACTCTTGTGTTCGTGTTGTTCTTCCTTGGCCTTAACCTTGGACCATAACAGTGGTGCGAGGATATTGGACCATAAAACATCTAGATAGCAGGACACGATTATGAATTGAGATAAAGAAAAAAAATCGGTAGTAGTTATTAATAAAGTAAATACAGTTTTTAACTTAACATTTGTAAATAAAACAATGTATGTATAAGTCTTTAGAAATTCAGAGATCGATTTTACTCTGTATTTATATTATGAACAGTGCAAATCTTCAAAATGATTTCTGAAAAATCAATATTTTACATTTCCGAAATATGTCGTATCTTGATGGTGCTAACATAGATGCTCATGTGCAAATATTATTTTACCCAACAATCACAAAAGTATTCCCTAATGTTAAGAGCAGATCAGTCACTTTAAGCAGTTATTATATTCTCAAATAAAAGCTTGTATGGTTTTATCCATTACATTAATATCTAATTTGTGTCTCAGGCAAAAAACAGCTATCGTTTTGAAGGGCGATTTTTTTCGAAGACACCGATACTAAATTGGTGCAACACAGTCTTCCTATTTACATATCCAACTACCAAATATCACTATCAAAGTGTAAGCTATTCTTAGTAAATATCAATACCATACAAAAATCCTATCTTCTATCTCCCATAGTCCGTTCACCTGAATAACTTTTTCTCAGTTTCCTTCACTCTGATTAACCCCTTGCGCCTTAGTAGCTTTGTCGCCTTCCTTGGGTGAAATGATTTTAAAATATGTTATTGAATGACGTTTCCTTAAATACTTAAGCGCATAATTTAATGTAGAGTTGTATATAGATTAAATGATACTTTTTACGAATTATTAACCTTTTGCGGGTTATTTAAAGTCAAGAAATATTTTTTAGATTATGAATTTGTTTAAGATAATTAGGATTTTTTACTGAGAAGTTCTACTAATTAACGTATAGATGGGGTGAGAAGAAAAGATGTGTTCATGCCTTTGCCCGTAAGTGAACATAACGAAACCGACTGGAATTGAACTTTGGCTCTCGCTATTCTCGACGTTGTTTAAATTCGATGATCATACTGGAACCGGTGTTTCGTCGTGTTATGGCCGCCACCTCGAGTATTGTATATACTGGAGTAATGGCGCAATACTGCAAAGATACGAGGAATTATTCGTCCCGTTTCAAGAGTTGCTACAGATTTGCGATGTTAGCCATGAATGGTATTTCGTGAGAAAGTTATTTTTTGTTCGAAATCGATGGATGGTTATCGTGACTATCTCGCCAATCAAATTAATTAAATTGAAAATGCAAGACTGACTTCCCACGGGTAAGCACAGAGAGAATTTACGATTAGTACAAGTGCGGCTGTCACGAGATTTTAAAATTGACTATCCACTAAAATTCCATTCACGCCAAAGTGTACACCATAAGGAAGCTGAAATTAACCATTTAGATCATGCGTCCAGTCCTCTCTCAAATGATGAAGTGCATGAGGATTGTGCTAATTAATTGTCGTGTACAAAAAAAGGAAATAATGGTGATGGAAATTCAGTATTGTTAAAAAATATGAAGTATACACTAAATTATATATGTATTGCCTATATTTGTATGAATAGATGCATGTTTGGATGTATTATATTATTACATGAATAGATGTATGATGTGGATGTATTATATTCTTATATGAATAGATGCATGTTGTAGATGTATTATATTATTATATGAATAGATGTATTATGTAGATGTATTATATATGTAATGCCTATAATTCTATATATGAATTGTATAAAAAAGGAAAGAAAATGGTGACGGCAATGCAGTATTGTTACAAAATATGAGGTTTACACTAAATTATATACGTACTACCTATATTTGTATGAATAGATTAATGTTGTGGTTGTATTATATTATTATATGAATAGATGTATGATGTGGATGTATTATATATCTACTGCCTATAGCTGTATGAATA